>JBBVQN010000021.1:0-600000 GCA_038993655.1 Talaromyces verruculosus | reverse complement strand
CCTCTATCAAAATTTAAAGGTGCTATGGAGGAGAATCCATGGCCGGAGAAGCTCACTGCAGTATTGATTGGATCATGCACGAATTGTTCATTCGAGGACATGACCCGCGCCGCCAGCTTGGGTCAGCAAGCACTGGATACTGGCTGAAACCGAAGATGCCTCTGTTGTTATTACCTGGCAGCCTAAAAACTCGCGACACTTTGGAGAAAGCAGGTAGAAGTGCTCGAAAAGCTTGGAGCAACTATGCTTCCCAATGCATGTGGTCCTTGCTGTGGATCTTGGAACCGAACAGGCATGCAGAGGCACGTACATTGACTACGATCCCAAGTTCGAGGGTTGATAAAACAAACGTTACTTTTCAATACGGGACCAAGAACTCCATCATCACGTCATATAACCGCAACTCCTCTGATGCTTAGATTCAAACCCTGGAACGAACATCTTCCTCGCCTCCCCGGAAATTGTCATGGCCAAGATCTTCTCTGATGATCTAGCCTTTGATCCCAGCACTGATACCCTAACCACACCCTCCGGCAAAGAATTCAACTTCAAACTACCAAATGGCCAAGCTCTCCCCAGCGAAGGCTATACCAGCTCGGCAATCCTCGGATTTGATCAGTCTCCGAGGTCTCACCTCGTTGACTCCTGGAAAGAACATTATTCTTGAGGTGACACCGACTGAAGGAGGCCATGAAACTTGGCAGACTCAGTTGGGTCATACATTTACACATGAACAGAATGAGTATTTCGTTACTGGAAGTGCATTGGATTTGATGGCGGAAAAAAGCTTAAGCAGCCTGAGGCATGAGACCAGTTACATTGTGCCAAAAAATTGATTTTTCGCCATTTATTCATCATTGCCGAATATGGTTGCATTTTCTGTACAGAGTATGGAGTGTTTTTGTTTTTTTTCGAAGGTATGCGATACTACATTTCGCTGATACAGAGTCAGGGCTATTTCACATTGATCGTTTCAAATGTTAACTCCCACAACAATCTGATTAGATTGCACTTGGGCTTTGTCTATATTATCATTACCAGTTTCTTAGAAGTATAGATAAAATTTGTCATCTGAAAGCTTCTACAATGAAACAAATCCAGTCTTGGCTGTTCGGGCGAGTTGACAATTTACCGGTTGGCCTGAAACGGAAATTAGGGCTTAATACAGAAACAGCAATGCTAAGTTTGATGTAAGGATGTCACATCCTCATGGATTGCATTTCGACTCGTAGAACCTAGGAGTTATATCAGCAGACTTCCTATTATATCAATTGATAATTCATGATATCCAACTCACCTCAAATGGCTGATTCAACAACTCAACGCTCCACCGTTCGTCAAAACGAGGATCTTTTCTCCAAATCCCAACTTCTCCTCCTTGGATTTCCTGGTAGCATTACGAATCTATTCTTCCGCAAACCGGGATATACCAATTCGCGACGACCAGCCAGTAACTTGCCGCATCGCAACTGCAGTGACACCTTTATTCACTTCACGATCCCTTTTTCCCGGATGATCTGGAAAAATGTCTCCATTGTGCCGTGGACTCTGGCGCCTGCGACACCAACGGCTTTGGTGCATCTGACTTCGACTGTTTTCATGCATGTGGCCATCCCCATGGTCAAATAGGCCTGAGCGATACCGCCACCTATAGCATCTAGCACACCACACGTTGTTAGGGATGCGCCGAATTTGTGCGGGCTTGATATTCGATTTCGGTGGCTGTAAGGATGAGGATTGCGCCTTGCGTGCAGGCTTCTAGCCATGCCTTAGCACATAAACTAAGTCAACAAGCAATCTAGGAAAGTACCAATAAGATAGGAAGACGCACCCAAGGGATCAGTCCTTGAGAAAATCCAACAGCGCCTCCACGAGCCTAAGTCTGGCGTACAGCATCCCGCAGGGAATCTTGTCTATTTGCCGCCAACTACATGCATTGACTCAACAATTAGCCCTAATCCACCATTACCATGAACAGCTGATCAACTTCGGCTTATACGTGTCTTTAGAACTTCCATGGGTTGACCCAATGTAGAAACTTTGTTAAAAAAAAAAGTTAGCAGCTCGCCAAAAAAATTGCACTATACGTCAGATAGTAGTTGTACTTGCCCTGGAAAATATTCATCATAGCTCCGACAGCTAAGTTCCTCAAGGGAATCTTTCTCTTCTTTTCTGCGAGTCCATCTTCTACAATGCTTTGAGCCACCGAGTTTGTGAGAGGAACTTGTAAACTCATTTCCTATGTATTCTTTTACACTTCTTGGTTCTTGCGTTTGCAGTCTCTGGAACTTTTGTCTCTGGACAATCTGCCGCAAGACGGGTATTTATTTATATTCGAGTTTTAAGTTAACAAGTTCAATAAAGTGACAAGTAGTCCGCAGCAGAATAGGTAATTGCCCGATTTGTTTAGTATGATTTCAGGCAGTCTTCGTCGGATTGCTTAATCGGATGCTTCCGATACCTAGGATTTGTCCCCGCATATCGCCATCTATCAGCTGCATCTAATCCATCTAGCTAAGCTCCGGTTGGAGGAAAGTTTCCCCAGTATTCTCGAACGAATCACCTCCGACGCTCCTTTTACGGAACTGAGGTAAAAATTTGAAATGCTTAAGCTGATAGTAGTTGAACATTACGTCCGTCGAACGGACTTGTGCTTTATTCTGTTGCAAGATCAAGCAACAGTGCCATCTTTCGTATCTTGAATCGAGGCCTATTGACAGATCGAAGGAAAAGGATCTTTACAATGTCGCCTGCAGCGCTGAATAAGATGTCAGACACTGCGGTATAGTAGTAGCGGGAATATCATCATGATTATGCTTGAACGATAAATTCATGTGGAAAGGAAGACGAAAGAGCTAATTGACACCGGGCTATAGGGATAACACCACCCTCGTACTCCCCGAAGGCGCTTTTGATACACATGTTCACGTCTTCGATCCCACGATTGGGCCTTACGAACAAGGTCGCGCATACACCACCGAAGACGCACCACTCACCAAACTACTCGCCTTCAACGAGACAATCTCCGCCAAAGCAAGAAGCAGCAAGATAGTTCTTGTACAGCCATCGCCATACAAATACGATTGCTCGGTACTACTACAATGCCTTCAAGAATTGAACCAAGGACGACAAGACCGGAAACTTGCTTATGCGATTGCGGTGATTGACGTGGATAATGTCACCGATCAAGAATTGGAGGAGATGCATCGACTCGGCGCGAGGGGGATAAGGCTTAATTTCAAGGCGGATGGGAAGGAGTTTGATCTTGAGAAGACGAAACATGATCTGCAGAAAGCTGCGAAGAGGATATCCCATCTGCCGGGGTGGCGTGGATGGTTCAATTGTATTTGCCTGGTCATGTTTGGGATGGTAAGTCTTCCTACCGTTTTCCGACATTATGGGTAAGCTAACATGTTCAATCAAAGCTCTCTATGAGACGATCCTAGGGATTCCAGTACCCATCATCGCAGACCATCTAGGCGGCATTCTAGGCACATCCAAAATACCCTCCGAATCGGATCAAGCCGCACCCTTAAATCAAGTAGGGCTTCAAGTCCTTGCTTGCTTTAGCTAAGACCAGCCACGTCAACATCAAAATAACCGGATTATATCGAGCTTCCAACGAGACTGCCACCATTTACAGCGATCTTCAACCCATCATCGAGGAATTTGCTCATGAGATTCTTGGTCGTCTAATATGGGGCAGTGACTGGCCTCACACCGGTGAAGGAGCAGAGCGGGTGGGTAATAAACCTGATATGAGTATAAAGAAGCCTTTCAGGAAGACTGGTAATATGGGGATTCTAGAACAGCTTCGGTGGTGGCTGGGTAGTGAGGAGGTGTGGCTCAAGGTTCTTAGGGAGAATCCAGGGCGTCTTTATGAACGAAATGGAGGACAGAAACAGTGGACTGTGACAACTTTCTAATTCTAGGTGGCCAGAAACAACAATAAAAAAAGTCTATAGGATCAATTCGCCGAAGTCGTATTGCCTGTCAAAGCAGGCGCAAACAGGCCTGACATTCAAGACATATTCGATAATGCTTATGATCCACATGAAGTGAGTTAAGGTGTTATCAAAGTATCTTCTTGAAGCCTCTGTAATCTCTTGAATACTGATGATCTCCAACTGACTGTTGTTGTATATGAGGGAGAATCGTCTCATAATGGCACTGAACTACCATCAGAGGCGCGGGAGGTAAGGAAAATGCTGCCTTTTATCATATTGTTCCAATGAATGAGCCTCCCCGCAGCCATGTTGGCATTCCTTAGGGTCGTAGCCATTCTTGAACAAGAGCCTCTTGATTTCCTCTCGTTGGCGATCTGTCCCGAACGGTCTTGGCTGTTCAATGTTTGCCATGAACCACACAGCACAGGCATGTATACCCCCATTCGCAACATTACAACCGGATTTCAAAAGATATATGACAATTCCCGAGAGGATCCGACGCTGTTCTATGTCTCCGACGTCATGACTACGGCGCATTGAAGTGGCAATTCCGCAGTCTCTTTCATTTTCCATTCTTGCTCCTTGTCTCACTAGTAGTTGCACAATGGAAACCCGGTGGTATCTTGCTGCGTACGAAAGTAAGCGGTCTTGATCAACACATAGATTGACATCGACCCCTCCTTGACGAAGGAGCATATCAACAATAGTGGATTTTATGCCCCGTTTGCATGCTTTCATAAAAGCTTCTTCACACTGAGGTTCGATCTTTTTGAAAAATCCCACTTTCTTTTGTCCACGTAACTTAGGGTTATTGCTTCGAATGCTGAGTTCGTTGAATATCAATTTAAGCGCAGTCTTATTACCACATGCAACTGCGTCCACGATGGGTGAGTGTACTCTGATTGATCTGCGGTCGATGTTTTCTATTTTTGCTTTGTGTTCCAGTAACAGTTTGATTATATCCGGATGGTTGCGGTGTATAGCAACACGGAGCGCATTTGTATGTGTGTTTTGGAAATTGACATTCACATTGCCTTCGCGTATCAAAATCCTGATCACATCGATGTAACCGTAGAAAGAAGCAGCCAAGAGTGGATGAAAATTGTATATCCCACGATACTTCAATACCCGAGCTAGGTCAAGCCAATGTTTGCGATGTGAGTACATGGGATAAAACCGGCATTTATCAAATGCGCTCATTGAGGCACCTGCTTTAAAGAACTTGGAAACCACACTGCTCTGTCCATGTAAGACCGCAAATATGAATTGGGATTTGTAATTGCCGCTTTTGATAGCTTGCTGATATAGTAAAGGGTCTAATAGACCGACCAAGGAGCTGCATGTTCGAGCCAACGCGTTGAGGTCTGCGATGTTCAGATTATCGCATATGAGTAACAATACTTCAAGGGGGAGAGATCCGAAAAGCATCTTGTCCTTGCAGGGCCGATCAAATTTCAAAACTGCAGCGGAGAAGACCAAAATATAATTTTAAAAGGGTAATTATTTCTTTTAAGAAAGCCGAAGAGCTTGGGAGATCAGGCGTGGTTTGTTCATGGTGATGCTTACTGAGTATCTGCCCATGGATTCGATTGAGATCATGACGAAGCAAACCGTAAACGATTTGTATTGGTATTAATTTGACGCGAACATTCTATTCGATAGTGAACTACGATGTCTCTGGTTCATTATCGCTATTCCAAGAGATGCCGTTACATTCGTAGGTATATTAATCGGTAATCGCATTCAGAACCTGGGAAAGCTCGAATCCAGTGTTTTCGTCGACATATGCAGCTCGGTAGCGACGATGATTATGCTGGGAGCCTCGGATCTTAGTGAGTCCCCTCTTGAAATACTTGTCATAGAGGGCTCAGATCATATCCCTAGGCAGTAGCCCTGTCTCCGTCTAGGGTTGGTGAGAAGATTCTGCCAACTATAATTTTTCCAGTGCTGACTCTGATGCATTTCTCCACATGTTCCTCATCGTCTCCGTTGTCAGCATTGTCATGTCATCGCTTCGAATCTATAACTTTCGTCTGAGCTCTAGATTTTCTGTCAACAATGCTAAGTTTTCCTCATGGCCTCTCGTCCTTGCTAACCGTTTCCGACCTTTTTTATGTTAAGGTGCCTCTTGATTATCTTTAGGCAAAGCGTCCTTCAGACCTCTGTCTTTGTCCCCAAATATCCTCTCCAGAGTGTCCTTGTGCCTTCCTTAGAGTGTCATCCATTGGTCTTCCAACTCTGCTCCAGCGTACCTTTGCCTCTGCCTTTTCAATTCGGGTGGGTGGGTCGTGACGTCTATTCGTTACAGCTGGATCAGAAAGGGTCCTTGGAGAAGGTATGGTATATTCTCTATCGTTCGCTTCCAGAGACTGACAATGTAATTTCGGCTTCATGATGGGCATACTGAGTACCACATTCTCGACAAACACACATACAAACTCACGACGGTGATCAACGCACAGTGAAAGAGCACGACCATGGGATCTTATACATGTTCAAGCTACGGATAAGTGGAAGTCCACACCACGATGGTGAAAAATCACTTCTCGAGAGCCACACTGTGGTGAGCTGCTGGACACATGTGTCTGTTTGCCTTTGATTATAGAACGATTACCCAGTACGGACAATGAGGATCAGGGAGGAATGTTAATTATCAAATACGCACCATGTTTACAGAAGTTGTCAGAAAATGACATATTGGCTATTCTCTATAACAGTGTTCTATGCCAGGCGCTGCCTACCACGACGAATACAATTGCTCAGTGACCGCATTTGTCTACTCACTCTATTTCTATACGAATGTCTGCGGTTCTCTTTAAATATTGTTTCTTTTCTCTTAAGCTACTTTGTCTGCTCGTTTAGACGCTTTATTACCCTGCTCTGGAAGATTAGTCCTCCATGGAAGTTTCTGAACCTCACGTAAACCCAACCTCGGGTCTCTCATCAACCTTAAGTATATGTCAACAACATGCTTTACTGTACATTCGATACGTGCGGCCTGGGTGGATGAAAGCATTGCATTTTGTACTGGAGTTCCCTTCCATGTTGATTTCGTTGCTCTAGTCTTCTGTACGATCGATCACCGTAGGTTCTTCTGGCGACTTCTCGTCTTCGTTCGTCGAAATTGAGCTTGACGGATGCAATCCAGAGAAGGTTCCAGAGACACGTTGGATAGCCCGTTCAATAGCGTTCCACACTTCTTCCTCCACAGTGCCTTTTATAGCGTTTGCGACAGTATGGCTCACAGCCGTTTCTATAGCCTCTTTCAAAATCCCCTCAACTGCTTCACGAACAGTTTTTTCAACAACCGAATTCGTAGACATGTTGGTATCGTCGTCTGGATCAGCACTCAAGAGCCTCCCAGCCTCTGACAAAAGCTCAGGTGCATGACCTGCATATGTACGTAGTAAACTTGAGAAGCAATTGTTGTAGCTGTAGCCACAAGGACACGTCTGTGCTAGTGAAGTCAATAGAATGAGAAACATCAAGAGAGAAGACTGCGGGAGAAAAAGAAGGGACCACGAAACTCGCGCTGACCGCCGCCATACAGGCAGACACTCCTGGACAGCCAAAATATCGATTCATAGCTTTACTCTTGCAACAGTCCCAGATTTGTTATCTTCTGAATCTTGCATACAGCCAAGGCTAAGCACGAGACTCTCGTCCCCTCTGTCTGACGAGAATAGGTCACCGGCATTATCAGAGTCCAGTGATGTAGAATCTAGCCACTTATGGTCTCGCAATTCAGTACTCCGTATTATCAAACCTCTTTCAAGCTCTTAAATTCTGCATCTATCCCTCAATTTGTGTCCGCTTTTGTGATCGCATCTACTTTAGTTTTATTGCTGTCCTTCATTTTCTTAACCCAGAGGCTCAACTGCCTGTAAATAGCTATCACACGTAGTAGCCGAAGCTTATTTGTATTATGTTGAGATTTCAAGAGTTCCTGATTACGTCTATATTGTTTCTTCTTTCTTTCTTTTTTTGCTGTTACTTTTTTCTCCTTTGCCTTCTGGTGGGAGAAGGAATTGAAATGTGATAGATATGCCGCCGAACTGGGTCGCGGTTCGCTCCGAATACGCAAACAAGTTGAGTCTCTCTCTGAGGTAACTTCACTGGAGCTATAAATTTTATAGTTCGAGCAAATTAAATGATCCCAATCTAAGGGCTCTCTGCCTTCGGTCATGCCGAAGAGAGAATGCCCCCGAAGGGGGGATATTTTGACTTATCCTGAACGCGGCGACTTCGATACCGTTGTGTTCCAAATGAAACAGCAACCTCAGTCTCGATAAACTACATAGTAGGTTGGGCTCAATACCACAACCCCTTCTATGTTGATGTTCAGGGTCTCAATCCTCTGCGCCGCTTTCTATCATGCTTGACTTTCCCAAGAATCTCGAGTAGTACCTTTTCAAGCAAAACGTCGTCATCCCGAATGGAGAGTATGGACTTCTCGGCCTCAGAAAGGACTTCTGATTCGTATTCATTTAGCGTGTCTGAAGTGGACCCCTGTTGAAAGAAATGTACGTGATCTCCAAGCATCACAATGCCGTACATTCTGTGCCCCCATTCGCCTTTGTCATTCGCCTTCTTCATGTATTTCTGAAGTTGTTCTTTGGGGTTTGTCCAACATTTTTCGGTCACGTTTTGCTTCCAAGTCGAGGTCCGACGACGAGGGAAGCGCTTGGCCTCAACAATCAGGACCGTCTCCAACTGACTTGGGCTACAGTCTTGACAGCAATGTTGTATTTCGTGCGATCGTTATCTGAATCGGGATAACCCTGAGTTTCTGTCATGAAGTCATCTTCGACTGTGAAATAACAATCAAGGATCTTTTGGAAAATGGTGTCACATGGTGACTGCAACGGGTTAAAGTCCTCGTCCTCGTCCTCGTCTTCGAATGTGTCCTCCAGATACTTTTCGATTACCGGGAATCGCAGGTATTTCGCCTTTTGTGTTGCCATTTTGAGTTGCGGATATGTCTGCAGGATTTGTATCGGATAATCGACGTCAAACCTTTGTAACAATCGTAACTTTCTTCAGCGATTTGAGATATCGTGAGATATGAGTGAATGTCGATTGTGCAGGGAAGAGAGTAAGAGAAGAGAGAAGGAGGACTGGAGAAAAGATAATAAATGGGACACTGGCCGGGTTGGGCGAGAACGGGGCGCAGGACAGCAAACAGTGACACCAAGATACTCCAATCATGATCTGAAGCTAGATTTCTGCGTTTGTCATATACGGGTCAGTATATTTGAGGCTTGTGCGTAAGCAAGTCAGATGACTCATTGCTTTTTGGTCTACATATGCTCCTACAGAGAGAATAAGCAGGTGAAGAATCGATGGATAATGTAGAAGCTCCGCAACATCAATATCAAGAAGAGGTGGCAGTATTGGAACGCCGTGATATAGACCAGGTATTGTTGGCAAATGACACTGGAGAAAGGAAACTGATATCACGGACGCATGTCCCAGACTCATAGCTCTCAAATGACCATTGTGAGGAACACTCAACCCACCAAGTAGAGAGCATGGATAGGAATCTAGCTAGGTGCAGAGTCTGTAAATAAATAGGGCTCTATACGTGATCACTGTTCTCAATGGACCGGATATCTCTGTCTAAACAAACGGCCCTACGACGAGGTTCCCGGATTATTGCCCAGTGTGCATGTACAAACGGATTGTTTGTCGGGGCAATGAGAGTAAAGCCTTAAAGTAAGTCAACATGCACTTCAAATACTATTAAATACCTCCAAATTTAGAGCGGTGTACTTGCAAAATAATTCCTGGAAAAAGACCACTACATTAAAAATAAGGCCTTAGTAAGGGGATATTTTTAGCTTATTCCTTCAGGCTTGTTACAAGATCAGCGGCCAGCGGGGCCTACGAACTACAGATTAGCACAATAAATTCAACGTAATATATATTCATCTCGACGTGGCTCACGATGGGGTTTCATTGACGGGAATATATGGCAAGATTTGGGACATATGTTTCTGGGCAATGAGAGGAGAGAATGATCAGAAAACTATGGGTTATACCATACAACAAACATCACCGCGCTCTCATACGTTAGGTTGGGGAATACGCACAACCTCGCATGCAGTTGATATGAGTTCCAGAATCGGATTATTAACAGTAATAACCAGCTCCAAGCCTTATACATACGAGGCCTCACAGCGCAGTTTGCGTGCGAGGTCTTGTATTCTCCCTTCTACAAGGCCTATGAGGCCCCGGTACACATATAAGAGCACTACACACAAGGATTAATAGCCTGAGACATCATTCGCGCTGCATAGACTGGGAGTCGGATTCGGATTCTTACAATATTGAGGTTTTCGTTTGTATATTTACTTCTATTCTTGGCTTAGTGCGAGGGCTTTGCCCCTGTACTAGTCCCGATGTGGCAGGCCCATATCCTTTTATTAGCTATGCCTACAGGCACTGGGATAGCGGCTTCTACACCTTACCTAGCTTTAGTCAGTATCAATGCTACTACTACTACTACTACTACTACTACTACTACTAAACATTCGCAATTTTTCGCATTTTGAAGTAAAATTACTCCTCAAGTGGGTTACTTCTCAGACGGTGAAGGACGGTGAAGGACGGTAGCATATTGTACACAAAGCAACCAATAAGTAACTAGCCCTAACCTAACAACCATCAGGTCTTTACCTTCCAAGCGACGTTACCAAAACAATCAGATGTCCGATGAAACATATCCATTCTTCACTATGGTATAAGTATAGTCTTCAAGTATTTCAAAGTAACTATTTGCATGTGCAAATCCGTGCCTTAAAGATGTCTCAGGCAGCAAGCGACTTTTCTAGTTCGCGTCATAGACTTCACCTCTTCACCATCTGACGCTGGAGAAAGAGTATCTTGCCTCGACTGATCTATATAGTACAGTACTATGATTAAGCAATATTAGGGGAGCATGTAAAAGATAAAGAGGTCTTTAGTTGCTCAACATTCGTCTCCCATGCATCCCCGTCGGCATCGCCGCGGACTCACTCGCACCGCCGCAGCATGCGAACGATGCCGAAGACCAAAGCAAAAGGTACTTCAAATTATCCATGAAAGTAATACAATTATCTGAAAACTTCTCTTACTCTCAATAGTGTGACAGCAGGCTGCCGACATGTACTCCATCTGCGGCGGCTGGGGCTCATTGCGTGCTACCAGCCCGTCTAGTGGTCCAAGAGCAGACTGTGAATGTGATGCGCTAGGATCTCAATTGAGTAGTCTTCAACTGCGCTTAGATTCTCTATTACAAGAGAATGAATTGCTGCAAGCGCAAGCTCGCCAGATCCCAGCGATTATGGAACCTACTCTAATGTCTTCTCAATATCCGAATTCATCCGACATAAACTCGAGTATTTCCTTGTCTAATCAGATTTGGGTGAACATCACAGAAAAGAGTCATAATGGCCGTATCATTCAGCCAACTTTTTACGCGCATTCATCGGCCCGGCGACATCAGGCTAGGGAGTGCCTAGGATTTGTGGCAAGATGAGGCTATTGCATCAGATCCAGTTTCCGACTCAACAGAAGAGCTAGACCACCGAGATGATGGCGGTAGTGTTTACCGAAATTTGGTGGATGTGTTTTTTGATTACAGATGGCCTTACTTACCGGTACTGCACCAACCCACATTCCTGACCGAGCATCTGGAACCTTTTCTTACCGGTACGGCAACAAACCCGGTCACTCCGTTTATCATCAATATAGTATGTGCTATCGCTGCTGCAGAAAAGCCATGGATGCAGAATGGGAACAGAAACAGTCACCGTCAATTCTTCTCTGCTGCCGCACAGGATCTAGACATCGTAATGCAATCGGATGATCTGGCTTGTCTACAATGCCTGTTGCTGCTTTGCATGTACGGTCACAACGAGCCCGGATCGGTCAATATGTGGTACACGTCCGGACTTGCACTTCGCTTAACCATTGGGCTGCACCGGAAAGAGGCCCAGTTCGGTTTGTCTTTGCTTCAAGCGGAAATGAAGAAACGTCTATTTTGGAGTGCCTTTGTTGTTGATTGCAGCATGGCTTGCAACATGGGTCGACCACTAGGGATCCATGTATCCGACATTACAGTGCCCTTGCCACTGCAATTGGCAGATCAGCAGCTGGAAAGTTCACTCTTTCAGTACTCTGGCGGTGAGCACGAATCAATGTCGATGCCTACAACAAAAGATATATCCACGTTCATCTATATAATCAAATTACGGAAGATAAACTCAGCAATACCTCGCACTTCCATTCTCCCGGGAACGATTTGCCAGAGCCTGAGGGCCTAGTGGCTATAAGAACGCTTTACTTCACCGACCTGGACCAGTGGCTGATGACATCCCCGCGCTATCCTCGCGCCGTCTACACGTTCCAGTCCCTGGAGTGGTTCTAAATCGCCTTTCATCATGCGGTTGTATGGCTTTATCGTCCTTGGCGCGCAATGCCCATGCCTTCACTAGACCATGTACCAATATGCACAGATTCAGCCATTGATTTAATCAGTGCGTACAGCTCTCTTTACGCAAGGAACAGGATCAAATACACCTTTGTCGCTATTCATTATTTATGGCTGCTGTGGCCATGCTTTATGAAATACGGGCCTCAACGCCTCTCCGTCAGGAATTGACTAAACGCGTCTTCCAGACCAATATCACAACATTTCTGACTCTGTATCGAGGTATATCCAATGGCCGTAGGATCGGAGAGAAATGCTCCAATATCATCGAAAGATTGGGCAACTCTATTCTGACTCTGTTTGATAATGATGTCAGTTATTCCGCCTCGTCGGATGTTGATATTGAGTTTCAGTCCTGGTTTGGATTACAGTCTCATGTATCGGCTACTCCTACCGTGGCGGCGGATGTATCGACAAGGACAGATGTCGATGATTTACCTCCTGAGTTTCCGGATATTAGGGTTGACCTTCCTTGGTCGGATCTTTTTGCTGAAGGGGTTAGGGGGTTAGCATCAATACGACGGATATGCTGAATTTTTTTCTTAGATTGTCTTAGTTATGGAAAAGAATCTATCTACATCCATTACCCTACCTATATGGTACATCAGCAACTGTTAGAAGTCCCAGCCTTGGAACTAAACCCTATACAGGCAGATACTCCCGATACTGGCTAGCGACTTCCAAAGTTCCCCTTACTTCTGATTCCCCCTTTGCTGTATCTGTTGGCTATACCATTTCTTCATCAAAGAAAATATTAGCCAAAGATCCGTTAAAAGAGCTCGTGTTAACATACAGTTTCCGCACCCGAGCCGGCAGACTTTACTCCAGCCATCTTAATGAACCACGGCATTGGAACCGGACTCGTCATAACATACGCCATCTCGTCAGATACCTCGTTATTTAGTATAATGCTCCTCGGCAAAGATGGCTCAAGCACAGCCGGCCGCCCCAGGCCAACCATATCACATGCATTACTCTCGATGGCTCGAGCCATCCCATCTCTTGTACGAAAACCTCCTGTTACCATCAAGGGGACGGCGGGAAATTCATGACGGATCGTGCTGGCGAACTCGAGGAAGAAGGCTTCGCGCGCATTGGTGCCTGATGGTTCCTCTTTTTGCATCTGTGTGGATGCTTGCATCATCTACTAGAATCAGCTGATATTCCACAGAAACCTCAGTGTGTACTCGATTCTTACCTGAGGATCCTCATACGAACCACCACTAATCTCAACAAAGTCCACCCCAGCCTCAACGATCATCTTAAGCTGCACCACAAAACCTGCCAGTACCTCCCGCGACTGATGATCTGCAGAATTCACCTTAATTCCCACACAAAAATGAGCCGGGAGCGCTCTCCGAATAGCTTCAACAATCTCAACAACAATCCTCGCTCGTCCTTCAGCCGAACCCCCATATTTCTCTGTGCGACGATTCGCCTTAGACGATAGAAACTGCGCTAGAAGATATCCATGCGCAGCGTGGATCTCTACACCCTGAAACCCGGCTTTGAGTGCAAGAAGACTGCAATCAACGAATTGTTTTACTACGCGGTCTATATCTTGAGGAGTCATTTCGCGCGGCGTGCCGAATATGCATGAGCTCGCGAATCGAGCTACCACCCCGGAACCTAGATCCAATGGAACGGCGCTGGGAGCGATATTCTGTGCGCAGCAACCGCGAGATCCAGCGCCCAGAGGGGACTGGCGGCCTGGATGGTTTATTTGCATGATACTTGGAGTCCCGTCGATGGTGCTGGCCTCGGCCCAGATCCTCCATTTCTCGAGAAGCTCGGATTCTTTGGCGGGGTCAACAGTGATGTCGCGCGCATCTCCCAGATACATGCTATCAACCTGGACATTTCCTATGCTGCATCAGAACGTACATACGATCGGTAGATTGTGGCGTAGTTGAACGGAGCATATGTACCAGTGATAATCATCCCCCAACCACCATTCCCCCATTTCCGGTAGACATTGTTGTGTTTTACGCTCGGATGGCCGTCGTTATCGGCCATGCATTCGGCCATAGCAACCTTGACCAAGCGGTTTTTCAGTACGAGGCCGCATTTGAGGTTTAATGGTTGGGCGAGTGTTGAATCCATTTTGGTCATGTCATATGAAATTGAATATCAACGCAGAAAAAGTCCAAAATTTAAGATATTTCCATTATCCGTTCTGTTATTTATGCCTGGAAAGTCTTGTTCCACTCTGGTGGGTTCCGTATACCACAAGCCTGGCTCGGGCTTCAACCGAGGCACAAGCGTGGAGATCTTCGTCACTTAGAAAAGACGGGGTAAGAATTTGCCCGAGTTGACTTTTTTCGGAGCAATTATGTTAGATTGAAAACTCGGGTGTCGCTTCTCATTTTTGCTTCGCCCGATACTTGATTGAAGTCCCCCCAATTCAAGATATCTAGGTACAGTAGAACCTGGCTATAACGAACAGAAGGCCCCATTTTTATTATCTATGATGGACTCAGTGTTGTGGTGCTTGCCATAGTTGATGTGTGTGTGAGAGAGGAAGGAGGGATAGAAGAAAGAGGAGGTCAAGAAATTTGTGCTCGGCGAAATCCCTTCGTAGGTGACTGAGGCATGGAAACACCCGCCTGCTGATCTGCTCAGCTGCTACAATGGACATATCCATTGTATTGGATAGGTTTGTGGTGTCCAGCTGTAACTCCTTGTTTAGATAGTGAGCATAATGCATTCGTGATATCATTGATAAGGTAAAAATAGCCTTTCTTACTGGTAGACTACCTTTGTTTGTGCCGTAGGAAGTGCATAATTTCCAGGAATGTTAGAGCAGGCCCCGGTGGAGGAAACAAAGCCAATTTATGCAGGTCATGACTCGATGTACCTGGAGATCTTCTTCAGCAGACAGTCAAGCCCGTTGAACGGCGCCATCAAAGAACCAAGCAGAGTATATGACTACCTGCAGTTTGGTGGACTTGGATGTCGAGACTCAGATGGATCTTCAGGCTCGAGCTCAGAGTGACATAGACAGGCTTAGACTTGTTGTAAGGGAAATTTGCTGGCAAACTTCTTCAAATTTGCCGTTTTGGGATTTTTAGGGCTTATGCCCTGGAAGATCTGCCCTGCAATTCGTTTGCCTTTGTAACCATGCAGTCGATTATTATTAGCCTTGCTTTGTATACTATGCCCTTCAGCCTATTAACGTCCCTCAAATACTATCTAGGTATGGTACATGGTGTATATGAAGGTGATACCTGTAGATACTATAATAATAAGATCCGCACAAAGCGCAAACAAAGAGAGCATCTTGCATGTAGAATGGGTCGAAACATATAACTACCCTGTCCCTCAAACAAAGACTTGTGCTCCACAATACGGGAAACTGATCACCCAAGATCTGAGACCCAAGATTTGTTTGTCCATTGTGTTGAAATAGTATATTTCTTGTCTAGAGTCTTCATCTTGACTCCCCTGATTCAATGTATAGAACAAAAACAGCGTACAAAAGAGCATCTGATTGGCCCAGCGCACACGGACGAAGCCGGAAATCAAAAGCAAAAGATTTATCCGGTATACATTGCCCAATCAGAACGAAGATATTGACGACATTGGAATTGGTATAGAAATGATACGTTCATTGAAATGCTAAGTAGAATATAGAACAATAATTAGTTAACTATATAGTAACTTATGCAAGGATTGATCGCATGATCATTGACCCAGCTCGGATCGATGAAGGGCCCTGGGCCCGCTAGTTTGTTTAGTCGATCCGTTATCCGTGCCACTGGAATCCGCCATGTTTTATCTCCTTTTGCTCCCAAATTCCAACTTCCAACTCAAACCATTCTGTTGGTGTTGGACGTTTATCAGCCGGCCGTCTGAGTCTGCGATATTCCACGCTTTTGGTTTCCGTCTCCATAGTCTGCCGCCACCCTAACGGTTACACCTTACTGGATGATATCTTCATCCCTTTGGCGCACTGCCATCCCCATAACAACAGCCCCCATGCACTTTTAGCCTGAAAATCCTCCAACTCTGACAAGGATTGTACACCTACGACGTCGTCGTGGCTCAAATTGTCGCCAACAATTTCTCAGTACTCCGTATTCATATTTATCATCGCAATGTCATCCACAGGAGAGCTGTTGGCTGCCTTTGCCCTGGGCACAGCGGTGCACGTTCTCTTCTTCAACCGTGGAGAACACCATCTCCATCCACAGCGCTACCTCAACGCCTTTGGCGCCGCCGTAGTTGCGACGGTGGCTCTGCTCCATTTCCGTCATCACTTACCCCTATTTGAGGTTCTACGTACGACAACTACTCTGTCGTTCTCGTTTCTCGCTGGTTTGTACTCCAGTCTGCTGTTCTATCGCCAATTTCTTCATCCCTTGAATAAGTTCCCCGGCCCATTCGGCACGCGCATCTCCGCGTTGTTTTTGTCCGTCAAGTTCGCTAAGGCCGACAGTTCGCGACAGTATCTGCAGTTGCACAAGAAATATGGCGATTTTGTTCGCACTGGATCTTCAGACCTCTCAATTATTCATCCTAAGGGAATTCAAGCCGTCTACGGCCCTGGGACACCATGTACCAAAGGCGATGCCTACGATGTCACTCACCCTGTTGTGTCTCTACATAGTTTCCGCGATAGACAGTTGCACGACAATCGCCGTCGAATCTGGAGCGCGGCGTTTGGCGATACTGCCCTGCGCGGTTACGAGAAGCGTATCCGTAAGTATCGCGATATGCTGATGGCCACTTTTGCTGCCTCAGAAGGCAAACCGGTCAATGTCGTGCAGTGGTTTAACAACTACTCGTTTGATGTTGTCGGTGACTTGGCATTTGGTCAGTCATTCGACATGCTGAAAAAGGATGAGCTGCATTGGTCTGTTCGTCTACTAGCTGAAGGCTTTGAGCCGTTGTCATATGCTCTTCCGACGTGGATGTTTCGATTGGCGCAGCAGATCCCCGGTGCGACCAAGGACTGGTTCAGATTTCTGGACTTTTGCCGTGAGCGGATCATTACAAGAATGAAGGTTGGTCTGGCAGTCTCTTAGATATGCGCAGAGCTGATTATGTAGAATACGCCTGATATCCCGGATATTACATCCACGCTTTTGGCGCCTTTGGAGGGCAAGAATGTGTCCAAGGAAGATTTGAATTTGTTGGTTGGCGATTCTCAGTTGATGATGGCGGCTGGCGGGTGAGTCTCCCCATCCTATCCTTAAAAGGTGGGTGCTAATGACGCAGTGACACCACCGCAACGACTCTATCTAGCATCATTTTCGAGCTCTGTCAGCACCCCGACCAGCTTGACGAGCTGCGCAAGGAAGTCGCGCCCTATATGACTGACCCATCAGGAGACGTACTTAACGAAAAGATTGCGCATATTGACCGCCTTAATGGCGTAATTTACGAAGCACTCCGACTTCATCCTCCTGTGCCAGGCATCATCCAGCGCAAGACCCCCCCTGAGGGAATCTGGATTGATGACGTCCATGTTCCAGGAAATGTGTTTGTTTTCTGTCCGCAATATGCCATTGGGCGAAGTAAGTACCTTTCTTACGTCTGCGATGACTTCATCTAACAATTAATAGGCGAAGCAATCTACGAAAAACCAGAAGAATTCATCCCCGAACGCTGGTACTCCCGCCCCGAACTCGTCAAGGAGAAGAGCGCCTTTGCGCCGTTTCTAGTCGGTATATCTTTCCCTCTCTCTCTCTAAATTTTCTCCGAAAACTAATTTTGTAGGAACATACGGCTGTATCGGCCGTCCCCTTGCAATGATGAACCTCCGCAGCACCCTTGCACGCCTTATCACCACGTTTGATATCAAGTTTGCCGAGGGAGAGGACGGTAGCACCTTTGATGGCAAGTCGACAAACCACTTTTTGTGGGTTCCGGGTGATTTGTTTATTTCGTTTACCAAGCGTGGTTAGTGTACTATAGTATCATTTGTTTAATCGTACTGTACTTAATTCGTCTGAACTCCATTAAAGAAAGAGTGTAGAGTGTAGACATTGTGAAGAGACATAGGAGTAGATGATATGCGCTAGTCTGGAATAAGACGCCAAGCCAGGTCCAAGCTCCGCCAACTCGGACAAAATCAAGCTTCCACCTTAATCTCTCACCCCATCAACTCATCAAAAACAGTCAAGAGAATAGCAATGGCTTCCAAAATGTCATGGAGGGCAATCTCAGCCCGCACAACTCCCCGTCGCAGTGCTACAAGTCTATCAGAGCAATACCGCTGCTTCTCCTGCTCCATTCGTGCAAATCAACAAATACCGTCATCACCACAAAAATCAGACACAGAATCACGAATGACGCATTTCGGATTTGAGAATATTCCAGAGGCTGAGAAGGAGTCGAGGGGTGCGTCTTACTGATTGGAGAGAATGAATGCAATTGAGCTGACGGTATATAGTTGGCGCTGTATTCAGCTCCGTCGCAAGCTCGTACGATACCATGAACGACCTCATGTCCCTTGGCATTCACCGGTTATGGAAAGACCATTTCGTCCGGTCATTGAACCCCGGATCGCCCAAAGTCACATCAACACAATCCGAGCACGACGGCCAAAAAGGATGGAATATTCTCGACATCGCCGGCGGATCAGGCGACATTGCATTCCGCATGCTGGACCACGCAACAAACATCAACAACGACAGGGATACCCGCGTCACAGTCTCCGACATCAATCCAGACATGTTAGCCGAAGGACGCAAACGAAGTCTTGATACGCCATACTACAATACGAAGCGATTATCATTCATGGTCGCGAATGCAGAGCACATGCCCCAGATCCCCTCCAACTCAGTCGATCTCTACACTGTATCCTTCGGTATTAGGAACTTCACCGACAAACAAGCCGCCCTCAACGAAGCCTTCCGCGTCCTCAAACCGGGCGGTGTGTTCGCATGCATGGAATTCAGCAAAGTGCAAGACTTCTCCCTATTCAACGAGGTGTACAAACGATGGAGTTTCAGCGCAATCCCGCTTATCGGACAACTCGTTGCAGGCGATAGAGCGAGTTATCAGTATCTAGTCGAGAGTATTGAGAAATTTCCATCCCAGGAAGAGTTTAGGGATATGATTGCCAAGGCTGGGTTTGTGATTCCGGGCAGGGGGTATGAGAATTTGTCGTTTGGGATTGCGGCGATTCATAAGGGGGTGAAGCCTCTACCTAAGTCTGTATAGTCATAGATAGGTAGATAGAGTGTTTAATATGTACAGTATCTTTTCTTCAACCGAGTGGAGTTCCAGGGTTAGGGTTAGAATGCGGGGCCGTACATCGGGGACGGAATTCGGCCGCTTTGATGACACATGCAAGTCATTTACTTAGTGCATGCACATAACTAGTACGTACATGCCTAGCAGTTGCATTTATCAATCTGATAACAGACCGGAGAATCCCGAGCGGCCCGCACTCTCTATTCTATACATAATACTACTCTGTCAGATACTAGCCTACTTAGTAAGGAGGAGGAGTAGTAGTTAGTCAACACAGCGGGCGATGTCGTGATCGCAACGCCCGTTTTGGGTGGCACGAACACGGCATGTCCAAGGAACCGCGCGTATTAAAGGGAACGCCCATCGCCATGATGTCGTAGAGCTTTAGAACTTAGAGCCAGTCGAGATCTAAATCTGCTGTTGACTAGAAGAGTAGTGGGATAGAAGTGGCTGCCTGGCTGCGATCAAGTGTAGGTTGTCATCCAATCCCGTTGCAGCCTGATATCGGAAAGAAAAAAAGGATAAGATGGATGTCTCCGAGCTTCTTTCTTTCTGATTTATAACCCTCCACACCTCTTGTCCAGCTCAACTCAATTCAATTCTCTTAAACTTCGCTTCGCTTAATAGCATCCATGCGTGCTTACTGAAGATCGTCCACTTTCTGCATCCTGCATACAATTGATTACTCGATCGATCAATCAGTATGCGTCGGAATGCTTCTTATCGCGGGGGTATGCTAACGAGCCCCTCCTGATTGATTATCAGAATCGTCTATACATATCGGCCCTTCGGACTTTTGCTTTCTCTCTCTTCTGTTTTTGTTTCGTCTGAATCTGTGTCGTGATACCCTATACATAACCCTGAACCCAAGTCCGAGGAACATGTCCCTCCCCTACACCAGCGGAGACACCGACGGGGGTGCCCTCTCCACGGCCCTCCATGTCATAACCACCGAACGCGACGCTCTCACTCACCTCGAATACCTCTATCGCACCAACGACCTGGCTGCAAAGAATCTGTCGCGCGCAGTTTCGCAGCTCGTACACACAATCCACCGGGGCGGGAAACTGGTGGTCTGCGGAGTGGGCAAGAGTGGCAAGATCGGCCGCAAGCTGGAGGCGACGATGAACAGTGTGGGGATTCACAGCGTGTTTCTGCATCCTACTGAAGCGCTGCATGGTGATTTGGGTGTTATTCGCTCCGTATGTCCCCTATACACCCCTAGAAAAGAAATGCTGATTGCTGACGACTGGTAGATTGACACACTCCTCCTGATCTCCTTCTCCGGCCGCACTGCAGAACTGCTGTTAATGCTACCTCACATCCCACCCACCGTACCCCTAATAGCAATAACAGCACACACCCACCCCTCCACCTGCCCTCTCCTCTCCTTCAACAGTCCCGACATGACCATCCTCCTCCCTGCGCCCCTTCACATCGACGAAGAATCCTCCTTTGGGTTATCGGCACCCACAAGCTCAACAACCGTCGCACTTGCGCTCGGTGACGCGCTCGCACTCGCAACAGCTCAAAATCTGCATAAAGCGCCGGGCCAGGGTCCCGCAGAGGTATTTAAGGGGTATCATCCCGGCGGCGCTATTGGGGCTGCAGCTGCGACGGCGGCAGCAATCAATTCGGCGATTTCGACTCCGAGCACGTCGATGACTACATCGCCTAGTCTTGTATCGTTGGAGGATGCCGGTATGAAGCTTTCTCTCTACGATTCGACCACCGGCGGTGCCAAAGAAGATGGCGGAGGGACGATATGCACATCCCCCCATTTCGTGCCGATAGACTGCATTCCCACCGTCCTTCCCAGTCGACATCCCTCATCCAACCCCGACATCACCAACAAAAACAGCGAAGAAATCCATATCCTCGATATCCTATTATCAGCAATCCAAAACCCCTCCTCAAAATCATGGGTAAAACTCTCGTCGACACAAATCATCCCCCCACGGCTCCTCCGCTCATGCACCACAACACACAAAGTCGACTCTTTAGTATCTGACCTACAGTCTCGCGGGGAGTGCGTATCGATTGACGCGAGTAAATGGATGAGTATTCGCGCGTCGACTAGTATTGCGCGCGCAAAAGCGGTGTTGGAGGAGACGATGGGGATTGGGGAGATGATGCTCTCTTCCCCTCCTCCACCTCCTCACCAGCCCTCCAGCGGCGGGGATGATGAAGAGGGAAGGAATATAGTAATCAGCGTCGTGGATGACGCCGATCCAAGCCAAATACTAGGCTTTGTCGCGGGTGTAGACGTTCATCCTTCCCTCTTCTCTCCTCCGTCTTCCTCGCCCGCAAATGTGTCGGAGACGACGACGTGACATATTTCTTGTCTACTCTTTCATATATTTATTCAATATACCATTTGAAAATCGGTCATGTTAGCATTGGTGGATTTATGTTTGGTTTCAGCTTGCATTTTTGTTGAATATACCTCTTTTTTACATACCTACCTACAATACCTACGATGCCAGCAGGTATGCGTATATAGATTTATTTATTTGACATGAACATAGGCGTTGCAGAGCTACACGCCTTACTCTGCTCTCAATACTCTTCTTCGATATCTACGTAGTTCTTACGATAGGAGAGGTCGTATAACGTAGAACATGTTCATCGCACGAATTAAACTACTCTATAAACATACAACGTAATAACATGTAGAATGTATCGATGAACCATCATCAATCAACATGTTCACTGCCATCATCCCTGATAGCATGTCGAAAAGTCATCTGCTTGAGTAATAATGAAAAGTTGAGGTCAGCATCTGCTGCTATTTGAGACCCTTCTAAGCCTTCAAGATACAGCGACAACAAAGACTGTATAGGTTGATCTGCTCATAAAGGGCCTATTGTATCAAAACAACGTAAGACACGAGCCCCAGTACCATTCCCACCAAGAAGCCGTTTGTGCCACTCACGAATATAAAAGTCGCGCCGGAACTAGTCGCTTGTGCAGAGGGACTGGCTCCCTTTGTTTCGGAACCGCTGGCTTTGCCGACGTATTTCGAGCCATCGTGTGCAGTGGCTGAGGTAGCTGTTGCGATGGCACCAGCAACATGATGAGAGGAAGATGCTCGGACAATCGGAGTGCTGGCCTTTGAGGTAGCGGATTCGGTCGACTCAGTCTCATGAGGCAGCTCGTGAGCAGCTTGTTTCGGCGTAGTTGTTGTGGTCGATGCAGTCGTCGTGAGAGTATCCGGAGCAGACTCTACTGCAGCTTCAGCCGGGCTAGAGACAGGAGCAACTTCCACTGGAGCTCCAACAGGAGTAATAATAGTAGTAGAACCTGTGGTAGTCACAGGCCCTTCGATTGCCTGATTCGGATGAGCGGTCGCCGCAGGAGTGCAAAAGTTGTTGGTCGTTCCACAGACGTAGCCAACTTGACAGCAGCCGCCTCGGGGGCAGCTGGGACCTCCGTTACAAGATTCATCGCAAACTGGGATGTCACGAGAATAGGTGCATGCGGCGCCTTTCGGGCAACAACCAAGATGATCGGGACATAGGGTTTGGGTAGCTGCTGGACATTCACCAAATAGGCCGCGTCTATCGAAGCCCTCCCAACGGGAGAGAGACGTGACAGGAGCAAATGCACGCATTTGTTCTGCTTGGATTGTGACGACGAAGATCGAGACGGCAACACAAATGCGCATGAGAAGAGAAGCCATGGTGCTTTGAATTGACTCTGGATACTCCTGGGATTTGTTTGATCAAGGGAGGAGAATGAAGTTGGAGGACTCGTAGGATCGATCTGATCGAATCAAAGAACGATGAGATTGAGATTCTCTCGAGATCGATATGATCAAGACGAGAACGGGAGTCGAAGCACTGTCAAGATCGATACGTGGTCGTAGTAAGTAGATACTGTCCCAGTCTGAGTGAACCTGAGAGGTATATTCTGATGACTATTGAGACAAGTAGAAGATGTGAAATGCAAAGCTGAGTATATACGAAGTATACAGTCGATGACTTTGAGTGAAGTGAAGAGAAGAGGAGGAAGGAGAAGAGAAAGAAGAAGACGAAGGAGAAAAGGGGGATACTGAGCAACACATAGACGGAAGGAGCGAGGGTGCGTCTTTCTGTGTTGGGGGAATGCACCTTCCCCGATATGATCGCCCATCGTGACTTCCTCATCTTCATTGACAATCTGAAATGGAACAAAAGGCTTTGATCTATTCTGGGAGCATTTCATAAGAAATCAGATACAACGGGCTGATCGTAGCTTCCTTGATTTTCATCTATTGCCTGGCTTTGGGTCGACGTCTAATGCTCCGACGGTAAAATCAAAATTCATCATCAAGACCAGCAAGCAATGCAAGCAATCCTTCATCTCTGGGAGTGTCGGTATGCAATTCTCCCAGGCGGTTAACGATAGAGGTATTCGACATGATAGTGACAACGAACAGTAATGCAAACATGAATAACACGGGGAATCAAAGTATGTACAGAATGGGATTCGTGTCATGCGCTCAAGGAAGTCTCCGCTAAAGCAGGGATGCAACTGGCGATGCGAGCCGCACGGGCAGATCCAATAACTCCATGCTTGGGCTGGTGCGCGCCCTTGCAAATCATAATTCGGAGGGAGTTGCGGACTTGAATGGTTCGTCCAGTCGAGTGGGAAAGGGCGCTCAGATCTATAAATGTCTAATGGCATGGTCTAACAGCAGGCACGAGCCAATGTGGTATCTCAAGCATGATAGGATGAGACTAGACTGCAGTCTTTTCTTTGCCTTTTCCCTTATCGACCGAGGTAGTGCTGCCGGCACCATCATCTTCATACAGACGGTGTTGCTCGATATAGCGAATCACAGGAATGGGAATCAAGTAGCGGACGCTCATCTCACGCCTCAGGAACAGACGGATCTTGGTACTGCTAACGTCGTTTTGGATGAGTTGTTGAATGACGTGGATGTTGTCGCGCCATGGTTGTAGAGCGGCCAACGCTTCGTCGATATCAGTACCGCTTCGTTCGACAATGAAGGCCTGATACCAATTAGTTCATATACAACATCCGATCAACGAATAAACTTACACCGTAGCGACCTAAGATATGGTCCAAATCTTTGTCACTCCAGACTCCTGGCGTTGACATAGTGTGGATCAAATCAGCACCAGCTAATAGAGCTACTCGAACTTGCTTGCGAGTACCATCGCCGCAATCGACACCCTGTCGCACCACGTTTATCTCATGGTCAATGTGATCAAGTACCACAGCAGTTGGTTGATATTCCTTGTGTAGTGCCTCCCAGGGATCAATCATTAACCAATCGGACGATTCGTCGACCGCGAGCTGGCACATGGCGAGACTATAAAGAGTCAGTACTCCGTCCAACACGGTATCATATCTGTTCCAAATCTTATCAGACATACCGGTGCTCTGCACTAGCCAATCCTGCCTTCCTATAAGCATCTGACACTGGCGACAGGTATCCTCCTAGCAACTCGAAGTTTGTACTGAATTTCGCATAATCGGCGGCCATCTCTCTGTGCCACGTTAGCATCGACCCGTATCACACATGGACAAACATACTGCATTCGAAGATGTAGATAAGTTGGCGGGCTGAAACTCCCAGCTGCGACTAAAACTAAAGGCGTCTTGCTTGGATCGTCCATCACTCGCTTCAGACGATGTACGGGGAACTCATATGTATCGAGGCTGCCGACGTAGGGAGCCAGTTCCTGGCTGCTCGTAGAGGATGGAGTCGCCATGGCTCTGATGAATATATATACCGAAGGGAAATGAGTTTCGAGTTGATGTTGTTGCGACCAATTGCTTGCTCGAGAGCAATAGCCGTAAGCGAACCGCTGCCAGTGGCGATCGGAGATAAAGTGGCTATCGCGATGACGCCAGCGATAGAATTTTTCACCTATGCGACCGCGATGTGCACGAGAGCGGCACCCGTCAACCACACAGAGATGTATGCTCGGTCGGATGTCCTTGTATCGATTGTAAGAAATGAGGAGTGTAGAGTCCGGGGTTGCCTATGGAGGGTCAAGGCTGATAAAATCTCGGCAGAGAGACCGACCGTTGTCGGAGGCGGCGGGGTCGCGGGATGCTTTTAGTAAGGCAGATATACACTGCCGTTGAATGTTTTCTGCTGTATCTTTTGCAGTGTTGATTTCAAGAGAAAAGCACGCAATCAGGATGTGGGAGATGGGAAAAATCAAGACAAGAACGAAAAGAGTGAGTCAAGCGGTCGGTTTAGAGTTGTGTTTAATAAGCAGAGATTCTACAGAGTCTAGGCGGATTTAACGCCGTGTCGGACGTCAACGGTGTCTCAAAAGGGAAGCACTACGGTCACCTGTGTATATCGATTGCGGGAAATTTCCGGATACTATACTTGAAGCTTTTGGATATCTTGATCGTTGCCTGTCCCAATCAATGGCAACTGGTGTCCTGAGAATATGCCAGGCTAGCTGTTGGTTGACTGCCTGAGAGAATAGGCACCCCGCCGGAAACGGATGGCCGACAACTATGGACGAGTATCTTCGATGTCAGTATGATCTTGCTAGTATGCCATAAGGAATGCTATGAGGAAAGATATGATAATTAATCGAACCGAACATCTTTTCGCAGCTGTCATAGGAAATAATTCGTTACCTAGGTAGATACGCGGTCAGAAGAGTGATATGGAACTGTCAGATTGCATCAGCGATAAGCTCCTCCATGTCAGGCATCCGACCATTGCTTCCATATACAAGCTGCTTACAAAGACCGAGCTTAAATTTCTTGCAATAAACCTCCCACAGAAAGAAAGAGATTACCTGCAGGGTTAGATTGTTGCTCAGTTGGTTGGACTGCCAGTCGGTTGGTGGCAGAACCAAGTGTTGCACCCCGGCAGTCTGACGTTCTCCGAACAAACCTCCAAGCATTTGGCAGCCCGACCACCACCACCACCAACACTCCTCATTCTTCCTCTTCCACCATCCATCCAACACAACCAACCATCGCAGCGTCGTTTCACCACTATCCGATGCGCCTTGATTATCCCCGTATTCGATCCCGTCTCATAACCGACAGTACATATAATACCATCGCCCGCCCAGTTTCCCTGCCTGCAACGTCACTCGACCACACCTCGCTAACCGCCATCCTCCTCCTCATCGATAATCCACCGAACGTTCGTCGCTCTGCCTGTTCTTCCACCGGCCCGCTCTGAAGAGCTGCGGATGGCGGGTTAACAGCGGTCACGACGAGCATTCCGATCAAGCTCTCAGCTACTTATGGCCAGACGAACGACTGTTGCCGACTACCAGGACTCTCGTGAGCCACATCCTCTGTCGTCCTTCTCCGCATTTTCCGCTCCGCCATCGTCTGCGGCATCTATACAATCCACCCCGGCTGGTCCAACTTTAAGGTGCGTATTGTGGCTTTGCTGCATTGCTCCGTTGTCGTCGTGCTTTTTGTGATGTTTGATTTATTTGATTTTGGCTCGGATGTCTCCGCCAGAGCTCTGGTTCTTGAAGTTCAGACGAAAATTTCCGGCTAGATTCATGCTTTCTGGAGCTTCCCTCTCCTGGACCCATCCATTGGCGATTGCTCGGGCACCTCACTTTGTTTGAAAGCTGCCATCATTTTCTTCCCTCATTCACTTTCTTCAATCTCCCAAACATCCCTGGTTGACACTGTTGGACATTGACTTGCACAATACACCTGTCATTGTCGTGTGTCTGCCTCCTCCTTGAGTTCTAATTTTTCCTCAACTCACCTCACTATCCCACTTCCCCCCTCATTCGTTCCATCACTATTGTTTCTCCTAAGCAACATCATCTAACGTCGCTTCGATGCCTCCCAGAACTCGCTCTGCTGCACGTGCCGAGAACGCTTTGAACAGCGCAGATACGACAGGTACACCACCGACAGGGAGCACAGTTTCTAGGAAGCGTAAAGCAACTACGCGTCGTGGCAAACCGCAGGACGAACCTGAGCTCCCCTCACAACCTAGCTCACCGCCGAGAAAGATAAAGAGACAGCGTACAGCAGTTGCCACCTCTTCGAGCACAGCTCCTGCTCCCCCATCTACTGCTCCTCGATCTCGCCAGCGTTCTAGAAACCTTCCCGCCATGTCACAACCTGGGTGAGTTTGTTTTTTTCTTTTTTGTTGACCTTAGAATTGAAAATACGCTAACTCTTTCTGCTTCTAGCCCTTCATCACACCCCTCAGATGAAAACTCCAGAGTACGAGCCTCTTCTTCTAATTCCAGAAGGAAATCAGGGCGAAGCGGTAAATCAACACGTCGAGACAAAGATGCTCTCCCCACAGGCACAGAAAACCATACCAGCCAGTCGCCACAACGTCGACCAAAGAAACGTTCGCCCAAACACAGTCCAGATGTGCCAATGAAGGATGCTGACAGCCAAGCGAGCGAGGCAGATCCTTCAAAGGATGACGATGACGACCAATCTTCACAGCCGAGTGAGAGCAACGACGACAACCATACGGCTGGATTGATGGATGACGATGGTGGCGACCCATTTCGTAACGCTTTATTCGGACACCGAACACCTTTGGGCCTGCAAAATACGCTTCGTGCTCTTACGGGCATGATGACTAGCATGTCTTCACGACTTCGTGAGATTTTGGGGCAGTTAAGAATGAAAGAGGATCCATCCATACAGTTGATCGCTTTGCAAGAACTGTCTGACCTCCTTCTCGTTTCCAACGAAGACAACCTCTCCGGTCAATTTTCTCCGGATTCATTTGTCAAAGAGCTGGTCAAGCTTATGCAGCCAAGTGAGACGGGCGAGGAGAATCCCGAGATCATGCTTTTGGCCTGTAGATGTCTTGCCAATATGATGGAGGCCCTTCGAGGATCGGTAACGAATGTTGTCTACGGTGGAGCAGTTCCTGTGCTTTGTCAAAAACTGCTCGATATCCAGTTCATTGATTTGGCGGAGCAAGCATTAAGCGTACGTTGATCCCTTCACTAAGTGATAGGAAATTTACTAACTAGCCCAGACACTGGCAAAAATATCCGAGGATTTCCCAGCATCTATCGTTCGCGAAGGTGGACTCACTGCTTGCTTGACTTATCTAGATTTCTTTCCAACGAGCACTCAACGCACAGCCGTTACCACAGCGGCAAACTGCTGTCGCAGCCTTCCTGGGGATTCGTTCCCTGTTATTCGGGATGTAATGCCGACATTGTTGAATGTCTTATCTAGCAACGATCAGCGAGTGGTCGAACAGGCCTGTCTTTGCGTGTCGCGAATTGTCGAGAGTTTCCGGAACAAGCCCGAAAAGCTAGAAGAGCTCATTGAACCGGCCATGCTCAAGGCGATCCTTCGACTTCTTGTGCCTGGAACCACAAATTTGATTGGACCACATATTCATACTCAGTTTTTACGACTTCTCGGTATTGTCGCTCAAGCTAGTCCTCGCTTATCCGTCGAACTACTTCGAATGGATGTTGTAGACACTCTGTATCAGATACTTACCGGAGTCTCTGCACCACGTGAGGATAATAATACCGGTATCAAGGTCGATAATGTGGTCATCATGCAAGCATTGGTTCACCGCCCCCGTGAACAAGTCTTTGAGACCCTAGGCGTTATATGTGAATTACTTCCTGGGACCCAAAATCTGCAGGGTCCTCTGTCCCGCTTCGACAACGCCTTGACTATCAATCTTCAATCACGATTTGCTCCTATACGTTCCTCGTCCAAGTTGAAGGAATCGGCTGAGAAGAGGCGTGCATTGCTTGCGGACTGCAAACCCGAACTGAAGCGATTTGCGATGGTTCTCCTGCCGACTCTGACCGATGCCTATTCCAGTACTGTCAACTTAGGCGTTCGACAGAAAGTCCTCCTAGCACAGCTCAAGATTATACAAGAAATTGATGCAGATGTACTTCGGGAAGCTCTTCGAACGGTCCCTTACGCATCTTTCCTAGCAGCTATTCTCTCTCAGCAAGATCATCCTCTATTAGTGTCATATGCTCTGCAATGTGCCGAACTACTCTTCGAACGACTACCCGATATCTATCGTTATCAGTTCCATCGAGAAGGTGTCATTGCCGAAATTGCCGACTTAGCTGCAAAGCAATCATCCACCGAAAAAGTATCGTCCGACTTCAAGCAGCCAGGCGGAACTACTCTCCCAATTCACGCTCCAGAACAAACAGATTCTCGAGCCACCAGCGAAGATCCAAGCGCCTCGCGTGGTGGCAGTGAAGATGAGGACAATGAAGACGAGGATGACGATGACGATGACGATGACGATGAAGACCACGATGATGACGATGATAACGAAGATGACGATGACGACGAAGATCAGGATCGTGATGATGACGATGCTTCAGAATCGGAGAGTTCGGAATCTTTCAACGCTCCTAGACTAGTCAACCAGAGTATGGATGATATGATGCAGGATCATGTTATCACTACTGCTCGAGCTTTCGTTCAGCTATATGAGCAAGCGGAGAGCACGGACACAATGGCTGATAAAGCAAGCAAGATCCTCAAAGATTTGCAAGCTTTGGCCTCTAAGATCAAATCTACACAGGAAGCTGGCTGGAGTGCGGATTACACGCCCGTGTTTGGGACGCTGGCGTCTTATTTCGACGGAGACGCTATCGACAGTATCACGAGCGCCGAGCTTCTTAGATCTGGTATCATTGATGCACTAGTAGAAAGCTTCACTTCACCAGACGTGACGCCCAGGGCTCGTGTCAGCTTCCTCAAGGCATTTATGGGTACCATGGTGTCTCAGGAGGCTTCACAAGCATCGCCGTTCAGCAAGTTGATTCATAAACTCCATGATCTCCTTAGCAGGACAGAGCACTTTGAAGTGATCACTGTCGGCCACAACTCTCTAGAAATTACACGGAGCAATGCAACATATATGCTTGGCAAGCAAGTCCGTCTCAGGTTGGTTGCTGATGAGGCATCAGATATTCCCAGGCCATACAAAAACATTATGGTCTCAATCCATGCAATCGCCACTTTCAAGTCACTGGATGACTTCCTACGACCTCGAATCAGTCTTTCTGAACGCCCTAGGCCATCTCGTAATCTCGACTTCCTATCACAGCTTGCCAATGCGGATCGATTACGCGAATCCCCTCATGCTAGTCAGAGCTCGGGCGAGAATGACCCACTGCCACCTTCTAACCGCCATCGGGGCCTTCCCAAAGAAGTACTATCAGCCCTACGTGGTGAGCTCGATGGACGAGATCGTCGACATGGAACTCATCGATCAAGCAGGACTCAGTCGTCAAATCAAGCCGATGAGGAGCCGAGCGATGACCGCCCGCTGGAGTGCGCCGACGAGAAACAGTTGAGTGACGAAGACGAAGATGAAGATGCAGGTGACGATCAGGACGAGGAGTTGAACACCATTGTGGATGATTTAGATGAAGAACTTTCGGATGTCCCTGGTCCAGAACCGACCGCGGTCAACATGGAGATTGCGTCTACTGGAAAGGTCACCGCGCGCAAGGAGGATGGCACCCGTGTTGCCACTCCATCTCAATCACAAGCCATCGGTCGCGGCTCTTCCTCCACGCCGAACACTAATCTGCCTCCTATGGGCGGTGATTCCTTGGCGATGGCAGGACGCCCCTTCTCTTCCTATGCTGCTGCTGTAGCGGCGGTGCCACAAGATTGGCACATCCAGTTCGGCATTGATGGAGAACCAATCACGAACGATACGACAGTCTACCGCGCAATTCACCATAGTCGAGCACATAACGAGGACGGTGGTCGAAACGTTTGGACTTCGGAGCATACTGTGCACTTCAAACGAATGCCCGGTCCCCCACCGCCAGAAGCGTCTTCTCTTTCTTCTGCGTCCCGTAACGCAGATGCCACAGATGAACAGACCGGCCTTCCCATGTCCCTAAGCAAGGAACACACTACTGGGTCTATTTTACAGCTATTGCGAGCCCTGCACGAGATGAATGCACACCTTGACGACCTTCGTGCCGAGAATGATGAACTGGTTTCCGTTACAGCAGAGCCAGTGGCACAATTTATCAATAACAAATTGACTGCTAAATTGAATCGGCAATTGGAGGAGCCGTTGATTGTGGCTAGTAGTTGCTTACCCAACTGGAGCGAAGATCTTGCCCGCGAGTTCCCATTCTTGTTTCCGTTTGAAACGCGTCATCTCTTCCTTCAATCAACAGCCTTTGGCTACTCACGATCGATGATGCGCTGGCAAAACTCACAACCTGAAGACAGCCGACGTGACATTCGCCGTGATGATCGTCCGTTCCTCGGTCGTCTTCAGCGACAAAAGGTGCGAATCTCTCGGTCTCGTATTCTCGATTCAGCTATGAAAGTGATGGAGCTATACGGCTCGTCTGCCAGCATCCTTGAGGTTGAATATTTCGAAGAAGTCGGTACCGGTTTGGGTCCGACCCTGGAGTTCTATTCAACAGTCTCTAAAGAGTTCTCAAAGAAGAAGCTCAAAATCTGGCGGGAGAACGAATCTGCGGACAAGAACGAATATGCCTTTGGTAAGCACGGTTTGTTCCCGGCGCCTATGAGTGAACAACAAGCCGAATCGGAGCTTGGCAAGAAGCAACTCCTTCTATTCAAGTCACTTGGAAAATTTGTAGCACGATCTATGCTCGATTCCCGCATCATTGACATCAACTTCAACCCTACCTTTTTCCGTGTGGGCACTCCTGGCTTTGTTCCATCTCTGGGCGCCGTCAAGACAGTGGATGAGGATCTCGCAAACTCATTGCAACTTGTCAAACGTTTCGCGGATGCTAAGTTTGAAATAGAGGAAGATTATCATCTTACCTTTGATCAGAAAATGATGGCCCTGGAAGAATTGGAGATTGATGGAGTCCGCGTTGAAGACCTGGGCTTAGACTTTACACTTCCAGGCTACCCCGCCATTGAGCTGATGAAAGATGGTTCCAACATTAGTGTACAGACTAGTAACATCGACATGTACCTTGAACGTGTCATCGACTTCACCTTAGGCGAGGGTGTGGAACGACAGATTGAGGCATTCCGTTCTGGATTTTCGCAAGTTTTTGCTTACGCGGCGTTACGATCTTTCACCCCGAATGAGCTGGTGATGCTGTTTGGAAGAATTGAAGAAGACTGGTCTATGGAGAGTATGTCAACAAACTTTTTTCGTATAGGGTAAATTATCACTAACATCTTTTCCTTAGCACTGATGGATTCCATCAAAGCGGATCACGGTTTCAACATGGATAGCAAGAGCGTACGAAACTTGTTACAGACGATGAGTGAGTTGGATTCTCAACAGCGACGAGACTTTTTGCAATTTGTTACTGGTAGTCCCAAGCTTCCAATTGGAGGTGAGTTACATGTCACTCGTTTCAGTGATTACAGACTAATGTCATGGTAGGCTTCAAGAGTCTCACCCCTATGTTCACAGTGGTGTGCCGTCCCAGCGAACCTCCATATACACCAGACGATTATTTGCCCAGTGTGATGACCTGCGTCAACTATCTCAAGCTCCCCGACTACAGCAGTCTCGAAGTACTCCGCGAACGCCTTCTTGTAGCCACCAAAGAAGGACAAGGAGCATTCCACCTGTCATAACGAAATCAACGATGCTTATTTCTTAAAACTTTGTCCATTTTCTCCCTCCTTACTATCTATCTCATTCTGTCCGCCTATCTGCTTTTGTGCTTTATTCTGGGTTTCGGTCATCTTATTCTGATCACTTTCAAGGACTGGCATATCTTATATTTTCATCTTTACAACTCACATACCCCTTCAGAATGGAATGACATGTTGCATGGCGGCATTACTTAACGGCAGTTCATCTACATTTTTTCTTGTACCTGTTTTGATTGTTACTCGTTTCTTGATTTTCTGATACGTATCTGCAAGAGCTGTGCTGAGTAATAAGGGTTGCAAGGGTTTTTCATTTTTCTTTCTCGTTAATGGATTGATGAGTGTGTATGGAATTTTAGATAGCAATGAATCGGGCTTTTCTTACTTATCCTCTACAGTAATCCATTGATATTGAAACACCCCAAAGCTTTCTTTTGTCCACCCTTGATATTCCGCTCTCCCGAGTCTCGTCGCTCATAATTCAATAAATTATACGATTTCTTCTCTCGATCAATGAATCCATGAAAACAAGTATGACAGTTGGAGTAAGTCTACCTAGGTAGCGTGCGGGAGACATATCACGCAATCTCGGCCTGTCATCACATATTGCATGGACATATGATCATCGTCTATTGATTTCTAATGGCGGTCATAACATCAACATCACGATATCAATGGCACGAACATCAAAAGAATATTGTCTGTGTAGGGTATGACGATCAAATCCGTGGCCATTATCGGTGCCGGTGCTGCAGGTATACACGACCTCTTTCAAACTCTCATTATGAAAGTACATTTAATATGATGTAACACGGACTAATAAATACATTGCAGGCGCCGCAACAGCAGCAGCTTTCGCCGCCGAGCAATACTTCGAAACAATCCGAGTCTTTGAGCGGAAGGGGAGTGCAGGAGGGACATGGTTCGCTTGCCCTAACCAAGAAATCCAAGGCATAAGATTTGACTTTTGAGAATATAGGATATACGATGCCGATCCAAGCCCCGTAGCAAGCCCTCAACCCGGCAAATTACCACCAGATATTGATCCTCCGTTGAGAATACCAGATGCTTTACCGCGTACGACGGAACCCTCTTTGCAGGAGCGATGGGATAAGACGCCTATATACGATGAGTTGACGTACGCTCCTAAGACTAAATTTATTGAATTCTAGAAGTTAATGATGTTTTTAGAACGAACGTCCCCGCAATAGCAATGTCCCTCTCCGAGATCCCCTTTCCCTACGGCCCCTTTGTGCCGCATCATGTGCCAAAACAGTATATCGAGAATTATTTTACGCAGTTTAAGTTAGATCGGTACCTTGGACTCAACACGACTGTGGAAGATGTCTTTCGCCTCCCTTCAAAAAGGGGGTTTGGGAGAGGTAACGATCGATGGAGTCTGACGCTGCGAAGATATGATGCTGTAGAACATGTGGATCATTGGTGGAAAGAGGAGTTTGATGCGGTTGTGTTTGCGAATGGGCATTACAGTGTTCCCTATGTATGTGTCCCATCCTTCTGCGTTTCTGTGGATGGGCTGGTAGGTAGCTGACTGATAATTCTGCAGGTCCCGGCCGTCAAAGGATTAGACGCATATATCAAAGCCTTCCCCGGTCGAGTTGTGCATTCCAAGTCCTATCGATCAGCAGAACACTATTGCAACAAGAAAATCCTTGTAATCGGAAACTCAGCTTCAGGGCATGACGTGACTGCCGGCATCGTCAAGACTGCCCACTTACCAGTCTATCAATCCCGACGCACACCCTCACACTGGGATGGGAACGAGCCTCCGGAAGGTATAGAATGGAAACCCGTAATCAGCGAGTATCTCCCAACAGGAGAAATCCTCTTCGAAGACGGAAGCATTCTCCGCGATATCGATCAAGTAATCTACTGCACAGGATACAAAGCCTCGTTCCCATTCTGGAACGTCAAAGCCAACGGCGCCCCCATCTACGACTACAAACGCGATCTTGTAGTAGGCAACTATCTACACGTTTTTCTCACAGACTTTCCTACTATCGGTATAGTCGGTATTCCGCGAACACTCACGTTCAGAAGTTTCAATTACCAAGCCATAGCTCTCGCGCGAGTCTTTTCGGGCAGAAATGCGCACCCCTTACCATCCGCCGAGGAACAGCGAAAATGGCTTACCCGACGACTAGAGCTTGTCACGAGACAGCATAAGAAGTTTCATGATATACCGTGGGATGAAGGCGAGTCGTTGAATTATTTTCGCGAGTTGTATGAGCTTGCTGGGTTGCCAAGGATAGAAGGGTTGGGTCAGGTTCCGCCGGTGCTGGATGGGGAGACGAGGTGGGCGATTGAGAATGTGAAGAAGTATCCTGTTCCGGGGGGTGGGCGGTCGAAAGGGGGAAGTGGTGGTGATGATGGTGAGGCTGAGGATGAGTGGACTGTTGTTGGTAGAGGGCAGTGGCGAGATAGCCTCCACTTCATCTAGTATCAACAAGTATCGAGTCTTGAAGTTAAACGTTGATAGTCAAGTGAAGTTGAAGCTTCTTGTTGAAACATGATGTTGTGCAGTTGACACTATCTGCAGAATTGCCCACTTAGGCAATATTTCTCAGTTAGGGCTACGTCATCCACGTGAATTCATCAATTGATGGTAAGCATTACACTCAACAACCAATTATTTACTGGCGTATTCTCAATTCTGGATACGAGTATCTTTTTCACCTGCTGGTGCAGAGGTAAGGAAATTCTTCATTCAATGAAGGTCAGGGATCTTCTACTGACATGTATCAGAAACCATGTAAAGCCAATGTGGGATATCAAACTGGTGCAAAATGCAAAAATAAAACACAGTCAAGTGAAAAAGATAAAAAAGTGACACAAGAAAAAAGAAAAGAATCAATAATATACGTCAGAAAGCATATGTACAAGGTAAAATGATGTGAAGTGTAACGAAGGAATATCGTTCAACAGAATGATTAGTGTAGGAAGAAAATTAGTAGATCGGTCGTCCTTCGTCCCACTTGCGCGACTCTCTAGGGCTGCGCACAATGCTCGTATCTTCGTCAATCGATGGCGAGGTCTCGTTTGCGGGAGATAGGGAAAATCGCACCCTTCCACTCTCCCGGCGGACACTATCCAGATGATTGCCTGTACTGCCAGTCCACTCCCACGCTCGAGCAACGTCTCCATTACGGCTTTCGCGAACCGATGCTCGTACGTTGGCATTGCCTTCAACAACTGCTTTCACATGCTTCCAGAGCTTCTCTCTACGGTTACCCCGCAACTCAGAGCGTAAGACATCGTCTCGTAGCTGACCAATCGCAATCCAGGGCTCCGGTGCCTCTCCACGTCTATGCAAAGCAGCTTGTGTCGAAAGACGGTCGAGCGTCGTCCCAACAAGCTCGGGAACACGAGCAATGTCTGCTCGTCGAGCGAGGAACTCGGCTCTAACGTACGCTAGACCGGCCACTGAGAGAACTAGAATGAGAATAGGGAGTCGATACGCGATGAGAGAGAGTCGGAGGTGGCGGCGGAATGCGCAGATAATGGGAAGATTGGCGAGTGAGTCGCTTGCGAAGGTGCGGGATGAAGTTCTGTCAATGCGAGGCGATCCCTGTTAGTGTTCAGACCCCTGTCAGAATCCAGATATAGAAATACACGACCCATAGGATTTGGAATACATATCAGGGCAAAAGGGGCTTATAGAAAGAGTGTTGACTTACCCTCCGCTTGTAGTAACTTCTTCTCTAGCAACTAGTTCTCCAAGAGCTGACGCCCACAGATCATCAAACTCCGAGTCACTCATTTTGGTACGTGGACCACGTTTATGTGAGACGACTTTCTTGAGTTCTGGCTCGGAAATGAAGGGAGTTTTTGCTTCGGCGCCATCACCACACTCGTATTTAGCTCGCTGCTCGCGAAGTTCTTGAACCGCCCTGTTAGCGACGGCGATGATACGGTCGGTCTTCTGGTTATCGACTTCACACTGGGGTGGAATCGGTAAAAAGCCATTCAATGAGAGTGGGTGGTATTCCTCGACAAAATCTTTTTCACACTCAATCTCAAGATTTTGTAAACAGAAGGCATGGGGTGGGCAAGGTTCACATTGGGGTTCCAGCACATGTGCCCATTCGGGTACATTGGTATCTGCAAGAGACCATCTAGGTTTGCCTATGCCACAAAAGCCAATCTCGAATTTCTCATGACGCCAATAGACTCCGCAGAGAGATAGAAGGAAGAAAATGACGAGCGTTGGCAGTCTCCAGGAAACTGCGCCTTGGTGGCTGCTGGCCACAGCTCGTAATTCAGCATTCGCTGTCTCAAGAGCCAATTGCTCATCTGGAGTAAACTCTTCCCCAACTTCAGGTTCCGACTCATCCTCGAAGTGTGGTGTGGCTGTTCGGAGGCGGGAGACTGGGAACTCAAAAGTCGACTTCCTAGGTGTAATGGTGTCCTCCTCTTGCTTAATCTTAATAGGACGACTTGATTCTCGTTTACTCCGGTGATCTGCAAAGAGAGCACCGTCGCCTGAGACACGAGGTGTGCTTTTTCGTTTGCGTTCCCCGCTAACTGTTCGAGCTCTTGGGGTTGGCTCATGAGAAGTAGGTGAGCTTCCACTCTGAAAGGGATTCTCATCGGTGAAAACGCTGCCCGCTAGGCTATCAGTCTTGACACTTGGCGTGCGTTCGACAAATTCATCATAGGAAGGAACTGCTTCGCTCTTGCGAGTCTTACGAGCGGTAGATCGCGCTTTAGGTGTGGCCTTTGCTATAACGGGAGTCACAAGGTTATCATCGGTCTCCGCGTCAGACGCTCGGGTGTTTCTGCTCGGACGGCCACGGCGCCTTGGTGTAGCTTGTGATAGAGCAGTGTCGTCGGTATCAGCGGTCGATGCTCGTGTGCTCGGTCGAGAGCGTGCGCGTCGGCTTCCAGCAGTCGACGGCGGCGGCATTGAATCTCTGTCATTTATCTCATCTTCGTCCCCATTTGCTTCAGAATTAGATTGACTGCTCATATCGGTAATTCCGGCACTTGTGCGGCGAACACGATCTCTTTCGCGGAGAAGTCTTTTCGCTTGGGGCAAGATTTTTTCCTCGATAAGTGCAATCAGTTGGGCCTTTTTCGCTGAGGAAGGGTAGGGTTCATCATGTTTGACGAGGATCGTTCGTAATGCAGGCATAGTTAACGATGATAGATCGAAGCCTGGTGCAAGGTACTCCAGGTCGTCTATGTTAGACGCCATGGCTATGAAGTTGCCAGGTGTCGACCTGGATTTTTGGGTGTGTTGAACGAAAGCAGGATAGGAATCTGTGGCAGTCGTGTCCACACGAGTTGTCTATTCCAATTCCTGATTGATGGGCAGTAACACAAATGCTTTGAGTTCGTGAAAAGATAATGGATAAGAGGGGTTCGATATGCGGCCAACAATTCAAAATGGGTTGTGTCAAATTGAACTGAAAACACGAAGAATTTTGGTGCGGTATCCAGGGCAACAAGGTCGTGCTCATTGATTTGGCGAGTGCCGTCCACTTGGTCGCAGTTAGCCGTTATCGCTTGTCGGCCCAGGGAGAAGCGGTTTGCAAGTTTGCTCTGGTAAACGGTCTCTTCCGATGAAAATAGGGCCAGAATGGATGGAATGATGTTGAAGATGATGATGGATGTGGATAGTGGTTGCGGATGAACGACGTCAGTAAACAACATCGCCTGCACGTGATGCGATGTCATTGATTGACTGCGCTAGACCGGATATGGAATCGTGCTTAGATGTTCACTCTTCTTCTCATCAAATCTCGCTCTATTTCAACTACTTTCACTGTGAGTTCATAGATTCCGCTCTAACTCAGCGGTAGAACGTTTCTTCCGAGAACTTTGCAGCAGACATGACGAGAGTTCCAACCTCATCTACCCGGGCTAGCCATTGATCCAGCATCAATCCACCACCAGCCAAGTTGCCATTGATATCTGAATCGTACTCGATGTCACTATTTTGCTGTAATAGCAGATCGCCAAACGTGAGGACTTGATTGGGTTTACCGCCAAAATCCGACTGCACCGGACTACCCACATATTCCTTCTCCCATTCACTACCTGTGCGAGAATTCCACATGTTCTTCGTGCTGGGGAGAGCCAGTCCAGAAACGTATTCTGCACAGCCGCAGGCCCTGTAGTCTACACCGGCGGAGGTGTCGAAGAGAGACAGGACTATAATTATGATAAACAGTGTTCTATATCAAACTGATATCAGCAGCATTTCAGAGAGAGCAACATAGATATCATTCATACCGGCGTATCGACTCATCCAAGATCCAGCTCTCCCACCGTGGTATCGGGTTCTCTGCCGAGCACGGTTTGCAATGTCGGGCTTCCGGCTCTCCAAGGCTTCTTCCAACTTTCTACCACATCATGAGTTCTCAAGTCTATGAATGCAGGGCAGCCTAGGGTATTCTTACCAGTGTCGTTTGGATCAACGGCATATCGAAATCAGTGACATCTTCATCTTTCTCCAGAACTCGCAAGATGACGTAGATGCACATTGCTTGAAGAGCAGCCACCGTGTCCCAGTCATTATATTCGGAGTACTGCGAAATACACACAACTTAGAACCCCGTTTTCGAAAACGACATCGTACGGGAGGGCATACCTCGTGTAACAGTCGCTCCTGCTCAGACCGTATTGCTTTCCATATATGCACACTATTATATTTCGTCTTGACCGACCACATAGCTACAATACCAGCGCAGCGGGCTAACGGCCCAGAAAGAGACGAATTATCGGAGAAATCCTGACTCGGATAGCTTGAATGCACAAATGGCGGCATGCCATCCCTGCTTGCTGAAACCATCATACGTGGGTAGTTTCTCAGGTTTCCAAGAACATACTTTCGATTAAGTGACAATGCTCGATGAGGTGTTTCTTTGGGCCAGAACAATCGAGGATACTCTAGAGCCGGTTGGTAGATATTCGGAAAGTTGTTTAACCCTAACCCTTGATCAAAGTCGCTCATGAATGATGAATCGGTCGTTTGAAAGTCCAAGCCCCCTGCATATGAGGGGTAGCATAATAATGATTCATCAATTAACGAATCTAAATATGATGTTGAAGAGGAAGACGGTGTGAATGATGCGATGCCAACCTGTCTCTGTGACTGATACTGTGGCTGACATTGTGAGGTCATTGAATTCTGATATCGACATGTAATATTTTTATCCAAACATCGTGAGCATGCGGGAAAACCGGCATCGCAATGCGTTTTAGCCTTTGAGCAGCCAAGACAGGCCTTTCTTCTAGATCTGGGGGGATTCCGAGACTTTCTTCGACAATAACTAGTATGTCGAATACAAGATCTGCCTAGCATATTTTACCAGATTGAGTTAGTCTCTTGCTCAAATTGAGGCATGAAGACAGACTTGCGATTATCAAAGCCCTTATGACAAATGATGCATGTGAATTCTGCCGTCATTTCGCCTGGATTTGACTCGTGCTGATGTTCAATCATGATTGGAAGTGCACGCAATACCGTGCAATGTAAACCCTGTCGGAGACCCGAGGCTTGCTGAATCGATAAACAACCAACTGACTAGTCGTTAAGGAAATTCGTAGGAGTACTCCAGGTCGAAAATATGGAAGGACTGGAAACGATGACTTGATAACTGACAGACTAGCAACGGAGTCCCGTGAAACTTCCGTTGCTCTGATTTGTCCGGCTTTTCTCTCCCCAACAATCACACCGTTAGCCCTAGCCCTAATCCTATCTGGGGAATTCGATACTTGAAAGCTTTTGTATGACCCAAAGATTATCATTTCATGGTATTCCGATGAGCTGTTGAGAATAACTACAGATATATAAAGCAGAGGCGCTGCCTGTCCTCTCCATGAACAAATTAAGATCATCAATCTTTCCTTCTCATAACTGTCGGATCCAATTCCAAGTTCAATCCACTCTCTAAACTCGAAACTCAAAACTCGGGCAAGATGTCACCAATCCTAGACAATGAAGCCGCATGGCTCGATTCTCCCAGCGCATATCCCCTTCGAGTCGGTCCGGGACCACAACCGGACCCCGCAGATGATGAGGTGGTTATCAAAGTCGCATATGGAGCTGTCAATCCACTTGACTGGAAGGTGAGCCGAGTCCCTTTCTGTCTGCACCCGGAAAGACTAGGTCCTGATAGGGAGAGCTATTCGTAGCTTCAAGATCAAATGCGTACGATTCCCACGCCCAATATCCTGGGTGCCGATGTTGCTGGGACAGTGGTACAACTAGGACGTAAAGTAACTCGATTCCATGTCGGACAGAGGGTGTTCGGGTATGAAGAATCCTCCTCCTCTAACTACGTATATCCGCTACATCATCTAATTCTGCATATATCCAGTCTATGCAACGGCCTAATCATAAACAAACTCCCCAACACCGGCTGGCAACACTACAGCACCTGTCCCGAAATCCAAGTCTGCGCCATCCCAGACTCCTTGCCATTCGCCAACGCAGCTGTATTACCCTTATCAATCTCCACAGCAGCCATGGCCCTCTTCGTAAAACTCGGTCTTCCTCTCCCATCATTCGACCCAAAGTCAACCGGTAATTCAATCGTGATCTGGGGCGGAAGTTCGTCAATGGGATGTACGGCGATCCAGTTCGCTGTTGCTGCTGGGTGTGACGTTATTGCAACAGCTAGTCCTGCTAATTTCGAGCTTGTCAGGAGTCTGGGTGCAAGCTATGTATTCGACTATAGAGATACTGATATTGTTTGGAAGATTGCGAGATTGCTGAAACCAGGGGAGAGTATCGTTGACTGCATCGCAAGCACAGCAACACAAAAAACTGCAAGCGAGATTCTCAGCAAAATCGGGGGAGGGAAAGTTGGGTGTCTGAATCCTCCCGAAGGGTCGTTTGCAGATAATGTTGAGCTTATCGATAGTAAGTCATCGTCCTCGACACCTCAGTCATTCGTACTGATGATATTATTTAGTATTTGCCTTCGAGCCCGGTTTGGCGGACACTCATATCGGTGATTTCATTTGGCGGACATATGTCCCTCAGGCCATAGCAGACGGCAAGCTCAAAGCGAAGCCGGATCCAATGATCATTGAGGGTGGACTAGGGAAAGTTCAAGAGGGAATCGACATGCTCAGAAAGGGGGTGTCGGCTAAGAAGATTGTCATTGAGATTGCTAAGGAGCCATAAGCAGCGGACGTTCACAGGTCATCCTGGGGCATATCCTACTTCGAAGATACGAGTGATAGGCTATGGAATTAAAAGCTTCACAATCCATATTTAAAAGAATTCTTAGATGATAGTCATATAATGAGTAATAAATACAAGTCATAAACAGCCACCAAAGCATACCACCCACCTAGTCAATTAATATCCTCCGGATGGCCAAAAGGGGGTTGCCAAACAAAAACAGAAATCTCTCACCATCAAGAGAAAGAAGAAAAACAGGCCAAACCCAAGTAGTCGCCATATGTTCAAGCCGTAAATAGTCATGATCGCGAAAGCGAATCTATGTATATCAACATGCGCAAAAATAGGTTCTCTTTTTCATAAAAAAATAAAAAAGTCCCTCAAAATAAAAACATTGAGTAATCCTTACTCGGCCACCCATTCAAAGTAAACATGGTATTGCATGCCAAGAGTTATAACCCGGACTCCGCCCCAATGAAAGTAGAAACGAAGTTGGAAATTAGCAGAACGTATATGGGGTGCGGAAGTCGTGAAGATCCAATCGATATCAGGATTGAACCAAAAAAGGTCATGAGAATCAGCGATCAGGGGATGGTGGCGATAGCAAAAGACGTATATGAGAGGAAGAGGTGGAATTCGTTCCACTGCTTTGAGAACTTGGTGTTTTGAGGTTGAGTCCTATTTGAGTTGACGGGTCGGGAGCGCCGGCCGCAGCTACATTAAGATGCTCTTTAAGAGCTTGGAACTCTGCGAGCTGGCTCTGTAGTTGCGAAATGACCTCTGCCATGGACACCGCGTGCTCACGTATCGAATCTCCCTTCTTGAATGGATGCATCATATGACGTATGGCGAGACTATTGATACAATTCTCGATTCGTGTGACCTGAGATTCGACGATGCTCAGGATTGTGGCATCTGCCAGCTCGCCGCCCCCTCTTTGGATTGCATCCATCAATTGACGGTTGGGCATATAAGATTCACTAAGATTTGGAGTCTCGAGAGAGCTACATAGATGTTCCAGTCGCAGAGTAATCTCCCATAGTTGCCATATTTGGTCTGTTCGAATATCGAGCTGGGAGCCCTTCTTGATAGTCGCAGGGGCTAGATCTTCATCTGGCGAAACACCTTCTTGAGCAGCAAGTCTTCCAGAGAGGGAATGCGGGCAGATAAGATAAACTGCTTCTGGATTCTCGAGTCCTTTCAATTTCTTTTCACCTTGATCTTTGACAACGAATCCTTGACTGTTAAGTTGTTGCAATTCTCTCCGAATGTTCTGTAGTGGATCTCCATAGTCGCTTTCTGAGCTTACAGAAAGGGAGCGCTCGCTCTCTGCATAGACTTCACTTGTGCGTTGAAGCTCGCTCATGAAATCAGAAGAGACAAAGATTTGCCCACCATCGGCAACAGCTGAGATACGGGATGCACGGTTGACCATAGGTCCGAAATAATCCATACGGTTCGTCACAGGATCCTTCTCGCATACCGGTTCGCCCCAGTGAGTACCCATTCTGACCGAAAGGCCTCTGAAGATAAGATTTCCATCTTTATCGTACCGTTCTTTGCACTGCGGTTGCTCCAAGATCTCCTTAGGCCACTCGGCTTCCAGTAATTGTGTCTGGCAATTGAAACACCAAAGTAGAGCGGCGCTGGTCGTTGAGAATGCTACCATAAAAGCATCTCCTTCAGTCTTAACTTCGTAACCGCCGACTATACCCAGTTGCCGACGCAAGATATCATTGTGGATTTGAATAGCAGACCGCATAGCCTCTGGGCAAGTCTCCCATAGCGAGGTAGACTTTTTGATATCTGTGAAAATGATGGCCAAATCTCCAACAGGTGCATCGACAAAATTGAACCGGGCAAGCCGAGAATCACCAACGGCATCTCGAGCCCTTCTGGTACGTTTGGGTGGAAGCACTTCTTCGGGGAACGTTGAGGGACCAACGGAAAGGCTGGCATTTCGAAGCTTCCTATACCGCTCACGTTTCTTCAGCTCGCTAACGCCAACGATCATGACCATTAGCTTATTAGAAGCTCCGAATGCGATTGCAAGATCGCGGATTTTCTGGCTTGCAATCATCAGGTCTCTGCGTTCAGCACGAGCTACGTCAACAACGAGATCGAAAGTGACATAATCCCAGACCTCTCGAGACGCCATAATGATCAACTCGTCTTGCTCAGTCAATGTGAAGTGGGCAGTATGAGGCGCTGCGACGACTGAAGGAATCAACGGGAAGTAACCGAATGCTCGAGACACAGGAAGAACGTCGTTGAGCTTCCCATTGCGAGAAACAAAGCCACCAGCTTCTCGTATGCGATTTCGTTCGCCAGGTTCGGCCGGGTCATGGTTGAAAGTAAGTGGTCTCAGTGTCCCATCTGATTTGACCAAAACTGCTTGCGCATCGCCGACATTTGCAACATACAGATCCATGTTCTTCAGATAAAGTACAGTGGCAACTCCACCTGAATGAATATCATCCTTATTGAGCAGTTTCGCTGCAGCCGAACCACGGGCAAATTGACGAACTTCTTTGTCATCAATGGACTTGTATGCAGCAGCGGCCATATCCTTGTTCAATGTGAGAAATGCCCGCCTCAGTGCATCCAGAGGGGTTTCGGTGTCGGGAGATAGCTTTTTCAGCTCATCGACAAAGCAGTGCGTGAAATTTTCATGAAGGAATTTCGCAATCTTAGAGCCACCAATGGACTGAGACTGGCCATCGAACATACCAACCAATGTATCCATATTATCGGAACGTAAACGAGGAACCATCATATCGATGATAGACAGATGCTCGTCTTTTCCGAGAAAGTCAGCCATTCCGTACGCCAATGATCCTGCAAGAGATGCCGAAGTACGGACACGTCGATCTTCCGTCTCCTCGGGAACGGTCTTGATTGTCAAAGTCACATCCATCAAACCCAAGATACGCAGGTGCGTCAATGAGTTGAACCCGGTCAAATCTGTCCCATTAACGGAATTGGATCCTAGAGAGGCAATGTTTGGTTTGATCTCGAGCCTTTTATTGCCAGAGAAATTGAGGTATTTGAGGTTCCGGTTCCAATTCCAATTCCAATCGTAAGGCCAATTGGAAACATTGTATTTGAGCAAATTGCTACCAACGTCCAGAATAGCCAATTTGCTGACTTTGCATAGCTCTGCAGGCAAGACCTGAAATCTGTTCGCATTCAGGTGTATAGTCTTGAGGTTGCTGGTTTCTTCCAAGTCATCAGAAGGTAGTGATGCCAGTTCGTTGCCAGAAAGGAAGATGTCCGTCAAATTCTGCCATCTCTTGAGATAACCTTGAGGGACCTCGGTCAATGCATTGTATGAAAGATTAAGCACGCGTAATTCTGGTAGGTAGGCCAACTCTCTGAAAACATCATCTTCCAGCCGGTTATCTGCAAGATACAGATTTCGAAGTGAACCAGAGAATGTCGTCGCTAGACGTTGAGCGAAATTCGAATCCTTTCTCGTAGAACCAGACCCCTCGGTGTAGGCTCGTGATGCCGTCGAAGCCTTGCGGCCATTAGGAACATAGGTGGATTGCAAGGAATTGTTGCGGCCTATACCGGGTGAGCCCGCCAAACTCAGTAAACCACTCGAATTCTGGCTTGGACGCCGTGATTGAGAATCATCGGAAGAGGCCATGTTCTCATAGCTTGGAGTATTAGACAAGCCAGGTGTTGTCGCTGGCGACGGCGAGACATATTCGCCGGGTGGAAGGGGAGGTTGACCGGTGTGTTTTGGAAAGCCATCAAGAATGTTTGAGGAAACATTCAGATGTTCAAGCTTCAAGCAGAACCATATTTCGGATGGTAACCGTTCCAAGCTACATTCCCTCAGGTTCAAGTGTTTGAGTTCCGTCAGGCAGCCAACGGTCGGTGGTAATGACTTCAAAGGATTCTTGATCATGCTAAAATGTTCGAGACGGCGCAGTTTGCCAATATAAGGTGAAAGTGATGAGAAGAAATTCTTGTCCAAAATCAGCTTGGTGAGGTTAGGAAGATTCTCGAAAGTAGAATCTTTCAATTGTACCAACTTTGCCGAAGCGATATTCAAAGAAGTAAGAGTCTGTATAGGAGCGTCCAGCTCGAATTGCGTAATTGGACAATGGTCAAGCACCAGTGTACGTAGCTTGGGAAAGTTTCCTTTGAATTTCGTCACGGCATTGTGTCCCAGTAGCAACTGCTCCAGGCGAGGCAATCGCATGATACTGTCGACATTTTCAATTGCATTGAATCGAGCGTCAATCTCTTTGATGCTCTTCAAACCTTGGAACGATTTATCAAGCGGCCCGGATAGTCTATTATTCGTCACCCACAGACGCTCCAACTGCTTCAGTCGACCTATGTGTGGTAGTTCGCGGATGCTGTTGAAGCTGATATCAAGGTCAACCAAGTTTGGTAGATTGCAGAGGAATTCCGGGAAAGATTGGAAGTTGTTTGAAGAGAGCGTCAAACTTCGTAATGAGGAATAATCCCTGAAGTAGCTAGGAAGAGACGACAATCTGTTATTCGCCAATTTGATGCTGACAAGACCATGTAGCTCAGAAAGATCGGTGTATTCCAGCCCGTCAAGTCTGTTGTTAGAGGCATCAAGGTACGTTAGTCGAGTGGCCAGGCGGAAACTAGACGGTAGTCGCCAGGCTTCGTTGCTCATGAATTTGATCTCACGTAGGTTGATACAGCTCGTTATAAAATCCGAAGGCACATCCATGTCAAGATTTCGGGACAGATTCAATGAGATGATTTCAGGTGCCCTTTTGTAGAGCGTAATCGGGATCGTGGCAAGGCTGCGTCCTTGAAGGTCGACATGGCTGAACTTTTGACTCTTGTTGAAACCAGGGTCAGCATCCAAACTGACATAACCATTAAGCTTGGTGGGCAAGAATATGAATCGGCATATGTAGCTGTGATCTTCACGGCCAACATCCTCGATTCTATCCTTTGGTAAATAGCCCACTTGCTCGAGAAACTTCTTTTGTAGTAGGATCGGACGCTCCCCATGTTCGAGTTGTCTTGACAAATCGTTCTTGCGCATGACGATTTCATAGTTCTTCAGGTCATCTTGCAAGAAAGACTTTTTTCCAAGCAATTCAAGAATATCGGCGACTGTCGCGTTCAGAGGAGCCGAAAGTGTTGCAAAAGTTGAGTCAATACGAAAGACACGAATAAAGTAGCTCGAACTGTCATGAATAGCGGCAGCTTCAAGCTCATCGTCTATCTCCGGAAGACCGCGAACAAGATCGTCGCCTTGCTTCTTGACCTGCCAACTATCAGGGGCATTCCAGTCCCCAACCTGATGTTCTTGCAGTGATCGATCTTCCGGCAGATTGCCGTCAAAGATAAAGGTCTGGTTGCTAGGAGAAAGCGGTCTCGGTTCACTGACAATGCCTTTCATATCATTGAGGTTGGTATCAAGTTGGAACATATTCTGCTCTCGATACGGTGGCGACTTGTTTGAGGCGTATTTTCGACCTTTCTTATGTTTGTGAGGATGTATGCCCAAGCCTTTCCCATCTCTTTTGCGGTCGTACTCAAGACTATCCCCGTGTCTCCCTACGACAGTATCATCAAAGCTGCCCTGGCGATGGCGAAAAGGCGAGGCGTCGCGTCTAGGCACCTTTGCGGCAGTTCGTATGGCGTCGTGCAAGCTTTTCTCTGAGCCAGGTAGGCTCTTCAGAGTAGAAGGCTTGTTCCGAAGTATTCTATGCACAAAGCCGCGAACGGGACCTGGCGAGTCATGGCCAGAGCCAGTGTCTCGCTGGACGATAGAACTTTGAGCACTAGGAGTAGGACTTGTAGGTCGACCGGCCAAAGTACTCGTTGAACTCATGGCGGTATTTGTCAATAAGCCTCCAGCATCTCGAAGACGAAAGCTTGCATCATCTTCTTTAGTGTTGGCCGCAGTCGATCGAAGAGCGGACTCGAAAGACGCAGAAGATGTGGGCTTTGCTTCCTTGCTTCTAGAATGTCGACGTCCGGTAAACGGGAGCTTGTGTGAAGTCTTGTGGTCGGAATGTATTGACGCTGCCTTGCCATTGGTGAAGCGTTGAACATCAGGGCCGGTAGGCTCCTTTCGTATGGGAGCCTCGCCGTAGTGGGGGATGTCGTTGTATTGTTGGTACATCCACGGTGTGATTTCACTTGAAGGTAATGGGGTTCGTGGGCGAGAGGGTCTCGGTGAAAGAGTACGAGCTTTGGAGGTTTCTGAGAAATTTTTTGACGGCGTCGAGTCGTTTCGATGACGCGATACGGGTGTCTCGCGGTGTTGGCTATTAGCGTCGCAATCTTCGCGACCACTGCTTTCGGCAGGACCACTTTCATCTCCGGCGCCGCCACCGAAGAACCCTTGAAGCCGCCTGCGGATATGTCCATTTTGGCTTGACTTGGAATTACTACTAGTTGCGCTTGCGGCAGACTGTCGTCGAAACTCGTTGTAGCCAAAGTCATGGACATCGGAACCTGACCTGTTTTCGCTACCGTGACGGAAGGCGGGGGTGATTGGTGAAACTTCATGCTCTGACGCATCTTGAAGAAAGGTTCCGGAGTTACGATTAGGCCGCTCATTTTGATCTGGTGACGTTGGTGACGCCGGCGAGACCCATGATGCGCGAAATGGATCGTGAGCTATTGGGTTGAGGGAGAGCTGATAGGATCCAGATGCAGGAGGTGGTGGTGGCGGCGTCCCCGAATTTAGGGAGAAGTAATCATCAGCACCTAAAATTGCCAAAGCTTTGCGATGATTTTGTATGCTAGGTTTGCGTAAGTCGGTCGGGGAGATTGAAGGAGAGTGGGAGAACATCGACGTATAAAGCTCAGGAGGAGAGGGCAGATTGGCTTGTCGGCCAGACGGAATTCTAGAAACAAACAGTTAGAAATTTCATCTAAATTCGCGGACGGCAGTAATGAATCAGCCCAAATAATATGGACCGACACGAGAATGTTTGAGGATCGATCGGGTGTAGAGGGTTTCAATGTCCATGTAGCTAAAATATCTCGACGCGGGCTAAGCATACCTATTCACCTCAGACTGCGGTGTCTGGCGACCGTTACGATCTCCATTTCGCAAGCCGTTCTCAATAGTATCATCTCTCACTGTCGACTGTGAATGATAGCTGCTAGTTGAGCTTTCGGAACCATGTCGTTCGTTCAGGGACATGAGGTCCCCGTTTCGCCTAGCCATCAGGCGGGGTTGTTGGTGAGTTTCACCACCAACTGCAGCAGAGCTACACAGGAAAGGCGTCAACGCGCAGCAAAGCCCTCGACCCCCAAGCCTAGTTCATTTGGCGCTGTATGAATAGCTCGAGGAACGTTGTCGGGTTGGAAGGGCGATAGGAGCCGAACGACAGAAAGCGGAAGGCGCGGTTTTAATGCGATGACGTCTGCAGTTGAGCTGGGGGAATAATTTTCAAAGTAAATCAATGTAGAGCGGATTGCGTAGAAATATCGTAATGCGTCGATATATCGAAGGAGATAAAATGCGTAGGCGGTGCGTCGTTAAAGGTTCGTGGTGGACTCGGTATATTCACGATTAGCGCAACAATGCGACGGCGTCGCTACATGGCTGTTTGACAGGGACCGAGTTACAGCTATCGAGCATGTTAATTGGCGGAAGTATTTTCTGCGGTCATGCTTCGAGGTCGTCGTGAGTAGCTGGTAACATAAACTAAAAACAAGATAGAAGGTCCCGTTTGCAGACCTGAGTCATGGAGAAGATCCCCGAGGGTGGTGGTTTAAGGTAAGAGTCGAGTTGAGGTAAGTTCGATGGGTTTAGTTTGGCGGGAGCGAACGGGCGAGTCTTTTTGGGGCAGTCTGGGCTGGCGTCTTGGCACCAGCGCCTGGGGTCGACGAGCCGCCCGGAACGGCTTAGCGCCAAACGAGTAGACGGAGTAGGATCTCCGTCGCCGATTTCTTTGATCTCACTTCGTATCCCACTTGATAGTAGTGGTTTCCAGTGCGATACGTATATCTCTGAGAGCCTTGTCTGCCAAACTGTTGCAGGGCACTGTACGTGGCACATCCTAGTTCAGTTCCTGAGAACTTGGTCAGTGCTTCAAATGCACGGCGTACTCCGAGGACATGATTTCAGCTTCATCCAATATGCAAACTACGTACGTATCAGGCTTTGAGACTTGGGGTAGCTCATTCTTTCTTATTTTATACTCACCAAAGCGACCCTTTACTCCGTAGTAGTGCGTATGCTCCTTTTTCACATGCTCGAATGACTTGACAAGCCTTGAGGCCAACCACTTTGTCTCCGAGACACGTACTCAATTCCTTGGGTATAGGCAAAGAATCACGAAATGACAGCGTGTAGCCTTGCTTTATTTTCAAGCATATCTACAGAAGCTGTGTCATTAGCGACTCATAACACCTTGTCATCTCTGTACGAAGCAATATGCAAAGAGTCGTTACTGCTACAACAGATGAAGAGCCTCCCCACTTACACAATTAAGGAACCACTAATCCCATTAGAGCATGTCTTTCGTTCCAGGTTCTGTCAACTCTTCTCTCATGCTTGTTGGGACCATTCATGCATCTATCGCAATTTTGGCCCCTTTGGAGGGGGTATGCGGGATGGTGTAAATCCGAGTCCAAGACGGCGTACATACGAAGCTGAAGATGAAACGCTACGAGGCCCAACATAGCCTTCCCTGCATGACCAAACTTGAGGCTGAATGCAGTAGATGCAGTAGATGCAGTTCGGGTTGAAAATGATGTGGTGGTCCCATATTTTAGCCTGGCCTATGCTACTACGTACGTACTAGATGGATCCTCGGGATGAAAGTTCAGACTCGAAAATGCGCGCTGATCTTGTTTGAATCTGGGCCGGAGTCTGCGGTAGGCACTTCGGCCAGTATCAGAGGGCAACTATCGAAAGATGTCCAATAGTGTTAGACACTATCTGTGCAGTCATTCCTCCATTTCAGATTCTCAAGATCAACATAAATTTACACGTCGCATTTTCTGGTCGTCCCCGGTTTTCAAAGTCTTGACACACTCACTTTTGCCCAGTTGAGTGGGCACGCCACGTACATGATTACAAGCGGACTGGCCTGTCATCAAGACAACTACTCAGAGCAATTCAACCTTTTTGAAAGCCGTATTGCCAGCAACCTAGAAGGTAGAGGGCCATGCTACCGAATCGATCGTCATGTTTTGTCCAATCTGTCGTCCATCATTCATCATACATTCCCAAGATCTGTGTAGCTGTGGATAACGGCCGCGTGGGACACTCCTTGCTGCTACACATGTACTTGATTATGAAGAGACATTGATATCATCAACGACAGATTCTCATGATACTACGTACAGAGTATGGAGGGCCTAGGCAGAGAGACTCCAAAAAGAGGCTGGGCAGTGGGCCATCCCCACGTGGTCCAAGCGCTCTTCCCGCCTCTTTATTTTCGGACCAATCACATCTATCACATCAACAGAACCACGAATTTGACGCTATGAGCTGAGAGCCTTAGATGTATAAAAAAGGATCTCGATACTCCACAGTGAGCTAGCTATTGACGTGTCGTAAATATAGACGTAACCTCGTCAGCGGACTCCATACTTGAAGCTGTCTGTGGACATGGCGATGTTGTTGTGGCACCTAGACGTCGTTGAACTTAGTAGATTATCTAACTACTGCATAACTTTACCTCCAAAGGACCCTGAGTAACAGCAGAAGTATATAAGACCAGCAAACAGCTGAAGATTCGCTCAATTTCATCCATTGAATCATTGACTGTAAAGAGAGACAAAACCAACCAATGATCAGTCTTTTTTGGTTGTCCAATTGTGGCTTAGCGTCCGGTGTGGCTGGGCAGAAAAGCTCTCCTATTGGCCAATGATGGATTTAGGCTCAGACGTCAAGACAATCGCCCCACTTCAGGGTAAGTCGATGACGCTGAAACAAAAGAGGCTGGTAAACAGTCTTTGTTGATTTCTTCCTATCCTACACGCTATTAATATGATTTCTCTTCAGAGCTGGCAGAATTTTCTCCTTCTCATGCTTTGCTTACAAACTTGCTGATTGTGGATTGTGTGACTATTCAAGCAACAACTTGCATTGTGTTTTCTTGTTCGAGCCAGTCATCGTTGTGATCAATTCTTGCAGACAATATCTTCGTTGCTCAGGCTACATAGCCAAAGAGCTTTTTCTTTCTTCTTTTCCTCCGAGCAATCTCTTAACATCGGAAATATGATGTTTTCCAGGTTATCTGCAGCAACTGCTGCGTTGGTTTTGTCGACACAAGTATCTGCACAGACTTATACTGATTGTGATCCTCGAGAACAAACCGGTATGTCTCTCATAGACAGAGCTAAGAATATATACAACTGCTAACTCCCTCCCAGGCTGCCCCGCTGACCCAGCACTCGGCGGCTCCGCAAAATTCGATTTCACAACAGGAGCTCAAAAGAACTGGACGACAACTGGCGCAGTCACGTACAGCAGCAGCACCGGCGCAGGTTTCACAGTCGCCAGCCAAGGAGACTCGCCCTTGATCACCTCCGACTTCTACATCATGTGGGGACATCTCGAAGTCGTCATGCAATCAGCTCCCGGCACCGGCATCGTCAGCAGCATAGTAATGCAATCAGATACCCTCGACGAAATCGATCTCGAATTCCTCGGCGGTCAGGCCACGAGCGTACAAACAAACTATTTTGGTCACGGCGACACCTCACAATACAACCGTGAACAGACTATCGAAATGTCGAATAATCAGAACAGTTTTCATACCTACACAGTCGACTGGACGGCCGACAGGATTGTGTGGCAGATTGACGGCACAACCGTTCGCAGCATGGCTCCCGCAGATGCTGATGCGGGCCAGTACCCTCAGACACCCATGATGATCAAAATCGGTATCTGGGCTGGCGGCGACCCAAGCAATCCATCAGGCACAATCAACTGGGCCGGCGGCACGACGGATTATAGCAAAGGTCCTTTTACGATGTACTGCAAATCGGTGTCGGTGATTGATTATTCGACTGGAAGTGAATATGTATACACGAGTCAAAGTGGGACGTCTGACTCGATTTCGGCTGTGGGAGGCAGTGTTGATGGTAACATGGCTGCAACCGCATCAGTTGCGACGGATGCTTCTGCGGCGACGATTACTTCCTCTGGAGGCGAGGCTCCTATTCCGTGGTCTGGCACGCATAGAGAGACGTCGTCGTGGAGTACGCCGGATATTTGGCCTTGGGTTGCGACTGCCACGGCATCAATTGTGAATAGTAATCCTTCGTCGGGGCATACTACTTCAGGGGGTGATAAGTTGGGACCCTTGACGGTGTATCAGAGTAAGACTTTCTTCGAACCTCTTTTGATTTTTGAGCCTCAGTAACTAACAATATTTGCAGAGTATCTTCCTGTCTACTTCATCTCTGCATCACTTGCCTTTGGGTTCCTCTTCCCTCTATGGCGTTAAGGATGCTTTTAGCAGCAGCAGCAGCACGTCAAGCCATATCATCACGACCACTTTATCACCATTCACATCCGTGGCTTCCTCATTATCTATTTCTATTCAATCGACATTCATCACTACATCTCATTCAGCAACTGCCACGGCCACCACAACATCGCAAACACAACGGGTACACCACCAACACCTCCAACCTTTCCATCGGGAAGCCAAATCACCATTCCCAACCTCACTCTATTCAGCCTTCTCGGCGGTGCAATCCCTCTCATCGATCCGTTGACCAACGTATCTTGTACGTTTCCCACCTCAGTCTCACGATCCTATCCCCGACGACGTATAGACCTCATCATCTTCCCCGGCGTTCTACATATTTCCTCACGGCTGATTCACGCTCCATCCATGCATTATGACCAATGGCAAATACGATACACCACTTGCATTTAAATAGACCACTACATAAATCCAACTTACTCACTACAACGAGGGGTGGATTCGGCGCTTTGCTTTTCTTTTACTGGAATGGGGTTTTATTCATGAACATGTATTTCCAATGATTTCGATATGTGTATAGTAACGACAAAAATAGACTTTTTCTTCATGAGCAATCACTAAGCTTGTTTCTGTTTATACCACCTCACCTTCACGTTTCTCTGGACAGAGATGGGATTTGAGTGTTTTTAGGTCCATCCAGGGAGTATTCACTGGACTTTCGCCTACGTATAGGAACATATCGTATAGCCAGCCGCCGAAAGCGGTGCCACAAAAGGGGGCGACCATTGGTACCTACAGATTTCATATCAGGATGTGCTGCACTACTCGGTAAAGGGGCACAACTTACCCAAAAATAATAGTTCCCAGCAGCCCAGACATTATGACCATAACCGATCATATAACTAACAAGCCTCGGACCAAAATCACGCGCAAGATTAATCGCATACCCGGTCTCCCATCCAAAGCACGCCCCAATCCCAAAAATCACGAAGAAAAGTGCCAAGGGAGTCAACGGTCCCGCGCCGAGATTATCATCATCCTTAATCGCAAAGATGGTAAACATCAATATCGCACTAGCAATAAACTCGCTAAAGAACTGCCCGGTCTTGGTCATGAATGGCGCAGGGTACGTTGCAAATATGCCCGCCGTGGCATTTGGTGAATCATAGCCCGGGACTGTACGAATGTTTGGACCCCCCTCGTAGACATCAATAGCCGATTTATAGTTTGCGTACACGATTGCGGCTCCCGTCATGCCGCCGAGGATTTGGGAGAGTGTGTAGATTGGGAATTTGCGCCAGGGGAATTTGCGGTATAGGCAGTTTGCGAGTGTGACGGCGGGATTGATGTGGGCGCCAGATATGCCGCTGGTGTAGACGCCTAGCATGACGGCGATTCTATATGTTCCAAGGTTTAAGTTAGGTTGTCATTGAGCAAACGGAGTATGAGAAGTCCTTACCCCCAACCCCATGATATAGACTGATAGTCACCTCTCTGATCCTTACTCAAGGTCACTTGAGCAACAACCCCATCACCAAACAAGATCAGGATCATGGTCCCAAAGAATTCCGAAAATGGTTCTCTCAGAGTATACCGAATGCGGCTCCAAAGAGGTTTCTTTTGCTCAAAACCATCTAATTCCACGACCGAGAACGGGATAATATTTCCTTTCCTCCTGGTAGGGCTGCTCATGGTTTCGGTTAAGCTTTCTTCGGTAGCCATACTGCGGTGTTTTGAATGTCTTGACACACAAAAATATATGTATATAACCAAGGAGATGGCTTCTCGAAGCTCAAATATAGTGTTCTTATCTGCCTTCTCTGCTCTTTGTAGACAGAGCGCCTTCCGGACGTATTTCGGCGTGATGGCCATCCGTCGCCAATGATGGCCTTGCCAATGAGCCAGATCTGAACTCGAGTCCACGCATTTTGTGCTACATGCAGCTTATTAACACCGTTACAACGAGACATCCGACTCGAACCCGGCTCAGAATTCTTCATGACTTCAGGTCGACGTCAGCTTGGAGAAGGTCTGAGGTAACAAATGGTCTCAATTGAGGCCAGTAAATGTCGTACAAAGCCATTTATATGCGCCAAGTACCTCGTTCAGAGACCAGCATTTCGATGACAGTTGTCTTGTGGTTACATCTACTACTTCAGATGGCTGAAAGCATGGTGGCAACCTATCGACAGTCCAACAAGATCACGGAGTACAGAATACAAGCATCGGTCCATCGAAAAAAACGGATAATGCACTGAACAGACTGTTAATTGGTTTCATCCTGAAATCCGACGATCGAAGTCCTGAGTGACCTGAAAAACATATGTTGATCAGGTGGCTATGATTTATCATCCTCGTATGACCGTGCAGCGCGATACCTGGCATAAGGAACCTGATTGGAGTGTCCACCGTAATTAGCATCGTCCAACTTCAATCAAATCATCTCACAATTATCATGCGAATATCGCGAATTTTTTCGGTATCATGTACCCCGGATTATGAATTTGTCGTTGTTGCGATCGTCCTTCCCCGGACCCAGTTTTATCCCATCCGTCGTATGGAAATGTCACGGCGATGGAGTCTAGAGTCCGTCGTTCCTTGTTAGAGTGGAGAGGAATCCACTCACGCACATGGATTGGTACATTTCGCTCATGTTGATCGTATGAAACATCCAACCCCGCGTTTTCATCATGGCGCAGCACGAAATATGGTAACATCAAAAACATCAAAAGTGCTTCATCTCACGACAGTAGAAATCAGATAGAAACACAATATTGCCACACTAGATGCATGATTATATAGGTAGCATCGCACAAGCGGCGAGTCTCCTTATCCCGGTTGCACTGATGACTCGGTATATGATGACGAGGTGAGCGTCCTTTGGCACGATAATCGAGCGTCCTTATTTGTCCAACGCTGTGTGACCGAGATTATTCCTCGAGGGCCTTTCGTCTCCAATTAAATACTCCCCACGGAGACGTACTCGTATTCAAGTAAGTGGAGAAGCTTCGAGTGTCTTATCGGCCGGCTGTTCTCATCCCACATTGAAATCCACCACGAGAGTATTTTGATTAAAGCGCACAGACGATGATTCGTCTCGCTCCAACAGAGCCAGCGATGTCGCCGCGTCGGTGCCATCCCGCATGAGCTCCCTGACACTAGCGAAGAAACAATAGCCGGCGAAAGCCCAGGGATTTTATTTTCCCCCCAGTCATATGCAGCTATTCGTGTGGGGGGCCTGATCGCGACAATGCCCCCGAATGCGATGCTGGCAAGCTCGTGCTATTCTGATTTCCATGTGATTTTATACGAGAAGGCGCAATCTCAAAACAAAACTCTCTGAAAAAAATTCTTGCGCTTCTGCTTGCCGCTTGACTGCCACCACTTTTGTGCAAAACAATCAACTTTCGTGAGTTTGACAAAATGCCGGGTTTGGCTGAGTCTTTTGTTGGCTCCATAGATCAGGGAACAACAAGCACCCGGTTCCTGATCTTCAACAGAGACGGGGAACCTGTTGCATCACATCAAGTTGAATTTGAACAAATATACCTCAACCCAGGGTATCTTTCACTTATAACTATTCTTAGATCAGCCCTAGATGCTAATATAATGTAGGTGGCACGAACACAATCCGCTCGAACTCGTAGCATCGGTTGAGACATGCATCGAAGAAGCGGTTAAGAAATTCGAAGAGCTCGGGTACACTCGGCAGTCGATCAACGCAATTGGAATCACAAATCAGAGGGAAACAACGGTGGTATGGGATTCCGAGACTGGAGAGCCTCTTCATAATGCAGTTGTGTGGACGGATACACGATCACAAGCTATTGTGAGGGAGTTGAAATCTAGAAAAGGCGCCGAAGACCTACAACAAATCTGCGGTTTGCCTCTCTCGACGTATCCGTCTTCCACGAAATTGCTATGGATGATCCAGAACGTGCCCAAGGTCAAAGCCGCCTTTGAAAGAGGACATATCGCATTCGGTACAGTCGATTCTTGGCTAGTATATCGATTGAATGGCGGGCCGGCAGCGAATGTATTTGTTTCTGATCCAACCAATGCATCAAGGACAATGTTTATGAACCTGTCCACTCTTGAATACGACGATCGTCTTCTGGACTTTTTCGGGGTCAAAGGAAAGATACACCTACCTCGAATTGTGCCATCCTCGGACAGGAAGGCGTATGGGAGCATATCTTCCGGTGCTCTTCAAGGAGTGCCTATCATGGGATGCCTAGGTGATCAATCCTCGGCTCTCGTGGGCCAAAAGGGATTCTATCCTGGTTTGGCGAAAAACACATATGGAACAGGGTGCTTTCTATTGTATAATGTCGGTGAGAAGCCTGTCATATCTAAGCATGGCTTATTAGCAACTGTGGCATTCCAGTTCGATGGCAAACCCGTCTATGCTTTAGAAGGTAGCATTGCCGTTGGGGGCTCAGGAATCAGGTTCCTACAAAATAACCTCGGTCTTTTCAAAGAGTCGAAGGAAGTCAACGAACTGGCAGCAACCGTGGAAGACAACGGCGGCTGTATTTTTGTAACGGCCTTTAGCGGTCTTTTTGCGCCATATTGGATAGACGATGCTAAGGGAACGATCTGCAAGTTCTTTCTCAAATCCACAATAGGCGACGAGAGATCTGACGAGCTTCTAGTTGGAATCACACAATACACGCAAAAGGGTCATATAGCGAGAGCAACATTAGAGGCAACTTGCTACCAAACCAAGGCGATATTGGATGCTATGGAGAAGGACAGCGGACATGCGCTTTCAGAACTGGCAGTTGACGGAGGCATGAGTAACTCGGATCTCGCGATGCAAGTATGTGTTGAGGAGACTGGCCACAATTTTATCTTCTCTGACTGATTCTTTCGTTGATAGATTCAAGCAGATCTTTCATCAATCCCAGTCTACCGTCCGAAAATGCGGGAAACCACTGCCCTTGGAGCAGCTATTGCTGCTGGCCTAGCTCTAGGCCTTTGGAGGAACTTTACCGAATTGCGAGACATCAATCGAGCCGGCGGTGCGGTCTTTGAACCTAGCGTGTCTCCTGAGAAAAGTGCCGAAATGTTCGCTCTCTGGGAGAAAGCCGTTCAAATGTCGAAGGGATGGGTCAAGAAAGATAATGAAGCCGCAAATGGAGTACACAATATTCGCAAGCCATCAGTTGTTGCTAATGGTAAGCCGAAGGAGTCAGTATTTATTGCACAATCCGTCTTCAGTGACCTGGACGGTGCAGACGAAGAAGACTTGCTGCTAGAACTACGCAAGATTGAGATTCAACAGCGTTTGAAGATTTTGAGAAAGGGACTGAAACCATGACTGTATTGGTGCTACAGAAAGTTCAGCGCCTGATGATGATAATGAATGGATGAATGTAAAGAATGTTGTCTAACAAAGCAAGAACCAAAGGGGTTCTTTTGTAGGTAGTGGTACATAAGAATGGTCAGGTGACCCAGGCATTGCATGCAAATGAGGAAAGAAGGCACCGGCCAACGTCAATAAGACATCTCACACATTCCTTCGTGAGCATAATCATTATTCATAACAAAACATTCTTGAAATTCGTCGAGTGTTGGGCATGAGTTTCATGGCCTCAGGCCATAAACGGTGTAGCTGTGAAGTCGTTAGACCTGAAAGATCGAGTGTGGCAGGTATTTCGTTAACGGATACTTACAGATCTATCGAGACTGGCGAGGCATGTACATCATCACTCATAAGGTCGTTATTGATAGCATTTTCTCGATCTTGATTCCAGCGGATATTGTTCGCAAATGATTTCATACTAGTCGAAAGTTCTTCGTGATATCGTGTCTCGCTGCAGAGGTCCACTTGCTGATCCAAAAGTTGGTCAATCCTTCCTCTTTTATTCATTCGGCTCCCGACAGAATCTTACCAGCTTCTCATCTTCGCGAGAGACCATGGGCTGGTTTCTTTTAACCACGCGTATATTGATAAACCCAGCTTCGTGCATCCATTGTGCCAGGAATGGGCCTGGATAGATGACCTCTCCTTTCGAGGCGGTAGATTGAGGTAATGACTGGTGTTGAGATGTGAACAATGCATCTATATCCTGAAACTCCACCCATCCACCGGAATTGCAGTTTCTAATAATTCAGTCAGAAAAACGATATTACAGCAACTCAAAAGACTTACTCGAAACATTGCCCCATTAGCCTAGCCCAGTCGTGGATCCTACCAGCCAAAAGGCGAGCATGGATATAATCAAAGGCGCGGGAATAACTCCACTCGTCGTCAAACTCATCAATCTGAAAAGATAAATTCGGAGGAACCAGCATCGGTTGCGAAGGACTGAGTTCGACTCCTACCACCTCGGCGCTTGGATACGCATCTGCCATTTCGATGCACCATGTCCCCGTTCCACAGCCTACATCTAATATGCGCTGCGGGTGCCAGTTGATAGGTGCTAGGTGCAGATAGCCGTCTGCAGCCAATGTGAAAATCAGATGCATTAATTCCAGTCGTTCAGCTTCTTCCTGACTATATGTGGGATTGATGCTGTCGAGTTCCACTGAAGAGTCATCCCATTCATCATCCGACCAACTGTATGCTAAAGACATTTCAGCATTGCCTTATTGTGAAGTTGGAGGGAAGAGTTTCAAAAATCCTTACCATCATCTTCTGCATCATATATTTGTCCGTCTTCAATTTGACAGTCTACAGCGTTCAGATCAAGTGACGTTGTAGACTCGTTGTCTCTGGATAGATATCAGTCATCAGGGAACTTTGCGAAGAAAGAAATAAAACAGAAGGCAAGTTGACCAACATTTCTGAATAGCCCTCATCTGTGAATTGTATAGGTCTAAGGGTAAACATATCTCTCATCTTGACCGGATGCTCCATGTCTGCAAACTCGAAAGACTGACCGAGGTGGTGTTATCAACGTAACCACCAAAATGCGAGGATGCAAGACAAGTAATTTTCAAAGAAGTGCATCTCTCACCTATCTTTATACAATCTCGTTACACTTACAGCTACATATCGCATCCATTGTTCGATGTATTCTTTGACTCAGTTGACCTCGAAAGGCAGTTCGGACGTCACACTTGCTATCAATCAATCAATATAAAGAAAAAAAAACCTCAATCAGTTAAGATTAGGGTATTATCCCTACACCAGGGCCATGCGTACAAACAAACCACAGAAAACCTTTTCGGAGAAAATCTCCCTTTGACCTTTCACACGTTTTTTCTTTTACCATGGTGTCTTAAGGTTCAATCTTTGTTTGTACCCGTACCTCGCTTAAATCGAGATATGCCTATGGATGGAGAGAGTCGGGAAAAAATGATGACAAAAGAAAAACAGAGAAAGGGTACCTTGACTGGACTTGATGAACGCTTAATAATTTAGGTATTATTCATGAGCCATCTGTGGAACGAATGTGTCACTTGCAATTTCTAAGTGCCCATTCGGCTTTGTTGAACTTCTGGATTATTTGATTTCTTATACATATTGGATGGGCCAGTTGGGCCTAGGAAAACATTCCGACAACAAAGGGAACAAGTAAAAGTACTTGCCTATTAAACGTTAATAGACGGTTGGTGTCCACATGTTTCGTTTGTTATATTATCTGGACAAACAATAAAAATCGGCGTGTCCGAGAAAGTCCGCATCGAATGGAAAACAAAATCAATTCAATGTCACTTTCCTAACATTATGTATGTATCATGCGTTACTATTTGAAATACTCATAGGGACTCGCTCACCGATTCGCTCGAAGAGGTCGACTAGTTTGGCAAGGTGTTCTTTATCCTTTCGAGCATTTCCTTTGCTTAGAAGGTCTACTCGGGAAAGTGTTTCGTGGATTCTCGAATTCTCTTTGTTCGAGGCTTGTGTGATGTGACAAGAGATGCATGGCAGGAGCCATATGACAGGTGTTCTGTCTTTCTAGCCCTAATAAGGCTGGTAGTGTGATGAGATGAGAATATTGCAATTCACATAACCAGATAGGCAATGACTGCGAGGGGTTCGTGACCATGATCAAGCTGCTGCGGCATCGGTATAGCCGACTCGACTCTGAAGTGAGGCATGTGAATACCGACGATCTTATGCTTCCATGCCAACGGTTCGCTGTCATAGCTGGGATACTCATAAACTCTTTCATCCATTGATGATGGAAATACAAGCTGCTGTCTCTCTCTTTTCTTTGATTCAACCATCAAAGCGAACTCGGACGAAAAATGGGCCGACTCAAGGTTGCACCCCGGAGACGTCCATACGGCCGTCCATCGTGATAGTCTCGGTAGCCGATGTGCGAAATGTTTCAAAAGACATTCGATTGATTTTGCAAATGGTGTTCGGCGATGTTAAGTTTTAAAGGCTTGAGAGAAGAGAATCCGAAGGATGACTAATCTGATTCAATATCACGTGATATTAATACTAAAGTTATTCTGTGGCTGTAGCTCACCCGATATGACAACAATCATTGATACAATTCTTGAAGAGTTGCTGAAGCTCAAAAAGTGCCGGATCCTTGAAGATATATCATACTACTGATATATTTGATGCGAAACCATTGACTTTGGTCAGTAATTCAGTTTCATGAAGAAATAGCCACCTCAAATCCTCCTCTATTCACCAGCCAGAGTCAAAACATGGCGCCAACAGACGACCTCAAAGCCCATGCGGCATCCTCACAAGACTTTTATGCACTCCTAGACGTATCGCCCGCAGCGGCAGACAACGAGATTCGACGCGCATATCGACGAGCAGCATTAAAATACCATCCCGATAAAATCGCAAACCCTACACCCGCAGATATCGACAAGTTCCATTTACTTCAAATCGCATACGATGTACTCTCCGATGCGGCTGTTCGTCAGCTCTACGACAATGCGCGTGAGGCAAGGGAACGGAAGAAGCGGGAGGTGGAGATGATGGACGCGGCGAAGAGGAAGATGAAAGAAGATCTCGAGGCTAGGGAACGGGCGGGTGATGCGGGCGCTGCAGCGGCACAGCGGGGGTTGAAGAGGACGTGGATGATGTCATCTGCTGCGGATAATGAGGCTGAAGAAAGACTCGAGAGAGAAATTCAACGTATTGCGGAAAACTCGCAGCGAAGGCGTCGAGAAGCAGAGGAGAAATTGATGAAGGAGGCTGAAGAGGAGGAGAAGCAGGAGCGTATGGCGGCAGAGCAAGAACGTGAAGAACGGGATAGAAGTTTTGCGCGAGTCGATAGGTCTAAAGAAGGTGGCACGAATGTTCCGGAGCTCGAGAGAGCTGTCAAAGTACACTGGGTTCGTGAAGGGCCTGGTGAAGGATTTGATAAGGACAGGTTAAAAGAGCTCTTTTCAACATTTGGGAAAGTGGAGAATACATTCTTGCTCAAGGATAAACGACAACGAGTTGGCGAGAAGAAGGAAAAGAAGACAGTTGCTACTGGAGTGGTTGTTTTCACATCGATAGTCAGCGCTCACTCAGCTGTTCTTGATAGTGCGAAAAGGATAAAATCAGGAGTTCAAGGAGATTGGGCCATTCTCGACTCGGTTGTATGGGCATCAGGGACTGGACCCGATCTGAAATCGAGACCGGATAGTCATTCGCCAGTAGCTGGTAGCGAGACACCGATAGCATCGCCGAAATCTACGACATCTTTTACATCCACCCCTTCTATACCCCCGCCTAGCGATAGCATCAAGAAACCAGCATTCGACTTTGCCAGCCTAAAGAAAGGCCCAGCAACGAAAACAGGCAGCGGCAAACCTTCATTTGCTTCTTTCTCAGCGCGACCTGCTCAGACAACGCCGTCCGATAGGTCGACCAACAAGCCGGCATTGACAACACCAAGTTTGCAAGAAATCACGCTCATGAGGCTGAAAACCGCACAGAGGGAAAAAGAACGCAAAGCTTTGGAAGAGCAGTTACGCAAGGAAGATGAAGCTGCTGATGCGGCTGCTCAAGATGTCTAGGAGTATCAAAAAAGAAACCTTGTATATAGAATAATGCTAATGGCCATAGTATGAAAATTAGGATACCCATCGTTTTGAGGCACACAACCATCCACCACCGATCTTTTCGAGTTTACTAGATCAGTCTAAGGGTACTTTGTCCATATTACAAGCTACGTAGGTCAGGTTTCTTTAAGAGGTATGTACTCTCCGGACACACTACCATCTCCCCTTCGTCCGAGTATTCGTCAAGTCCTTGTTGTGTCTACAAGACCTTAAATGAGAGCGGAAGAATTTTCTTTTTAGAGGGAGATTATTCATTCATGAAACATTGATGATACGTCAAAAGAACAAAATATCAAGATATTATTTCGTCATTTTAGGGCTGGAGCCCTCCCCGCCAGCAGACGCGAGGACCGAGATATCTAATACAGTTAGCCTCGTTCCTCACAAATTCTGAGCTGTTCATGACACTCATAGAGTAGGATTCACTTACTGTGTCTAGCGCGTGTCCCAGGCATCGACTCATTCACTTTCTTGGACTTGTTGCTTGTCTCTCAAGGCGGTGGTGGCTGGGTGCGGCGGAGTGAGTCCTATGCACATAGGCCATGTCAATAACAAGCTCACAATCAAGATATTATAAAGATGGGGTTGATTACCCGCCATGCGCGCGAGAGGATGATGGCCACAGGGGACCAGAAGATTGTCACAACAAGCGACAACGACCAGACATAACACCAGGGCAGCCACCCAACCGCTTCACCGTCAGCCCACCCGGCTGCAAAGGCAGTTACTGGATCCTTGGATCCCGGTTAGCTGTGCTACTTGCTACACGAATATGCTTGCAAAGAGGACTTGCGCATGTTGCTGTCACTGTTCTTGTTGCTCTTGATGTGGCGGTGGTGGTGATGGTAGTAATGGAGTGCATTGTGTTGTTGATAGTGTGGAAGAAAGGGAGGATTGTGATTTCTGGAGCGCTTCAGTATTTGAAGCATAAGAAAACGACGGAACAGAAGGTGAGATCACATGACACTTGATGCAAACAATCATGTATTGTTGCACTCCAGATGACTTGATATACCTTCTCCCTAGGTAGCTCTGACAGCATAACAAAATGTTGATTAGATAGTCTACGTGATAGCTTCTTGAAGCACATCTTACTTTGTTGACTTTGGCGATATGCCGAAATAAGGGTCTCATATTGACACAACTGCTTGTTCTGTACTAAGTCAGTCACAGAGAGGGAATTGTTGATACTATTCCGGCACTATAGCACTTGGTTTGGTCCTACCCTGGCTAATCCTAACTTCTAAGTACGTAGGCTAGATATTCTAGGTAGTACACGAACAGAGTGTTTGTCCAGCTCATGTGATCTACGCAAACGCCCGGCCCAAAAAAGGAAGGCACGGGGCAATCAAGGAAGGTGCAGGTATAAATACCCCCAATCTCCCACCTTCTTCCCTTCTTCTTTTCTCCTTTCTTCTCCGACGATCGATCAGATTTTCGTTTTTACGCTATATCAAAAAGCCATGACTATATTATCGACAAAAGTATTATCTTCGCCAACGAAGACGCTACTACTAGTGTCGTAGCAACAGCAACAGCAGCAACATCACCACCATCACAAGAGCAGCAACAACAGCAGCAGGAGTAGGAGCAGTAACAGGCAGTAATAACAGTCGTGAGTCCTCCCAGAGAGCATATTCATATTATTGAGCATTCCTTGCTAATATCCTGGACATTGTAGGACTCTACAACAAATGTCGAAGACCCAATATCATCTTATCGATGACAAGACTGCTACTATCACTGCTACGATAACCACCATATTCCCACTACCACCATAGCAGTTGCAGTAGCAGCAACAGCAACAAGAACAGTGGGAGCAGCAAGATGTATTCCTACATTTATCCACTAACAGGCTGCATTCGCTTAGCTACAACTAATCATCCCTCCAACTACGAAAATCGCCGCAGAAGCATAGCACAAGAGTTGAAAATCGACAATATCGACCAGTGCGTCAAGTACCAGGTCGGCTATTTCTAGGCCCAGCGGACTTGCGTGATGGTTTACCTAGCGTTAACATGGAACAACTTGCTGGTCAAGTTCGCCAGATCTAAGCTCGCTATTATATTGTCCCCCAATCCGGTAACTTTGCGCGATTCCAGTATCGAACGCCATTGCAAGGTTGGGCCAATCCACCTCGAGAGCATCTCCGCCTTACCATCGATTGTGACTATGATCCTCGGCAGCAGGAGGAATCACCTCTTTGATGAATCCAAGGTTTAAACCCCAATATCATCTTCGTCAACAGCAACAGGCCCAATCGAGCAGTATCAGCGCCGTCCCTACAATCCGCCGAATAGAACCAATACGGACAGCAACAGCAACAGCAACAAGAACCAGAACCAGAACAGTAGCACCACCACAGAAAGAATTTGTAAGTGCTTCATCCATGTTTATTACTAAGATCACCGTCCTTTCATTTACATGAGGCTAATCGAAGTACGACTGGCAGGTGCCACCATCGAGCGAGAACATCGAAGACAACACACATAATTAAAGCATCGGTGCGAAGATCGCAATGTCAATACATGAATGCTTCCAAGGATCTATCGGAGAATAAGCACGTGGAAAATAGGGTTTCAGCCCGTCGTCGGCTGCAGGAAACTCAGGACATCATTTCCGATATATGTGTATCTGACTCGGAACAGATCAAAAGCATGTACATAGTTCTAGCAAAGCAGCTTTTCTACTCCTTTGATGATTTCTTTGTAACAAGTATCATAGCATTTTTGGGAAAGAATATCGGAGAACACCCCTGCCAAGAATAGAAGTTGCTTCTTTTCTGTCAGGGAAAAAGCCTCATCGGGAATTCACCAGAATCATGAATGACAGAACCCCATATTCCGTACTCTACTATAGTACGGAGTACAATACTACAATCATACAATTCTCGGAGCGCGGTACCTTGCCCAAACTCGGAATGAAAACTCGGAGTAGCAGAAAATATGGAGTACTCCGTCCGCGTTCTCAAATAGTAAGGTCTAGCCCGATGGCTCGGTGACAACTTCTACTCTTGTTGGCAGTTGCAATTGTGGACTTCCATTTACGTACTAGTTAAGTTACTGGTACCTGGTGACTAACAGAATCCACCTGCAGCTGTCACGGCGGCGGTCGCCGATACTCTATAGTACTATAATGTATAAAAATTCTACGTAGTACGGAGTAATGTTCTACATTTGAATAATATTGAAATACATAGGTACCTTTGTGCTGCGTTCAGAGGCAGTAATAATTTGAAGCATTTCCGAGGAGGAAAGCAAGGCCATACTATAGTAGATTCATCACGTTAACCGCTACGTAGTTTGCCATTGGTACCATTTGCCATTCGCCATTCGGCCCGTCGATGAGTCTAGTTACGTACTAGGGTACGTAGGGCTAAAAATCTCGGACAAAACACCGAACATAGCGTACAAAGTTTGGGTGCCGATACCCGCGTGATTTAGTCTAAGCCTGTAAATACTAAAACCTGCCGCATAGCCCTGCCCTTTCCAGCTGAAACCTTGAAGGCCTTAGGCCACGAAGGTACTGTGCTTATTTTGACATCGAAACTAACTAACTTAGTTCGTGTGGGCCTTCAACTTGCATACTGTTATGTAATAGCAAGGCCCCGTAGTCCAATGTTTGTAGCACGGTGTCTTTTAGGGTCGATTCTAGACCGTTTGGGATATTTGTTTATTTTTGGTGAAGTATCAAGGGTCTTTTTTTTTTTCAATGCGATTCAATTCAATTCAAATCTGGATGAATTGTACGTAGTCGCATACTCTGGAGTCTGCATGAAGTTAGGGAGGCCTGTTCACCGCTATGGCGCCAGGCTAGAGGGCACATGATGCGGGGTACAGCAGAGATCGAAACATCGAAGAAGCGAAAAAAAAAGCAAAGAAAAAAAAGAATACATTCTCCATACGGGGTCAATACATTCCCCCTAAACCACATCAGGAATAATGATTGCGCTCTAACCGTATCAGGAAGCAGAAGAGAGGAAAAAAAGCCACAAAAATACGGCTAGTACGAGTATCCGTTACTAGATCGATGACGACTGATCGAAATCACGTCACCTGCTGGGAAAATTTTTCTTTCTTTTTGCTTTGACTTTGTGGATCGCGTCATGGTTAGTCAGTCTGAGATCGATGAGACTCTGTGGTTTGGGCACGTGAGAGCCTCTTACTGCATATATTACATTATGTATCGTAGGACTACATTGACTGGTTGCTTACGTGGTGCATGACTTGTCTCGACCATCAGCTTATCGCAAATGAAATGGTATCATCGTACGATGAACTGACGACGACACAAGGTCCTCAACTATGAAACTGATCCATCAGATCCTTTGCTTTCTTAGTTGCTAGAGATTATCGGGTGGAGATCGTTACTTTCTGTGTCGATGCTGATGGATGTCGTCTTGATGAGCACTTCATTTATGAATCATACACGCTTCATCAGGTCATAAGCGCGTGCCTCGCGTTATGTCGGCCAACTCAACCTGCCTCGTTATTCGACTTCCAGCAAACAACTGGATTACCAAGATTCATATTATCAATCTCCTGGCCTGATCTAGAGCCAACAAGAGATGACTCACCTGCGTTCAGAGGGCGCTTAACCGTCTGATTGGCCCGAGACTACATAGCACGTACTATGTACGGAGTAGTTCGTATTGTAATTACCACCCGCCTTAAGTTGGGCCCACTGCATCATCTTTTTTTTTTTTGGCTGTTCTCCACCGTCGAGACTCTCTTTTAGCGTCTAAAACGTATACAAGCAAGAAGGTACTGGAACCAAGGCACTCTTTTCCACGGGCCGAGTACATATGATCCTAAGAGGGGGGAACGGAAACTAAGAAAATTCTCAATTGAAACATACACACTTGCCAGATTGAATGGATCATGTGGATCGCAGCTCCTGTCAAGGTTTTCCTTTCTGGCAACACTACAAAGGCTGGCGTCCTTCCTCTTTCCATCCAACTTTTGTAACTTCTTCCCTCCCAGAATAATACTTTCAGCACATCACACCCCATCACCTACACCAGAAAAGCCATACAAACTTCTAGACTAGCTCATATTCCTGAAAATCAATACAACTACACCTACACATCGAGGGAGTCTACAACCACGCTAAAATGCCCGGCCGTCTACTGTCGAGCCTGGTACGCTCATCCTCGCCACATGCCATCACATCAGCTTCCCGCTCTTCATCGACGACTTCAGTGAACGACACCCCCTCTTCGACATCCAACACATCGTCCAAGAGAAATTCTTGGTCTTTCCCCTCCGCCGACGGTCATGACAGCACCATCGAAAACCGCATCTCAGCAGCTATGGATCACATCATCCATCCTCACAAGGAAAAGCGCATAAGCTTGGGAAGATCGTCTCGTTCAAAGGAGCGCAAGTCCTCCAAAGAAATTCCGCGTACTGTTTCCGGCCCAAAGCTCGACGTGGTGATTGAATCTCCCCCACTCGTCTTTTACGGCACCCCAGCCAACTCGACGGGAGCTTTGTTTTCCGGACGTATGCGTGTTACCGTCTCTGAGCAATTGGGTTCCGCTACGTTGAAAGAGTTCAAGGTCGATCTCACCAAGACATTTACGACTAAGAAACCAATCTCCAGGGACTGCCCCGGCTGCGCTTCCCGCGTTGATATTTTGAAGAAATGGGACTTTCTGACGGAATCCGTGACTTTGAAAAAGGGGGACCATGACTTCCCCTTCAGCTACTTGTTCCCAGGAGACTTGCCCGCCAGCGCTCAAGGTAACCTCGGTGTGATCGAATACTGGATCACTGCTCGTGCCATCACAGCCACCGGAGCAGAGATTGTCAAGAAGATCCCACTTACCGTTCATCGTGCTATTCTGCCCGGTAACGACCGCGCCTCTGTCCGTATCTTCCCTCCGACCAATTTGACTGGACGAGTCATCCTCCCGTCTGTCGTGCACCCAATTGGCGCCTTCCCAGTCCAAATGAGCCTCAGCGGCGTTGTGGAAAAGGGAGAAGAGACACAAACTCGATGGAGGTTGAGGAAGATGATGTGGCGTATTGAGGAGCACCAGAAGGTGGTCTCCAGCTCTTGTGCAAAGCACGCCCACAAGATTGGCGGTGAAGGAAAGGGCGTTCTACACCAGGAAACTCGCATCATTGGCCACAACGAGGAAAAGACTGGCTGGAAGACGGATTTTGATACTGCTGGCGGTGAGATTAACATGGAGTTCTTGGCCAACATCAAGCCCGGAAGCAAGCCCATCTGCGATTTGGATGTCAAGGGCCACATGGAAGTCAAGCACAATCTCGTCATCGAGCTCATTGTTGCAGAGGAGTTTTGCCCCAACAGAAACACCAAACTCATCACACCTACCGGTGCTGCTCGTGTCCTGCGCATGCAGTTCAATCTGCTCGTCACTGACCGCAGTGGTCTGGGAATCAGCTGGGACGAGGAAATGCCTCCTGTCTACGACGACGTTCCAGCCAGTCCTCCTGGATACTTCAGCGTCAATGGCGGCTGCGAGATGGAAGACTACGTCGGCTCGCCACTACCAGATCTACCTGACTACGAAGATCTCGAACGCCTAGATCGATCTGAGCATTCGTCCATCTCTGGACTGTCTCGCGAGATGTCTCGATTGACAGCCGACGATCTGATTGCCGAACCTGAGGTAGCCGCCCCTCGCAGCGCTGTCGAGGCAGAGGCAGAAACCCCAGACGTTGTTGAAGCCGGAAACATCGAAGCAAGCGAAACTGCTTAATTTCCACTTTTTACTAAATTTTACGACTTTATGACTTTTAATCAAAACCAAAAAAGGACTTTATGGAACACGGTACCAGAAGATACCCGGATTTGTTACTGCATTCATCTTTTTCTGTTTTATTACATTTCTTTTCTCTGACTTTGCGAAAAGTCTTTTCTTTTGCGGCGATATGATATCACTCGATACGACTAGGGTGGCATGGGAGGCTCATTGTTCTTTTTTCTTTATGTTTTCTGCAAGGCCCTATGCATCGGCCAGAATATGCAGACAGATACCCCCATTACTGCGATATAATAATACCATTCTCTTCTATTTTAAACTCTCCTTCAGGCTTATACATTCTACGTAGTACGTAGCAGCTTTAATAAATTTTATACCCCATAACACCAACCCCCCACCCCAACGGTACCAATAAAGCCACCAACGCCGCCAACGGCGACGATATCTCCAACACACACCAAACCCACATTGTGCCTATACTCGGCGCCCGTTTCATTACAGCGTAATACCCGGCTTGGTTTGTGGTTTGTACGAGTGTGCCGCCGAGAAGGATTGCGAGGGGCAGGAAGAAGAGTAGTGTGCGGGGAGTGAAGAGGTCGCCTATGAGCGCTTCTGAGATTATGGATGATGTTGATGTATCTTTTGGCTCTCCGGGTTTGGCGGATGGTTTGCGTTTTCTGGGACGGAAGGGAAAGGAGATTATGTGTCCGTGGGCGAGATGGATGACGAACGTTAACACGGGGAATGCGATGAGGAGTGATTCTTTGATTAGATCTTTCCAGAATATGTGTTGTACGTATTGGTGTGCTGCGAGGAAGGCGAGGGTGAAGTGTACTGTCGTTAAGGGGATGGAGGTGAAAAGTGTGTCGATTAGGGGTGGTATTTCTCCATCTTCTTCTTCTTCTTCCCCTTCCTCTTTTTTCTTCGTTTTGGAGGCTTTTGTAGGGAGTTTATTCGGATCGAGACTCGATACCTGTCCTGATGACGAAAGTTCGAGGAATTGCGTCTCTGTTGCGTTTAGGTCGATGAATTGCCCGTTTGGTTTTTGGCTCTTCTTCTTTCCTTGATTGTTATTATTTCCAAGATGCTGATTTAGTTCTTGTTGCCGCTCAGCTGCGATTTCGAGGAGGGTTTTTGCTTGTCGTGTGTTGTTTCTGTTGTTGTTGGTGAATTCGGGTGGTCGTGAGAGGGGAATTGAAGAGTCGATGAAGCTGTTTTCGTTTTCTGCGGCTGCGGCTGCGGCGGCTGCAGCGCGGCGTTGTTTGCGGTTTTGGGGCATTGTTTGTATATTCGAGTTTGATGTAGATTATTGTAAGTTTTTTCGTGATGTGGAAAATGTGTCGTGTGTTGAGATGGAAATAAAGTATTGGTCTTGTCTTACCTCCGCGGTGGGTCATGGCGATCGCTCGATGCGGTTTAGTACGGATTTGTTTACATTGTCCAATCACACACAGTCTTCTACTCAACTTCAGAGATGTCTTCATTCCATAAGAGTTCCTGGGTAACTACATCGTCTGATGAGCTAGGTTAATGTATATCTGTACCCGCGAACTTATTTCGCCTCAAGCAAGGCGGCTTCCTTTCCCACAAACCATCAACACCATCACCACGCATATGCTCCACAGCATCAATTTATCGCAGGATCATCTTGACACTACTGCTCCACGAATTCGCCAGTCCAGAGAATATAAGAGTAACAGCCACGAGAAAGGCAACGACGGACCGCCAATTGACACCAAACTGGTATCGGTATCGACCCTGTGCCTGTACTCGCAATCAAGACAACGAATACTTTGACGACGAAAAACCACTTGAGTTTGTGTGGTAGTGTGAGCATGAATAATAGGAGTCTACACGCACCAGAATACGAGGTGTGCTATCATTTCTGAGGTGGTTATACCGGCGTTTTCGGGGAAGTGGCTGGAATGTTCAGGAAGGATGGCCAGATGGCGCGGATTTACCTACATCCTTAGTTGCTTTCATCTACTTGAGAGGAGAAGAGGGACCTACTTGATACATTGCCTGACTTCCGGTCCAGGTTTGAATCGCTAACCAAGACTTAGTCCATGTTTTGGTAAATCCCCCTCGATATCAATGTCATCTATATCTGTCAGACGAAAATCTCCAAAAATCTTGTCATTCTCATCTTCCACCTCTTTAATAAGCACAACCCTCCGTTATCTCGATATTCGTGCCCTCTTGTCTATGGGTAGGTATAGTCTTGCAGACCACGACCCTGATTCAGCCGGCATTCCTTCTATGTAAGTATAGAAAAACCAATGATCTGCACCGTTATTTATCCATTCCGCAATATACAGTCCTGGACCGTCTTGAGCGACTTCAATCAGAAGATACGACTCCTCTGAGCGGCTGATATCATCATTGCCGTGATATCGGGAAAACTCCAGCAAACCGCCGAACCGCCTGCTTTCGTGCAATGCATTCAACATCCAGGACGGGAATCAAGGCTTTGAGAACAACTTCCCTAATGACCTCCAGTGTACCATTTTTCCCAGCAAGCATAACCGACATCCCCAGACCAAACTCGGGTGTCAGCATTGCGCAGGAGTGATGCCCATGCAGAGCTCCGGTTTTGAGCATGATATCCAGCGGTCGTCCGTCGTATGTCAAACGGGTAGTTCTATAGAATTCCCATGCTAGACCGTTAGGCTGAGGATGTGCCATATGCGTTCATGGTACTTTGGGGCAGTAGCTGGGCACAGAGGATTGGGTGGAGGAATTTGGATAGGACGCTAAGAGTGCTGTAGAAGCCGGCTATTCTGTTTAGAAATAAATCATAGATTATAGGGTGTATGGCGTAGGCCCTAAGCGTCAGCGGCTCCAAGTTCATTACCTCAATGGTTCGGAATGGGCGGGATGACGCCCTTGTTCCTAGGTGGTGTTCTCGCCGTAGTGTTGCTCATCCCTAGTACCTTCAGAATTAAGTTTTGCAGATGCTGGCAATACAAAAACTAGTATCTCCCTTTATATTCGGCTTGAGCTCTTTGGCTGTAGAGAAGGAACTCCAGAGTGTCTCTTCGGAGGATGTAAGCTGTACCGCCCATGAATCTTTTGTCAGTATCGGACCCAGCATTATCGAGCAATGAATTTATGGAATAGTCCAACTTGTTGCGCCATTCAAGGATGCCATCATCTGTAGCACGCAATTTTAATGGGAAAGTTGCTGGTCCTGGCACATCAACGAGCTTGAGTGGGCGAGGATGAGAGCAGAACAGCTAGAATGATATACTTTACCGTATGATAAAGATATTGATTTGTGCCACATGTTGAACTAGATGCGTTCAAGTGATAAGTAAACATAACCTGTCGTATCAAACTATATCGTAAATAGTTCGAGGAATATTTAGCGTTTGTCATTGAGTTAGGGCTAGGATCTTTGCCGTCGCGAGGCAGCGATAACTATAATCAATACAGTATCAGCAGCACATCGGACAAAGCTTTGTTCTTCTTACCTATGTGCACTCAATCTCCTTGATCATAAGTTCAATACCTCAGTATCTGACTCAGTCAACTCATGGTTAATTGATCATACAGTACTTAATAAGAATCTCACCAACAATGCCCCACCAGTCCTTATCTATATGCTCCGCTCATAAAGTGCTGTAGGGAATGTTGGAGTTAAATTGGTTCCACCGCATTCTTATCGCTTCGTGAGGCGTCCGCGTTGGCTTGCAGGCTTGTAGTAGCACAGAGTAGTACTCAGGACAGTAACACTAACAAGATTACGTGCTTTGAAATCGAACATATACCGGTAGTCTACTAAGGAAGTTGTAGAAGCAGACGGTAGGACGGACCGGACGGATTTAGCAACGGACTAGGCTCGTTCCAGGCGGGCCGTTGATGTCACTTTCCATTCATTCATCCTTCCTCTTCTTTTCCTTGAACATAGACTGTTACTTCTTATTCTTCTTCTCTTCTTTTTCTTTCTCTTCTTGTATCTTTTGTACATTTTATGTATTTTTATTGTACTTATTTTATTACTACCCGCCCATCAACTGATATGTACACCGCCCGTCATCAATCCCGAGTCGCTCATCATGATCGCGGTTTCGACCGGCACCGACGAAACTGATACTAGGAGGAATGCTGCTCTGACCAACAACAGCAACAGTCAACTAAACTCGCCGCGACTGTCCGAAGGAGGATTTGGAGGGCAGCGCAATGCGCCAAATGGTATGTCGTCACTCGATGATGGTGTGTCGTTGCGATCCGGATGAGCCGGCTGGCTTATCTTTGTCGCGAACATTGCGCATACCCAATTTGCCTCTTGCTGACTGTTACGACTCAACGTACAGGAACGGAAACCCCCGCAAGCGCTGATAGAACACTAAACGATGACAACGGAGATGGGAACAATTACACAGAGAAACGCGCCGATAACGCGCAGTCGGATGCATCCTTACCAACTAGATCGCGAACAGAGCCTGAAGAGCTTGAATCTTTGGAGAGTGCTGGCATTGACCCTCTCTCGCAGGTACGCCATTGTCGAGCGGAAATCCTAGCTACATAGAAGCCCCGCGCATACAAATGGACGTCCCCATTGTACTAACACTGTCGCCAGCATATCCTGAAGCGGACGCAAACAGAGAAATCCATTCCTTACAAATTGAAATCGCAAACTTCGTACGGCCAGGATTCCGGCGGAGACGGAAACAAATCCAGTCCAACGGAACCGGTTGGCAATCGCAGCGAAACGTTTGCTATACCTAAAACCAAGGAGAAAAAGTGAGATAGACTATTTGCCATCAGTCTGGAAGATTTGAAAGGTGGGAACTAATGTTGTTTGGCGCGATGCAGAAAAGGTGTATCTTTCCTCAGTCGCATTATAGGTACAAAGAAAACCCAACCCGTCGTCGAAACGAACGACTCCAATGCTTCGGCTTCTCAAGCAGAAGGTGCCAATGGTAGGAATGACGTGTTTGCGCATCCGGTCGGCTTCATCCCTCGATTTCCACCTCCTCCGAAGTACATCAAAGTCAGAGCGCATTACAAAAGACAGAAGTCGTTCGAACGCGTATTCCTAGCCCAGGAACTCGATGGTGAGGCCGGCGAGGGTAACGGAGATGAAAAGCCAGACAAGTCGACCAAGAACAAAGCTATCTGGGCAATGGTATTCTCCAAGGACGGCAAGTACCTTGCTGCGGCCGGTCAAGACAAGGTTGTTCGAGTGTGGGCTGTCATCACGAACGCAGAAAATCGCGAGGCTCATGAACAGGAGGAAGACGAGATAAAAGGCGGCGAGGGTATGCGCTTAACTGCGCCGGTATTCAAGACGAAACCAATCCGCGAATACTACGGACATACGGGTAGTGTATTGGATCTTAGTTGGAGCAAGGTACGATTCTGTTGACTCTTGGATTGATTTGATAGTATACTGACAAACATGCAGAACAACTTTCTCCTTTCCTCATCCATGGATCGCACTGTTCGACTGTGGCATGTCAGCCGGGCGGAGTGTCTTTGTTGTTTTAAACACAGCGACTTTGTGACTTCGATTCAATTTCACCCCCGTGATGACCGTTTCTTTCTTGCTGGCTCGTTGGATTCAAAACTGCGACTTTGGAGTATTCCAGATAAAAGCGTGGCATTTTGGGCGACCGTTCGCGATATGATCACATCAGTTGCTTTCACACCAGACGGGAAATACTCGATCGCTGGCTGTCTTAATGGGCTATGTATTGTCTATGAGACCGACGGACTGAAAGCCAATGCGCAAGTACATGTGCGTTCAGCTCGAGGCCGCAATGCCAAGGGCAGTAAGATAACCGGCATCGACACGATGGTGTACCCTCCCAACGACCCGAATGGAGACATCAAGTTGCTCATCACTAGCAACGACTCTCGAATTCGACTGTACAATTTCAAGGACCGTAACCTAGAAGCGAAATATCGAGGAAACGAAAACTCTACGAGCCAAATTCGAGCATCGTTCAGTGAGGACGGCAAATACATCATATGTGGTAGCGAAGACGGCCATACCTACATCTGGCCCACTGCATCTACCGAAAAAGACTCTGAAAAGCGTCCGCTTGAGGAACTCGAAATGCGAACTGATATCGTCACATGTGCGATCATGGCGCCAATAGCTACGAAACAGCTACTTGGGCTTTCCGGCGACCCTTTGTACGATCTGTGCAATCCGCCACCAGTCACTCTGGTCAGTAAATTGGACTCGACTCGATCATCTAAACAAAGCGATGATCAAGCAGAGAAACGTGGCAAAGATCCAGAATCCACACCCACGACAACAAAGGCGAACGGTTCGCCGGCATACCTTGCTCGATCCACCCATCCTGATGGTAATATTATCCTGGCAGCAGATTGCTGGGGACATATCAAAGTGTACCGGCAGGATTGCGCTTACAACAAACGACCAAACGATTGGGATGCGACGTCGACTTTCTCGAAGAAGCTCCTGGGGCGGTCGAATTCGGCGCGTCATAGTATAGCGTCGTCTATTGGACGTGAGTCCAAGACACCATCTGAACGAATATTGGCATGGAGGAGTTCAGTCGCCGGCACCGAACTCGCTAGCATCGATTCGCCAACAAATGGAAGTAGGAATCGTACTCCGTCTCCGCGCAAGTCTGCGCTGAGACGACGTTCACGATATTCCAGTCCTGTGAATAGCCCTGAAGCGAAGACAGCATCGGGCTATGCGACTCCCATGACGCATTCAGTCGTTGACCACGAGCCCGAGACAGCTGACAGACAAAGAGAGGCGGAAATCAAAAATCTCGAGGAAAATAAAACCAATTCGGCTTCGGACACTGGGTCTCGGTCGAGCTATGCGTCAGAAGAATCAGAAGCGGTCGACAAAGGAGGCAGGGGCAACGATGAAACAGCGGAATTACCGGAAATACCTCACTTCAATGAAAACAGTCAAAGCAATGCCTTTTGGACGCGGAGTGCGGATTTCGTCCGCAACATCCGATCGCAACGACTATTGAGTCCAACCTATGGAACTCAAGCCGGCGATGCCGAGGCGATGCGTCGAAAATCCAGCGCACCGAGTGCTTTGAGCAGCGACATGGGCTCTGCTTACGACAGTCCCTCCGACGTGACGCCTAATAATGAGCTGGATGAAAGCGAAACTTTACGGTGTCCGCGATGTCGAGGAAGGAATTTCCGAGCGACAAAGACCAAGGACGGTCGACAAAAGCTGGTTTGTGTAAGGTGCAACACTGCCCTTGGGTAAATATTGGACATATGACTCTGTTTATAGTGGTTCTTTCTGATTTTGTGTGGATACTTTACTTGTCTCTTGACCTATGGTGCACAGGACATGGGCTGTATAGTAACAAGATGTTGTATGTACGTTATGTAATGACAGTGCGAAAAGCTGCTAGACTTGTACCTACATTAATATACAAACCAATCTGAATTTAAAATATTCTTAACGACTCCTTTGTACTGGATGTAGATGATGTTGAATATAAAACCAAGCGCACAATCTGATTGGTCCGCGCTGTAGCTGTGATATTTTCTCCCCGCACATTCCACTTTCCAGCATTTGTCTTTGGCGTCATGTCAACGTCCAGTCAATTTGTCGCAACACACAAACACCAAACACGCCATTCTATCATTTTGAGAGAAAGTGGGAATTTTTAATTGAATATCCACTGTCTGAAGACTATCCACCAAACTCGAATCTCTCTGAGTGTCATTGCATTGGGCTATCAGTCATTCGCAGCGGCGCACGAATTTCACTTCCAAACCTTGTGCACGACACCACCTCCACTGGTGACAATTCAATATCAATATCGTGGAAGGACAGACATCAAAATGCCGTATCTACCAACCCCCAACGCATTCCTGGAGCAATCCTCGCTCTTATTAGAGGCATATCCTGACAACGTACGCTCCTCCATTTCCTCTCCTTAAGATATTATCCATGACTAACCTCAACGACCGAAAAATAGACAAAAATAACAACAAAATACTCCTACCCCAAACCCTCGAATAAGAATGATACCCACAAAATCTCCAAACGAAAACCTACAACAACAACAACCACCACAAATAATGAAGACTCAGCATCAACGACTACAACAACACAAACGACGACATTCGCAACCCTCACACTCAAAACGTATAACCCCGTGATGGGGATATGTCTGAAATATAAGACGAATAAAGCGGCGGAGGTGGGAAGATTGATTTCGGGATTGGGCAAGTTGGGTGCTGGAGTGAAGATTACGTCTGCTACGGAGGAGACTGTTGCTGCTGCTGCTGCTGCGACGGCGACAACGGAGGTTGAGATGGCTGAGGCGCCGGCACAGGGTCCTGCTGCTGGTACTCCTACTGCGTCGGCGGGTGGTGGTGGTGGTGGGAAGAAGAAGAAGGGAAAGGGGAAAAAATGATCCATCCATCCTCTTCACTTTCGTGTTCATTTTTTGACCAAGGCATTATTGGGCTAGCATAAAATAGAATTCATCATCTTATTCGATTGATCTAGCTCTCTAGGTTGGGCATGAAACGGTGTCTTTTCTCTCTTCCCATGGAGGGTACGGGACCAGAATGGTTATGCATCATAATATCTGTTACAGGGCGATAAACTTAGGAAGGCGCAAGATAAATCAAAGTGATTTTATCCAGTCATATGTACAAGCGAAGGTACTTCTAAGAAAATAAACGAGTGTCCGTAATGCAACCATTAGCCATGCATATATCCCATATCATATCCACATAACTATGTAACCACCAACAATCAGCTCATATATGATAGTACAAGGTCAAACAAAGCCAAAGAAAAGAACATTATCATATAATCCGAACTAGTTAGTTACTTCGACACAACAAGTCCGGAAGTCATGCCGATTTCATGCGCTCCTGGCACCATCACAGGCGGCGTCATCATAATCATCATATGCATCATCTGCGTCATCTCCTCCGACCCAGAATCGGCCGCGAGTTGCATGGGATTTACGCCATTGATGTCTGCGATGGTAGTCGTTGCGCCCCGCTCAACTAGTAGTTTCACGATGTCGATGTGCTTGTTTGTGACGGCGTAGTGGAGTGGTGTACGCCCGTATTCGTCGATGGCGTCTATATCTGCGCCGTAGCCTAGAAGCAGATGCACGGCGTGGGCGTTGCCTTGTTCCGCGCAGATGTGTAGGCCGGTTTTATTGGTTGTACTGAGGGTAGTGCTAGTAGTAGCACTGGAAGCGGCGTGGGGGCTTGTGTCGATGCTCGTGTTGAAGAGGTTTAGGCCGTTGATCCGCATATTCATATTCATATTGTTGTTGGGGGAGGTGATGCTCTTTCCATGCATAAGGCTTGGTATCGTAGGTGCTCGGTTCCTCGTCATAGTCGGGGCTGGCGGTGACGATAGAGATGGAACTGACCTTGGAGGAGTAAACGGGGTAGGGAGGGAAGTCGATCGATGCCTATCAGCCTGCAAGGCTGTTGATGGCACAGGCTGTAATGGCATAAGACCATATGCATCCCAGGGGTGTTGCTGTCCCTTGGCGTTAGGAGAGACAACACCAGCTGATGAGCTCAGATATAGGTTCGGATCAAGATCTATATTGCCGGTGTTGGCGTTGCTGCTGCTTATAGTGTTCGACAAGTCCTCGTCTATAAGGCTGGGTGTATATAGACTTAGAGGTGGCGTGGATGGCGCATGTGATAATGATGGCGAAGGATATCCATTAACGAAAAATGATGGATCGGTCTCAAATGGCGGTATAGGAGTGTGCGGATAGTATGAAGAAGAGGAGAAAGCATCTTCAAACTGAGGTGGTGTATAATCAAAGTAGTTATTCGCAACAGGCGGGAGAACCTTCGGTTGCTGCGTGTGGTAGACTGGCGGTTGGTTGAGAGATAGATGGTAACCGTCGTTGATAAAAGTGAGTTGAGACGCTGCCTGGGCTGCTTGAAGACGTTGTTGTCTTTCCTTCTCTTCTCTTGCCAACTGCGCACGTTTCAGTCCTGCTAGCAGTCAGTATACCACCAAAATCCTCGATATATCAACAGATAGACTCACTTCGTTTGCGCTGTGCGAGACGGTTCTGCATCCGCCTACGCTCTATGGCTTCCGGGTCAGTCCGGGGACCGGTCTTGGTGCCTGACGATGCCTTCACCATTGTGTATATATTATGCAGAGAGAATCTGGATGTGAGATGTTGAGGTGGACTCGTCCAGAGTGGCGAGACAAGATGTGCGGTACAGTGGGATGTAGTCAACTTATGAACTAAACCATATATTCACAGGCCGTACGGAGTTAACTGGATTATACGGTACCGTAATACTATTGGTACTATGAACATATGCCAGCCTTGGACGAATACAATTCCAGCCCCATAATCCCCCCGCTCAAATGTACAGGGCCAATGAAGTGCAAGACCGATTAAGAGAAGGGGACCTGGCTAGCCATTGCGGGTAGACCTGCTTGGGAAGACTCCAAGGCTCAATCAGACGTTGGTGTCGTGTCGAGTTACATCAGCCACCACACTTCATTTACCGTTTCTGAGAGTTTCATGTTCGGCTTTAAAAATAGGCGAGCTGGGTCATCAAGTCGATGTTCCCAAATAGGCGTAGTACGTGGTACCTAGTTCAAGGTAGATGTTCATACGACTTCAATGTTCGTAGAAGAATCTAGCACGGCCCTGGATGGGGAGTATCCAATAAGGCGAGCGCCGGAGGGACAGGTGATCCCTAACTTCTAAGGGCACAGACGGTTACAGGAAAAGAAAAGGTGCAGGTAGGCTGCTCCTGAAGATGCAGGGTTATCCAACAGATGCTGGAATCTTGCAAGGACAAGACACCGTTACGGAGTAAGACTCTTGTATTCTGTACATAAGTGTCTTGCACGAAGGATTTGTGGCTTGCTCTAAGATCTGCACCACTGGGGCACATGCTTAGCTTCAAACAGATTGAAGCTGATTGCTCGGCGGTTGAGCTGATCTACTAATCTAGTAATCTTGAGCTGTTAGTGACAAGTGAATTGACCAGACAAGGGAGCGGGATTTTTGGGGGCCTGACGAAATCACGAAAGTCACGATAGTACGTACTAGAGATACGAACTAATTTAGTTAGATAGTGGTAGGTTCCCCCGTCTTCATAACTTCAATCACCGATGTTACCATGTGCATAGGACTAGCACACTAGACTTGTTGAGTTGGATTATTAGGCTCAGTATTAGCACTTCAATTCCAGGTTAGCCCGTACGAAGTTATCCACCAAATCCAACCAGTCAGAGATTAGCCAACATTGAAAAGTACGGTGCTAAACGCCGGTGCTAAATGCTTCATTGGCCCCGAAACGGCGAGGGGGCTGAAAAGACGCCCATGTTGCCGCCTGCGTCACGTCACCCGAGCGCGAAATCGGTGGGAGACCTTTCCATTCTGCTTGGGGTGTCGAGGCTTGCCTGAAGCTGATAAGGAAAAGAACTATTTAAAAACATTCACCTGGCTGACCAGAAGATCCGTGCGGCTGTAGAAAGAGGTGATACCCGTGGATATGGCCATAGACTGAAGAACGTCGTTTAAGTCGCCGAGGGCGGACGGACAAACGTTCATCCGCCGTCAATCCATCAGTCCGTCGTGGCTACTCTCACCCTCACTAACTTCTACGACGATACTACCAGCTACTACCTAGATAGCACGGATACGTAGCATCTATAAAGTAAGTATGTGCTACTACACGGCTGCATGATAAGTCGGGGGAGTCGACCACCACGATAAGTCTACCGGTTATTCAATATCCCCAGTTGCTCTCTTAAATGGCCGGAGCTCCCGGACTTGGTCAACAACCAGTTTTCCAAGGTTGAGTGCCTCGTGGTGTATCCCAAAGTTACTACATTTGTTGTACTGATATGGCATGTCAACCCAAGCAAGAAGCGTTGCTACTCTGCAGTCCATTCCGTACCTGCGTCGGCACAGCGGCCAATCACCCAGTGAGGATTTCTCGTCTTTGGTTATAATAGTACGTATGAGGTAGTATTGAAGCGAAATGAAGATATTAACTGCGCACTTAATGGGTCAAAGGGAAGACGTACTTAGTCTTACTACGTACTGACGGGAGTCGCGGCTTATCCATTGTTGGTAGTTACCCACGATATCCACAAAACAGATTGATTAATGATCACGATTTTGGTCTAGTATGTTCGGCACATGCTCGCTGCCGGTTAGGTCTAGAATGGCCAATGACCGCGAAGTCGGTATGCACAGCTTCGCAGGCAATCAGTGGATGACAGTGATTGCCATCCATGATGTGCTGATCAACGTATGGAAGGGTTCTAGAAACTGGTCCTTAAACCTAACAGTCACCCACAATCATCGGTAGAAGACGCAAATAACAAATGGATAATTCTTGTTGCATTTGGGTCCATTCACGGAGAATTATGATCTATATTCAGGTACGTATTTACTATTTACAGCGTATTTACGTACCATCTTATCAAAGTGTCGGTAGGGGCACGAAGGCACAGTCTCCAGCCTTCATAGGGCTTTTTTTCACCATACCCGAATACGCAGGCGTTGCGTAGTGATTACTGTTCCACATCAAAGTTTATACCAAGCCTAATTAAGTAACAGTAAAACGAAGCCATTAAACTAGTCAGTGCCGTATGTTATGCGAGTCGACGAAACATCACGGAAATGCCGCTGGGTGAACCAAGCTTCGAGGACCGAGAATGAGATAGAGAAACGGACGACCCACGTACTGGCCTGAGCTATTGTGTCCGAAGGATAGTTGCTCGTTAGAAGGTTGCTTAGCGACAGAAGGATCAATCCTCCGCTCAGAACTCCGAAGATTCCAGTCTCAGACCTTTAATTGAGGATCGGGTGGAACCACAAGGCTCGTCTCAATTCTCGCTGTTATGGACAATTCTGCACGTTGATAACATGATGCGAAATATATGAAACTACAAGGAATAGATATAACGCCGAAGTATAGACGGACCCGCGTAAAATCCACCGTCTTCAAGTGGCAACTTGACTGATTTGGCTCATACGTAGATCTATCGATTTTCAACTAGGTCCAGCCTAAGATAGCACATAAGTAGGTTTCCTATCCAACAGAGGTAATCAAGCCACCTACCTGATTTAGACGGAGGATCTCCATTGGCATCCTTCTCTCCTTAACTCAGTAGCAAAACTCGAATCACAAGTCCAGAAAGCAAGGAGGGAAAAAAAAAAAAAAAAAGAAAGGAAAAGAGAAGCAAATCTAGGGCTATAGATTCTATCCCCTTCGGGAAAGATTAACGGAGAGTAACTCGGACCGGGGTGACTTTAATACGTACTCGCCCTAAGACCACCCACGTACCACGTAATCCATGATGGTTCAAAAGGATCGCCTCCCCTTTGAGTCTAGGATCCTATAAGGATCCCTGTAATCCATGTGTCTGTCCTATTATCGCTTGCTTCGCGAGCAGGTGATTTTCAATCTCCCAACCAACAGAAGAACTGCAAGAACATGGGTTCCCTAGAACCAACATGCGTCAAGTTACACGATTTGGACTTCGGGTTGCCCGAAGCGTCGATTTCATGTTCGAGGTTGCTTTTATCTATCTTTTCGGCAGAGGCCTGCATATTTTTTCTTTTTTTTTTCCGTCGTGGTTCCGGTCTGGATTTGTTGTTGCTTGTCGGTGCTTGAACATTTGAAACGGCTGAGGCGTCGAGATCGGATGTGGTTATTTTTAGATCTTGTGAACGCTCCGCTGTGGAATTTGGAATTGAAACTGCGTACATTGATTGCTAGGTACATACAGAGTAAGTACCTATTCGGTCAACGACTTCTAACAATTTCCTGTTGATTATTTGAGAGAATGTCGGTTTTTTAGATGCGTTTAGTCATGGAAGCTGAGTGATGGTGCTTATTCTGGTCAGGAACATGATCAGTAGTGCTGCTACATACTTACGTACTCTACAATTCTGCTGTCCAGGATGAGTCTTGAGTAGTATTCAGCTATGATAATAAGACAATGTATCAGACGATATCCAGTACGTAAAAGTTGCACGGAACTTTCGGGTCTCACGGGTCACTGCTTGTATTTCATTTTCGTCTTGTCTCGTAGATTCTCTCTTCGCTTTTACGCCGTTGGCCCTTGTCGATGAGGAAATGTTCCAAGGTTGGCCATTTAATATTGGTTGATGCTAGAGCCACGGCCCCATTAACCCCCAATCTTAAAACCCTGTGGCGCACCTATGGATGTTCAAGCTACAAATACCGTGGAAGTTGTATTAATATATATATTGCCAGGATCGTCGCATGAACGTAATGTCAATGTGCGTCTCCAGGCGTCTTTGCCTTGCTACGTTCGACCGTTTGCATGTTAGGAAACTACAATAAGATCTAATTTTAACATATATTCAAACGAATCATTGGTTATAAGCCAGTTCGGACTATGATTCATACTTCAAAGGAATGCGATGAGCATGAGAGTTAGGGTTAAGATTGGAATATATGGGCATAGGTATATAATGTCAAAATTTCCATCTCTTTCATACGCGGGCTTGTGGTTTAGTGGTATAATACTCCCTTAGCATGGGAGTGGTCCGGGGTTCGATTCCCCGCGAGTCCATTTTTTGCTTGATTTCCCTAAAATCCAAGGCTATCTGTTATTCTTTTTTTTCCTGGCCTTGGTATAGCCTCGATGTTGTATGAGTGTGCGAACTATTTCTCCACCAGTGGAGGGGTAGGATATTGTGATGAATCCAATTGAGAAAGAGAACAACGCGCCCTAGCCTAGCCCCAGAACTACTAACAACTTGGAGTGCCCTTCAGCCTGAAATTCAGGGTACATTAGGGGTGCCTAAACAAGCCACGTCGAGAATGTCCTGCATGGGCGTCCTAGGCGGACGTTGCGATTCACGAATCGGCGAGTTCAGGGCTGTAAGTAACTTGTTGGTTGATCCTGCGAATGATCGGCGCTGACTCGTTGGATTGATAAAGCCACTCTTAACAAAGGCAAAGGTCCAGACAAAATACCTGCCAAGCTGCTCAGCTTTATGATGTCAAAAAATTTCCATCTTACATCGCGGGCTTGTGGTTTAGTGGTATAATACTCCCTTAGCATGGGAGTGGTCCGGGGTTCGATTCCCCGCGAGTCCACTCTTTTTGCTGATCTCCCCTCCGTAGTCTTCTTAGTCAGGGATAATATATTCTTTTCGTTCTTCTTTTTACGTATCTAGCCAAATGTCGTGGTGCTTCTATCAGCCGAGTACTCCGTACGCAAGGATGAATATTGGTGATTGAGTTGCGTCGCACAAAGTCGTTGAAGCCACAATTAGGGCTGGGCTTGCGGTTCTACCTGGGTATGCTCGATGCTTAGAATAGAATCAACTGCACCACACTGAATTAAGTCAAATGATCACGGGAATACCGGATAATGAGCATTCACACACATATACAGGATACAGAATCTTCTAGAAAAAGACGAGGGTATGTTTCAAGAGCAAGATCGCTTCATGCAATGTGGACAAACTGCAGGGTCCTGCAGATTTTTCTACAAGGGTGTTTGTTGTATTTCTGCCCCAAACTTATATTGGGTGTGTGTGTGTGTGTGCCATTCTAGTCGTCTCCTCTTCTTCGAACAAGACGTAGAGTCATCATTTCGTCGATGGTAAGTATGGAAGTTACTGAATCTAGACAGAGCCCATGTCCTGCGTTCTTGTCGCTGTTTCATCTACAGCACATACATGTAGATCGTCTGCCATCAGTTCCTTAATTAGGTATTAGACTGCTAGCCTGATATCTTCTTCAAATGTTGTGGCATCTAGTACATGTCTCCATCAACATGGAACAATATCTCCGTAGGAAAAACCGTGTACTCCCCGAAAAGCCTCACGAGACATCGAGCTGCATATCGCAACTGGCCCTTGCAGTGTGTGTATGACAAGCGCATACCGAAGCATTGGATGTCGTCAAACACCAACAATTGAGCATTTCGACGTACGTAAGATGCAAGCCACCCGAAGTGCCACATGCTCGCCTTGTAACACATACCCAATTACAAATTCCCCGAAAAGCGTCCTGCATACCCGTGCTGGCATCATGCATTGAACAGTTGAACGAACTTCGTTTACGCGAATCTTCCCATGTCTTCGCTCAACTTCGTGCGTAAGGTATACGAGCATCTACCCCAGTCCAGGAATTCTGACTTCGTTCATGCAGAGATGCAGGTACCCTTCCCTCTTTTCTAGTCAACCTTGTTCAATATGAAACAAAGATTATCAGCCATGGAGCATATATGTGCGTTCGTTCTGCAGTCATCTTTTTCTGTTCGTGTCGCGTGGTTTGCACGGACTGCGTTGGTCAATGGGTATCGAAGGATAGAAACGGTGGAGAGACAGACAGACAGGAATCGGGGAGTATACACCCGGTCTCGAACATGATGAATTGACTGGATTGGTACTAAATATACCTTTCTGCATACACCAGTTCCTGACGACGTTTCAGACTAAGGATATTCTACAACAACGCCCTTTACGTACGTGAACATCATCCATGGATCAATGATGGATGGCCATGCAGTCGCTAAGCTATCAATAGCTCTGCAGCATGCAGCTCCTCAAACATGCAAGCTTGGTCAATCTGTCACTGTTTTAGAGTGCTACATACATGACTTGAGTCATGCGCAGACATACATCTACGTAGAATAGGAGAATTTACCCTGTCGTCAAAGCGTCGAGACAGACACCAGCATCAGCTACGTATACCGATGAACCAACTCCTGCAGAACTAGTGTCGACTGACTTCACTCATCAACATCATAGGAGATATCATGATTCATTGATTATATCCGAGACTGATAAATACAAGAAAGAAAGAGTATACGGAACGCCGGTGAGCTCTTAACCTGATACATACATACGTGTACACCACTTCATGAAAACAGCATGACCGATCCCGAAACTTGAAAAAGCACATTCACATCATATCGTATCGTATCGTATCGTAATCCCACCAAATCAGCTTGTTGTAACTTATCGAGATGCCTTTGGCGAATGGTTGCCGATGTGTAACTTGTTCTTCACTTTCTCCAATTTGCTGGTCTTGGTTTTCTGTGTCTGGCCTTGCTGATTGTCGACGGCACCAGCTGAAGACTCTGAGGAGGAAGAAGGGCGGCTATCTTCCTTGGAGTGGACGGCTTGATTTGGTCTGCTAACTGCTACTCCACCGGCTTGTGTATGGACTTTGGGCTTGTCGTCGTCCACCTTGATATCTGTATGACCTTGTCAATACTCCGTCTCTTCTCTTCGGGGAGGGATAAGGGGGCAACGGACGTACTCTGTAAATCTTTGGCAAGTTTCTGACTCTCCTCCTCAAACGGCTCACTGGTATGCTTCAACGTCTGACCTGGTCCTCCATCAGGAATAGCTCTTGCAGTGGAATCAGCTGCATTTCCGGGCTGTGCAGGATCGGGTCGAAGTGCCGTGACGGTCGTCTTCAAGTCTTGAGCGGCTGCTGTACCGGCTGCTGCAGTGCCAGAGCTACTGCCCATGTTGGCTGTGTTCATACTGGTGTCTGTCGTCTCGATGTTTCGTTGTTCACTGACAGGTATGGATGTAGGTAGACCGCCGGCTTCGACGGGGGGAGCATCGTATTGTTCTTTGACGGTCAGTACCAATACATCGTCATCTTTTCTAAGAAAGAGTGAAAATAAGAAGCATACCATCGCGGTTTCCAGCATCATATGGATCAGTCGCTGTGCCCAGTCCCCTCTTACCAGCCACGGGCTCTTCTCCATGCGGTATTTGTTGCTGACTATCTGTGCTCTCACCCCAGATTGCCTTCTTGCCTGCCTCAACGACCTTGTCGACGGATTGAATGCCTGTCATGCCTGTTGATGTCGTGGTTTGACTGCCACTAGCTGTCGTTTGGGTGTTGGTGGTGGTGTCGGTGTTCTGCTGTTCGCCCCAGATGGCTTTGTAGCCGGCGTCGACGACTTTGTTGACGGTTTCCATGGTGTGTGTGTCTGTGTACTTGGGAATAGTTGCAAGGAAGATTGATTGTTATGTGTGTAGAGAAGGAGAATATATAGACAATGAAGAAGAGTAAGATGACCGAATAGACTCCAAGCCTACGTCAGGGCTTGGCTGGTCACGTTGTTCATTGGCCGTCGTGACGTCATCCCCGGATCTTGCCCGATGCGGAAGTCTTCTTCAGCCACACTCTTTCTATGTTTTTGCGTATTATCACCTACACAGGAGAGATGATAAGAAAATAAGCAATTAAGAATAACATAAACTAGCAAGCTGACGAACAGAAACGCATTGATGAAAATATCGATAAAACGACCAACTCCAGGAGCCACATCGACTCATACGAAACCCTTTACCAGACTATGCCGCACCATGCAATCAATCAATCGCGCAATGCAACCAATCATGCAACCCAGCCTCGTAGATAATAGCAGAAATAACGAAATCAAACTCCCTTCCTGCAAGTAGTTCACAATCTAGCACAATCATGCACTTTTAGCGGCCACGGTTTTGCCTTTCTCCTGGGTATCCTTGGTAGTCGCAGTGATTGTAGCAGCAGCAGCAGCAGCTTCTGGGTTTAATGGATGCTTAGGATCGTAGCCCACGCTCTTAACAATGCCGAGGCCCTTGGTGCGGCCTTCACGGAATAGGACCCTGTCGCCGACGGACAGAAACTCGGGACGCTGGATGAAACGGAATGCGACTAATGCTCGGTCTCCAGTGCGGATAAAGGCGCGTTCAATGTCGATAATGGCGCATGTCTGACTGACTGCTCCGACGTGAAGCATAGCCTGGTACTTGGGACGGATAGTGGTGGCATGAGAAAGAATGAGCACTATTTCGGTTAGCTGGTGCAACTTTGTGTCAGACAAAGAGTAAACCTACCTTCTGCGACAAACTCTCGATATACTTTAGGAGGCTCATTCTCCTGCTTGGCCATCACAACCATACCCTTTCGAACCTCTCTCCTTCGCACACGTTTCAAAGCAAATGAAGCAGATTGTCCAGCAGAGCATACATTGACAGGTATTCGCTTACGCTCAATAGACTTGATGACTGTCGAAGTGAATTGGCCTAGAGAGTCTGGTCCAATCTGTACTGCGTCACCTGCATGCACGACTCCCGACTTAACCACACCAGACACCACTGTACCCACGAAAGGAACAGAGAAATGGTCATTGACAAGAAACTCAAAAGGCGCCTGGGCATTGTAATGGCCGTAATGAGGAAGTATATTGAGGAATGTGCGAACAAAATCGAGACCCTCGCCCGTGACATTGGACACCTGGAAAATAGGGCAGATACGTTGACTGACAAATTGAGTGGCTGTGTTGACAGTCTCATCCATATCCTTGATAAAGATAGGGATCTTCCTAGCACCGGGAGACTTGAGAATTCGTGTAAGCTGGGTTATTGTCTGTTGCAGAATCTGGGGCGGACATATATCGATCTTGGTAATGACCACCATCACGGGCACATTCAGCGCAAGTGCAATCCCCAGATGCTCTTTGCTCATTCCCACCAAACCGTTGTTGGCTGCAACCATCAGTAAGCAGTAATTAGGGCTGCTACTCAACATCCCAAAGACGGTGGTTCGTAGGTAGCGCTCATGACCTGCGAGATCAGAGAAGGAAATGACCTTGGCCGACTTCTTGCCAATTTCTTCCCATGACAATTTGCGGCCCTTGTCGCTTCCGATGATTTCTCCTCGTGCGTCGAAGCCCATAATTTCCATGCCAACGGAACTAGTCCGACCGGTCTCAATCTCGTGCTTGTGTCGAAACAGATTAACACGCGCCTTACCACGACCATCATCAAGATGCCCCTTAACCAAGACGCCAAGAAGCGTACTCTTCCCGGCATCGACATTGCCCACAACAGCAATTCTCGTCTCGATAACCTCTTCGGCCCTATCCGGAATCTGACGGATCAACACCTTTCCACAGCAGCCCTTCATCCTCTCGATGCGGTTCTGAGCCTCTTCTGCACCGCCTACATTGTAGGTTAGTAATACACGGCATTGAGCCGGAATTGTATTTGCCGCTTCCTGGAGACGTTCAAGCGCCGTGTCCCACTGGGCTCGGTCAAGGTTCATCGGATCCCCATTGTCCTCAAGACCCAGGTCAAATAATGTCTCTCCCTGACCTTCATCAATGCGCCGTTGAAGAATACCTGCGAGAATCTGAAGGCTGTTCTCGTCTTCAGTTGGGGCCGTCCCTAAAAGGACATCCTTGAGTTTTGCGTGACTTGGCACATCGCTCAGGCCGAGCTGGTCGAGAATATCAAGTTCCGCATGTTCTTCAGTCACGACTGACGGGCTAGTAGTGCCATAACCGCTGTCGCTGGGGGCGCCTGCGGTAGTCAGGGAGGAGAGCTCGGCGCGACGCTTTTGTTCCTTCTCCACGTAATCGGCGAACTCGCTGAGGGCCTGATTATAATAAGTCAGAAGCGCTAGAAACTATCAGGCGCATATTTTTGTTCATACTCACCAATTCACCCCTGCGCCGCTCCTCCGGGGTCTGTTTGGAAACTACCTGGGGCATGTCGCAAGCGATAGTGTCAGGTGGCCAAGTACACTTGGTGTGCTCAGTGCAATGGTTAATAGGTAGTCAATCGCCGTAGGCGCATTCAATAATGTATTCGTAATATCATTCTTTTGGAGATGTGATGGTAGATCGCATAGGTCAAGCTGTCAAGCCCTTAATTCATCTTGGATATTTGATAGCTGTTGTAATGGGAAAAATCAGTAAGAAGCATAAAGATGAATTGAGTAAAGGATTGGGTGATGACAGTGCTGTAAAGTGAACTACGTAGCAGACCAGCAGGAGTGGATCGCGGGGCACTGCTCCGCTTTATCGATAAACGGCAGTGGCCATCAGAGGCAGACTCGACCAGCTGAGAGCCCAGACATGGCTTGACTATTAATATACAAAGACTATTAGAAAATAAATGAGTCACAATTCCAGGCAATAAGGTCTTCGCGAATAATTGGCCAATTGTGTCAGAGGTGACTCATCCACAGTCTCCCGACTTACGCGCGATCTTTTTATAGTCGGTTGTAGCTAATCATTTATCTACATAAACGCATATAGAAGTATGACACCGCCCTATTCCAGAGGCTGTGCTATGGATCGCATTTATGACAATAGAAGCATGACCTCGATATTGTGTTCCTTTTCGCATGTTCCATAAATTCGAAGGCCATGATCAATGATTGCCAATGCTTTCGTATGAGTCACGGCAATGGTTGAGGTTGGTAACGTTCGGTCATCACATTAGGCAGTCGCCGGAATCCACTTCGTTCTTCAGCTTATATTTCATGTTGACTGGATTTTGTATTTCTGCTCGTAGGGTTGGAAGGAGGCGTTACGACGTCTGAGGGGATATGAGGACAACCGAGTCACCTGTCAAAAAGACCATTAGCTCTGAAGTCGTATAATCAATTGATGCGCAAACCTACCGCGAACAAACAGCATTCCTTCTTGTTTCCTTATCGTCTGTTATAATTCATTTGTCAGGCCCATCCCTTCGTAACCCGAAAACAGCTGTCGTCGGGAGATACGCACCTTGACAGTCTCTTCTTCATTCTCGTCCTCCTCGACCACGTAGATTGTCTCCTCCACATCGCCGAGTACTAGGTTGCAGTGACTATCGTATGCCTAAACACGTAAGAGAGCAACCATCAGTAAACGCTCTAAGTTGAACTTTGGTCGAAAAGCTCACATGAAGCCGTCCTTTCAGTTCCCGATCTCCTCGCAACTTGACAAACACAATCTCGTCCAATGACAGTCGGACCAAGTCCAGAGGCTCCGCGACGGAGGCATCTCCAGCTTCAATGTCCGACATCTTGATATCTCGACCAGCTGTAGCGGAGGTAGTGGTGGAGGTTGAAGAAGCTGGCCCTTTGATTTTCCTTGTTAGCTCCCGAGCTGTGAAGTCCGCTTGGAACGCGAGATTACCATGCCAAGACTTTTGTAGAGGGAGAAACAGGTAAGAATGCGTAATTTTGTGTATTAAATACAAAGCTTATCCTGATTAGTGGTGGTATATTACAACTATGTACTAATCCAGTTCAAGTCTAGTCTAGATTAGAATGCAAACATTTTGCCATACATCTAGTCGCAGCTTCTCTATCTAATGAACGAAAATGAATCCTTCCTTCCCGGAGTTTTGCATTCATTGACTACTTTATTTCATTTGAATCATCACGAAAAGTGGCTAACGATCACATATGTACACGACATGCTCGGAAGGGCACTGTACAAAACAAATGGGTATAGACTGATGATATCATAGGGCAATGTCACAAACAGGTATCATGGTGACATAGAAACAATGCTGCGGATTTTCATATTCGGCATCTTGTGGTTGCTCGGCCCAGCTCTCCCGTTCGCTCTGTTCCGCTCCGCCATCGAGGCTGGGATCCTGTGAGACGGCTTCTTGTCGTTGCTCATCCGATGCGCTCGTCTCCACTATGGCACTGAGTCTTGGATCTTCCCCCAACTCGTCTTCTTTGTCCGATACTTCCGGCTCAGGTAATTGTTGAATGGAGACCGGTTCTTGTCTCAACCCCTCCTGCAAGAGCCATTGGAGAGGCTGAAGAGTAGCAAGTCCCCCAAGGCGATATTTGACGTGCTCCCATAGAGCCTCATGTTTAGGCTGAATCTGCTCATCTTCATCCGCAACAAACTCTCCGCAACCTGACCAACGCACTGGCTCATTATTATGCATTCGGATATTTGCATCAAAGGAAGTTGTCCTTCCATGGAACTCTATCTGACCGGCACCGGAAGAAAGGAAGATCTTGTATGATTCTGGAAGGAAGTCTTTCCACTCCGCAAGGAATCTTGGGAAGAGCCGAAGAGGCCACTCCAAGTCCCACTGAGCCGTCCACCATTTCAGATTGACTGCGGACTCGACGATCTTCTCCATCATGATCTGTTGTTGCTCGACTAACAAACGAAGTTTTTCATATTTTTGAAGAGCTCTCCAGACATGTGGTGCTTCACAAGTCTCCCGCAAGCCGGACTCTTCAACTGGATGGTAGACGGAATCGACGTGCAGTGGAATACCAAGGGCGTTTTCCAGTACTTTGAGTGCGTGATTGCGCTCTCTTCGTGTTCTCCGCAACAGTTGATACGCTTCTCTTGCCACTTCCTGAAACTGGCGATAATTCTTTTTAAAGCAGGTCGATTTTGCAAGCTTGTGGTACAAAATCATGTCGTAAGGCTGGCCATCAAGCCACAACATATCTTTGAGTTCAAAGAGTATTTTGCGATGAATTTTACCCAAACGAAGAGCCGGAGCGTATCTTCCGATACGTTTTCGAGAAAGAATAAATGCCCGTTCAAACAACTCGGCCCATATGTCATCCGTGATTTCGATTCCATATTGTTGCGAAATATAGTTAATTATAAGTAGTGCCCTCTTGAACTGACTGTTGCTTCCATACGCGTGCGCAACTGCAAAGAGCAACTTGCGAGTCGGATATATTGGCGATGATTCCACAAGTGGCCTGGCGGCAGGAAGTTGATCAGGCGACTCGGTCATAAGAGCTTGCACATCAACCATCCATACGTCTTTCAAAATGCGATTCATGTCCCTGCGACCCCCAACCCTAGCGCTCGCAAGAAGAAGGTTGATGTACGTGTCCTCGTCGGGAGTCAAACCCAGTTCTTGCATATCCGCAAAAATTGATCGCACCTCTTTTCGCACACTTCTCCCAGCGGTACCAAATCCTATGAGCCCGACACCAAAACGTCGTCTTCGATAATAGTATGGTGTTACGCGTAGACGATGTCTCATTGGTCCATAGACCGCAAGTTCCCATACGGAGGCGTGCATAATGGAGTTGTAGCATTGAACATCTGGGTCAATCCCGGCACGTTGCATTCTCCTCCAAAGTCTAGCCGCCTTTTTGAAATTGCCAATCGAAGCGTAAAGTCGAAGGAGATGTCTATATTCGACGAGACCGAATTCTTTACGAGCGTTGTCTCGGAAAATTAGGATCTTGTTCAGGGGATCAAAGAATTGTTTCACAATATCTGCAGAGTTGTTGACTCTTTTGGCTGACAGTAGACCTCCATGTACAGGCGCCAGTATATCCAGGAAAGGCTCTATGAAATATTCCGGCGTAAGACGGAGGAGAGCCGAGACAAAAACACTGTCGGGCAATAACCCGACCACTTCTCTATTGTCGAGATCACTCAACGTCAAGAGGATCTGTCTCGGCTCGTTATTGCGAAGGACTCGATAGACTTCTGCGGTCCGTTCCTGGAGCGTCGGTTCAGTTTCTGGCGCGTCAGGGGACGATTGTAGCGTCTGATGCTGTGGGAAAGTCGTAGAAAATGATCTAATCGACGCATATCTCGCTGAAGAGACGACTCGTCGAAGATCTGCATTTTGAGCACGAAATTTCTCGAAATTCGTGTCAAAACTCGTCGTCACGCAACCCGCGTTCGAAAGGCGCTGGGCAGCGACGCGACGGAAGCGAAACTGGCGCCCCCGCCCACCGAGAGCGAGCATCTGGACGATTAGTTCAGAGCTAGAGCACCATCAGATAAACAGACTATGAAAAGAGGTCGCTTGTGAGCATCCGCGAAACGTAGATGAAGCAATTGATCAAGTCTTCCAAAGACAATGGAATGCGGGGACAGTGGTGGATCGCGGGAAGGGGCGTGTGGAGCGATTCCCCGGATTTGCGACAGGTTTGACTTTTGGCAAAGCTGTCCCGTGTTTGCCAATGTTTGGTCTTTGTTATTTTCCGTTCCGGCCAATCATATTACTTGCTCATCATACACTTGGCTTGACTCATGGATTAATAAGATAGAGAATGGGATGAAAGCTCTATTCCTAGATTTCAGTGCGAATAATGAAACTAACAAAATACTTGACTCGTACAATGCGCCATCTGAACCTTGATCCATACTTTATCTGCAGATTGAATTCATGAAGCTGAGACAAGAGTTCAACCAGAGAGTAGCTGGGAATAATTGTCTCCATTAGATGAAGCTTCATCATAGAAAACGGCCATAAAGAATGTGTTCATTCAGCGTAAGTCAGTTACTATTACAGTACTAGTTACATATAATACAGTACCATGAATGTAGTCTGTGTGCCATATCTATACATGATCGTATCAGCTTGGAAGAGGTTACGGTCAAATCTTCTCCCTCTTCAGATCATTGACAAACATATATCGCCCAATAGTAATCCAACCCCATCGAAACCACAGCATCTGACTCTTGTGTCCATCCGTCATCGCAGTACGAGCTTGTACCCAGTCCTGGAACGAGCTGATATACAAAAGACGACTTGCGCAACCATTATTTTTGGCGCCACCCTTCTTGCCTGCGGAAGCCATCGAGTCTCTAAGGTTTGTGAATGCGCCGAGTACCATCGTCAAGAATGAATCGAGGATACCGGAGTACTTCCGGACAATGTTCGTAGTTGTCAACGTGTATAACGTCACAGGGCATGAATATCCGCTTTTGCCGTCCATCAATGCCTTCAAAAATGCCACCGAGCCGTGATATAGAGATCGATGGTTCGGATGGTTACTAACGCCGTACTCATCAAAGGTCAAAATGACGTCGATGGTAGCTTTGGGAGCAACATCTTCGCGCGCTGCTCGTCCAGAAGCAAGCTCGGGCGCAAAGGCCGACGCGAGAAGGGACGAGACGTCCTTAGTCGACCATGTTGTAGTCATGCTATCCGGGAAACGTGATGGATCGTCGATCACGAAAACGTCGGATTCGTCGCGGAGGCCTAAATGGACGGCGCTTTGTTGGAGCTCTTTTCGTCGAATGTCGCCTAATCCGTCTGCGTTTCCTGTTGTTTCAAGATCGAGTTAGCCATACGAAACAATTTTTTGGAAGGCAATTGCCGGAAAGAAGGAAGTCGCTGTACCAGTACTCAAACACAGTATCTTCACATGATTCCCCAACTGTGGTTTTGTAAGCGCCAACACGGTAGGCGCGAAGAACATCGCTTCATCGTCGGGGTGTGCAATGAGTAGACATATGCGTTTGTTGTACAAGGTGGGAAAAGAGCTGAAGCCAGAAGAAGTCGAAGAAAGTGTCCAGAAAACAGTCGCCACAAGCGGAGCTAGAAGTGCAGTGACAATCCAGGAAAAATTGAGAGTCATATTGAACAAGATTTTGTATGTTCTTTTTTTTCAAGCTCTTCTGTGAGGGGCTGGTTTGGCTGGGTTCTTTACGTTCCGCAAAGTCGCATGCCACGCGACCTCAATTATCTCTCGATCGTGCTTGCACAACAATTCTTTATCCTTTAACCGGTTCTCGATTAATTGACGTGGCGCGACGGATCGACGACGATGAGCGAACGAGCGATATTCCGAGCAAGAGGACACGCAGTAGTGAGTCCTGATCAATCAATCAGTCAATGGTACCAAAAGCATCCCCCCATGGCATGACCAGCGAGCTTCCTTCCACGGCAAAGGTCGATCGATCAACACACGAACTAGCGGCTACCAAGTTACCAACAAGCTCCTGAATGGTCGCATGACCAAGACTCAGAAGAGAGTTCCACCAATATGCGACTGAAACGTGGCTTTAAGGATTGTGCTGGGTGGAAATAATAGGGGGAGGGGCAACTAAGTTCGAGCTTTTAGCTCCTCAACATATCGAAGGACTGAGATGACGATCTCACATCATCACACAGTTACCTCTATAAGTGTGTACCGTTTATAAATCATCCTTTCCGGTACCTTTTCAATAACATGGGCTTGTGGTTTAGGGGTATAATGTTCGCTTTGCATGCGAAAGGTCCGGGGTTCGATTCCCCGCGAGTCCATCTTTTTGCAATTTTTGCACTATTGCATAGCGACATTCAACGTCCAAAAAGAGTCGGAATTGCTTTCTTTTTTGGGCCAGAAATCCACATTCACCAATGTGAGAAGTGTGATTGAAAACTGTGACATCAGTATCCGGAATTCTATTGATTATTTGTCAAGTCTGAAAATGAGTAGGCGGGCGATCGATACTCGTCATTACTATTAAATATCTGCATCGTTTATACATGCCTCCAAAGGAAAAATAACTGCATGTGGCCTGAATCATTAAGAGTCCGTCGCTACAAGTTGGATTACACATATCCACTAAAATGATACCGATCAAACCCAGTCTCCCCCGTCTCCAGATTCTCATATAATATATCCACTCCCATACCCATTTCCGGAGTCCACGTCGTCAACGACCCATTCGGAACTTCATGGCGACGCGGGATTGATTTGATAAGTCTCTTCTTTGTATTTGATATTCCATCGTCACCCCCGGTTATGGCATTATCGCTTTTCCACCAGGCGCGTAAGCAAAGTGCTCTTTCGTAACCGCACCAGATGCCTTCGCGGCCTAGTTGCATGAGGTATTCGCTGATCCATTCTCGTTGAGATGGGTCTCTGAGAACAACACCAATGCAAGCAAAGACGAAGGAGACTGGCATGTCGCTTGGGTATTGGGATGGTTTCATATTATGTGTTGATTTGTTTGTCGTTGCCTGCTTTCTGCCTTGAGTGGCCACATCTTCCATACGAGGAGTTGGGAAGGAGAAAGTTTTGTCAAGGGCGCGGATGATGTAGAGACATTTCTGTGCTAGATTGATGGACAATTTCATCAGTCTTGGTGTACGTACCGGATCTAGCATGTGGTATAAGTGGACCCGGATTGCATAGTAGTGTAAAAGGATCATCTTTTGCAGATGAGAACGCTTCCTTAGTTGGCGGTCAATAGCGTCGTGTGAGACATCACGAGAAAAAGTCGTCTCTGTCTCATAATAATCTCCATGCTGTTCTTGGTCGACTTCAAAGGATGTTGTAGTGCCAGTTGGGCTATTGTCAATGTCTTCGGGCCAGCGTAGAGCGATTGGCAACGACCGATACCATAATATAAATCGATGAAGGACATGGAGAACCCGCTCTCTTAGACTGTCGCCCGTGATCCGCGGCGTATCGCTGGTCCATTCAAAGCTCAAAAAGGCCGCTGCTCCAAGCAGCCCATGCAGTTTTCTGCAGTACTCGACGGCCATGACTTCCAATTCGGTTTCTGTGAGACTGACATTGTCCCCATCATCCGCTGTCGTGATCGGCATACATATAGTGTCTGATTCGAGGATTTTGTACCAGAGATTATCCAACAAAGGTCGCCCCCGGTTGGATAGGGCATTCTGACAGTCTAGTCTTGCGACTGCATGAAGTAGACGTCGACCGAATTTTGTTTGAATCAGTGATGGTCCGCTTCTATTGATCAAACCGCATAGTGCTTCGAGGTGGATCACCCATTTCTGAGGATCATACACCAATACCTATGCATATGATAAGCGATTTATCCTTTAATCTAGTGAAGAATGTACGCACCTCAAACCATGTCAAAAGATAAGTGGCGGCCAAACACGCATACAGATCATCTGTAGAACTCCTACGAGAAGAGCTCACAACTTCCTTTCCTTGCTCAAAGCGGACAACAGACTGCCGGAGCAGTCGCACAGCTTCTTCGTAATACTGAAAAGCATCAACGCTGTGCCGCATTTGAGGATGAGGGGTAGAGCCGTGGCTTTGCTGTAAAGCCGATATTACCGCGACAATGGCCGTGCGAACATGATGATATCCTAGGGCTAGTGGGGCAATGTCCTCTTCGAACATATTCTGTAGTGGAGACAAGGATCGTAGCGGCGCAAAATCGCTGAGGAAGTGGCTCAACAACGTGCGCTGGTGATAGTTAATTGGTGTTGATGAAACTATGCCGGGACTTGATAGAGGTGAATAAGGCGACGGTGATGAAAACGGTGATGCATAGGTAACGGCAGTCATCGACTGCGGTGATTGCTCAGACGCGCGACTTTTGTTGGCACTTTTCTTGTTTGCCGGCCGGAATGCCACTCGTTTGGCCCCGTAGCCTTCGCACTCGACCGCATATTGTCTACATCGTAGGCAGGAAGGTTTTGTTTCGTCGCACTGTACACCGATAATCAGCGCATGAATAATACAATCAGATTTAGGCTCAGACTGACCGTGCGATGATGCCGTTTACATGTCCTGCGAAATTAGTCATTTAGCGTTGCTGCGGATGATCTGTCATTCTTTGTGGAGTAGCCTTACCAGCAACCTTTCCGGGAAGAATTCGGTCGAGATGTAGGACGAGTGCTCATCTCGACTAACTCAGACAGTCAAAAGCTCCCCTCATACTCCCGTCTTGCAAAGACTTGATCCGCTGTGGGTTTGTGATGTTATCGTAAAGTCAAATAAGTCGAGGAGAGTGGATGATAAGATCCTCCGTAAATAACGGCTTGTAACGGCTTGTTAGGTTGGACCCTCGATAGGGGAAGCGGATCATCGGATGTGGCTCCGACCCGGTAATTACGATGGATTACCGATCGATTTCACCATTCGGTATCGTATGGCGACATCAGGGATACTCTATAGTAGAGTGACGTACAGAAATACTAGTACAAGAGCGTGATTTACGTACCTATTGTATTATGTATTTCGGCTGTGATTTAATCATACATTTGCCAAATACCTCTGCTTGACTTCCTCAGGCACGTCCTTGTAGAGCCATTCAGGATATCGCTCACACAACTCCCACGATGTGAGTTTCAAGAACTTCATCTGCTCAACAATCCACGGCTCCACCGTCTCCCTTGCAGTCATAGCCCCTGAGCCCTGCGTTTGTTGGACCTTTTCAATCATCCCATCGATTCTTCCCCGTAGCTTGAGCAATTTGTGAAGTAGGAAATGATCGTTGATCACGGGGACATCCATATTCTGCGGACTGATACTCCTCAGCGAAGTGCCGCTGTCATCCAGGTCTGGATCGACGAAATGGTAACTGGTCACCATGCTTATCCGCTCAGGGGCGTTTTTGGCAGGTAGCGCTGCATGGCGAAGATGACAGCCTTGCATCATAACAGCACTACCCATGCGAGCACCACGCGCCTTAACGATGCGGCCATCACCGAGATCTATTGCTGTCTCCCCGCCGAGCATGGTACTGGTGTCACTTAGCATGAGCACGCAGACGACTTGTGTCGAGTCTTGGTGCCAGCTATCTATAAATTGTGGTGATTCGCTCTGCTTATTACCGCCATTATCTTCCGGAAGAGTAGGAAACGGTGCTGATGGTTGCTCTCCTAATTTATACACGCCCTCGACTCCCTCCGGTCCTAGTTGAACGTTGACATGCGCTACTTCGCCTCTGCGACCGAGCACTTTGAGTGGTACTCCAAAGGCTTTGCTCATGCATTCTGTGACGGCAGGATGGTTCCAAACATTATTTATCCATTTCGCTGTCTACCGTACTGTCAGCCAGAACCAAAACGTTCATACGGTAAACTAGGACATACCGGCTCAATAGCACGAATATAGCAAGGCGCTCTATCCCAAGACCACAAATGCTTATCTAAAACTTTCTTCTGCAGCAATTCCCGTCGTAACATACGCACACCTTCCTCTGAGAAGAGTGGGAATGGCTCAGTGAAACAGACATCTGGACACGAGTCTGGTTTTGATATGCCGTATTCGGAAAATGTATGTCGTTTGGTAGGGGGTTCAAAAGCTAGGTGGATTGCTGGGTCGAATTCGGGCATTGGCAAGAGGTCATCGGTCGTACTGTCAGACACTGGAGATGGGAGCGAGATCGTCGTAGTCGAGAATATCTTATCATCAGAGTTTGGTATCCCTGTTGATATCGTTGTGGTGGTGGTTGTCATCTTGTCGGGTATATCCGTGCTGGTGGTCTTCACTATCTGCACAGCGAGTTTGTTCTCTATTCGAATGTCTGATGTATATTGCGTCTACAGGGGTCTTCAAACTAAGGAAAAGCAAGTAATTATAAGTTTATCAGCTTGGCAATTGCCTGTGATACTCTCTTTCAACGCTAGCATAGGAAACTTCGGAGCCAGAAAATTACCTTATCGGGGAATTGAATGCGGGGCCGCCTGGCAGCCGTCTCTGGGCCCTAATTCCTGTGATTGATTTTGCGTGATCTGTAAACGCATTACGAATTCATTGGCTAGTCACAAAATCATGGATCAAGTCTTTTGATAGTCAGCAGTATGTACGAATGTTCAGGTTGAATGATCAACTGATCATCTGATTGAAATCATGACTGGCCAACAACAGCCTGGAGACCACCATGATTTACTTTCATCTTTGAAACGGTTTTATCGAGGCACCATATATCAGGCGATTATCCTCGGTCTGGTCAGTTTCACGCAGCCTGGTATCTGGGATGCCCTCAACAGTGCGTATACCCTCGGAATCGTAACGATCTCAAAAAATAGATAGCTGACATCAAATACAGGCCTTGGAGCCGGCGGCCTCGCCTCTCCGACTTTCGTCAATGCGGCCAATGTCATCACCTATGTGATTATGATAATTACATGTCCTTTATGGGCCATTGCAGGGAACCGGTGGGACTTGAAATGGGTTCTGGTTGCTGGTACGCTCGGTTATACGCCGTATTTTGCCGCTTTGTACTGCAATAGTGTGTATGATACGCAGTGGTTTTTGATCTTAGGAGCAGTTACTTGTGGTATCTCGGTATGCTTCCTGGGCCTCCAAATGTATGGCATAACTGTGCTAACGGGTTGGTTCACAGGCTGCTGCTCTCTGGGTATCAGAAGCTGCTATTGCAGTTGGATATCCCGAACCCGAACGCCGTGGAGTTTTCAGTGAGTGTCTTTTATCTCCACTAGAACTTATACATTGTTGGCTAATATAAAAAATACAGTCGCAACTTGGATGACCCTTAACAAAATCGGCTCTCTGTCAGGCAACTCCATCCAACTAGCCACCAACATGACCGCCGATGGCAGACGTCAAGGCAGCATCAATCCTAAAACCTATCTCATCTTGATTGGACTATCCTGTGCCGGACTTCCACTATCGCTCACATTGTCCAAAGCCAAAGATCTGGACCGAAAGACGAAGCAAAACGATTCATTCGAGCGATTATCGGACAGCCCAAGCAACTCTGATATCAACTCAAAAACCACAACAACAGACTTCACAATCAAAGGCGCAATCACCGATCTGTGGACAACCATGAAAATGAAACATATCCTCATCCTTCTACCCGTATACATCACCATCCGCTGGAGCGGTACATATCAAGGCATGTATCTAACGGAATACTTCACCGTTCGCGGCCGAGTCCTCGCAGGATTTATTTCCACCGTGCTCGGGATCGTGGCAACATTGCTATGGGGTCTATTACTAGACGGCAAAGATCCCAATGGTAGGAGTTTCATCTCCGCACGAATCTCAAAAAGATGGTTAGCGTGTAACTTTGGTTGGTGGACGATTTTGGCTGTGTATACGGTACAGTGGGTTTTGAATTTTGTTATGCAGACGACGCTGCAGGAGAGGGGGTTGACTGATAAGGTGGTGTTGGATATTTCTGATTCGGGGTATGCAAAGGCTATTGCGGCGTATTGTCTCTACAGGTGAGCCCTTCGTTTCCTTTCAATGACTGAACCTAGAACGAATATTAATGTATTGAAACAGTTTCGGAAGCAATGCATCCGTCGTCTGGACTTACTGGATCCTTGGCACGTACGACAATGAGGTCAATAAACTAGCCTATTCAACGGCCACATTGCGCTCAGCGGAGAGTCTCGGTTTCGCCATTTCTTACGGCATCGGAGCAACACCGAGGATATCCTTAATGACGAACTTGATTGTTTCGTGCGTGGTGTTCTGGATCGGTGTGCCTTTCACGACTTACGCGGCGTGGAAAGTTGGACATACGGCAATGGAAGATGATATTAGTAGAAGTATTATTAGTGGCACTAACGGCCAAGATGGTCATGAGTCCGATGGAGATCCGTTAATCGAATGAGGTGACATGCTACCCAATCCAGTCAATAAATGAATCAAACTACCTTCCGAGTCTCCCTACTCATCCTTCAAAGTCGTATCAAGCTTAACGTATCTCTCACACTCCTCCTGACCCTTCTTCACATCAACCAAGCAAATCAACACAAAGCCTACAACCGACATACCCAACGCAAAAGGGAAGCCTTTCCATGTACTTCCCGTCCTATCAATAATGACTCCAGAAATGATAGGTCCAATCCAAGCTGTCGATTTACTGACAAGCGAGTATAGGGAGAAGAATGTGACTTCGCGGCCCTTGGGGCAGAGATCGCTGAGCATAGTTGCTGTAAAGGCTGTGAAGGGAGCGGCGAATGCGCAGTTGAAGACGGAGTAGGCCCATACTTCCCATGTATTGTGGAGACCGAATTTGGTCGTCCCGATACCGATGCAGCCTGTTATATTGTCAGTATTCATTAACGAAAAATGGCCGATGGGAAGAAAAGGAGAGCACATACCCCAGACAGCATTCAAAATGACAAAGATGCAATTGACAATCAAGATCGTTTTTGTCCGAATGCGGAAGTGTCGCTGAATGAGCCAGAAGACGGCGATTCCAACCAAGTTGGAAAATCCCTGTACAATATAAAGCTCGGTAGAGGTGGTTGTGCTGTAGCTCACAATGGTATTCTGAGCGATACCGTAGATCTGGTTGGTGGTAGCGAACCCATCTGAAATCAAGAAGAATCCGACGAGATACAACCAGGTTTGCGTCAGATGAGGAATATGCTTCAGCACGTTCCAGTAGACTTTGAGTCCAGTCACAATGTATTGTTTGGCTTCTGCAAAGGTGGATTGCTTTCCAGATCCAGCTGGCAACGGCACCTCGAGTTTGTTTGATCGGTTCTTTTCAATGAAGAACCATGGCGTCCCAAAGACGATCCACACTCCGGTAGCGATTCCAACAATGACAACGGCCGCGCGTATGTTATTGTGGGTCGAATCATTTGCATGCAATCCAAAGGCGGCACCCAGGGCGATAATAAGGGTGAGAGTGTAACCTGTAGACATGGCGCCGAATGCATAGTTGCTCAACTTGTTACGCTGTAACATGACGCGAGCCTGGTACTCATCCTCGGTAATATCTCCACTAATATATTCTTGCTTGGCTTGAACAGATTCGGGAGTGTTGCGTGCCAGGAGAGGAAGACCGGGAGTCCAGAATGCCTGGCAAAGGTTGTACGATAGGTCTCCAATGACTATTAGTACGGAGCATCTTCTACCCAGAAAAACCAGTCAACTTACAGGTGATAATATAAACACCAATGGCAGCTCTGTACTGCGAAGCGTCTTGCAGGCCCAAAAATGCAAACTGTGTAGCCCAGCAGACAATAGTCCAGAAAATGAGAACCCATCTCTTGACTGGACCATAATCGGCCATCGACCCAAAGCAAATCAGGAAAAAGGCCTGGAAGGCAAACACGATTCCGTTAGAAGTCAGCACCACAGTGTCGATGTTGGTCCAACGGCTGCCAAACTGCACTACACATGCACCATCGCCGCATGGAAGGCTGTGATCTTCAGAGTCTACACTAGCTAAACTCAAGATGTATTGAAAGACTATTGAAATTTAAATTAGCGACTAAAAAATTGTACCAGGCGTTTTTGGACGAAAACTCACTCAGCGGAGCATAGGACAAAGTTCCAGCAGAATTGTTGCCAAAGTAATAGAAATACCACGCCCACAGCTCCATGCGAGTTGTAACAGGTTCTGGCTCTTCTTGTCCACGAGAATTGATGAAGGAAGAATTTGGCGAATCCTTCTCGCCAATCTCTTCTACGTCAATCACATTGTTGTCTTTGGTGGTTGACACTGTCTGTGAAGCATACTTCTCAGGCTCGGCATGAATGCCGGTGTCATCGTCGCTCATGGTTCTTCTTAGGTCTAGTTCGGATTTGACGAAAGACTGAAATTGACAGAAAATGTGCTACATATATTCCCTGGACCAGAACTTTCAGACCAAGGACATGAGAAGACTTGTATGTATGTATGTCGATATGCCCGGAAGCTTTGGTATCTCGACCGTGTAATTTTGGCTGTACAAGATTCTGTTAAACTTCGATGTCAAAATCGCGTGGCAAGCAAGATAAGATCATTCTTTGAGGATATGGCGAAATACCTAGAACCCCGGAAATAAGAGCAATATCAGTCGAGTTCTAGTGATTTGACCAAGTCTACTCACAGGGCCCAGGTTCGTGCTGTGGAGGAGCGTCTTTCGGCGTGGGCAAAAAAAAGAAAGGTAAGGCATAGCGCAGGGAAGAGGCCAGAAAGTTGCCCTTTTGGGTTTAGCCGGTTGGTGTTTGCTTTTTCTTCTTGGTATTAATATTCGTAATATATCACAAGTATCCAAGTGGCGTGAAATCGCCAGCTATTGCAAATGCGTTGAAAAGCCAATTTTTAGAAATTAGAATAGTAAAAAGTAGGGTTCGGCTTTTATACCTGTCGACATATCACTTCCCTTTTTATATCACATAGAATTTTCTATATTGACGTGTTACTGATCAAGTTTGTATTAATAAGCTGGCTCACTTGCAAGTTACATAGTAATTAGCATGTGCGTGCTCCCAAGCAAATCCAGGCCTAGATATCTCGCTCGCTGGCGACGATATTCTACTCCCCAAACGGCGCTAACTAGGTACATGCGGATGGCGAGGCTGGGGGAGAGGAAGGGAATTCCCTTCAACAACAGATATTGGAATTATTCTCGGGCAGAACAATGATTCACTAGCTTTTCATTTAGGGACTACCAAGTTTAGAAGTAACCTGATTTGACGAGGAAGAAATATTCCTCCAGAAGTTCTCGACCTCCTGATTAAACTCCTCCGGCTTCTCAAGAAACAACCAATGGCTAACCCCAGTCATCTTCTTGACCTTTAACAGAGGCAGGTGATGAAACCAATGTCTATCAACCGGCGCACAATTTGGAGCAATAATGTTTATCGCAGGGACCTGCTCATAGACTTCGTTATATCCTAGGGCATGGGGTTGAGTCATGGATGTAACAGCAACTGTGCGCACATGTTTTGGCGTGGCGAGCATTGTCCGAAGCACAGTCTCGCGTATATCCTCACTCGTGTCGCTGGTAAAAAGGGTATTGATATCTGCAATAAACTTCTCATCGTTCAACCGTGCCTGGCCAAGTCTTCTCCGTTCTTCTGCATTCAGGTAGCTTTCCGGGAGATGTAGAAAAGAATCTACATAGATGATTCCGGCGACCACCACCGCATTTTCTACTGCTCTTGTGGAAGAAGTGGAACCAAAAAGACGCAAAAACATGGTGGCGATTGGGCCGCCCAAGCTGTGTGCTATGAGGATGACTCTCTTGAGATTCTCTTGCTCGACGACTTTTCCCACGGCACGTGCAAATAATTCCACGTTATAGTCGATATGTGGTGAGTCGCTGTCACCGTGACCCGGCAAATCGATGAGTATCGAGCGATGGTTTTCATAGATGGGACTCTGAAATGTCCATAATTGACGATTGCAGCTCCATCCATGGATGAATATGAGAGCTTCGTCATCAGCGACGCCATAGCTGTCATAGACGATATTCAAGCTTTGAAACGTCGTTGACCTTGTTTGCCGTTGATTGCTGGCAGCCATTCTTGAAATTGGTCCCTTGTTGCAAGTAAGCCCGTGTTGGAATTTGATACTAATAGAAATAATACAAACGTTTGGGGTGTTTTTAAATTTTCGGGATGAACTGTTGAAGCATTCCAATTGTTAAGGTCCGTATTTGCCGGAGCAGAATATACCCGTATCCGGTTCTATGTGGTATTTGTGTCCAGCATGGTACGTCCAGGAGACTTAAAATTGGTAAGACCGTCGCAGGGCTTTCTTACTCAAGTGTAGTTTATATCTCTTAGATAGGCCCCTATTCTATGCACAGCAGGTCAGTGTCTATGGAGGAAGCCAGATAAGTGCGAAGGCGAGTAGGTATATAGACTAGGTAATGTAAAATAAATGCACCTGCGTCCATAAGTGTCTCACGAAACTGGTGAGAAAGGTTGGACACTGACCACTAGACCAAAAAAGCTGCACGCATACTCAACAGTCTAGTATGAGCGTTAATAGCTGGCAAAGGTGATCATGTCATGTGAGGTACAGATATTCCAAGAGAACATACTACTTAAGTTAAGTAGCTTGGCAAATCTACAGGCAACTGTGAATCAGGATCTTGCAAGCTTCGTATACGTCTTGCCTCTCGCAGCATCGCTTCACGTGGTGCTCTACGGCCAGTCATAAGCTCAAACTGATGGATAGCCTGTAAGGGTAATATCTCCAATCCATCCACAGTTACCCAAGCTCGACCTGTTAGGTCTCTAAGATGTATAACTTGCTTTAAGAGTGGCGTAAGGGGTGGTAGGTATCCCATCTTTCAGCATGTTAGTGAATGCCTTTTTTCGCTTTTCTCTACGCATGACCAACGACGAAAGAGAGAGAGAGACATACCTCAGCAACAACACCGCCAGTTTTACTCTGCAGCCATCCTTCTGGCAGGGTGAAATTTGGTGGACTACAAATGCCTCCCAAACTGTGGGCTGGGATCGCTGAAACGATAATTGTGGCAGGCTCTTCATTTTCGGGCCACGGAGTCGTAAGAGAAGGAAGGATCCGAATGATGGTGCCCTTTTCTGGATAGAGGGCGTTGAAATGCCGTGCCACTTTTTCGGCTCTTTCTACTGTTCTATTATACACGTAGATTTTTCGACATCCCAGTTTAATAAGCGCATATATCGCTGCGCGGGCACCTCCACCGGCCCCAATGATGAGTGCCACAGATCGCATTGGGTCAATTGCGTTGCGAGGGGAGAGGTTGCGCACGATTACTGATTGGATTCCAAGCCAGTCTGTGTTATCCCCAAACAGCTTGACAACAGGACCGGCACGGTTTCTGTTTTCGGGTTGCAAGGCGAAAGGAAGAGGAAGAATAGCACCGGAGCTATCAGTCGTCGCTCGTCTTAATGGTAGGAGCGTATTGATAGCGCCAATCGCGGCTGCGTGAGGACTGATTTGGTCGAGTTGGTTGAGAATAAGTGTTTTGAAGGGGATCATGATACTTGCTCCCCCAAATTTTAGGCTTTGCGCTATCTTGTTTATGTCTTCACAGGAAGACACCTGCACAATTTTAAAAGTGTGAGAAAAGCCGCAATACCCATAGGCAACCCGGTGCATAGCTGGTGGTATTAAGCTGACAGAAGGCTGACCGCCGATCAAATAAAATTCAAGAGGGTCAAATATAAAATTTGCGAAAAGTCCCTGAATAGCGTTTCTAAGGGTGATTTGGGGATCAAAGGGTCGATCGTTGTCGAACGTGACCTTTGTATCGTTCAGTATTGTTCCATGCTTGACAGGGGTCATTATTCTATTTGTAAGCTGAGATGTTCTTCCTCGAACACCGACATTATACGCAATGAGAAACGGCTTGTTAGCACCAGGCTGTTCGCGAATGAGTCTGCTAAAGTATTGAACATCTTCATTATCAGCTTGTGTGATGGCCGGCTGAGTTAGTTGCACAATATGACATCCTATCGACTTGCCCAGCTGGTACTTCGTTTTGCGATCCTCTTGCATCCAGCCCCTTTCACCGGGCTGTGGATCGAAGTACGAGCCGATTATTTTCGTGGCCGGAAGCTTCGTTTGGATCAATTTTTGAATTTTCGTGGTTTCGGAGTTGATATCCACTATGGTGTACTCGACGCAAAATCGCAAGCCGTGATGGAGGAGTGTGAAGTAATAGTCAACATCTTTACCACAAAATCCCTCACTACCATCCCTCTCGACTGTATATACAATTGGTATTTTGACTGCTCGTCGGATAATGGAGATGGTTTCCGACACCAGAGTGAGAGTATCTGGAGTAAGAATGTCCACGATGAGTAGAATTCCGTCTTCCCCAGACGCAAGGTCATGCACTTCTATTGTCTTGTTCACAAGACCTGACAACCGAACACTTCGTAGATATGATCGATCGCGACATTCGAGAGGAAAGAGGTCTATGCTAGAAGACTCGTAAAAATCATCACCCTGAATCGCATCGCTTTTAACATGATGCGAAGGGCGAGAAATCACAAGATCCAGAAAGGACGAGAATTCCTGCTTCGCATTTTTGAGAAAAAATGGTGCTTTCGACGGCGGCGGCTGCTCGCTGTCCTGGCTTAACGTGCTATCATCTCGAGAAGACTGATCGAAAAGATTGTAATATTCCAAGTTGGAGCATTCCCGATGGGCCACGTCGCAGTCCCTGAGGAATCCCATCCCGTGGTTCTCGCTGGAAAGCCCTAAATATTTTTCAACGTAGCGCAAGCATCGGTTGATGTGAATAATCGGATGGGTGTCTTTGTATTCTCGAAGAAGCAATTGGCGTACACCAGTTACGAGACTCCCCAGTCCGCATTCGATAATGCAGCCGGTACTATATTCCTCCAACATTTTCCGCATGACTGTAACGGTGAATGTTTGAAGAGCGGCATTGCCATGGATTTTCAGATATTCCGCTCTAGAGACGCCTGTTTGAGTTTCGAAATATCTGTCAGCCAGGATCAGTCTTCGGCCCAGGTGTTTGGCGCCGATGAACCCTAACGACCTCTTTCCGGCACCGGGGCAGCCGATTAAGATGATTGAGGCGTTGTCAATCATATCGTATCATTATCTTAAAAGTCAACAGATCAAATGAATTACCCCAGATGCTTTGGAGTTCTAGAGTCTACAGAGAATGACGAAGCCAAGATTGATCTCTTGATCTCTCGGGTATATTCATTGCCGACAGTGGCTAAACAGCCAAGTAGTTAGGTAAACCTTGTAGAATACATCAACTATGGCACCAACATAACCTTGGAACTATCTATGATAGGCTGTCGTGGAGACTAACCTCTCCGCATTTTCTTCTCCACTTCCTGGGGAACGAAAAATGAAAGCAACTCATGTTGGTGGAAGTTCCCAACTCACCATTGGCGCTATGTGCTCTCACTTATTGAAAGATGGAAAAGGAGGTCTCGTCACGTAAAAGAGTGGCAGTAGCCTGTACCAGGTGTCGCGCAGGCAAGTATAAGTGCGATGGTGCTAAGCCAATGTGCTCGGCTTGCTCTGCGGCAAAACAGCCGGTAGCATGCACCTACGAGATCAGCAGCAAAAAACGTGGCCTGCGGGAGGGCTACGTGCGTGGTATGGAAATCTTATGGGGAATTGCATTGCGAAAGATGGACGGATTGGAGGAGCTTCTTCTGTCGGTACTCAGCGATAACCAGAATCCGGTACTACAACCAGACGACAATTCAAATTCAGGACCCCTGAGAGTCTGGAGGAAGAGTTGTGTGTCTCGGGCGTTGAACAAACAGTTGAATATACTGGAAGAGAGTCGTGACAGCTCAGCAAAGCGAAAACGATACGTCGCGTTTTCGGATACAGAGGAGGATGGAGATGAGGTACAAGAAGCACGAAAGGAAAAAGGAGGAGGAGTAGAAGGAGTGTACCCTGTTGAGGATATAATAATGGAGCCTTCGAATGAGATACAAGAGGAACAAAAAGAAAAAGGAGGAAGAGAAGGGGTTTACCATGTTGATAATATAATAATGGAGCCTTCAAGCATGTTTCTGCCGGAACAAGACCACGATATCAATTCCCAACTCGGTTCGTCAGAGCTGCAGACATCAGGGGAATCATTATCATTACAGATGGTTCCTGTGTCATTGGGAGACGACTATCAACTGCCTTCATGCCTTGGCCGCCTAGTCGATGTTTACTTCTCGTATACCCATTGCTGGTTTCCGATTTTAGAAAAGCATCACATTCGACGACTTGTGTATCGGCATCTCAGGAATTATAGCGAAGATAATGGGGAGAATTTTGCCACTGGCAAAGAGGATGACATCTCAGCAGTTATTTTATGGGCGATCGCTGCTTTGTGTACGCATCAAGTGTCCCAGTCGGAACTCTGGTGCACCAATTGCGGTATCCCTAGCAGTGCGAGCGAACTTGTCTGGCTTTACTACAAGAAGACAAGGAGCATGATTCCAGCCGAGGAAGATGAGGCCAGTTTTGAAGTTGTTCATGTGCAGGCTTTGCTTATTATTGCTATATTGAATATTGGCCATGGGAACTGGTCAACTTCGTGGCTTCTTGTAGGTAAAGCCATCCACATAGCAATCAATCTTGGACTAGATGATCCTTGTCGCCCGGCTCCAACTATGGAGGACCGCAGATCAGTCCACGTCTTCTGGGGTTGCTTTTTATTGGATACTCTTATCAGTGCCATGATAGGCAGAATGCCCCGTCTCAGGAGGGAAGATATTGAGGGAATAGATTTACTATGCGAAGAAGGAGATGAGGAGTGGGATTCGTGGTTGGATTGCTTGCAGGTATACACAGCACCGAAGGTTGACCCTGGACTCCCATTATTTATCCTGAGCACCTTTAATCGACTAGTCGAGACATGCAAGATTCTGAACATGTGCTGTGTCTCCCGACACCGAAGACCAATCCCTTTAACATCTGGATTGCATCTTATACAGCGTCTTGCCAAGTGGAATGATGAGCAAAGATTCCCCTTCAAGGTCGATGCGAAGTCTATCGAATCAACCTCAACAACATACTTGCATCATTATAACCTCCAGCTAGTATACCTCCTATCCTTGGATATCATTAAAGACAGTGTGCAACAGAACCATACTAAGGAAGATGGAATTACGAAAACAAATGAACCAGGAGGGGTTCTTTTAGAAGACCTCGGCCTTCTTAGTTTGAATCTTCTGAAGCAGCAGTCCAGGCAACACAACATACTACTTGTACCAGCTACTTACGCATTAATCTTCCAAAGACTCTTCCAGCACCCCGAAGTGGCAGTGACAAACGATATGACTAACTGCTTCTCGGACATTATCAAGGTATGGCCTGGAGTAGGTAAAGCTCCAAATTATCGAGGTGCAAAAGCCGGTGGGATGCATCCAATGAACACCGATCCTCGTCCAAACAATTCAGATGCATACTCATTGGCTCCACCAGATCTCTTGGGTGTAGACCATTCAAATCTGGCATCTTACAGGGCCATACAGCAGAAACCACAGCGAGGTTCAAACGAAGGTGTCATAGCTAGTGACAATTCTGTATCATTGTCAGAAATGGATCTGCATTCCACCTTTGATGAGCTTGTATCGATGGACGCAAATTACTGGTTAGTACTTGGAGCAGTTCAGACATATGTATTATGCCTCTTATTCAAATGTGAGGATTGCTGACTAGTAGAACTACAGGACGAGAAATTGGCAGCAAGGATTAGTTAATCTTGGGTTCACAGAAGATGACCACACAAGCGACTTATTCAATTTTCCCTAGACACGAACAGGCATTGTGACGCGGTTTGAAATCCATAAACGTGTAATACTACCATCTCACAAACATAACTCAGCTTTGAGTTTTCCCCAAGCTGTCGCAGCTCTATTCGCATGTTCAGAAGGAACATTAGGGTCAGGAGATGCCATTGACCGTGAAAATAATTCCATAGATACCCATCCCTCGAATCCGAGATCATGAAAAATCACTCTTGCTAGCTTTATAACCGGCATATAAGCCCCCTTGTCGGTTTCGTACGCAAATAACCGACAATTACGACTCCAGGTCATCCTTGGGGGCTGCGTTTCAACCCACAAAGGGTGCTGGTCATTCATCGGCCGCTTTAAACGTTCTGCATCCACAACTTGCACGTAGAATACCTTGTCCAAATCAACAGTCTGTCTCAATCGGTCTATAGATTCTTCAAGGGCGCTGTCAGCATCTGGGAGTTTGCCAGTCGGCGATGCAGGATCTGCCCATATTCCGCCAAGGATGTTAAACGTATCCAGACAGAGACCTAGATTCGGCCTATCGACCCTTTTCACAACCTCCCACGCTCTCTCCCAGGTATGGATATAAGTACCCCACGCGATATTCTCGAATGCAAATCGCACAGGCGGCGATTGCTCCAGGCCCATATCTGCGAGTTGTCTCATATCGTTGATAACCAGGTCGAGATCCAGTGTAAGCTCATGGGCGGGCAGAAAATTGGTTGGGACTTGAATTAAGTCTGTCCCAAGTATCTTCACTAGCTGAAACCACTCTTTGAGTGTATCGAGTCGTTTTTGGTGCTCAGTGCGATCCTTCAACCCGCCGTAAAACATAAATGGTTGTAGGCAAACCACCTGAAGGCTATGCTCATCGCAAATACCGCGGATCCGTTTTGCTGCTTCCATTTGATATGGAAATGCGGAAGGGACGTCATTAGAGTGTACTCGGGACAAGTCTCGCGCAAGGTAGTCGATATCTTCGAAGAAGACTTCTAGTCCTTCGAAACCGTGAGCTGCAGCTTGGGCGATTTTCTCGTTGATAGAGTGGTTAGCCCAGGCGCGGCCCAGAGACATGGAAGATATTGCTGGTCGGTTGGGCATGGCTCGAGAATCTTTTCAATGTCGGAACTGAATTAATTCTACGGTGCATTCTTTATTCAATAGGTCACTGTTACAATTAGACCTCTTGGCTGATATTTTATTATTCCAGGTTGGTGGCAGGGAGGAAACATTTGAAATTAGAACTGCCCTCTAGGATAAGTTTATACCCGAATGCTGTATCAGATGGATAATACTTAGCAGACATGACGAGAAGCGTACTTTTGATCCGTCAGTCATTAAGTATAACTATTCAAAGTGGTTCTACATACTAGGTATATATTAACGATATCTCTCGTGCGAAAGTACTGCTTATGATAAAAAGGTAGCGAAAGAAAAGTCGGTCATATAACCTTGGGAACAGATGTTAAATAAAAGTACTACCTAACTATATGTATCGAGGTCGTAATGATACCAAAATACATCCAACTACACCTATGATCACAGATTCAGATATATGACTACTAGCGCTAAATCATCTTCTAGATGCCATGTCTTTAACCTTATGAACTACGTGTAACCAGGTAGGCAAAGCTACCAAGGTCCTTAGTCAATGGGCATAAATTTACCGAAGAGTTAGAAAAGCGATATTGTTATTCGACCATGGAGCTATATAGTTTGTGTGCTATATTATCTTGTCCCTTTCGTCCATCAAAATCGAGCTTCGCATGGCCTTGCTCGCCTCTGCATATGGTAGATCGTCGATATTCCGCCCCGTCCAGATAACAGACTGCTCGATAGCCTGCAATTCCATCACATCAACGCCGGTGATGATTTTCCAGTCGGCGTCTGCAGCTGCTTTTGCTAACTGCGTCCAGGGGCTTGGAGTATATGTCATTTCTAAGAATATGCAGGGTTTGACGTGGCTATTTTGCGACCCAATCAACCTCAAAGCTATAGCCCTTGCTAACTTCTCCGACTCACTCTGGGGAGTAATATCTGGAACAGTGGAAATAATAACAGCCGGTGTCATGCCGTGCAGCATATCGTGCGCATCCTCGACCGTTCGCAGGTGGATGAGAGACTCTCCCATGCCTCGTGCTTTTAGGTCCTTGGTCGTGATTTCCACCTCCGTAGGATCACGATTCACTAAAAACACCTCTCGAACATTGAAGCCCTTCACCAGCGCGTATATTGCCGCCCGCGACGTAGCTCCACCGCCAATTACCACAGCAGGACGTTCTTGTAGGGATTGAATCAAGGCCGCATCATGATTCCGCAGTGCGTTTTTTATCCCAATCCAATCGGTATTTGTCCCTACAAGCGACCTCCGTCCTTTACCGGTTACACTTTTCTTGACGTATATCGTATTGATACAACCCAATCGTCGTGCATCGTCTGATAGCTCATCAAGATATGGTATTACTCGTATCTTGTTGGGCATCGTGACAGCGGCCCCAAGAAAATCGTCGCTCCTCATCAGCCATGCTAGATCCTCGAGGTCTTGGGAATCTAGCCTGATGTACCTCCATGGCAGGCCTAGGGTGTTAAATAGTGTATTGTGGAATGTGGGAGAAATAGAGTGCTGGATTGGCTGACCGAACAAGAAGAGATTCTGTCGAGGTTGTTCGCGGCTAGCTCTGTTGCCCATGGTTAGGTAGAATTCTTCAAGACAGGATCTTTCCCAAGGTTGTATAGAACAAGTAAAACAGAAGATAACTACCAAGCTTGAAATACGATTACCTAGGCACGGAAAAAATTTCCTCAAAATTTTAAGCAGATCCTCTCGGATGTGTATGGGTTAGAATTTACCCGATTCATATTTACGATACTAATTCCATTTTTCATAGGCTAATCTACTTTCTGAAAGAAGGTACTTATTAGTGTCATTGTGAGTTGTCGATAAAGAAACCATCCTTGATATGACTAATATTCATTGTATTCGGAGACATTGATGTCAGAGCAAGATTATGCTTATGCCCAAGAGCAGAGCCCTGATCCGCAAGATTTGGCCCTGAACATTATTCAGCTATCATTCATTTGTTCATACAACTTAACTTCGTTGAAGTTGTTAAGTGCTGATCGATCTAGACCTTATGGGTAAGGCTTTATATACTTGCAGCTGCACTGTCAGCCGAAATTACTTTAGACACGCTTTTAAGGATTGTAATGCATTGGTTGGGGGACGATGATCGGAGAATTTACATGCGCACAATCAATTGATGCATAATATGTAACCTAGGAGTATCTTCCCTGAACCTTTACAGGTTGATTCGTACGCAGCGACTCCTTGATAGCTTCGCAGACAGCCACTGCACTCAATCCTGCCTCTCCACTGCAAACCGGATCCTCGGTCCCTCTCACAACTTCAATAAAGTTTCTTAATTGATCCTCGTAGACGTCGCCGACTTCACAATCCAGTGCTCTATTCTGCATCTTACTGTTGCGACCCTTCTCCGGTTCAGCGTAGCTCCATAATTTATTGTCAGGGATGCTAAGTGTGCCTGCAGTACCGAAAATCCGATAGCAATCCTGTCCGCTGAATGGATATAATTCCTGGTTTTCTCCGGTACCCGCTTCAATATTGAACGGACTGGCAGCATTGTCCAGGGCAAGGAATGTGCCAACTACCCCTGACTGGAAGCGAAAAGTAACCGCTAGCCCTTCTTCAGCTTCATGGTTGCGGATTGACGGTGCTTTCTCGGCATACACTCGTCGAATGGGTCCGAGAAGATATTGCAGTAAATCAACTTCGTGGATGAGGTTGATGAGGATCACACCACCGTCTAAACCTCCACGCCATTCACCATTTCCTTGGAAGTATTCAGGTGGTTTGAGAGATGCCCATACACCAGAAACGCCAATGACAGTGCCAATGTTCCCTGAAATAAGAGATTGCCTTGCAGCCGAAATGATTCCATGAAAGCGACGATGATGACCCACGCACAGCCCGATACTTTTCTTGCTACAGGCTTGCAAAAAAGCAATCCCTTCTTGATACGTTGGGCTTATTGGTTTTTCAATCAATAGATTTATTCCAGCTGCTGCAAGAGATTCTGCGATCGGAATATGGGTCGCATTCGGCGTACAGACGATGGCTGCATCGATACTCGGTTGCGACTCCGACTTGAGCATGTCCTCGATACTCCCGAAGAACTTAGCATGATATTTTTCTGCTAGATTTTTGCCCGCATCGTTGGTGTCCACTATCGCAGACAAAATTGCATCTGGAGATTTCGCAATGACTGCGGCATGTGTTTGCGCAATGGTACCAGCGCCAATGATGGCGATTGCAACACGGTCCTGCTGCATTATTGAGTGAATGGAAGAATTAGAAGGCGAACAGGTAGACCGGTACCTTGTAGTAGGTATGTCATTTCATATCACCGTGGTGTATTAAGAACGATTAACATATTGCCATGTCGAGCTCAACCGGATTGACGCAGACCTACGGATGGGTATATGTAGGGTATATCTACACCCGAGAAGTCCTACCCCGAAATCTGGGGTAAACTCATTCTCCAGAGTCCAATACGCACAGCCGATACCAATTTCATGCTACTATAAATCTATGGGATCATATCTTTCAACGATACATGTAATCACAAGTATATTCTTCTCGCTCCCTCTATCTCTCTTCATCTTCAATTCTGTCTACACAAACTTTGCTCAATCCTGCCTTGTTACAGTATGGCGAGCTTACACAAGCATAACTTCTCAATGATCCTCTACTATGTGCTCCCAATTCTCATCACCGGCTTTGCCTATGGCTGGGAAGTGGGATCCATGGGAGGCATTTTAGCTATGCCCCAGTTTCTTTCCTACATGAACACTCCTAGCCCATTCAGACAAGGCCTGATGACCGTTTCGTTGATTGCCGGGGAATTCGTCGGATCCCTGTTGATCGGACAGTTCTTCTCTGACTATTTCGGCCGACGGATGACCATCATGATCACCGTGGTGCTCTATCTCGTCGGGCAAGCTATCGTGGTTGCTGCACAGGGACCCCGCATGTTTATTGCTGGTAGGGTTCTGAACGGATTTGGTGCTGGTCCACTTTTCCAAACCATGTCATTGTAAGTAAAAGAGTCCCGTTGGATTGTCTACTTGATTGTCTAATTCGTTCTTGTGGCAGCTACACTGCTGAGATAACACCCCCTCATATCCGTGGCCGTGTAACGGCAACTCTCAACTTTGGCATCGCAGTTGGCATCTTAGTGGCATATTGGGCTCAATATGGTGCTCTCAACATTTCCGGGAATGCTGCCTGGCGTCTGTGTTTTGCGCTCCAGCTAGTCCCCGGCGCCATAGTTGGCATAGTCATGATATTTCGCCCAGAGTCCCCCCGTTGGCTGGTCCAACATGAACGCGAAGATCAGGCTTTGCAGGTCTTGGCCAAACTTCATGGGGACGGTGACTTGAATAATGCTCTAGTTCGTGCTGAACTTGAAGAAATCCGTGCTGTGGTCAACCTTGAACAGTCTTCTTCTGCACCCTCATACTCAACGCTCTTATTTGGAAAAGATTACCGTCGCCGAACCGCACTAGGCATGGGCCTGCAGTGCATGCAACAGCTCTCTGGGGCCAATATCGTGCTCTACTATGCTGCCAAAGTCTTTTCGCAGACTGGGCGAACGGGCTCGACGGCGGCTTTGTTGGCTAATGGGATCAGCTCTGCTCTATTACTCGTCGGCACCTTATCTCTTACGCTGCTTTTGGACTTTTATGGACGGCGAAAGCCTATTTTCCTTGGACCAGCATTCATGTGTGTCTGCCTGCTGATTGTCGGATCCATGCTAGTCGGCTATGGATCGCCTCAGTTTGATACAGTCACGAATGCAGTAGAATTCACATTTGTGAATAAGAATGCCGGAAACGCGGCCGTTGCGTTCATGTTCTTATTTCAATTCTTCTTTGGCGCCCTTAGCAGTTCCGTGCCCTGGACGTATATGAGTGAGGTCTTCCCCGTCGTTGCCCGAGCTCGTGGTACATCTCTCGCAACGGCCAGTAATTATTTCACGAATTTCTGGCTGGGATTATACATCCCCCAAGCTCTAAATTCTGCATCCTGGAAGCTTTACTATATTTTTGGGGGCATCAACTTCATGTGCGCCATCATCGGATTCCTCTTCTTTCCGGAAACTGCAGGTCGCTCTCTTGAGGAGCTAGATCTATTATTTGTCTCAGCTCGAACACCATTCGTTTTCCTGGATCGCGATGCAACCACCAAACGTTCTATGTTCGAGCATGGACTTGACGCCGAAGATCCTGAGGCTGTGGCGATGGAATTGCGCAAACAATTGGCCAAGGCGTCAAGCGCACATGATAAGGAAGAGGTTGTTACAGCCACACATCAGGAGAAAGCTTAGGTATCTGTGATTACATGGGATGTAAGGGTTCTGGCTCGGAGTTCGGACTCGGGAGATTATTCTGTCTGCATCAGCAAATTCCGTTAGTTTTGCTCCGCATGTAAGCTAGTAATTTTTGAGTTTCGTAAGAGTCATTTTTTAGCTTGAATCTCATAGTACCTACCTATGCCGGAGTTAACCAACCTGGTATTTACTCCGATACCTATCAGAGTTCGGTGGAGAACGCCGGTTTGGAGACCGCTAACAACACCGTGCAGGCATGATCCTTGACAATCCAAGAGTCAAGCTACCGTCCAACTTCAATTGTCCTTGAGTCAAATCAATGTATGACAGATAAATACCCAACTCTTGAATTTGCGCAATATCAACGACCTAATGGTCATATCCCGGTGATGGATGAGAAAAACCGACACGCTGCCCTATCCGGTGTAGCCACCACCAACTACTACGCGAAAGATGCGAGCTATCAACCGCGACATAGCCGCACAAGAGCAGCCATCAGCATCCTCAAACCTGTAATCGCATGTATAGTCCTATTCATTTGCTTTTACATCAATATTTGGACTTTCATTACCGGCCCCATCTTGGAATCCATAGAATCTACTCACCACAGTGACCATGATGGATCGGCATCATCAATGGTCGCAACGCAATGCCCAGCTCAATATGCCATTGCACCTCATTTAAGTCCCGACATCACGAAACGCAATGTTGAAAAGCTTTTCCCTTCAGTAGAGTTTCGCAATTTGAGCGTCAAGCGTCTCAGTGGCGCGGTCCAGATTCCGACCGTCAGTTATGATGATAATGGACCCATTGGAGAGGACCCGCGTTGGGATGTGTTCTTTGATCTGGAGCGTTATTTCCGAGAGACCTTTCCTTTGCTGTAAGCTCTAATCTCTTATCAGTTTTGATATCATGGCTAACGAAAACACAGACATGATACTCTTGAGCAAGAGATAGTAAATATTCATGGACTGATTTATACCTGGCACGGTTCTGATCCCAGCTTGAAACCAATCCTCCTTACGGGTCATCAAGATGTATGTCAAATTTATCATTTTCTGTTCGTATAGTCATACTAATGGGCTACACTCACAGGTGGTACCGATTCAACAAGATACATTGTCGGACTGGAAGTATCCTCCCTTTTCTGGCTACTTCGATGGCACATATATCAACGGCCGAGGTGCACATGACTGTAAAAACAACGTGGTCGGTATCATGGCTGCAATTGAAGCCCTCATAGAAGCAGGCTTCAAGCCTCGTCGTACAGTTGTGCTCGGTTTTGGATTTGACGAAGAATCCCCAACACTCATGCTTGGTGCTTATCATATCTCTCGCCATTTGAAGCGTGTCTGGGGAGATAAGTTCGGTGACTCTTTACCATTTGCTTTGCTTCTTGATGAAGGTTTGATTGGAATCCAAAAGATGTACAACCGTACCTTTGGTATTCCTCAGGCCTCGGAGAAGGGAATGTTGGATGTGAAGTTCCGTGTTCATGTGCCCGGTGGACACAGCTCAAATCCTCCAGCACATGGATCAATTGGAATACTGTCTCAAGTCGTCTCAGCCTTGGAAGATAGCTATAGGCCGAACTTTCCATCGACTTTCACTTCGAATAATCCTTACTACTACCAGATCCACTGTGCCGCTGAAGACGAGCATGCAGACATGTCGCCGGTGTTAAGGGAGGCGATACTCAATGAGGCCGGTCGTCCAGACGTTGACCATCCCAAGTTGACCGAGCTCTTGGTCAAGGAGGATCCCGAATCTGATATTTACCTCCACACGACTCAAGCGATCACAATCTTCAACTCAGGCAACAAAGCCAACGTGATTCCAGAGAATGCTGAGATGTTGGCAAACTACCGTATCTCCAACGAAGAAAACATCTCCATAGTCCAGGAAAGGATTGTAGAGACCATCAAACCTCTAGCCGAGAAGTTCAACTTGCGCTTGATTGTGCGAGAGGAAGACGACGACGATAAGGAGTTACCGGTCAACTCGTTTTCGATCTCTTGGTGGCGTCGTATCGAGCCCTCGCCGGTGTCTAGCCATGAGTCTTCTCCTGTCTGGAACCATCTTGCCGGTGTGATCAAACATGTCTTTGACGAGCCAGGAGACGGCAATGATGTTATTGTTGCACCGACAATGGCAGTAGGAAACACCGACACCAAATACTATTGGGATCTGTCCGAACAGATTTATCGCTTTGGTCCGGTTCGAATCTGGCATGATGAAGGATGGGGTAATTTGCATTCAGTGAATGAGCGGGTATGTTTGGTTTCTTCTGACGTGAGTATATGTATTTGCTGACCCTGATCTAGATTGCTCTTGATGCTCACATGGAGAGTTTGACGTTTTATCACGAATTGATTCGTGTCTTTGACGAGGCTGACTTGGCACATTAGAGTGTGAATAAGTTCTTTTATTTCGGGCAATTGATCAATACAAATATGATGAGATTTGGGATATGGTAGAAGATTTGAGTATCGTAGTTTCGTAGAGATTGAAATGTTGGGAGCACGTGCTCACCTGCTACAAGAGGAAGGAGCCACCTGCCGTCCGCCCTGAATATCCTCTTGCAACCAACAACATCCATCGACAACCATAACAGAATGGATCAACCTGGGAAAGAATCATTGACAAAGCAGTGTCCAGTGCCTTCTCAGGCTCAATTGGCTCTTGCGATAGCCATCGTTAATTCAAAGCCTGCAAATATCTCCGTAATAGGTAAGCAACAGCCTGGACAGCTGGGGATGCTTGATTTTCTTGTTCGAAGATACATTAACTATCGCAGACCATCTCCAACAAATCCGTCTACACATCAAAGGATCCCGCAATCAATCTCTCAGTCCAACCAGCTCAAGCGACAAATACTTCGATAGTGTCGCTTTCTGGAAACAGGCTTATACTACAGCCGAAGCCGCGCAAAGCAGATTGAATGATCGCATTTATGAATTAGAGCAGCGAGTGGAGACGTTGAAGCTCAAACTAAAGCAAGAGGACAATGTCTGCGATACACCAGAACGAGGCAAGCGGAAAGGGAGCAAGGAGCCGACTGTGCCGGATTCACAGAGGAAACGGAAGAAGACAAACAATGTTTCTGCAGGAGTAGGGATCAGTAGTGAAGCTGAGTTGGAACGGTTGAGTGAGCTGATCAGTCAGGAAAACTCGACTGAATCAAGTGAGTATCGTGTTAGCAAGAGACAGATCCTTTGCTAATATCGACTAGGGATCAACTCAGTCATGAGACATTTATTAGTACTGCAACAGAATCTGCAGAAAAAACCCAACTGGCCAGTCATTTACTCGACTGCTCTCGATCTTTGCTCAGCAACTTGCTCTATTGTTCCATGCCTTTATGAAAGCTCGGGTTCTGAGTCAAGGCAGTCAAACAGCGCTGACAGCAGCATCAGAATGCTCAACCCGATAGTCGTTCTAGCGGTGATTGAGTCTACTCATACGCTTTTGTGTCGTGCTCTGAACAAGATGATGAGTTCTTCCGAGAACCAGAAATACCAAGGCCAAGTCACCTATCAGTTGATCTCACTTTTCGAAGCAGTTCTGTTCGCATTGGCGAAGATATGCGATCACAAAGCCGCTAGCAAAGAATCTCCAAAGATCAAGCAGACTTCGAAAAGTCCGTCAGCAAAGAACACAATACAGAAGTCACTGACCGAATCGTCTAACACTTTGCATTATGGAATCTCTATGGATGAGGTTTTGCAGACTCTAAGACGTGTACTTGCAGGCATGATGTTGAAGGCGAGTACTTTGATCATTACTAGCCCTAACAGTCTCTTTGAAGGGTATCTCTATGTGTTTCTCACTCGCGTGGGTACTGTTCTTTCGGTCCTTGAGTTCAAGGATATCGTTACTAGCCCGGATCAACAAACCAGCTCAGACAAGTTGCCTTTGCCGCATGGCCTCCGTCGAGCAGCCATCAATGGGAAAGGTGAAGCCATTGAAGAAACTGTGGCAGCCTATGAGACTGAAACAAGTCATTTGGTATGGCTCTTGGAAAAGGCCGTTGCACTGGTACATTCCATTTCGATGAAGTCATCACTGTCTCATGATACGACTACACACAGGGATGGGAAAGACTCAAATGCCGGAATTCTTCTTAACTTGTCCAAGAAGAGGTTACAAAACACTCTACTCAAGGCAGTATTTCACGAAGAAGAACCATTGTTCTTGGAGTCAATGAAAAAGCCACAAAATTCTGCGGCAGATGAGATGAAACTTCAGATCGACGGGAAGTCTGAACCAGCGTCAGAATGGTTCTCGAGGGAAGTATGGCGGTTGTTAGGATGGGATATACTTGAATCTATCTGGAAGAATGGGAACGAAAATCATATCAAATGATGGATCTCTTCACAAATGTATCATATTGACTATGGAAACTGTTAATTGAGATTCAGAATGCGAATTGCGTTACTGCCGAGAACTGCTTTGACTGCTTCTTTGTCTGTACTCAAAGTGCCTTCAATTGCCTTGTAGTTAGTTGTAACACTAGGCCACGCAGCATCCTCTTCGGAAAGTGGGGGGAAGAATGGGTTGTCCGTGCCTATAACCATCGTTGTTAGAAAGCTATCAACCCAAATCCAATGAATAAAACATACCGAATAAAAGCCTTTCATGTCCTCCAGCCGCATGTATAGCCGCCTTCAACCCCGCTTCCCCATAAACAACCGCATCAAGATAAATATTCGTGTTCAAAACCGTCCATACATCCCGAACAGGTCCCTGCGTACTCCCACCATTAGCGACAAACTTCCTCTCATGCGCAATACAACTCTCAATCCTGCCCGCCAAAAACGGCAAAGCACCACCCGAGTGCGCAAGAAGAATCTTGATATTGGGGAATCGATCAAAGACACCCGATAAAAGCATTCTGGTCACCGCAATAGTGGTTTCGAGTGGAAATCCGAGCGCTAAGGGGAGCACGTGGCCGTATCGTTGGGTTACTTCTGGGCCACCAAAGGCCTCGTCAGGGAGACCGTAGTGAGGGTGGAGAAAAAGTAAGGTCTGTGTTTCTTCGAGAGATGCCCAGACAGGGTCTAGGTCTGGGTCGTCAAGGCCCTTGCCGAGACCTGATGTACCCATAATCACGCCACGCATGTGTGTGAGGGTTTTAAGTCTTTTGATTTCGTTGACGATGATAGAAGGGTTTGGTGCGGAGAGTGGGAGGGCACCGAATGCATATAGCGTTTTCACATTGCTGGTAGATCCGCTGTTTTTGTTGACCGTTGCACAAGTTTCTTCCAGATCGTTATTTATCTTCTCCGACCAGACCTGCGCATCGTCCACCTCTAAGAAATCCAACCAGGGGTTCGCCAGCGATATGACGCTCGTAGTAATACCATGCTTCTTCATAAACGCGAGTTTGACCTCGATATCAGAGTACGATGCATCGACAGGCCGACCACGTCGATCAAGTGGAGTGCCAGCATCGTCGTCAGATGCGAGAATGATTAAGCGAGAGTCAGCGCCGTTGGCGGGATCGTGGACGTATGGCACCTTTCTGCGGGCTCGGAGCATGTCCAGGTACGCTGGTGTGTAGACGTGGGTGTGGATGTCGACTATTGGGGCTGCCATCGTGCTGTAGTTTTGGTCAGAATATAGGGAAACTTGAGATGAGATCCATCAATGAGTTGATGTCTGTTTGTTGATGTTATGATAAAGAGATGAGGGGATATGCGGGGAAGGAAGAGATAAGCTCTTTCCTTATCTGAGGTCTGGAGATAAGATAAGAGCGATTGTGTCTTCCGTAGTTTAATACTTTCTTTCACCATCATAAGTTCCCCCTCACGTGATTATGGCAAGCCCATTGAAGTCGAGATTCGCGATGCAGAACAGAAATGAGATTGGTGAGCTAGTCTGGAAGAAGTCGACAAAACTGAGCAGGATGTACTTTAGAAGAGTGCACGAAAGACATTTGATTGGTTATCCTGTTATGTGATTGTGCGATAAGATAAGATAAGATAAGATGACGTTCCTATCCAATACCCTCGCCATATCGCCCTCGCAAATCCCCAGCAATATGTAGATTAGATCCATGTATATTTTATTAGCATAATTTCATGATACCCAGTACCTCTTACAAAAGACCGTGATATATAAGGTAGACGTACTGAGTATAAAGGGAGTTCAGTGTGAGCCAGGTTGTTGGGCGGGCGGATGGGAGGTCCACTTTTTTCTGCCCACTCTGGACGTCATGACTACCTCTTTCCTCCCCTCACTGACTAGGTACAGTGACATGACCTCAACATCCTTCTGCCAGCTCGATTGAACAGCAACAGGAATCGAGCAATGATGGATGCTGTATGGGTGGACTGCGCTCGGAGCAGTCGGAACAGGATACTATCAAGATTAGCTTTGGTCGACCACGACCCATTTCCAATCTTGGTAGGACCAACAAGCCCTCCTTACACTCTGATGGTGACTTTGCTGACCTGACTCACCCAGGATTCCTCTTTCAGATACCCGGACAGACAAGCTTGGTCCACGATTGACTGCGGCCCACAATAGCTACTACATCCACCCATGCACAGCCTATGGGAACCGCACGCTCTGAACTTTTGGCCACCAAGGACTTTAAATCGGCTTGATGCGACCTTGAGTTTGCTGCTTTCAGACTCTCGGAAATCCCTTTCGCGAGACCAGCCATACATAGGGGTGCCTCACAATTGAACGTTATGCTTACCTCATGCTTTCCTTCAACAACCTACCCACTCGACGGCCATTATGGGCCTTAAATCTGTCTAATACAAGCTGCTTCCCAATGCAGAAACTTGATTCTTTTGACAGACAGGTTTCAAGACCTGTAGGGTTGCATTATGGAGTGGTGGCGTCATCTTGATCAAGAGCATTCTGCTCATAACCCTACTCCTATATTTGAACTTCCCCATGAGCGTTGACAAGAAAGTTTTTGCTTCCTTTCTTCGTCGACAGGTAAATCAAACTTACGGTCGAGACTGCAACATCGACATGATGCTGCCCAAAAAATCAATTGTCGCCTTATTGGCGTCGCTATCTTTCGTGGCCGCCGTTCCGCAAGGAGGTGCTACATCAACTTCCACATCTTCTTCGTCGAGTTCTTCTAGTAGCTCTTCAAGGACCACCAGCAGTCCCTCCCGATCTACGGCATCATCGAGCGCACCGGCTACTCGGCCGGGTCTGTCGTCAGTTGCTCATGGCCCATTCAGCGGCTCGGCCTCGGTGACTGGCGCATTGAGAGCTAGCTCCGTTGGCACTAGGATTTCTGTGGGAGGCGTACCTCCAGCCGAGACGACATATCCCAGTGATGGAAGACTACATGATGCCCAACCTGCTCCATATGTTCCTGCAGGGGGCATTGGCACCAATACGACTCCTATCTACAACGTGCAAAGTGACTTTGATTACGAGTCCTTGGTATGTTCATCATGTCCATAACACTATTTACAAATTGCTAACTTCATGTTAACAGGCACTCGCTCTCTACCAAGAATGGATCGAGTTGGATCTCTTCCAATTCGGACTTCAGAACTTTTCTGATTCCGACTTCGAAGATGCTGGCTTGACTACCGAAGATCGTGCTTTGATCGAATTCATGGCAGAACAAGAAATTGGACATGCCACACTCATTAGCAACATACTCGGTGAAGAGGCGCCGCAGCAATGTAACTACAACTACCCGTTCACGAACGTGCGCGAGTTTGTAGACTTTTGTCAGAAACTCACTCGATTCGGCGAGTCGGGAGTGTACGGCTTCTTGGCTCACCTTGATAGCCGTGAGGCTGCAACGCTACTCTTGCAGAGTATTTCCACCGAAGCTCGACAGCAGTTGATCTTCAGACAATTCGACGGCTTATTCCCGATGCCCGTCTGGTTCGAAGTTGGAGTGCCCCAGTCCTGGGCATGGACGCTACTTGCTCCATACATCAGCTCGTGTCCCGAGAACCAGACGCGCCTGGCCTGGCAGAATTTCCCTGCTCTATGGATCTTGAATCAACCCAATCCAGCCAGATACAACGCTTCAGAAGGCTACAACGAGACTTTGGGCGCAGGAACAAATACACTAAACAGCACCGGAATCTCCGGATCAGCAGCCTGCTACAATAACAGGGATAATAGCAGCGACTGTAATCCCGCAATCACCCAAAACCGCAGTATCCCACTTTCATACCCCGGCCGAGTAGTCAATCTCACCTGGGAAGAACCTGGAAAACTCGTTGGACCAAATAACAGTTACGTCACTTCATCCCAAGCCGGTACTCCAGCATATGTTGCATGGGTCTCGCAGTTGAACGTGACCTATTCCGCCTTGAATCTGAGTAGCAATACTTCTGGTTCGACCGTTCAGCCGGATGTTGAGACTTTTGCGGGCGATCCCGCTGCTAATGGGACGTTGTTTATTGCTATCACGGATTCGGATACATTTTTGACGCCGTTTAATTTGAGTTTGATTAATGAGCATGTTGTTGCTGGGCCGGCTTTGTACCAGGCTGGCTAAGATGTTGACTTTGGAATGGAGGAATTGGCTGATGGTACGAAGTGATGATAGTGTAATGGTATAGGTATATTGAGATTGACATATGTGATTATAAATGTGATTATAAATGTGATTATAGGCGGGAAGAGAGAATACGATAATAATTAGATGCAGAATGGATACACCGAACGAATAACTACAAGACTTTTTATGTACCTGTATATTCTGACCATAGTGCCGACTGAATGGCTGCAGCTATCAGCCTTGGCTTGTTCTTTTGCAAGCCGACTAAAGTCGAAGTTTCAACTGAAAGGAATACAGGTTGTAGCCCTATATCGGAATCCGTACATATGTATTCGAGCCACCAGTTTCCATGAAAATGTATCCATAGGATATGTATGGAAGCAACTGCTCAAGCCTTCAATGCCCTTCACAAACGTCATCCACACGAGTCAAAACATAAACTCTATGAATTGGCTAGTAATTTCCTAGCACGATCTTTGGCAATATCGCACATAGCCTAACGATAAATCAACTCTCTAGCCCTCCGGACATAGAATCTTAACATACCTCAATATTATCTCTAACTTCCAACTCAAATTCTCCACGGTCAATACGCCTCCTCATATCAACCATAATCACATCCCGACCTCGCCCATTCACCCACGTCCTATCACCCATCAGCCCTCGACCATAGAAAAAAAAAAAGAACGAAAATAAACCAGAGGGAAGGGAAAACGTACACATATCTCAACCCCGGATACTTCTCCTCATACTCCATATTCAACTTACTCAACCTCACAGCCTGATCCGCCGCAGCTTCCGCCTGCCGCTCATTTTCGGCTGACTTGTTAATATTCGCCTGCTCGCGTCTACTCAATTCACTCAATCCGGCTTGCGCGGCAGGAGATGATGCGCCGAGACGTGGGTGGGAGCCCAGGATGCTGTATAGAGTCTGTTTTTGTTGTGGGTCGGTTGTTGTGGAGAGGGCTGATAATTGGGCGTGGATTGTGTCGATTAGAGTGTCGTATGATTGGAATGGTTGGTTGCTGCTGGAGGAGGAGGAGAGAATGGGTTGGAGGATAGTGTGGAGGTCTGGGGAGGGCTCGAAGAGTGTGTCGAGGGCTGCGAGTTGGGCGCTGAGGGGGAGGGTGGGGAGAGATGTGATGGGGGGGAGGGTTAAAGCTGCCATTTTCTTCTTCTTCTTCTTCTTCTTCTTCTTCTTTTGTTGATGGTTTTATTCTTGAAGAAATTGTCGTGGGTTTAGCGACGTATATAAAAAGTGTCTAAGAAGGACCTTTAATATGTGGTGGATGTCGTCGGAAGCTGCCGACAAGAGGCGGAAGGCGCCTTGATCGGGACGTGTCGAGTATGGCGAATACCGCAGCCTTAGGCATCAAACTCTAGGATTTCTTGATCTAATCAGGGCATCTGAATTATTCACTTTCTCATTCTAAGTATGTAATAGCGAATAACTTGTTAACGCGTACTAATTACCAGATACTCTACTCCGATGAATAAGCTTCCGCTCTGAGCTCACGAAGACTCTACACAATATTGCAATTCATTTCGCTCAGTTAGCGAAGGTATGCAGTCTGCACCGCAAAAAGTCGTGATCTTGTGAGCTTTGAAAGTGTACGCCGTGAGACTCCCCTGAATAAGTATGGCATTGATCTCGTGAGAGCGAAGTACCCACAAAGAATTTCGATCAAACGGCATTGACAGAATATATTACAGAAAGGTGACAAGATATGCTTCAACTTATACTCTCGTCCGATGATATTTGGCTGGGGGGTATTCCTTCGACAGTTCAACTTCACCCAAACGACCAAACGACGAATGGTCTGAGGACGGGCTCAAGGAGGAATCAAAAGGCTGGTGTCAATTTGTAGAGGTGGGTATTCTCTTTCGAGTTCAGCATCATTGACACAAAGGTTTGGTGCAGTGAACCCTGACGCTGGGCTTGCGCCACGGAGATAGCATTCTCCGGGACTCAAGTGAGCTATAGCTGTGTTGACTGCGTCCGTAAGAACGTAGGATCATCGTCACACAGCATACTGCATGTTTTCTATCCAATTTCTAATGTCATTGGCTTTTCTATGGTTAATTAACTTAACTGACTACTTCGGGCTTGCTGACTTAACAGACTCGAGATTTCGATTATTGACGGTTACATGCAATTCGGTGTACCAAAGCGTTTAGAGAGTCTCCTTTATCGCTGGTGGCCTTATACCATTTTGTTGAACAGAACTCTTCTTGCATCTATTCGTAAGCTCATGTGTTCTTCATAACAAGCATATGAGATGATGAGGCTGTCTGGGCAATCATTCCCCCCATTTCTGTTCCTTTCAAAGAGAGCGGCGCCCATACAGATTGTCACAAGGGAAAGTTAATGCAATTTAAGGAAATCTCCGGCCTACCTAGCGACTATTTGAAACAATATCAATATAATCGATTGAGCAGCTAGGATACATTATTCAGTCGAATAAGAAATAGAATCAGAATAAATATGCAGGACGAAACAAGAAACAAATCTTTTCATTTCCTCCTCCAAACACTCAACATGTCCGTCCCCTTTCCTGCCGTGTAAGATCTCTCTGGCTTGATATATAAGATTCTACAAAACTTGCCATTGCTATGATCACACTGCATGTCTTGAACATCTTGCGAGATAGGGTTGTTGGTCACAATCCCGGTCCCCCCTCGGACTAATACATCCCAGTATGCTCCCCCGCGTACTCCCCAAGGTGGCCCTTCAATAGTGGGATCCTTGTATAAAGGAAATTCAAGACATACAAGAAGTCCGTCAGGTCGGAGTAGATCCGACATCCGCGTCCCCCAGTGTTGCCGCATTCCTGGTGGCAGAGCACAAAAGAACTAGACGCTATCATTTAGCAACAGAAGGATTGTAGTGCAGAGAATGAGGCCTCACGGTATAATCGTACACCAAATCAAACTGGTTGGGCATGCCCTTTTCTGTGCAGTCTTTGAAGAAATCCGCGTGGTAAAATCGGGCTGAACCTCGAGATTTCAGGCTTGCTGATATCTCTCGAACTGATGGGGCTCGGAAATTCATGGCAGACGGATTCCCGAGCTCAGCTGCAGCATATTTTTCAGCTGCACGGACCGCCGTCAACGACACCTCCAGTCCATACGCATCAAAACCATGGAGCGCTAGTAGAACTACTTCGTAGCCTCTCCCACAGCCCTATGTAGAGAGTTTTAGATCTGCCGTCTTATAGAGGGTTGATACAGTCATACCGGCACCAATGCTGATTTACGTCTCCCATCCGCAGTCATTGGATTGAACATGTCCCGGCGTTGTTCCAGGATATCCACCAAAGCCGGCGAAGGGCAACCCCTGTCCCATAAGCCGCTATCTCCCTGATCCCAAAGCTGGGTCCATGCTTGCGTATGTCTATCAGCAGAACTAGATACCTGTGGTCAGTCTCCGGTAGGACCATAGATGAACCACAGAGTAACATACAGGTTTTCGAATGTCTTTTGCAGTTTCCCAGGTAGAGTCAGGTCCACAACTTGAGGTCCAGACATTGTCGACAGAGTGTAGGTATGTCCTACCAACGTGATTGTGGTTTGCGGGATAAGCCCGTTATATAGAGCTCGCTGGCGACTTGAGTATAAAATTGGAATATCTCCCTTTCTTGCATCTCAGTCAGACTTGATATATTACTATATACTAGGGTAGAAGGCGGAATCTGTTATCCAAATACCTCTAGCCGCTACCCCGACCCTCTTTCATCCGTCATCCGCGATGGTTAACTATCTACTTCACCATTTTATGACAAAGCGGGTCTCTCATGCTTGATGCCGTCTATGGCAATGTTGCCCGGGCGTAACTTAGATATGCAGCGTTGAAGAAAACTACATTACGGCTTGAAATATGTGTTGATCTTCTTGTCAGTTTCCCAAGGAATGGATGTCCCTTGCCTTCAGCTTTGTGGAAGGCTCGTCATTCCATCCTCAAGCTCAATTGGGATGTAACCTCAAGGTACTGGTGTGAACATATAGGAATGTAACAAATTATACGCCTGGGGGATCATCACTGTACAGCATATTTAGTCCAAACAAAAGTTCGGTACTATTAAGATGTAGCAGATCCTTACTTAGAGACTGATGGCTCGCTGAATCTCACTCACAGCTTCTCCGCTGGCCGAGAGTAATGATCCGCATACCTTAGCAGTAATGATATATCTAAGTTACATAGACGCTGGATAGTTTCCTACCCTATCACCTAGGTAGCGGTATGCTCGACCCAATTTAGATAATTGTGTATAAGCAGAGGTAGCGGGCTGCTTGGATGACAGGAGCTTCTGATAGAACAAATTCTTTTATATTCCAGCCTACCTTGATTGGCTACGCACTCTAGTAGCCATATTTAAGTAAGGGCCGTCAAAATGTCCCACTTGCTTAGATCGAGAATGGAAGAGAGCTATGATCCTTCCTTTCTCATGTACCTATTGTATATCATCAATTGAGAATAATCGATTTAGCACTTTAGAGGAATGAAGGCATGAGGTCATCCTACTTCGACTTTCTCTCCAATCCTTACTATATAACCTGTCCATGCTACGGAGTTGATTCAATACAATTTGTTTAGACGTTGCTAAGGAACGGCGACAGCTGCTTAGATGTAGGTGAACTTCGTTCCACTCTTGTTTGTACCTGGTTTCTCGCAATGGAGAAGGATTATCTAGCCAATGTCGATGAAATAAGGGATCGAGAATACCCTATGTTGAATAGTACGCGTCCAGCTCTTTAGCAACTTCCTAGCATCTGCTGAACATTTCTGACAGATACAACGTACCTTGATCATGCTGGCACGACCATATATTCAAGGTCCTTTGTCGAAGAATTCTCCAAAAACATGATTTCGAACTTATATGGCAACCCGCATTCCGCTTCACACTCTTCAGCACTTTCGACAAGGCTTGTGCAGAGTATTCGGCTGCGCGTCCTTGAATTTTTCAAGGCTGATCCGAAGGAGTTCGACATCGTATTTGTGGCCAATGCAACTGCCTCTATCAAAATGGTCACGGATATTTTCCGAGACAGTACGAACAACAATGTCACCAAAGATCAATGCGGATTTTGGTATGGCTATCATAGGGACTCTCATACTAGCCTGGTAGGCGTGCGGCAGGTTTCTTCCGCTAGTGTGTGTTTTGAGTCCGATGAAGAAGTTGAAGATTGGCTAAGCGGAAAATTGGAAACGCCAGACGACTCTCGCTATGATCCAAGGGGAAGATTAGGACTTTTTGCTTATCCAGCACAATCTAATATGAATGGTCGGCGTTTACCGTTGAGTTGGCCCGCTAGGATACGACAGTCTTCTAACCCAGCTCTCGAGAACGTCTATACTCTGCTTGATGCCGCCGCATATGTTACCACTGCCCAGCTGGATTTAAGCGACGCTATGACTGCTCCAGATTTCACCGCCTTGAGTTTCTATAAAATATTTGGCTTTCCTGACTTGGGGCGTTGATTATCCGAAAGGCTGTCAGCGCTATCCTTAATCATCGACACTACTTTGGTGGTGGCACTGTTGATGCGGTAATCTCCGTGGGAGATACGTGGCATGTTCAGAAAAAATGTTTGCATGAGAAACTAGAGGATGGCTCTGTCCCATTCCACAGCATCATAGCTCTCGGCCCGGCTCTAGATGCTCATCAGTGTCTCTATTCATCCATGGATCGTATCTCTCGTCACACCAGTTACCTAGCGAAGGTCTTGTATACCGAAATGGTGTCTCTACGACATGCAAGCGGCGGAATTGTGTGCGAAATATATAAAGATCAGCATTCAGAGTACGGAAACCGCGAAACTCAGGGGCCAACCATCGCCTTCAACGTCCGTGACAGTCAAGGCTGTTGGGTCGGGAAGTCCCGATTTGAACAACTTGCGATTGCCCGAAACATTCAAATCAGGACCGGTGGCGTATGTAATCCAGGAGGTATCGCCACGTCCTTGAAACTGACACCGCAGGAGATTAAACAGAGTTTCTCTGAAGGGGGCCAATGTGGAAACGACATTGACTTCATCAATGGGAAGCCGACCGGTATAGTCCGTGTCAGCCTGGGGGCAATGAGTAACTTGACGGATATTAAGGTATTTTTGAGCTTCATCAAGGACACCTTTGTGGAGAAGTCATTGTGCCTCGAGCACTAGCTTATGATTCCTGAAGCGGCCTTATCAGCCTTACAAGATGCCAGAAAGTAGTACAAAAGCCGAGACAATCGAAAATTAGCTTGTAACAGGAAAGTGTGTCTGGTTTGTCTGCTGTAATTATGTGTACCACAGATCTGTTATGATTTATTTCAAGCAATGCACCGATGAGTCAGAAAAAAAAGTAGCATAGTTACTTTCTATAAGCATTTTCTCAGGCTTAGCGCCGTCCTTAGAAGCTCTACTAGGCAGAGTTACAAGATTATACACTAAAGCTTAGTTAAGCGTAGTTCTATTATTAAGAAAGCACCCGAAATAGTTAATGGCTATGTCAATCGCCATCCACTAGCTTTGGTTGCCATTCTAAAGGGCCGAACCGTCACGTACATCACTACCCGCACCCCCACTCCCATAAGCACCCTATCCCTGCGATTGATGCGGATAGACGATATAAGATCATGATTAACAGCCGGATACTTCATCATATCAATGACCCCTGCGCAGAGAATAAATGAGAGTGTGGGGCAGTGTCATTATAAGTTGCATTTTCAAAGAGGCATGCAAAGACGGTGAGGAGATTGGGAATATGAAAAGTGTGTAGGAGTACCAGAACCAATGAGAGAAGATAAATGAAGAGGTGTTCCTTTCAACTCAACTTCGTTTCGTTTCAGGGCATTTCAGGGCAAAGGGAAGATCATGCCGGGCAAAAAATCACGGCAAGCGCGAATCAGAGGTGGGCGTGGCAGAAATCTCTACTACGTAGTATGTAGTATACTATCCAACCATCCTCGTGGTTATAGTAACTTTTCCTATTTGTGTTAAAGCGTGCATGGGCGGATTTCATAACAATCCCTTAGGTCGATGTCTTTATTAAATCCTATTGGCCTCTGCAGTGTGGCGGAAGCAAGGACATATCCGAAGGGGTACGACCACAATCCCTTAACTCACTACATATTACACGACATAAGAATCGTCCCAGTACATCGGTGCTAAGATCTCATGTGGCTTCGCAACCCGGCGAAGAGCCCGATCACAGAGTATCCCACATTTTCTGGCACTCTTGTTACCGAATCAGGAGATTCCTAAGACCCTGTTTGAAAGTCCGCACGAGACGCTACATGATGCTAGGTGCTAATATCTGTGGAGATTGCCCACGTTTGTAACCACTAAGAATTCTCACTTGAGGCGCATTCTTAATATATTAGTCGCGTAACTGTTGATAGGTGCGATGGCGATATATAATCCTGGACATGGGCAAAATATACACTGTCGTCCCTCCCACATGCACATAAATTAGTATCCAATTATAGCCATGCCACCCAGAAGAAAAGGAAAACTAAGAAATCCGTATTCAGCTACCTGAAATAAGGGTTGCGATAGTAGGAGATGGTCTTAGGAACAAGCCAATAAGTGATTTCAGGGCTGCTATCTCACGCTAGAAGGGAGACATATGGACATAACAATTGGTTTTCTTACGTCATTCATCACCCTTGCGTTATGCTCTCGGTTCATACGCAGCTTTAGCACCCAAACCATGCTTCCTCGAGTACTATGGGGTCTGTAGATTGACCTTCTCTTAGAACGTCAAACCAAGTGCCTAGCAGCCTTCATAGCCCATTTTACCTACAATTATAGGTGTATTAACGTAGCCTCTATAGTCAAAATCTACCAGTCACTATACTTCACGCTGTGGAAATCTTCTGGAGATGGACTTCAAGGATACATCGATGCTTATTAAGTAATAGGATTTGTTATACGTGGCAAAACTTCACATCACCTTCTACATAGTGGTGTGGAGATCCCAGGCAGTATATGTAAGGGTAAAATTGAGCCAAAAGGAAATCTTGACTTATTTGGTGCAAGTAGCTTGTGTATTAAGTGTCTGTCCAATTATTGTATGGTATCTGAGCCATGATACAGCAGTATGTTTGCCAACTCAACGTGCGTTATCTTCAATTCCAAAAATGATAGCTTGGCCACCACAATTGAGGCGTAATATCTATTTAAGTCTATCGACAACCTTCGTAGAAAAATTATTTCTCTCAACCCAGAAAAGTAAAATTAGATCAAAGCTTCTACAAAGTCTTCTATTGCAAATATGGCCAGTCCGTCTAGGGATACACTGGTCCCGCATGTGGGAAACTTGTCATTCCAAAACGGTGGCTACGCTGCTTCAAAGGCCTTACGTGCCGATGGCTTTAGTCAAATCAATAGAAATAACCTCCCAAGATCCCAATGGGCTCATGTAGCGCGCACCTTGGGTAAAGGTATGAACTTTGGTGATGGAACCCCAAGCTCCTTAGATTGGAGCTTTAACTTCCCCTCTTCAATCTCTACCACCCCACACCACTATTTTCCCAAGTAAAAGAAGACAGGTTCAGCTTTAGCTTCCTTTTCATGCTACTTCAACGCCTAGAAGGAATATCTCGGAGCTGTCTTAACGCAATATAGGCATTGATCTCAAACAGGTCCCAGTTCCGACGCCGGGCCCCGACAAGGCATTGGTAAAGGTTGAATACTCCGGTGTTTGTCACACGGACCTGCATGCATGGAAAGGTTGCCAATCTCTATCCTAACCTACTATGTGTATAATTACTGACATAATTCCAGGTGATTGGCCTGTGACACCTAAAGACGCTTGTGTGGGCAAGTCAACATGGTTTGCTAAATCTAACGCGAAACATTCTAACTCTTATAGGTGGCCATGAGGGTGCTGATTATGTGGTGGAAATTGGGTCTGATGTGAAGGATCTGAACATCGGGGATGCAGTTGGAATCCATGCGAGACAATAGCCAGGCTGTTGCTAGTTTTTTTTTTTTTGATTACTGACTTGTTTAAAACTTATAGTGGATTAACCGAACCTGTGGAAGCTGCGAGTACTGTATGGTTGGAAATCAGCCACTCTGTCCTGGAATTCAACTTTCGGGATGCGACGTTGATGGCACGTTTCAACAGTACTGTGTTTGTAAAGCCGACAATGCAGTCCGGATTCCACGTGGTATACCGCTAGAGCATGCGGCTCCGGTGATATAAACCCATGATGACAAACAAGTTTTGGATGTTGATAGGCTTACTATCTTCAGGTTCTATGTGCTGGTATTACGGTCTATAAGGGCCATTCTAGAGGCAACCATTCAATCCGGGCAGACTATCGGCAAGCATCATTCATTCCACAGACCCATGAGAACCGTTCACTTTGATTCTTTCACTAACGTATTCGATCCAGCCATCGTGGGTGCGGGTGGTGGTCTTGGATCTTTGGCTTGTCAATATGCGAAGGCGATGGGGTACAAGGTTCTAGCTTTGTCTTCCGGAGCCTCAAAAAGAAGCATCTGTCTGGTCGATCTGGGAGTTGACTACTATGCCGACTACAAGTCCCCAAATATTATCCATGAGGTCAAGAATTTGGCCAATGGTGGGCCACATGCTGCAGTTATTGTATCTTCCGTAGAAGAGCCTTTCGAGCAAGCACTTCAGGTGCGTCAGTCCCAGATAATTGAGACTATTTTCCAGCTAACTAAGAACAGTACATTCGCCCTGGAGGTACTATCGTCGCAGTAGGCCTTCCACCAGGAAAAATGTCGGCCGATATATTTGCCATGGTGACAGGAAAGGTCAATATCAAAGGCTCTTATGTTGGCAATCGATATGAAACAGAAGAAGCGCTTTCAATAATGGTCCAAGCTGGATTTAAACTCCAGTCCAAGATAGTCGACTTTGACAGTTTGACCAAAATCTATGACATGATGGAGAAAGGTACCTCCCTTAATGTTCCGATTGTTGATTCGTTATCTTACTAACAATAATTAGGACAAATGCATGGTCGAGCTGTCCTCAAGATCGGAGACTCTATGTCAATAAATAACGACCGCTCCAATTTCGCCCCAACCCCAATACAGGGAGATTATGGTAATCTAGTGTCATCCACTCTCCAAGACGCGGTACAAAGAGCCGGACGAGATTTTCGCTCAGATACCGTGACCGTTCCGGATGAGCATGTGATGCAAGTAAGTGAAAATCCCCTTAATACTTTCCAACTGGTATTGTTGACTAGGGCCCCTAGGGCTATTGTGAATGGTTCAACCTTTGATGATGACATCTGTGATGAAGGTGGAGATGCCACAGTAAAGAAGCTAGTGGACCGAATGATCCAAATGACAGGAAAGGAAGCAGCCTTATTCGTCCCATCCGGGACGATGGGGAATCAGATTTGCCTACGCACACACTTACATCAACCGCCCCATACAATCCTTCTGGACTACCGTGCCCACGTGCAGTGCTGGGAAACAGGGGCCATTTCCGTTCTCTCGCAGGCTACTGTCACTGGAATAGAACCTAAGAATGGGGTCCATCTCACGCTTGACGACTTGAAGGATCGAATTGTTGAAGAAAATAACAGTATGTTAACTTCAAGATTGTGAACGTTATTACTTTATATGATTCTAATTACGTCCTGTACCAGTTTATTTCCCTCCCACCAGGATCGTTTCCCTCGAAAACAGCTTGAACGGTTCCATCCTACCCCTCAAGCATGCCCGAGAGATCTCAAACTATGTTCGAAGCGTCCCCGTTCCTCCGGGTCGTCGACCGATTGCCATGCATCTTGACGGAGCCAGGCTCTTCGACGCCGTGACTGCTGAAGGAGTGAGCATTAAAGATTACTTAAGCTTCTTTGATACCGCTAGTCTCTGTCTGTCCAAGGGTATCGGTGCACCGATGGGGAGCGTGATTGTCGGCCCCAAAGAGTTTATTGACCGAGCCGTTTGGTTCCGCAAGATGTTTGGTGGCTCAACAAGACAGGTGGGTATGATGGCTGCTGCTGGTTTGGCGGCACTAGACAACCACTTGCCTTTGCTCCACAAAGTGCATGCTCTGACTAAGCAAGTGGGAAATTACATCCGTGATATTGGATACGAGCTCTTGCTGCCTGTCAACACGAACATGATTGTTCTGGATTTGAAGAAGATGGAACTTCCGGGGGATGTCCTTGTCGACTATTGCATGCAGCACGGAGTCCGTGTTTTTCCCAATGGACGTCTGGTCTTTCATTTCCAGATTTCAGATGATGGGATTTCTCGGCTTCGGGGAGCTTTGTTCCGGCTGATCAACGATCGCAAAAGGTCTCGGTTGCTAAGATAGAGCGGAAGACTGAAGTTTCAGATAAGTAGGATTGCTGCCAGGATTGGAGGCTTGTGATTGGGGACCGTCAGATTGCCGTTAAAATGATATTAAATAGTACTAGAAGCTGTATGAAGATAGAAATCTTCTAAAAGATAAGTGTGAGGCGTAGAGTTTAGAAACGGGGATAGCTTCACTACGGAAGCTAGATCAAGCGGTTCGTTTCACCCTAGCAATAGTTTCCGGTGAAGCAACTGTTTGGTCTTCACATGTTAATTCTCTTAGGGTTAGAATTAATTCACAACTAACGCTGAATCATATGGATTATTTTAAATATCTTTACTATTTCTTCTGACTATAGCGTTGGTACTTTTAAAATACTATTTATATACTGGTAATTCTGTGGATGTGCCTACACACATGGTGCCATTTTACATCTGGACAGGCCGATTATTCTACTATCAGCGGTCAGGTTTAGACAGTAGACAGAAAACAGCAACAATCGCGCGCGATAGTAGTGATCAGGCCTGCAGACAACTCAGAACCCAGGAGGAAATCGGGCAAGCAGATCGTGCACCCGATCTTACAAGCCCCTACAGAGATTCAAGCCGCTCGATATGGGATTCTTTGTGCCACTAAAATGGCGCAGTGAGGGTATAGACAAATGGTCATTAATAAAAATTTGGAATTACAACGCCGTTGAAGCCAAGAAAAGCGGATATTCGACGGCTTTTGCGGCTTCAATGGCAGATGCCAATTTCAAATTCTTGTAGTTAGAAAACATTCATTGGAATGAAAGTACGGGTTTTACCAGATTCTTCAAGATAGGAGTCTTTGAATCAAGGGACATGAGTGAAATCTCGGATTTTCTCAGGAGCTGCGCGCAAATTTTGCCAAACATAACGAACGCTACATCCAGCCGTGTCATTTACGACCAAGATGGCTTGATCGGTGAAGTGTTGCCGGTATACGTGGACAACTCCACCAACGTGGACATGTCGAAGTTAGCCTCTACTCACCGATATCTCGACAAGGACCTCGCTGATGGAGCTCTGCTAGATATCCATGCATCTGGGTGCTCCAGACATTGTATCACACCCGGGAGAAGGACCAGCGGCAGAAACCACATCGAATCGTCAGTCTACTCACTTTTGAGAAGGCTTCGGGGACTGATCAAATGGCACCCGTCATGGTGGAGTTCCCATCCTCGAGGCCATCAGGAACTGCAGCGGCTCACGGTATTATGACTACCACGATGATATTGTCCAATAATGCAGACAGAAAGGGGTCAACGGGTGTAACAGTGCACATCCAGGGTCTGGATGGGGATATTCAAATTTACGGCCCAGTCTACCGTCCGGAGTCGATGAAAATCATCCGCAAAGGGGAATGCAGAACGGTTCATTTGGAGATTACGGCTGGCGGTCATGGCATGTACTGGGAGGCGGACGAAGCAGGACGGTGCATCCGAGACGGAAAACTCGAGAGCAGCATCAACCCATGGGATGAGTCGGTGATCATGGAAGTTGTGGATGAGAGTCGCGCGCAGGCCGATTATTTATACCCAAAGCAGATTGAGTCGACTCGGTATCCTCTCAGTTTGAAAAGGAAGGTGTGATGCGATTACAGCATGGAGACATTGAGAAATCGAGTGGATCTTGTCTTTGACATTGTCAATGTATTTTCATCTTTTATCATTAAGTGATTGCATGAAATTCTAAATGTATGATTCGAGACAATATTGTTAAACATATGCAATTACACTGGATTCCTTGTCCTGCCCACTCATTGCTCAATGCTTTGGTCATATAGCGAACACCAGCCTTGGTAATGGCATAGTTCTTTAAGAGAGTCGCTTAGAGGATTGTTTAGTAGTTGAAGAGATACAATATCTGCTCCTGCTTCTGCAAGAGCGAAAGTCATTGCGGTCCCAAGCCCACAATCCACACCATAACTGGCCTTGCAGTTTTCTCGGCTTCCTCGTACTTCCCATGCTTGGTAAGGTATTCAGAGAGTATTGAGGCGGCATAAGGTTCAACTAATCCGCTTCTTCCTAGAGTACGAATGGTTTGCTCGACTTCGGGCAAACCTAGTTCGTTTTCTAGTACATAGATACCCGGCAATAACTGATTTTAATGTGTGTAGTTTTGTGTATTGAGTGATCCTGGAGGGCAAGTCGCTGTCTCTTCCTTGGCTAGTTTCTCGCGTAGTAATTGTAGAAGAAGGTGGAGCTCTGCTGGTTTGTTACTGGTGCTATCTGGTTTAAGGGGGAGTTGCTTCAATTCTTTATTGTCTGGGAAGTTGATTAGAATACTGAAGCTCTTCTAGAAGAGGTTTGCTGGTATTTCGGAATTGGCAACAGCATCATCCATGTATCGCACCGGTGCAACAGCAGCCATTACAGGGTGTTATATATATAGCTCATATATCTGATAGGTTTTAAGGACAAAAGGATAGACAAGGAATAGAAGATAGCAGCTACATTCGAGCCGCTCTTAGGGCTTGACTCTATTGGTCATATTACCCTAACCCTATATTTGAAAAACCCTAATCTACTTGCCGAAATGAAGGAATTTTAGATTAACAGCCTAAGGCATTATTTCTATTATAATAAGAAAGTTAGATCAGAATCTTATAATATAGGATTTTTATCATTTTAATTAGTATTTTGATTTATATATTTACTTCTATTCTTAGCTTAGTACAAGGGCTTTATTTTTATATGAGCTCGGATATAGCAGGCCCATATCGTTCTTTTTAGCGCCTTGGTGCGTGCGTACAGGTAGGCACATTTGGGCTTGGCATAGCGGCTTCTATAAATTAGCTAGCTACAACCAACACGACTCCTAACTAACTAACTAACTAACTACTCTTAACCTAAGCCCCCTCATGGCTTCAACACTTATAGGAAAGTGAATCAAAAAGGAATTTCTCCTAGGACTCTTATCCCATGCCTTTCATTACGTAAAAAAGCACTTATATATAACTTGGAATACACCTACATATGTACGCATCCAGCACAGAGAATTTCCCTTAACGACCCTGTTCCTGAATGTATACCTTTCTGCTAAAGATGCACAATCAATAGGCTAAAGGCTTTGTCAGTCAATAAACAAGCCTCCTGATGCGACAATGTGTGTTCCATTAATCCATCGCGCCCGCTCCTCGCACAGAAATCCCACAGCAAACGCGATCTCACTTGGATCCGCCATTCGGCCACCAACTGGCGTCTGATCAATAATTGGCTGGAGAATCTTCATCTGTTCCTCCCCTGCACCTGCAAATCCCTCTGTCTTGGTCGGACCGGGGCTGACGGCGTTGACTGTGCAACCGTATTTGGGTGGGAGCTCTTTGGCCCTGTAGAATTGTATGTTAAAACTATCACGTCAGAAACCAGTATTTCATAGGATATTACTGACCAACACTTGGTAAATGAATCACACATCCCTTTCGTGCCCGCATATATCGTTTGATTCGGAGGCGGCGCCCTCGCAGATATACTCACGATATTCACGATCCTCCCATTGCCCCTTGTTAAATGAGGGAGGCTTGCTTGAGTGAGAAGAAACGTGCCCCGCCCATTTACATTAACCAGAAGGTCCCAATCGGCCAAGGTCTGTTCTTCGAATGGCTTATTGACAGCCAACCCCGCGCAGTTCACGACAATGTCTATCTTGCCCCACTGCGACACTGCGGTGTCGACTAGCTTTCTAGGTGCCGAGACAGTTGACATGTCAGCTTCAACAGCTATAGAAGGTGACGGCAGAGATGAAACCAATCCACGCGCTTCATCTTCCAGATGCGGGAAGGGAAAATTGACAACTGTGAATGCACCGCGAGCACTCAGTTCGCGTACGATGCTAGCGCCGATGCCCGAGCTAGAGCCACTGATAATGGCGACTTTTCCTTTGAGAGTTTGCTCAGACATGATGGTGATAAACTCGAAAACTTGGTTTACCGCTTTGGCGTGATGAGAGATAGACGCGATGTTTTTTATAAATAGGAGATCACTTGAAAGTGGGGACGAAGTCGATTTCATGGGTGGCGGACGATTGTTTCCTCCACATACCCGAGACGTTATCATTGAATGGAGATACGAAGAGTATCCATCAAGTAACCTCGGGCGCAAGGGTAGTAGTAGTAGTAGTAGTAGTAGTAGTAGTAGTAGTAGTAGTAGTAGTAGTAGTAGTAGTAGTAGTAGTAGTAGTAGTAGTAGTAGTGGTAGTAGTAGTAGAAGTAGAAGATTTGATATATCTGTTGTAACTAGCTATATCTAAGACGCCATTATCTAGACGTGTGTCTAAGCCTGCAGGCACTAATTGAAACTTGGCTCTTGAGCCCGCGACACGACGGTAAAAGATGCATTATTCATGAGAGGAACCCTTTCATCTGAGGCCCAAAAGGTATGCCGGCAATTGGATAATAGTTTATGGCTAGAAGCTTTAGCACGAAACACTTTGCCCACTTTGCAACAAATCATCGGCTTCATTAACCTGAATGAGTTTCTTCAAGCCTCTATTCACAGGCTGGATCCATTAGATAACCCATCCACTCCAGATACATCTCCAGCATCAAGGTACCCACAAATTCGACCTTGGGGGTCCCATTTGCGCCGAATGTTCATCAGGCGCTTAGCGTTCTCATCCGCCCAATACCGTGTCTGACGAACTTGAAAGTCCGAGTCGCCTAGATATGCACCGACCGAGTGCGATTCGACTTTTTTCATGATATCATGAACCCATTTCTGGCATCTTTCGTCGTCTACCTCATCTTCCCACACTGTATACAGCGCGAAATAGTGATCCGATTGCATACTAAGTGCCATATCCGGCAGCTTACGACGACTGCAGGGGTTCATCGCATACCAAAGTGCAAAAGCCTTGCGATGGGGCAGTGCAAGAAAGGCGTCCTCAAGTACCGCTGGTACATCTGCGCTGTTATCAATGTATGCGTTGTCGCAGCAATACCGGTGGTGGTCGGGGTTGGCCTTGCCTTGAGCAATATATTGATTCTCAAGACTATCAACTTGACAGAACCATTCGTCGATACAACCTTTAGGTCGTGTTTCTTGCGCAGTGATGAGTGCATTTTCAGCTTCTTTGGGACTGTTCTTCATGGTAACGAAGAGGACTAGGATGCAAAGCTCGTCGCTGTCTTCAGCATACTTTGAGACTAAAACGATTTCTGTGTCTTGATCAAATCCTGGCGTAATGGAAATTACCCAGTCGAACGCCTCGCGGTACATATGGCGAGGATAGGTATAGCCAGAGGAGCGAAATCCACCAGCAGGGTAGGGTATCAATTCGAGATGGAATTTGCTTACAATACCAGGAAATCCTGCGGGGTTTTGTCAGATTTATCGACAGTAAGGCCGTAATAATGGTGTATCGTACTTACCTGGACCTGCTCCACGAGCCGCCCAGTAAAGATCAGGGTTCTCTACCGGAGTGCATCGTACCAGCTCTCCACTAGCTGTGACAACATCTACAGCTCTCACGCGTTCGCACGCCCAACCCCAGTTCTGTCACAGAGCATCAGATTCACTGCTGTTGTTAGAAGATTAATGGAAGTATCCCCTGAGACATACCCGACAATTCCACCCCATTCCCCCCTGAAGCAGAAATCCGCCCAATCCTACGTCAGGGCAATGGCCACCGGGAAACATCAAACCATATTCCGATATGAGTCTCCCATTCAGCTCCTTGCCCGTCACACTGGGGGTTACTCGTGCTAAACGATTCTCTTCGTCAACTTCGATTTCCTTGTAGTTACCCAGATCAATCAAGATGGACTGGTCTCGAACACTCCAGACAGCCCATGAGTGGCCTCCAGAGCGGACGGCGACGCGACAATTCTTTTCAATGGCCAATTTCACTGCAGCTCGAATGTCATCAACGGACGAAGCTTTCACCACCGCAAAGGGGAATCTGTGCGGTCGTCGGTGATTGAACACGCGACCGACTCGAGCGTCTTCATAAGTAGCCTTGTCGGCTGAATCGCGCCAAATGATCTGCAAATCTTTCTTGGTAGATAGAGCTGTCATTGTCCTGGTTATAAAAACGGATTCTACCAGGAGAAAGATCGATTTCCAAAGAAGAGAGGTATCTGGAATCTTTTTCTTTTTGGTGTTATTATACTTCTTCCTTATACCAAGGGCACAGACAGCCTTTTTTAATTCCTGCCCTTCTCGGCCTAGCCACATTGCTATAGCCGTGCAACACATGGGCGTTTCGGATGAGGTCCACAATCCCGAGAGGGAACTGACTTTATGGCATGATCGATATCTGCGGAAACCTCCACATGAAATCTTCTTCCAGTACCAGTATGGAATTTACACAGAAGCAACGCATTCTCTGCATTGCGGGATGCAGCCACTAAGTTTGTGTCTTTTCAAGTATTCGATATTCGCCAAGTTTTCTCGAGAGTATTTTGTTTTATAGAATCATGAAAGGCTTTGACATGGGTCTAGGATCTTTATTACATTCCCTTGTTGCTCTTACACATCGAGTTCGGAACCCAGAAACCATTGGAGATATGTATATTCATACCTAGCATAGTATTGAGTTCTCCTTCCCACCAGGGCATATAATTGAACAAATTCAATACAGTATGTACTTTCTACTTGGTCGAGGGTATCGGTGGTAAATTAATATCGTCAACTAAGAGGCCAGTGACACCTTGCCATTTGTTCTGTTGGCCATTGTGCAATGATCAGCTTCAGTCTCCGACATTACTATGGACCGACGACAGCTTAAAACTCAAATGTACATCAATTCCGTGTAGGTAAAGAACCATTGTATGACTATAATCAGCGATGGTAAGTACACCGAGACTTAATATTTGATCGAGGAAATCCTCACGATGCTCGCAACGGTTTGCTCATGGAATCCCGAAACATTTTATGCAATGATGTAACCTTCATTGTTTATATAACAGCTAGTCTACTCTGCCCTTATCGTACAATTCCTCAATGGAGGTTGGAAATTACGACATGATAATTCGACCAATATTATCAGCATATCCCCAGAAACCAGAGCAGAAATCCTTCAAGCGTGTTTCTGAGTATACGAAATTATTTTGCTTACTGAAGAGCCAATATGCTCTTTATTTGCGAGCTTCTATACCCTGTAGGTACCTACCTAGCAAAGATATGCTTCACTATGACTCTACTCTGTGTTATGCAACAACCGTCCTTACGGCTCGTTTTGTATCTAGCCATAGCGACTGGAGCGGTCTTCATTGTTGTGGCGGAACTCCATATGCTCCTCTATTGCCAGACAGTGTGGTACAGTTGGCAACGTGTGGTCAAAGCAGTTCTACAAGGTTCATGTCAAAGTCTCTGGACCATAAAGGTCGTGAAGCTTGTCCACACGGCATGGATTCTCAAGAGTGATATGACTGTGGGACTCATTATACCGACCATACTACTTTGGGGCTTGATTTCAATCCAAAAAGTAAAGATCTCGGTGCAAATTCTGTTAGGACTGGGTTCGCTCTTAGTAGATTTCCAGTAAAGCTAACCATAAACTAATTTCCATCATCGTCATTCTCATTACAACCAAGGAGATGTCATACCAGGGCCGCTCAAGTAAACATTGATCTGCATGGCCTGGAGTTTGCCGTCGTAGAATTGAAGAACTTCGAGAGTCTCGCCCGTTGCATTCATGGGAGAGAGCACCGGTATAGTTGCATTAACCTTCATCTCCGCAAACCACATGTCCTGCGCTGCTTGCGCAGAAGTCATTTTGTTTGGGATAAAAGCAGAAACATTTCCATTGTAGGGATAGACTTTGCCCGGGATAATGCCGCTCGTGACGACAAAGCCCAGTTCCTCGTCAATAACTAGATTCAAGCGTGCATTGTCGTCGATAGGATGGTCTGTAGGCCACGAGCAGCCGAGAGGCGTAGTTGTGCCGTTTCCGTACACTCCAGTATCGACAACCTTCCAGCCCAACTCTGTAAACTGGCAGGTGTCGCTAATATCAACTGACAGATTACTAGTACTCGAGAATAGAGCCCCGCTCAAAGCCTCAAGCGAGTGCCGGCTGTCTTGCTTCCGGTTGGCCGGTGGTGACATCAAAGTGGCGTAATTTGGCGCAAGCTGAGTAGAATTGTAGGAGAAGCCGTGATCGCCACGGTTACGATTGATGAACAACTCGAGCTCGGTGATCTTTTGGTCGGACACCGCAATGCGTCCGCGAAGGATTGACGGCACGGCATTATTGCCCTCACTGACATCGAGGGCAAAGTAGCCAGTTCCCTGCTGGGTGTCGATTGCCAGCAGGCTGGGTGGAGCAACATTGACGATGGTGCGCCACGATGTCATCATGCTCAGCGCCGCTGGGTGCGAATTCTCAGTGGCTTTGTAGACTGTCGCCAGTGGCAGAGTCGACGGGTCATGGGCCACCATGGAATCCAACACTTGGGTTATAATGGCCGTCATGCATGCTCGGGAGCAGGAACTAGAGGAACTCCTAGCGGCAAGATAGGCAGTATCAGGGCCAAGCGGCAAAGATCTCCCACATATTGTGAATATGGCCATTGCTAGGCCCAGCGAGAGCTTGAGTAAACCGGGCATTTTGGGCTGCTGGTCAATGGACGACTTCTTGAGGACAACCCGTGTAGAGGACTAACGGATGAGATTCTTGCTAGTGAGGGAGGCCAAAACCCGGATGGAATGCAAGCCTTTATACCCGATTCCGTACATTCTATCATGATGGGCAACTGTAGTTTGAGAGGTAGCTTCCTGGCTAGCTAGGTAGCTATAGCGAAGTATGTCCAATCAAATTAGCCCGCCTATTTTAGGATAATAGAATTTCCCCGCACCCGGCTCCACCTCTTTACCCCGGACTCAGCTCCACCCCCAGATCTTCAGCATGGGAGCTGACGCTCGGCTCCACACCCCGCTCTACGAGAGACTATCGATTAAGGGGCGAAGAAAACTAGTGGAGCCGGTGCTGGTAGCCGAGATTATGATTCGATGAATATGATGCGGAAAGCTAGCGGCAGCTCCATACTAACGCCTCTATTCCCACTTCCTGAAATGTGCGGACGCCATTCGCCCAACCCCAGCTTAATCATAGGGAATTGCGTTGTGCGTGACGCGTCTCAATGCACCAGGAGAGCATAAGAGAATTGACTGAATCGCCCCACCCCAGCTGCCGCCATATCTGATCCTCGGGATGTGGACTGACCTTGACCGGCTACGGCAACTGCAGAACTACATATAACAAGTAGATGATATCCGCTGGATAATGCACTTCCTATCCCCCCTCAAACCTTGCCTCTGTTATGGATATCACTCAAAACGAACAAGGTCACCGCGACGGCCTCGCGGGGCTGGGTAAGAGGATCAGCGAACCCGATGTAAAGAGACTGGGCCATCTGCGCCTGCGACATGCTGAAACAAACGAGATCATTCTCGTCCCAGCGCCGTCTTCAGACCCAAAAGATCCTCTCAATTGGTAGGCTCGTCTAGTTCGGTGCTATGCTTGTCTCTTTCTGACTTTTTTCCAGGCCGAGATGGTTCAAGCTGTACACGGCGGTCGCCGTCTGCTTTGCCATGATTCTATGCAACTTTCTTGCGGCTGGCCCAACGCTGGCCATTCTCCAGACAGCGCAGGACTTCTTCCCCAATTGGAAGGAGACTGGCATGTCCAGCCCTATCGCGAAGACTGCCTATTTCTTTAACTGCACCGCACTATTCCAGGGGTTGGGTAATTTGCTCTGGATGCCCTTGATCAATAAGTACGGTCGTCGTCCAGTATATGTGACTGCTTTCACTTTGTATACGGTTACTGCCATCTGGTGTGCCGTCGGCAAGGGTTACGCGAACTTCCTAGTGGCGAGAATCATCATGGGATTTGCCGCAGGAGCAGGAGAGTGCCTTGCTCCTGTTACTATTGCGGATGTATATTTCCTGCACGAGCGCGGAACGATCACCGCGTAGGTACCTCTTCCCTGCTGATGCGAGATAAATTACTAATTAGGTTATAGGCTCTACAACGCCTCCCTGAATTTTGGTGTTGCTACAGGAGCTATTATCGACGGTTTCATTGTGAAATACCATCCATGGCGCTATATCTACTATGTCGCCATTGCTCTTATTGGCGGCGTCACTCTGATCATATATGCGACATTCCCGGAGACGGCGTTTGCTAGAAGCCCGGTATCTAGCAACACTATCACAACATTAACAACCTCTGGTGACCGTGTCCGTCGCGGTACGAAAGGTGAAGAAGCTGGCGATTCCGAGTTCCAGGAATTCGTCACCAACGTTCAGAACCGTGGATGGTTTAAGCAAAGTCTCAAACTATACCACGGCACTCATACCCATGAGTCGATCTGGACAATGGCGATTCGTCCCGTTGGGCTTCTACTCCTTCCACCCGTCTTCTGGGCAACATTGGTTATGTCGGTGACTATTGGTTTTATTGTAGCGGTCACGTCCAACGTCGCACCGGCATTTAGTACTGCTTATGGCTTTGAGGCATGGCAATCTGGGCTGTGCTTTTTTGCAGCTATCATTGGATCCTTGCTTGGCATACTCTGTGGAGGCCATTTGTCAGACTGGGTCGCTGACTACTTCACTCGGCGTAATGGTGGTATTCGAGAGCCAGAGATGCGTCTTCCCGCTATCATGATTGGTGCTATTACCGGACCCCTTTCCCTAGCTCTGTATGGCTGCGGTATTCACTGGAAGATGCACTGGATTGTTCCTACTGTCGGAATTGGCCTAAGTAAGCCCTTCCATTTGCCTTTCTCTTTTCCGCACCAGACGCGCCTTCTAACTCGACACAGTAAACTTTACCATCACCCAGGCCACAAACGTCTCCCTCGTATACACGATCGATAGCTATCGCCCCATCGCTGGGGAGGTGGTCGTCACCCAGCTCGCCTTCAAGTCCGCCTTTGGGTTTCTGTTAGGTTTCTACACAAACCCATGGGTTGATAAAAACGGTTATAATGTTGCCTACGGCGAAATGGCTGCTATTTGCGGTGCTGTCCTTATGTTCTGGATTCCCCTCTTCATTTGGGGCAAGAAGCTCCGAGAGATGACTCTTAGCTGGCGGGTTATGGGATGGGTGCAGTGGGATGTTGACCGAGAGGTTGGCGAGTAAGCAGTTTGTGCCCACTCTTATTACTTCTATTTAGGTCCTGTAGGATGCGTAAATGAAGGGTTTAAGGGAGTGAGGCGGGCTAATATATTCCTACGGCGACTCATTGTTTTTAATGTTGACTGAAAGTGCCAACGTACCTTAATGGAGCTTTTTTATAATCATGATTTCGTACGGGCGAACATTATGCCTCGCCTAGGGGCCTATGATTTTATCTCACTTCCTCGGCCGCTTTGCTTGGCTGCTAGCATCCGTCTGAGCCCAAATCTCCCGATTTGTTAGCGCAATGAGGAAAATCCGGGCTTTGTTCAAGCTTCATGCCCGCCTCTACAGCAAAGATAATCAAAAGTTGGCTTCATTGGGCCTCTATGGAATCCCTAAGGGCTATCGATTCATGTAGCATTCATTGGATTGTATGTGCTAACCATCCCACAGTCCACAGTCACGGGTCAGAAAAAAACACGCCAATTTTGGCTGATGTTCCCCGAATATATATTCATATATCCCACCAATTACCACCTGTAAGACGCCCACGTACTCATCCTTGTATAAGCCTACATAAATAATTCCTGGCATCCGGTGCCAGCAACGGGCTTGTTCTCACCTGGGCAGTTTGACCGGGCATCCTAAACACAGAACTTCGGAGAGCGGTATCAGCGTGTCTATGCATTCCGATGGTCTCTTTTCTACTTCTGTTCCTCAAATGCAGGACATATTTTGGCGTATCGTGAGTTTTCGTTGCTGGAACAGTCCGTTCTGATATCAATTGGTACGGAATAAGTCACCAAGGCCGGCAACCACTGCTCGTTGGCCATAATAAATACATAGATAGAAGTGGCCATTGAGATAACGTAGTGACAGCCTCTTGGCGGACATGTGTGGAAAGCTCTACACTCAATTCGACCTCTTGACAGACTGACTCAGTGTTGAGGCTTCCACCTTCCTGATTACGAGGAGCCTGGTGAAGTCACCACATACACATAGAGTTTGCCATTATTTTCGGACGTTCTGATTCACTTTACTAAGAAAGAAATATCAGCAGCTCCATTTCGAATCGAATATAAAGTCGACGGTCGTGCCTTAAGATTGTCATATTCCTTTCTCATCTTCATCAACCAACAAGCTCCTGGTCCTAGCTACTACCGAAGAGTACCTAGTGCTAGGAGACAAGATGAAAACCTTGTCAAACTTCCTCTCCGTCCCCTTAGCAGTTACAACAAAGGCGGCAGCCATTGTGTGCCAACCTTTCCGGTCATTTTCACTCTCTCTATAATCCCTTACCTACATATCTCCCACGTTCCTTGCAAAACGCAACCTTCTTCAGTCTGGCGACTGACAAGTCGCTTGCCGCCATCAACCGATATGGCGTAGAGCAATGCTCTTGATAGCCTTCTCGATGGCTATACAGTCAATGGGACCTTGACTTGGATTGGCAGCATAGAGGAAGGTGGCCCGGAGTATAGCTTCAGTGGTACTTTCCAGGTACTATCTATCAAATTCTCGAAGAGATTCCAATTCTGACAGTCCTCAGTCGATCCTGTCTCAAGTTCTCCAAGTCAACCCCGATTATGAAGCCAGCCAGACTGCTGCTGTTGTGATGAACCCAAACCGGGTAAGTAAAACGCAAATATCTACCCTTTTATAATGTACCAAGGTAGAAACCAACCATTACTTCCCACGCCGGTATTATCTGCAATGTTGGAGGCACAGGGCCCGCTCGTCCTACAGATGAAAGCCAGGCCAGCTATCTCCGGTCTCTGGGAAATGGAAGGTGATATGTCGGAGGAGGCCCAAGAACGTGCGTCTGCGTCTCGTGTAGTTACGGCGCCGTTGTCTGGCTCTGCAATGACAATTACTACGCAATCGACCCCAGTTGTGCTTACCTGGCGGATTACGTGGACGCTATCATCAATGATCCACGGACAGCAGTTTGACACTGACAACCACAACGTTATTACTGGTGCTGATAGTTAACTGCTAGATACATAACTCAGAATTCTCTGAGAGGGCAGCCTAAGATTCCAAGAATAATCATGAGCAATCGATCGTTCAGTTCCCAGAAATTATCAGATCTGAATTAGATATTACTCTATCTCATGATTGAATATCAGTTGTCTATATTGACCCTAATCCTAAGTGCCTACAATCTAATCGAATGAAAACTTCAATGCGCATAGTAGTACGTATTGTTCACCGTCAATTGCAACCCTGCTCCATACCGAAAACTCCCTGCTCTCAGATCAGCTCACGGGGATTGCATTACACAGAAAGGTTTGGTCCAAAGTAATCAAGTACCTATATTATTAGAAAGCCAGTGTCTATGAGTATACGCCATATTATTTCACTGTTCAATTCCAAGTTCTTACACTTGTGACTGGGCTCAATCAACATTCCATCAAGTAGCTGTTCGACGAGAAACTAAGCATAGGAAAGGAATCAACAGAGTATATTTCTATATTTCCTCAATGATGCCCTCTCAGATTTTTCCTATAACTTACAATATCTGATGCAGCATCACTATGCGCATACGTATATTTGAGCCATTCTTAGGGCTTGACTCTGTCAATCATACCGTAAATAAAATTAGATGTTGTGTTGCCGCACCACTTGGGGGTTGCGCCCCGCTTACGGGTGAAATACCTTAATTGGCTTACTGTAATGCAAAGCTCAATATTATTAATGCTGCCACTACAGAGAATGGTAACAATTTGTAGGGGAGAGAATGGGATTGATTGAATTGATGAACATGCCATGATCGGCATACTACCCACTGAGGGATTAGTATCCGATTAAACATATAGGCCATACTGGAGCCATAGTTAGAAGTGGATTCATAAGCTCACTCGCGCCGTAGCTTACGAGCATCAGCGTGATCAAAGCTCAAGTTGCCATCGCTGGTCCCCGACAGCCAGCTCTCTTCGTCCGGACTACCAGGGGATAGTCGGTATAGATTAAGCTACTGACAGCATCTCTCTCCCAGACAAAGTCCTTGTTTACCATTTCGAAATCAATCTTCCAGATCAGCTTTGCTGTAATCAGACGCAAACTCTGCAGGGCTGAGTTCTTTCCCACACACGCCCTGGATCCTATCAGGAACGGCTGATAGGCTAGGCGGTTGTCACTCTCAAATAATGTATCCTTGCCGTGGGATACCCACCTCTCGGGGTGGAACGAATCGGGCTCCCTAAAGTACCGGGATGACCGGTGAATACTATAAATATCGGCAGACACAATCGTGCCCTTTGGAACGTAAGTTTCGGCTATGGTGCACTCTGGGGCGGTTCGCTGGGCGGTTTTGCCATTGGCTGGTGGCAGGAGACGCAATGCCTCGCGAATGCAGCCATTCAGCAAGGGCAGCTGCAGTAGGAGTTCGTTTGTGATGTCAGACTCGTCCTGGAAACTCGCCCTGACTTCTTTACGAACTTTGTCGTATATACCCGGATTGCGAAGGATGTTATAAAACAGGGCTACCACTGCAATGCTCGATGACTGGTAGCCAGTGAATCTGCCGCGCAGAACAGGCGTGAGTTATTATATATCAATCCCGGTACACTAGCGGGAAGAGATGAAATATGCTTACAATAGGACTATGATATTGAAAACCATAGCGTCACTATCGAGAGAGAAACCGAGTTTTTCATTGGCCCTCATTGCCTTTATGAATGTCTTCCGTGTGCTAGCATTCTGTCGTTCTAAGCACCTGGAGAGAAGGGTTAGCAAGGAACAATGTATATGGGCTATTCAAAACCTAAGACGTACTCTTTGAACTTGTCAGCAGGAAGAATTTTAGAGAACGGAGTAACCCGATAAGGCAGAATCCAAAAAAGAATGTGTAAAATCACAGTTACTCCAGGGAAGTTGCTTAACCAGAGGAGGAATTCTACCATGGGCATAGACGCCTTTCCCACAGTCTTAAGAAATTCCCATGTCGCTGCACAGTAAGAACATCAGTATACTCCATCTTGAAGTAACTAAGATGGTTTGCGCCATACATTTCTTCCCCATTGTCAGGGGTTCACCGAAGGTCACATCTGCGAGGATTCCCCACAGTATCGTCTCCAACTGGGCCCGAAGATCGACTTCGTCTCCGTGATCTGCATGCTCTTCAAGCCGAAGGATGGCTTCGTCGACGTGGGACTTCTGGATTTGTTCTTGCTCTGCCAGGCTACTAGGCGTGAAGGCTTGTTCCACGGTCCGACGGAGCTTCTTATGCATATCAAGATCGGAAACTGTGAGCAGCGTGGGCGTGGGATCCGCAAACAGAAGGCCAGTGAGGAAGTCTATGAAGGTGGCTTTTTTCGAAAAGCCGCCTTCTTCCTGCTTTGAGTAGATCTCATTCCGAGCTTCGACGGTGGCAAATGAGAGCTCATTTGTCGCTATACGCACGACCGTTCCTGAGCATCCAGTCGTCAGCCTTAATAAAACAGCAGAATTAGACTTTATTGATATCTCACCGTATCTGGCGTGTAATTCCTGTAGGTCTGAGTTGTAACTGCCCCGGTAAAGAGAGGCCATTATCCACAACTTTACCATTCAGTTGAAGTGTGTAAGGAAAAGGGAGATGGTCAGCAGCATACCGGGGAGAACTTCGCAAGCACCGGCCCAGGAACACGGGCAAGTGGGTGAAGGAAGCAACTGTACGATATATACGCCAGTGCTAGTACACTAATCTGTGAGGTATTGTTAATCAAGGGCCCGGCTCCATAACTATGGGGAGCAAGACAACTTACGACACCCGCCACGGTGGTCGGTTGTAGCCATTGAAGTAAGAAAAGGGGTTGAGTCATCATTCTAGGAAAATGAACTAATATCGTCGAAGTTGGTTGTGATAGTTCAGCAGAGTATGAGGCCTTTAAGCACATCTCTTGTATGGCAGACTGCGTAAAGCCTTTCGTAATGACCAAACCACCCAGTTGATCCGACCGCGATGCGGGATTTGTAAGATTCGTGATCCTAGCAGGCAGCGTGTCCCCCCAAACCCAACGTTCCAAGAAGGGTTGAGTCTTGTTATCCGTCCCTTCCAGGTTCCATTTCGATTGCCGCTCATAAAATTAAGATTTAGTACTCCGTACTTCGGAGAGTCTGAAAACAAGGTTACCCAAAGCTTAATTAGATTAGCAAGATGATTAGCCGGCCACTATCATAGATTTGGTTGGCTTCAATTTCCTCCAAAAAGGCCTCAAGTCTCAATCGGGTTTGGGCTCATTGAAGCGAGGGAACTTTCGTCTTTCCCATTCGTGTCTGATAAGGTCCTATGTCGCGTAATACCAGTGGATTCCTATCTTCGTATGTGCCGTGAGTTCATTCAACACTCAAGCCTCGCATTGCCCCTTCGACCCTAGGGCCAACTGATGCTTGACAGGCTATTGTTTCCCACATCTGGCTTGTCGCGTGGGATACTCGGTTGGGTCCTTCGTACTCGGGGGTACTGGGGTGCGGAGCCAAATCTCTTATCAACGAGAGCCCCGACGGATGACATAGATGGTCCCGTCAAGGTACAATCAGCGCAAATAAGTAACGGAGACGAAGCATGCCTGCCTTACCAGGATTCTTGTCTTTTGCGCGCTCACCCCCTTAGCATGTTTAGATGTCGCGAGACCTTCCTTTGGTTGGATAATGATAATCATTCCAGAAACCATGAAATGCCCTGGAAAATGGTTCAACACTTAGCCTTCCCCCATCATGGGCATTCCTTCGTGGTCACGGGGTGGCAAAGTTGCCTTCATCCTCCCGTCAACCACAAACCCAAAAATACCATTGTTTTGGGGTTCGATCCGCAGTATTTTAGAGAGAGAGGTCTCTTTACTGGCTTATGAGGGTAGAGTGAAAATTCACTCGTTTCCACTTATCTCTCACGGTTAGAGTCGGGACGGCCCGGAAGCGGTGTGGAGCTGTACCAAGCGAGAAACATAAAAGTAGATCACACCTGGGTGGATCCCCAGATACCAGTAAGTATTCACACTTCCAGGGTGATCTATCTCGCTTTTGCTTTCAGGCATATGCCGTGCTAGGACATCTTAGATGTTAGACTTGTAGACATTCCGCCAATACCATGGGGATATACTCCGTAGATTGACTGTAACCCCACTTAGAAAAAGAATATAAGGTGCCTTTATGTTAAGGAGCTATGCTTACTTCCAGACGTTTGTCTAACTGTCCTCATATGAAGTATTGGTTACGAACAAGAGCTATGGTGTCACAGTACTGTACTTGGCTTACTGTTTTTTGATTATCTATCATAGTACCGTCTTCATACCTGCCTCCCCGCCGTGACATATGGCCGTAATCGTCTCCAGCCTAGGCAGTGCCCTAGCAACGTCCTTTGGCATTGTACGATATCCCCTCCATACGATGCTGACAGTTTCTTTTTTCTTTTCTTTTTTTTTTTGGAGGAGACCCCGCTGATCAAGCAAGCTAGATGGTGCTGTTTGCAGTTACCAGAGTCATTTACAACCTTTGCGTCCATCCGCTCCGCAACTTCCCCGGTCCGATCCATATGCGGGCCTCGGTATTCCCCTACCTCTACAAGGAGTTGGCTGGCACCCTTTCGGACGATATTCTGGACCTGCACAGGCGCTACGGCGAGGTGGTGAGGGTGGCGCCTCACGAGCTGTCCTTTATCAACGCCGCGGCCTGGGACGACATCTACAGCCAAAAGCAGAACTTGGGGAGAGACACCCGCTTCTACTCTGTCCCCGAGAAACACCTTGCCTCCGTTGACCTTCAGAAAGGCAATATCGTCCGGCACGCGCTCCAGCCTGGTTTCAGCGAGAGGAGCCGGCGGGACCAGGAGCCCATCATTATGTCTTATGTCGACTTGCTGGTACGGCGACTGCACGAGAGGTGCGGCGGAGGTGCGACACCCCTGGATATAGTTCCATGGTACGATTTCACTACCTTTGACATCCATAGCGACCTAGCCTTAGGTGAGGCTTTCCGCTGCCTCGAGAAGTCCGACTATCATCCCTGGGTTAGGGATACCTTCCAGCTGAGCCGTGCTGGGAGGTTCCTACGGCTGCTGAACTACTTTCCTAGACTGAAAAAAATTCTGTTCTTCTTGGCGGGGGAGTCAGCTCGGAAGCGGTCACGGGAGCACACTGAGTTGCCGAGGACGAAATTGCTGAAGCTTATGGATGGCGGCAAGGAGGAGCGCTCCGATCTAATCGGGAACCTAATTAAGCGAAAGGACGAATTGGTGAGTGTTCTCTACATGATTATGCCGTCGTCTTCAGCTAATATCTTTCCTATAGGGATTATCAATGGAGGAACTTCAGGCCAACGCTATCATCCTAGTCCGTGCTGGAGCAGAGACCACGGCGACGGCGCTCTCAGGATTAACGTACTACCTCTTGACAAATGCAGAAGCCCTAGAAAAAGCAAAGCTAGAGGTCCGATCTACTTTTAAGGACGAATGTGAAATTACCTTTTCGTCTGTTTGCCGCCTGAACTTTCTGCAGGCTTGCATGAATGAGGCACTACGGCTCTACCCCCCTATCTCGGTTGGAATGCCGAGGGTGACTCCACGGGAAGGAGTGCTCATTTGTGGACACTATGTGCCTGAAGATGTAATGAGAATCCACAGTCATAGCGCAAAGTATAGTCGATGGAACTCCTTGATTGACAAATGACCTAGACTACCGTTGCTGTTAACCAATGGGCGCTATACCACCAAGACGGCCTCTTTCGGGACCCGTTCAACTTCCACCCCGAGCGCTTCCTCGGCGATCCCCAGTATGCGAACGACAATCTCCATGCCTTGCAGCCGTTCCTAGTCGGGCCCAGAGCCTGTTTTGGTAGAGCGTACGTATTGTCTTTGCCCCACTGGTTGAATTGTATTAGACCTTCTTCTTGCTTGCTGACCCCGCCCTAAGTCTGGCCACTGCAGTGATACGCACTGTATTTGCTCGACTGTTATGGAACTTTGACCTCCGAATTTCGGATGAAAGCAGAAGTTGGATTGACCAGAAAATATTCCTCATGCGGGAGAAGGGACCGTTGAAAGCTTATCTAACGCCTCATCGTCTAGAAGCAAGCACGGCTAAGGAGTTAGCCATTTAGCCATAAGCAGATAAATTGTTATACTCTTTTACAGTACAGGAGTTTGAAATGCACCCACTGAAACATTTTGATATATAGTTTACACTAGGGAATGAATCGGGATTACAAACTCCAAGTTATAGGTTCACGGCTCAAAATGGCGTTTAATTCGTCATTCAAGTGTCTAGTGCGTGGGTGATACATCGTCGCAGCTCACCGGACGAAGAGTACCCCACTGGAATGCCGGGAGCTCTACTTGCTAATCCAGCTTTTTGCCAGCGCTTCTGTAAAAACTTGTCGAAGGCTGTGAGAGACTGAGGACATGCATTAAACCTAGGCTACTCAGTTACGTCGATTCTCACAGTGCGTTCCATATCAATGGTCAAAAATACGGGATAAACTCCGTCATTGTTTAACCATAAGGGCCTCTATCGACGGCGGGTCCCTGGCTAAGCAATGACAGACTTTCCTATCCTTCCTTCTACTAAATCCATTTAGGATAAGGTTCAATGTGTCATTTTCCTTTCATTTCCATTCATTTGATTTCATTAAAGGGTGCGCATTGTCCCCAACATGTTTCTTGTTCTCGTGTATCATTGAACATCTCTAGCCCAAGGGCCACTTGGAACACCTGACCTTCTCAGCCATTATGGATGAACTGACTTATCAGTCGAGGCTCATTCCAACAGAGGAGGCACAGCGAACAGGCTGCTTCACTTCCTTACCTATCCGCATTCATCCCCGCAACGACATTGCCGATGGGGCAACAGCCAAGTTCGCTGCAGACTGGGGAAAGCACGTTCATGACGGCAGGGAGAAGAGAACCCACTTCTGCCCTTCCCCCGTCGGGAATTGGAATTCGTTCCTCTACCCCGAGGCCCTCCCTGAAAGGCTTGGTATTGTTTCTTATCTACTGGACCTTGGTCTGATCCACGACGGTGAGTTCACGAATGGGGGTCATGCGTATCAGCTGGCAGGCATGTGACTCATGTGCTGACTTGGCTGGTTGTATAGATGTGAATGAGGAACTCAGCGTCCAAGACGCCGTAAAGGCGCATGAACGTCTGAGGCCTGCCTTGGACCCTCAGGACAACCGCAAGTGGGACCCAGAGTCACCGCAAATGAAATTCAAGATGCTGTTATCCGAGTGTGTTCTTGAGTGTATCAAAACAGATCGCAAGCTCGGCACAGCCATGCTTGAGGCTTTTCGTGTTCTCTGGCTGGATATTGCCGAGAACGCCACCAGCGAACTGCCACAGACAATGGAAGACTATTGGCGTGTACGAATGTCAAATGGTGGTATGAGGTAGGCCAAGTCTGGGTCGTTCTGTTAGCATTTCGACAGTACAACTAACCCATGTACTATGGCAGTGTTTTCTGGCCTATGGTTCTGTTCGCCACAAACCTTCACCTCTCGGAAGAACAACATGCTTTAGTCCAACCCATCATTGCCGCCGCCGAGGAAGCCCTTTGTTGGGCGAATGACTACTTCAGCTATGAACGTGAAGTCTGGGAGCTTGAGACCGGAAAGGCGAAACGCATCGTCAACCTTGTCGAGATGGTGTCCCGGACCAAGGGACTTTTGAGTACAGATGCCAAGGCAGAAGTCAAAAGGATGATCTTGGAAGCTGAGGCTAAGTATTGCCGGCTCCGCAACGATTTGCTCAGTTCACACCCAGACATGACCTTGGATTTGAAACGTTGGATCGAGTATATCGGTCTGTCGATCTCCGGTAATCACTATTGGCTCTCGGCTTGTCCCAGGCAAAATGCATGGAAAACCAATGACACCGCTAATGGCACCAAGAGCGACGAGTCAAGTACTGATAACAATGACACGCCATTGAAAACGCAGAAGTGTCTTAACAACGGCGCCCCCAATGAGCCGCATGCTGTCTGTCAGTATCCCAAGGAAGAGCTCAACGACTTGGCCTTGGCTGCGCCTGTTGCACACGTCTCTAGCATGCCCTCCAAGGGCACGAGGACCCAGCTCATCGAGGCCCTGAATGTCTGGTTGAAGGTGCCTCCAGGAGCCTTAGCACACATTACCTCGGCTATCGATATGTTGCACAACGCGTCGCTGATCCTGGACGACATTGAGGACAACTCGCCTCTGCGGCGCGGACTTCCCGCCACCCACGTCGTCTTCGGGGGGGCGCAGTCTATCAACAGCGCGACCTTCATGTTTGTGAAGGCGACGGCGGTGGTGCGCTCGGCGCTCAGCTCGGCGGCACTGGCGGCGCTGCTGGAGGGTCTCGAGACACTCTTTTTGGGCCAGAGCTGGGACCTGTACTGGAAGCACAACTTGCAGTGCCCAGGCGAGCGCGAGTACGTGAGCATGGTGGACCATAAGACGGGCGGCATGTTCCTCATGCTGATGCGACTGATGGTGGCCGAGAGCCCGTGCTGGGGCAGCGCGGTCGTCCAGGACCTGGAGAGGCTGATGCAGCTGCTGGGACGCTTCTTCCAGATCCGTGACGACTATCTGAACTTCAGTGCCTACGCGGCCCAGAAGGGCTTCGCCGAGGACCTCGACGAGGGTAAATTCTCCTTCCCCGTCGTGTGCGGCTTTGAGAAGCATCCCGAGCGGTGCGGCCACATCCTCGCCGTCTTCAGACAGCGCCCAACGAATGTGGGCGTTGAGGCTAAACCACTGTCCAGGGACGTCAAGGAGCATCTAATAAAGTGTATTGCGGCGTCTGGCGGCTTCGACGAAACCCTCAAGAGCCTAAGGAGTCTAGAGCACGAGCTAGACCGAGAGATTGCCAGGCTTGAAGAGGGATTGAGTCAAGCTAATCCGCTCCTGAGACTATGCTTGGCTGCGCTGAGTATGGAAGGATGTGAGAAAATTTCATATGGTAATGCTGGGGGTCGGGATGGTCGGTTGTTCAGAGAATAAAATATTCAAAGAAAGAGTACAAGCATAAGACCAGAACCAGGAGAGTTTCCATAACTCATCAAGACTAGTCCCCTACTCATGAATGTATGACGGACGCATTGCGTATTATTCTGGGAGTAAAGTAAGACCTCTCCGGCCGATTGGTCAGTCATAACCTTTATGTTCATATGCAGTGCAACACGGAATGTACAGTATGCCGCAAGTCATACAGCATGTGCTTATTCACGGTTCAATCACGTTGATGTTCGGGCTTACTCGCCACTGAAGGGGCAAAGTCATGCCTTCAAAGGAGACTCCAAAGATTTTTCAAAAAGCCCATAGCAGGGATATTGTCAACGAACCTGCGGCTACTTTATATACATTTGTATTCGTAGCCCTCTTGTCTGATGATCGTGGATATAGAGAAAGAATTAATAAAGTATATTTTCCTTATTAATTATAGTTCCCTCTATATAATACTCTCTTAGATTTTTCTTATATAATATTTAATATAGTATTGCTATGTGTATACATATATTCGTGCCGTTCTTAGGGCTTGACTCTGTTGGTTATATTACCCTAACCCTATATTCGGATAACCCTAATCTACTTGCCTCACAAAAAGCGGCGGCGATTGAGAAATGAAGGAAACGCACGGCACATGGTTCGCCAAACCATAAGTTTAGTCCGATTACTCCAATGACGATCAATATCTGAATTGATTAAATTCTGCTTGCTTTTTGTCGCTGGCAAATAAACATGAAACAAAGATCGGCAGTCGCGAGCCGACTCGTTCGTTCCTTAATTTTGTTTTTCTTTTTTTCTGGCTAACGGTTCGCCGGCGCTAATATCGGGCATTCTATTGCTTGAACTCCATATGCGATCCTCTTTTCCTGGATGTTTTTGCTGATGTCTTAGTCGAAGCATTGGCTATTGATAGCAGATAGCATCTATCAATTCTATCAATCACACGGGGAGAAACTCCTTGCGTATGGAGTACATGGCGTTCTGTAAGACGCAAATACAAGCTCGTATGCGTATCGTAGAGCAATCGGCGCTAGTCTATAAGCATACTAGAACTTCTCCACAGGAACCAACAAACTTAAAAGAGCCATGTATCAGAACTAGTCAGTATAAATTACAGCACAAGCTGTGAATATTAAATATCTCCAAAATATTTTTGACAGACTCGTTCCATCGCAAGCTCTTCAGGCATTGGCTCTAAGAACTAATCAATCTCATTGACCCAAAAGAAATTCTAGGGATTAACCTGATAGGCAGAAGTGTATTCCCAATATGATGGATACCAACCCGCAGTTTCCCAATCAATGATACCAACAATATATGATCCCCACGCACAAATATATTAAGACTGCTAAGATCACCATAAGTAAAAATCAAAGGCCAAGTCTTATTTTGCAGCCTTATAAGTTCTTGAACCTCAGGGTCAAGACTTGAATCAAAATCCATGCCCATGCGTATATGCCTGTGGAAGTCTTGAGTAGTATCAAAGGGACCAACTCGTAAGGAGGTCCCTGGAATACGGCAGTCAAAAAGGGATCCACCATCAATAGAAGCAACTCCCCCTCCTCTGGAGGCGGGAGGTCGCGCATCTCACGGATCAGTTTTCCTAGTTGCAAAAGGAGTTTTGTCTTTGAAGCCGATTATGTCTCCCTTGATTCTTTCCATCACAATGTATGTCCACTCAGAATGGGTAAAAGCATATAGAACTCTGGATACTGGAAAAGATGTATATTGCGATAGGAAATGCATTGTTAATGCTTCGGATAAATGTACGCGACGCCTATACTTGACACATAGTGTGTCCGTTAACATGAGGACGTTCCCCTCCCGAGGCCGAATACGCCTGAGAACTTTGATTGCTAAAAGTGTTGAATACCGATACAGAACACTGTCATTGATAGGTTTGGATGTGGCAGGCAAGCCGTGGATGGCGAGGAAGAAGGCCGTTTTTCACTTGACATATTTGATAGGTGGGAAACGTTGAAGCAGATACTCAGCATCAAAGAGATGTAAGAGATATCCTGGGTAATGAGAGGTGAGCTTGGTCGTAATGGAACGGGCCCTCGTACTCCGGTTGACTCCGGTGATATCCCTAGTAGGTTTTGATCCTGACGTAATACAAGCCATGTAATACTTCGTATGATACTTTAGTAGGAGACCGCCTACTTTAATGAGTAAAGTCTGTATATTATTAAGTATATCAATAGCAAGTTATTAGCTCAGAAAACTATGACATTATTACCAGATCCCTGCATGACAGTAAAATAAAAAATGTACTAGGGAAATCACCGGGGTCATCCATAGTACTAAGAGTCGGGCAAATGTTAAGCCGACTGCCGCTGGTATTGGTATTGACCGTATTGTACTCCGTAGTAGCAAACCTAACCCTAATTCCCATTCAAAGCTGTTCCTAGTACGCGATTCGCTGCCGACCCAGGTGGCCCACATATCGTTTGACGGTGACGGCTCTAGGTGCCCTGGCATGGTCCGCAGATCTCGTAATTTCTGAAACTGAAAAGGGCTTAGCGGGGTGTGGAATGTACGCAAAACTTCCAAAAGTATCAAACCCCTGAGAGCCTGCATCAGTGGTACAAATGTTCTCCGGCGAACCTTTATCCTCGCCATTTATTGACTCGCGGTTAGCTACAGCTGGCCACGTTTGCGATATTCAGATAGTCGTTCATAATTGGACTCTATCATTATTAGTGACTTCGAGACATATCCTTGATGGTTCCTGAAGTCGCGGGACGCTATTTAATAGCTTCAATACGTACGTAGTATTACGTACCAATAGGCTATACGTAGTCTATGAACAATAATTGGGTCATGCCCAATTGACGCTCCCGAGTGACGATTCTGACGAACCATGGAAATACCGTACGTAGTAAGATTCATCGTTCTCTGTTAGATTCGTTCGTAACTTAGGGCAATCTAAAGTGCGTCCTTAGCTGCGGTACGCCCGAGCTGTCCCTGCTAGCAAACCAAAACGGACTAGCTCTTATCTTCCCCTGCCCAACTGGCAACTCCCCCCTCCCGCAAGTCTAGAAACATTAATTGTTCCATTATCCATCTCCCGAGAAGGGATTACACACAACGACCTGATTACTATCACGATCATCCATCCAGACCCAGTGCGAGGATTACACCACGCTTTTCGGACAAGGACGGCTGCCAGACTTTTCCAATGCGGCAACCGCCATGTCGCTCAATGGGTTAGATGGTCCCGCTGTCATCGATGCCTATCAAACCGCCTTGTCGGAGGCAGGAGGATGGTGAGTCTTGATACCTATGTGTTGGTGGTTATTTACAGTCGTCAATTTGCCCTCAATGCTCGATTAGGTTCTTTCGCATTCGTGGCATGAGACAGCTGAAAACCGACGAAAGGCGTCTGACAAACGACGACACTACGTGACGACAGCTAACGATTGATTGATTAGGCTCCTTCTCAAATATGCGTCCAGAGACGAGGTCACCTTGCTAGGCCGAGGGACCGGCGGTGTACCGGATGTGCGAGCAACGGTGGAAAGTTATGAGGAGAAGTCGCCATTGTACGGGTTTCTACAATATCGCAGGAGGAAGATAGTGCTCAAATATGTCCCTGATGGAATGTCTCGGCTGGTCCAAGGTAGGTCGCTTGTTCTTATTGACCATCGTAATACCAGCCAAACTTATCCTTTGTCTGCCTTCCAGCTCGTACAACGGTCCAGTTCCAGTCGATCCTCGACAAGTTCACCCCACAAGACACCACATTTGAATTCAAAGCTCCAGGCGATCTTACCGAGAGTGCCCTATCATCGGCTTGTCTGTTACATGCAGTATCCGGATCAATAACGTCGTCTTCGAGTTCTCTGCGCCGCCGCCGTTTGATGGAAATCGCTGAAGATGCCGAGGAAGGACCCCCTCCGCCCAGTAGTGCGCAGTCTGAGGCGCCTCAGTCACCAGAGGATACAAATGATAGAAGGCTCAGTCAGGCGTCGGATGCGACAGCAGTTCCACCAAAATCGAAGAATGATGAATCACCAAATATTCCTCCTGTCCCTGAAAGCGAAGTAGATGCTCGATCAGAGACAGCCTCCGTTCGATCCGTTTCGCGAAGAAGATTCCTCGACCAATTCCAGCAAGATTCGTTCGAACGCCGGAGCTCCACTCAGTCGATGAGACCTTCACTCCAAGAGCTACACTATGCGGCCCCCTACCGACAAAAGGTGAAAACGGAACATCGTCCGTCGGCAGATATCAACGGTCGCCCACGCACCGCTGGCTCGATGTCGCGCGGTCAAGAGCATCGTCCTACCGCAGCTTTACCTGCCGGTGTTCGCTCGCGAAAACCTGCTGGTCATCCCAACAGACCAAAATCAACACCGGACGTACCTCCCGTGCCCACTTTGGCTTCTCTCAGAAATGCGCCTCCAGTACCACTACTGATTCCCCCACCTACCCTGTCAATTGGAAAGCCCAAGCTTTCACCAGGCGCAAAGTCGATGAATGCACTTCCTTCATCCGGGATGTCTCCAGAAAAACAACGGTTGATGAAAGCCCTTGAACTCCGCAAAAAGCAAATGGAAAAGAGGACGCAGGAATTACAGAAGAAACAAGCGCAGAAGATTACTACAGCGATGGAGCCTACGATCAGTGAAATAGTCGAAGATAAAGAGAAAATCGAGCAACCTCCAATAAAGAATGACACGCGCGACCCGACGCCACCCGAAACTGGGGATACAACTACAGAAGCACGTGCCGTCACTACGAATGGAGCTGAAGATAAGAAACCTTTATCGGCGGATATTGCGAAAGCCGACTCTGCGGTGGAAATGGTTACCTTAGCATCTAAAGATGCGGAGCCTTCTGTTTCCAGCATCGAGGTAGAAGAAGACGCCGACAGCAACGCAGAGAATACCAGCGATAAGAAAGCAGATGAGCAAGTGGACGAGCAAAATATACAGCCTGAGCTGGCAGAGAAAACGTCACTACAAGATGATCCCAAGGAGGATATGCCGGAAATTACGCATACCGGAGAAGCCGCACAGGATTGCGAAGAAGAAACGATGACGCCACGGACAACCGATTCAGACAATACGATCAAAGTATCTGTCACTCCGGATATTGAGGATGAGGAAACAAAAATTACGGATGAAACAGGGGCTACAGCAGGTCCAGTGGTAGATACCACGGTACTAGAGACCACAGTGGAGACACCAGAGACCGACGAACGATCAGAGGCACCACAAGAGGACGATCAATCCGAATTGATTACCATCGTCGCTTCAGTAAGTGACTTGAAGCCAGAACTTCAGGAAGCGATATCTGCCACTCCGAGCGAAGAAAGACTGCCGGTTGTTACGGAGAGTGCAAATTTACAGGCGGAGGATATCCCTTTACCGCTAGAGTCCGGGGACGACTTAGAGGACCAAGTTCCCACTAAGGCCGCGCTAGAGACGGTCTCCACCGCCCAGGAACAACCCCTCCCGCAACCCGAGCAAGCAGAAATCGAAAAGTCGGAGAAACAGAAACGACTCGCTCTGTTGGAGCCAATCCAAGTCCCCACGCCTGACTTTTCGGATGATGAGAATTTATTGTCAGACGATTCATTTATGGAGGAGCTGAAATCTGCCACTGTGCAAGAGGCCCAGCCTGTCTCGGTGGGCAAGGGCCCCTTATCGCCCGACGGAGAACCGCGGACACCGCTCGAAGCCTGGCAGACACGCGCCGTTTCCAATCCAAGTCGACGCCTTAATGAATTCAGCTCGCTCTCCGGAGAAACTCGATCGATATCGGCGACGTTCGTGGACAATAACAGCCAGTCGGTGAGACCGGCACCGGTAATGCAAGCCAAAAAGGTCAATGTGTCCTCTGGTATCTCGAAGCGGATAAAAGCGTTGGAGATGTTTTCAAACAGCTCAGCTCCTCCTCCAGGCAATCTTGCACCTCCAGGTAATGTCGCTTCGCCGGCAGCATCGTCAGCGTTTGAAAAATTCCGCAAGCGCGCATCTGTGTCCCTGAATGGTAATCTACCTTCAGCGACGACTACTAGTGTCAGGTCATCTTTCATTTCTGTCGCCGAGTCCTCACCCCTGAATCGAAGTGAGTCGAGGTCACTCCCCAAGACGAATTCGGTTTCCGTCACTGCACGTATCGTTCGAGATCCCAGTACTCCTTCAACCGAGCCAAGTGCCACTCCTCTAGACGCGAACATCCTCGGCCTTCAACGCAGTCCCCTAATCGTGCGACATGATTCTTTCGATACACAAGCGTCGGAACATGTGCTATCGGACAGTGCGACCGATCTTCGAAGTAACAACTTCTCGCAGCCAGGAACCGACACAACCGTTTCCCGTTCGGAGAGTCGGGCTTCTTTGCAGTCGCAAGTTGAGGATTGGAGCAATAGGAATGGCTCAACAGGAGATTTTGGGGCAAACTCCGATGACAAAAAAGATTCTCGTAGGTCTAGGTTCATGCGACGTATGTCGTCGTTGAGGTCTCCGTCGCGCAAGAGTCTGATCAGTCCTCCACCTGGAATAGACAAGCAACGATTACCATCACCGCATGCGGAGGAATCAATTCGTTCTGCATCAGTACCGGCCATTGACATTGGCGAAGTCAACGTGCAGTTCCCAGACACATTACTCTGGAAGCGACGGTTTCTCCGGATCGACGACCAGGGATATTTGGTATTGACGCCAGGCAGTACGGATACCGGCGCCCGCAATATCGTGAAACGGTATCATCTTTCAGCATTCAAGACGCCGTGCCTGCCCGACGAAGAAAGACAAGAGCTCCCGAACAGTATCCTGCTTGACTTCCGCGACGGCAGTACATTACAATGTGCTTGCGAGTCCCGGAAGGGGCAGGCTGCTGCACTGAAAAGTAAGTTCATCGATACCCTGACGTGAAACATTTGACTAACAAGTTGCAGCTCTCGTCGATGCGCACAATGCCTATCAGCATTAAAATGGACTTCTAAGAAGCACCAATTTCCATCATTTTTCTTTTCTTTTGGTCATCCCAGTACGGTACCGCATGCATTCGAGTCCGTGGTTTATACCCCAGCATCATCAAAATTCTTTTCATCGCTCGTCTTCGTGTATTCTCTTTCCTTTGATCTCTATGCCGTGACGGGCGGGTCGACCAGTCATGGCATGAACTTCATGAAAATAGCCACATTACCGCTTAGCGTTGTACATCCTTTTACCTTTTTTTTTTTTCTCTTCCCTCTTATCATCTACCTTCTACACACATTGCATACTCCTTTCCACTTGCTTGACGCCCTTTCCCTTACCTTGCCACTATCTTATTCTGTTATGAGTCTCCATTCACTTCATGTACTCTTGTCTCTTCTATCCTTCTTGACTCCATATTCTTGTCATCCTGATCCTATCTCTAGCTCATTTTGGTGGGGAGGTCTGTTCCCTACTTCTTACATAGATATTCCCTATAGACCGATTCCCTCTCACAAGGAGATCAGACACGAAACGCTTTTTTGCTTGTTGCAACTGCGTAGATTCTACTCTAATCGTACACGACACTCCAGCTCCTATCTCATATCCAATTAAAACGAAAAGTCTATGAACTCTCAGCAGGCGGATTCTTCTCCTCCCACTCTTCCAAAAATCGAATAACTTTGGGAGCCCAAACTTCCTCTCCAGCCTCCAAATCTTGATATTCCAGAATCTTTTCGGGGTCGAGTGTGTAATCTCCCTGTTTGGAGCGGACTAGTGAACTCATTAGTCCGCAGCTTCCGACTGCTTTGCCGAGATCGTGGGCGAGGGAACGGACGTAGAAGCCGGAGGAGACTGTCATGGTGATTTTGGCGGCGGGTGGGTTGGGTGCTTTTTTCTCTTCTTTTGACTCTTCTTTGGAGTTGCTGGTTTCTTGATTCTCGGTGTTTGCGCCTTCGGTAGTGGGTTGGGCGGGTTCCGATGACTCGGGATCAGATTTCAGACGTTTTGATTCCGTCGCTGTTTCTGTAGTTTTGTTTGCGCTATCAAGACCGGGAGAAGCCTTTCTCTTCTTCTTCTTATCCTCTAATAGTGAGTTCGCTGCCGCTTGCTCAGCTGCTTCTGCCTCCGACGCAACCGGTATCGCAGCCTCCTTATCCAACATCTTCTCCGCAACCTCCTTCTCTTCACCAGTCATTTCCACCTCCGGCCACTTATAGTCATGCGTTCCAGGCTCATACCATTCCAGAATCTGCAAATCATAAACCTGGACTTCTCTCGACTTGATTTCAACGGGTGGCTCCATCCCCGCTCTCGCGTACTCGTATAATCTTACACCTTGTATACTCTTTGCCGAGAAAATCGGTGGCCGCTGCATAATCTTTCCGCGAAATTTCTTCATAGCCTCCTCCACCACTTCACGCGTAATATGCTCATAGGGCGCTTTCCGTACGAGTTTGCCAGTGCGATCGTACGTATCCGTCTCCGCACCAAATAATACCACCGTCTCGTATGTCTTTGGACATTCCAGAAACTTAATAAGATGTTTCGTCCCTCTTCCGATACCTGTAATCAGTACCCCGGTAGCCATGGGGTCGAGTGTCCCACCATGCCCGATTTTCACTTCGGGTCTCTTCTTGCGACGATTGCGGAAGTTTACGTCGTTTTTGCGGCGGGTGATTTCGCCTTCGATCCAGGGCCGGAATGTGCTGGAGGGGTTGAAGTGTTTTTGGAGTTTGCGGAGGACGTCGGCTGATGTTACGCCTTCTGGTTTGTGGACGGCTGTTCTCTTCTATTAGTTTTTTTTTTGGAAGTTGATGATGGTGATGGTGGTGTGTAGATCATCTACATACGCAGAATACCCTCGTAGATTTTTCCTGCTGACATTGTGGTTTGTAACACCTGCGCGCCGCGATTGATGCCTCGCTTGATTAAGCTCATCAAGAGCGATGCAATTGACTATGCGTGGTGTATCAATTGATGATTGTCGTTCTGAATGAATATCAATCGTAAACGAAATTCCAGAAGGAAGCTTATTTTTTAGTGGGTCGAAGTGACCTTGCTTACGTAGTAGTTGCTTAGCTTCCGTTCGGCAAGACTCCGAACGCGTGCCTCACTCATTCCATTCCATCTCAGATCAACACTCATTCTTCTTCTTTAATTACTTCTACTCAATCTAATCAAACGCGAGACGCATACAACATGCCCACCATATCAGACCCATCCAAGTCATGACGTCCCGCGAAGACCAGATCCTTAAACCCCGAGATCCCTCGGTCGAAGACGAGAACGAATGGGAAGAGTTCAGCTTGACCGATGTCAAAGTGCTGATCCCTGGCAAGTCGCGCTATGCCAATCTGCTGGATGCGTCGCCGGACAATCCGGTGAGGGTTGTTGGGAGTTTGAATGAGGTCGAGGATGAGCAGGGACATTTAGGTATGACTTGCTTTCTTTTTTATTTTGGGTCTTGATGATGTACATCATATTTCCCCGCGGAGGGTTATTGTGGCACGACAATGGCCTTGCTTCCACCCCGCATACTCTATCATCATCACTCATCCTCGTCCAAGCTAACGCTTTGCTTTCTTTTGAATAGTACTTGATGAAGACTACCTTTCGAAGCGCATCGTCATCGAAAACGTGACTCATTACGCCTACGGTCAACATGCCGACGGTGAAATCGGCGTCTGGGTCGCTGGCGAAGCTGGCTGGTTCTCCATTGTACCTGCCAAAGGCTACAAGCCAATGTTCAATGACATGGTGGAAGCAATCGATTTGCTCTACTTTTTAGTTGATCGTCATCGAAATCAGCGCCCGAGACGGAAGCGCCGAGGTGGAGAGGTCACTTTTGAATACTTGTGTGATGAGGTATATGACCACCTGACTTTGCTATATTGTGGCTTTTGCTGATGTTTGTCAATAGTATGTTGCACATACACACGGCATCTGTGAGGATGGTGATGATTCTGCGGAGGTATTCTCTAAACACGCATCATTCTTGATTTCTCAAATGATTCAAGGGAGGGAAGACGTGCAGTGGAACGACACGGATGTTTTTAATCATCTGGTCAAGAAGTTTCCGGTTTGTTTCCGCCATTATCTATAATACTTGATGTCCACTAACGAAAACAGGATGAATATGAGCGGGTGCTAGCAGCGCAACAAAAGCCAGACGACAAAATGGCGACGGAAGATCACGAAGGACCGACAAATAAAGAGGCGGTCAACATTGAGACTATTTCCAATTCCCAGGCGGACAGTATTTTCAGTATCATAACGGACCTGAAAGAGGCTGGCGCCTTGGCTAAACGTCAATTGAATCTTGATCTCGTCGTCAGCACTTTGCAGAGCCGATTCGACGTAGCCTCGGAAGACTACGCCAGAGATTTGATTGCCGCCAGGGCCGCGCAAGTTATTGAGCGCATGGAACAGTCAGATTTCGAATGGCAAAAGAAAGCTATTTATCGAGAATTAAAGCTGGTTGAAGAAAAGGCCGAAGTCCGCCAAGTCGCCATTACTCCACTAAGACCCCGTACATCTTTTGACGAAGATACGAGCTCCTCCGAACATGAAGACGCAAATGATGATGAAGAAGACGAAGATGATAGCCCCCGAGCGCGCAGACATCGTATGCGCATGTCTGTCTTACGACCATCAACGACCAAGGCAGGCAAGAAGACGCGCGGCGGTAAATTTCCTGGAGCCATTAAAGACGACGTGCATTTGTCCGAAGACAGTGACATTGCTGAAGATATAGAAACACCCAGCAAGTCTCGTGGCCACAACCTCGTCCGCGATCCTCCACCATCTGTGACAACTCTCAACGGTCGTGCCCGCTCTATTCTATCGGATGCCGATTCTACTTCATTGGTTATCCGAAAAACGCCTTTACAAGAAACTCTTCAGTCAGCGAATCTGTCTGGCCCTGATACAGCATCTATCATTCACGAAGACAGTAGCATCATCACTGATGACTTGCCCGAAGACACATGGGCATGCTCAGTCGAAGGATGCGGCAAGGTGATATACAAAGCCAGTTCAAAGCGATCAAAAGAACTCATCAGCGACCATACCCTTATGCATGCGGACGACACGCAGACTAAACTCGATCTAGTATTTGCTGAGCAGAGACTCAATATTGGTCTAGGAGTTGATAATCTGTTGCGTCGGATCCGTGAATTTGGAACTCTGGATGAGATCAATGGTGATGATGCGGATGTTGCTGCGAAACGAGTCAGGAGATGATCCATAATAACGACGAACTCATACGATGAATACACCTTGGCGGATCAATCCCTTAGAGCTTGGAGCATCTATCAGAGGAGAGCTTCAATTCTTCAATTTGCCCGGCGAGCAAGACAACGTACGATTTTCGATCGTATCAGGCCACCTCACACCATTCAATGCCAACCACGAAGAAACACTGTGGTTTTGCCGTGGCGAAAGCAAGAGAGTGGAAAAAGAGCAAGTCGCAATTCTGACTAGACGAAGTACCTGCTGGTAGGCAAATAGTCCCACACAATCCATCCAACAGCAATGCGACACCACCGAACGATCGTTAGCTAAATGCAGCGTCTATTTGCGATAATGGATGATGAGCTATGATGATCACGACTTTGGATCGCCATGCGCAAAAGAGAGGATGTACTTTACAATGCAATCTACAATGGGATGACTTTTGAAATAAGACACGTTCAGTCTTATCATTTCAATAACGACACAGCTCCCTGACGCCAGGTTCCTCTTTCCCATGTCCCAAAGACTAGATACTATGTATGACAGTGAATAGCAGGAGAACAACAAAAGAATTCCCTCCTGTAAATTAGAGTAGACAAAAACCAATCAACTACTTTTCTATCATTTCATAGCATTTCTCCTACTCTTCCCAGGCCTCTTCTTCGCACCACCACCACTACCACCACCGGCCTTCATCTTCTTAGCCGAAAATCCACGTAAATCAGCCGAAGACATGGCATCACCCGATTTTGCGAATCGTTTCTTTCCGCCGAAGCCGTATTTCTCGTTCTTCTTTTGTCGTTTGGGGTTTGCGCCGCCTGCTGCTGCGTCTTTGCCGCCACCGCGTCTTCCGCCGAAGGAAGGTTTTTTAGTATCGTTATCGATAGCGACGTCGAAGAGATCATTGTCATTATCCGTGGGGCCGGTTGATTCGGTCTTACGTTCTGCCCAAATGTTAGATTCTATACACAGACAATAGATAGAGGGGACAAAACGTACTTCGCTTCAAACTATTGATCTTCTCCAACGTCTCTTTCTTCTCCTTCTGACGCTGCTGCAACTTGGCAACCTGCACCTGCTTCCCAAACTTCTTTAAGTCACGCTGTCGTCGCGCATCGGCCGCCGCCTTCTTAGAGGCTGCCTCATCAAACAACTTCTTCTTAATCTTGGTCATGTGCTCATCCGTCTTGACCATTTCCGCGAAATAGTCCGTCGGTCTGGTGAAGGAGACACCTTCCTTTTTCAGGGTACGACGGGCTTCGATGGCGGCTGCTTGGCAAACTTTGTAGAATGCCAATTCGCGAGTCAGATCATCGTTGGGGTCGGGCACGTCCACGTCTTCTGTAGAGACCAAGGAATTGTGTTCTGAGAACGGGGTTTGGGACGTGATGAATGATATGCGCTTGATAGAGGCGTTGATGGCGGCGGAGTTGTTGATGGTGAGTCGTTGGTGGGGGATGACATCTGCGCGTTCGTCTTCTGAGAGATCTGAGAGTGGAATATCTTCTTCCTCTTCTTCGCCTTCGATTTCTTCTTCTTCCTCCTCCTCCTCGCTTTCTTCATTATCCTTATCCTCTGCGAGTTTGACGCCGCCCATTTCTTCATCTTCTTGTTCTTCTTCTTCTTCGTCGTCATTAACCTCGACTTCCTCGGTCGCTTTTACATTTTTCTGCAAAGCCATATATTAGCAAAAGTCCAATCGAATTGCACGATCGACAAAAAAAGAACATACCTCCTCATCTTCCTTTGCCTCTCCCTTCTTCTGAGCCTTCTTCTTCTTCTCCGCGGCCTTTGCTAACTTCTTCTGGCGCTCCTTCTCATAATCTCTGCCTTTATGGGCGTCGAGCGCCGCGAACAACTTGCTCTTCTTCACCATTTCGCTTTTCCTTTTGTCAATTTCTTCGTATATGTATGATTCTTGACAACCAATGTTGTATCCTCTGTTTCCGATCTTAGAAGAAAAAGAGGCGTGCGCAAGTATCAGCGTAAATCAGCAGAGTTACTTAACCTGACGGGCGGAAGCTCAAACTGGAGCAAATAATTTTTTTAAGATTTGGCAGTACCGCGCTATACCCGATATGGACTGGTACTGATAACAAAATCCACTACCTTATTTTGGACTAGTGCAATTCTGTGATAGATCCGTGGATGATTATGCGGAAGAGCCACAGTCAAGTAACTTATAGGTACATTCTACACTGCTTTGATGATGAGATACATGAAGCCATACATAGTCTTACCTGGGACCAGCTGATACTACTGCAGCAGCTGGATTGACCGAGGGCTGTGAGTAAAACAGCGTGCTCAATAGAAGCTACGATCAGTATACATCACATCACCCACAATGTCAACGGACATCAAAGACTCCCCATCAGGGGCTCAAATACAGGTACGCATGTTCACTTCAACTCTTATCTACCATGATACCCTCTAGATACGATACTACGCATTGCAGCGTATCTAGCCTTTGTAATGAATCCATACTGACCAAAAGACAGACACCAACAGACCCCTCCACAGGCGCCCCCGAACTCGCCGCCGCTGTGGACGAACTCCTCGACCAACTACAGCACAAATTCGATGGCGTGTCTACCGAGATATTCGGCAAACGTATGTCCCCTCCCCTCCCATTCTTTCTTGTTCTTGAAGACCGACTAACATGGTGTAGTGGATGATATGACTCGACGGCTAGATGAGCTCGAGGCTTCGTTGAGCGAAGTACAGGAGAATGCGGGAGTGTCGAAAGCGTGATTTTTCTTGGCCCCTCTCTTTGAGAAAAATGGGTATGCATAGAATGGTATCGGCGGAGTTGAGAATTGGCTGTATGAGCTGGGCTCTTGCAATGAGGACTTGTTTGATACGGGATGTTATTAAGCATACATATGCTTATGCTATAATTCAACCAGATGACACTACAACCAAATAATTGAGACATACATATCCAACGCATAGCGAAGTACATTATCTCATGCTTTGAATCCCAGTTGATATTGCAAGGTATCATTCTGTGTCTGTCTCCACTCTCTTAATCATAAATTTTATACAACGATAAACGATGCAATGTCCTGTCCATTCCAAATGGCTCCATGAACATGCTATATATCACTCAATAACGACCGCGGATCCATAAGACGAATTTATAGCTCATCCTTAGACTCCTTCTCCGTCTCACCCAAGAACTGACGCAAAATATTGCTCCGAGAAATCAAATCATCCAATTTCTCCGGCGCAAGACCACCCTTGGACACAATCTTGGTCAACCGATTAAACTCCTTGGTGACGTAGCCTTCACTCTCCTTCAACTTCTCCGTAACCTTGACATAATACTGAGCATACTGCGCCTGCACATTCTTAGCAGACTTCTTAATCTCGTCGGAAAGCTTAGCGAAGCTCTTGGTAGGCACGTATTTGGCCACGAGCGAGTCGAGGGTGGGGATAGTGCCGGCCTTTTCGTCAAGACCGCCGCCAACGACGCGGTGGGTGCCGACTTTCTCGTTGATGTAGTCCACAAAGTTGTTCTCAGCGCGACCGCCTTCGTAGGTAACGGCCTCCGAGGAGCCGGCGGGGAAGTATTTGATCGTGGGGAAGCCCTGGATTCCGAACTCCTTGGCCAGGGATTTGCTGTTCTCGGCTTCGCAGTCGACCTTGGCGATGACGACGTTTTCGTCACGCGCAAAGTCGTTGGCAAGGTCTTCCCAGGTAGGGGCGAGCTTCTTGCAGTCTATCACAGAATATTAGCCTCATGTACTCCTAGTAGCGGAGGGGGAAACGTACGTCCACACCAAGGAGCAGTAAAAGCAACCAAAACATTCTTATCAGCAGCACCAACAACATCCTTAAACGACGACTCAGTCAACATCTGCACATTGCTAGGAGGCTGATACGACGCCTTGGGCCGAACACCAGTCTTCTCCGTAATAAAAGCAGACAAACTCTCCAAATCCCTTCCACCGTTATACTCAGTGGGCGTATCACTCTTTCCATCAAAGAACTTCAACGTGGGGAACCCCTGAACACCATATTTCTTGCCCAGAGAGCGATGCTCATCGGCATCAACTTTTGCGATTTGCACTTTATCAGAAAAGGAAAATGTCTGTGCCAATTCTTCGTAGACCGGGGCTAGGTTCTTGCAGTGGCCGCACCAGGGGGCGAAGAATTCGACGAGTGTGGGTTTGCCGGATTTGATGGCGACGTCTTCGAAGTTGGAGGGGAGGAGGTCGAGGACGGCGGAGGCGGCGCTGACGATGCTGATGAACAGCGCGAGGCTGCTCAGGATGAAGCTCAAACGAGCCATGTTGACTATTTGCTCAACAAATAGCGGTACGTAGTTTGATAAAAAAAAAAACTTGAGAATATTGAAATGTATTTGAAATTATTCCTTGATCACAGTTCAAAAGGAATTCAAATGCTGTGGTTGAAGCTGGATAATTTGAGGACAGCTGGACTTTCCGCGACGTTGCCTGTTCTATCTCCGTCTTGCCGCAGCCCTAGTATGGTAATTACTAATACAGCCGCTCTTTGGTACATTATTCATCAACGAGTTTCATGTTTACTCAACTTCTAACCCGGATAAGGCTATCATTGCATTGGCTATGGCTGTATCTGATCTATATATGGAGCTGCATATATAATAATATTGCCACTCGACATACTCAGGGAACCGCGTCCTGGTATCGTCGTTCTCTCTCCTCCGTCGTACTATGCGTAATATTACGTTACATAATCTCATAGCTGCGAGTGAGGTGCCTTTACCAAGTATTGGCCATAAACCGGTCAGTGAGAGATACTATTACCTGGCTCATCGGTGGCTAGCCAGCCATTGGTTAGCATCTTCCCATACTTTTGCCGTTTTGAAGTCTTTCGGTACGTTTTGAGATGCTGCGTAAACCTGTTTACATCGTTAGCGCCGGCGTCAGTTCACACAAGCGAGGTTACCTACCGCATCCCATAGAGTAAAAGCAGCATCGAGATTGTCTTCGAAGCTTTCGCTATGCTGGAACCATTCTTTGCCTTTAGCCCTGACCTCTTCGCGGGTTTTGGGCGACGATGATTCGGGCTGGTAGAGTAGGTCGTCTAGATACGTTCGTACTGCGATCCCGAGTCCGCAGTCATTATCGTCAACAAACGGCAACCTAGTACTTGTTAGTATGAGCAGATATGCTATAAAATAATCAAACTCACTTATAACTGATTGATGTTAGTGTTTCACTACCAATGCTCCTATCCACCTCGCCACCCAACAGCATCGAAGTGAGGACTACTTCGACCAACTCTCTCAAAGTTCGTAGGACAGCAGAGATCAAAGAGCGGAAAGATAGAAGCTGGCGACTAAGAGGTCCAGAGTAGCCAATAGGTTTGTGCTTCAACTTTCCAATGCATGCAACGCGCGAAATGAGAAGGTTGAACGATTTGTCCTCATCTGCAATCGTTAGCCTCACCTTCGTCGGATAAGGTTCCATAGCATACCTGAGCCTCGCATTGGCCCACCTGAGTGGTGTGGGAACCAATTGCTAGAGCCTAGAACTCCCATGCGCAGCATCTCAACCGCAATAAAGACAGATTCATAAGTTTGAGAATCGACTGGAGCTTTAGCTGAGTCAAGTGCCTTGACTGCTTCAACGAAGCACTTTCCCCAGTCTGTGAGCTCATGCCTGCTATTCACATAGCCGCGAAGTTGCAAGAATTCTAAAAGAGTCTGATGTAGGATCTCGTCTTCCGAAGATAGCGCCTTTCAATGAATTAGTAATGCGAAGTAAGTACGTGTGACAGCACTTACGACAGATTCCTTAGAAGAAAAGGTCTTTGACAGAAATGCCGAATTTGTCAAGCTCTCTGCAGCAAATTTCAGCGATCCGCGAGGGGCCTGCTTGACGTCAATATCCTACATCAAATTGAGCCGAGGCAGAAAACAAACCTGAACGTTGGCCAACTCAGTCGGCAAATGCTTGTGATTAATCCTCCAGCTGCGAATAGAATCTCTGACGGATGGTAATGTTTTGAGGTTGATGGTGCGGGTTGAGTTCTCCTCATGCCAAAGACGCACGTTGATAACCTTGGTTTGATAGAATCGGTGGAGACAATTAGAAAGCAAACCAACAGCTTGTTCGCGAATTGGCATGAGTGAATCGCCGGCGAGACGACGGTAAACTTCAGAGTCTTCGACACCAAAGGGTAATGGTACAGTAAGCTGGCCGGTGGTAAGGTAGTTAGGAATGTTGGGCCCCAAAACACCTCTAGAAATGTAATAGTACAGCTCCTCTGGTAGACGCTGACCGAGCAGCTCATGCACGTCTGATGGTGCCGTTTCTGGATCTAACGGGCCAACGCGACCTTCATTATCAGTGACTACATGATGCTTGATCGACATATAAGCTCGTTTATAGCGATCAAGATACTGAAGGTCCTGCACACGGCGGTCTTCTTCAAACTGTGAACATAATGTGGTGGCATGTCGATTCGCGCCGTTGAAAATATTCAATGCGTCGCGGATATTCCATGGCTTGCCCGGGAAGGTGGAGTTTTCGAACGGAGGAAACGTGCGAAGGTACCGAGAACCTAGCAGCAGTCCAAAGTCAAGGAATTGCTCGTTAGTGAGCCGGCCAAGTTCTTCCCGACAGTTTTCCTTGGATATCCAAAGGAATTGGCTGGCGTCGAGATCGAGTTTGAGGATAACTTTCTCAACGTCGAAAAGAAACACATCGGTGGATCCCCAAACAAAGTCAACAAAAGGTTTTGGAGTGCTTTCAAAGTACTTGAGCTATATTTCATGACCGTCAGCGAAGTTCCTCCATCAGTTTCAAGTCTAGTAGGTTATACCTGGGCGGCAGCGCTGTAAGGAGCTACAAAGAAATCGATATTATACTCGTAGAGGATTCGTTGCAGGAATCGATAAAACTCGACTGGCTCGGGGTTGCCTATTCAGTAGTATTAGCATGTCAATCAATTCTTTACTTCGAGGCAGTTGACGCACCAGCATTGCTAAAAGCATCAACCACCTGATCAGCCTGTTGCTGATCATACAAATCCCACGCTTGTTCAAACGCACGCGCCGAATCAGCCCGCCTAGAATCGTTGCGTACACGATTCTGCGAATCCTCGACACCGAATTGGAGACCGTCAAAGACGAAAACGCAGCCAATGCCCAACTCCTTGAGCTCCTTCAGCTCTCGCTCAATGTTCGCTCTGAGCGCAAAGGGGAATCCGCCGAGAGCTATTAGGAGTGGTTCGCGGGTGGATGGGTGGTGGAGGTGTTGGTGGAGGTAGTAGGTGGCATCGATGCCGATGACGGTTCCTTTTAGGCTGGAGAGAGCGAGGGTATATGCACGGCTGGTAGCCCAGTCATCTAGCGCACGAACAGCTGGTAGATATTAGAGAATTGCACAGTAATATGGGAGCAATTGGAGTTGGACGTACGGGGCATGATGACGAGAGCTAGAAGCTTTAGAGTGCGTAATTTTCCAGAATGTGGGCGCCGCAGTGAGAGAGAGCCGAGCAGCCCCTAATTTCAGGGAGTGTGCGCTGATCGGATGAGCTGTCGGACTCAATGCTCAGGAATAGAGAATAGAATCACGCCAATCAGGTCACAAGCAAGTTGTGAGGATGTTGACAGCAGAAATTATAGAATATGGAGGAGCTAGGACTTTAGGGTGAGGCTTGACTCCATAGAAGTTTGACTGTTTCTGTTTAGGAAGGTACAGGCCCACTCTTTGGGCAAGATCCGCTAATTCCGATGCGGTTAGACTCCCAACTTGCTTCTTTGGCTTCATCGATTTGCACGTGATCTCTTCGCATACATCGACGAGAGAAGTTGTATAGGATACTTTCAGACTCACTGAAACATGCCCACTGTTGAGCTTAAAAGACCAATAGTGTCAGGACTATATATTGACTCAAACCACGGTTATCCACCCAATCAATCAATGAGTCATCTCAATGACAATACTCAATATACTCGCACCCACTACCTTGGGACGATAAGCAAAAGACGAATGCGGAGAGCTCCGAAGGGTCCATAACTGCCTCTGTGTATCTGCCGGACGCCCGTAGCTACTAACATGCGTATGTAGTCAGCCAAGAGGTAGAGATAGGATGTAATCTGATCGAAGAACAAATTCGTATTCCGTATCACCATCCGTCCCACTTCTAATCTCCTGGTTCCCCGCATACCCAAGAACATAAAGACCTTCACTTTTCCCGCTCTTCTATGAATGAACCTTCAGACAATTGTTCCAGACGTTGAAAATAACTAGTGGATAAGCAAAAATGGCAACCCCAATCCAGCTCCCCATTATCGATATCTCGGATCCCCTCAACCCAGCCATTGGGAAGGACATGCTCGATGCCGCAATCAAATATGGCTTTTTCTACGTTCATGGGAAAGGAAGTGATTTTTCGGCGGATGAAGTTGATTCTACTTTCGACTTAGTATGTACATCCTATCCAAACATCATGAAAATCCAGACACTGATGATTGTATAGTCCAAGAAATTCTTTGCGTTGCCCAAAGAGGAAAAGGAAAAGTGCCGCATTAGGACGGATGTATGTCAGATCGAGCAGTCGGGTCCAAAGTGGTCTTGCTGATTGATGAGGACTATAGAATCGAGGATGGTCAGGAATGCATTCTGAGATTCTAGATCCGGAGCATCAAAGGGTACGTACTTCCTAGTATACGGGTAGTGCTTGATGTATGCTAACAGAGTATCAGACCGGCGATTTTAAGGAGTATGTCCACCCAAGCTATCATATTCGAATTGGGCCGTGAGATTGACATTGACATGAAATAGAGCACTCAACTTTGGCGAATTCAAAGATGGCAAACTCCAGCAACCCCTCCCTCCAGCCCTGGAGCCACACGAAGGTGACATCCAGCATTTCACCAATCTATGCAACAAGACCGCTGCCCGCGTGATGCGCCTTCTCGCTCTTGGCCTTGAGGTACATCCCCTTCTCCTCCAACCAACAAAATGCATTTATATGAACGTTAAATGTATATAGATCGACTCCGAATTCTTCGTGACCCGCCACGACGCCTCCCGCGGCTCAACAGGCTGCATCCTCCGCTTCCTGTACTACCCTTCCATCAACTCGCCCGCCTCCTCCAGCTACCAACACGACATCGACGTCCGGGCCGGCGCACACTCCGACTACGGCACAATCACACTCTTATTCCAACGGCCCGGTCAACCCGGTCTCGAAATCCTAACCGCAGATGGAGAATGGGCCCCCGTCCCCGTATGGCCCGACGCCTCAACTCGGGGCCATGGGAAAGACGATTTCCCTCCTATATTGATTAATATAGGCGACATGCTCAGTTTCTGGACGAATGGACTACTCAAATCGACTATTCACCGCGTCGTGTTCCCGCTTGCTGAGCGCTCGCCTTCCACTCCTTCAGACGAAAACGCAAAGCCGCAGGATAGGTATAGCGTTGTCTTCTTTTGTCATCCGCTTAATGATTGTAATCTCGTGCCTCCCGTGCCGAGTCGATTGGTTGCTGCTGCGGCCGGCGAGGAGGCGTCGTCTCAGACGAGTAGTAGTAGAGTTGGGTTTGGGGGTGGTGCGGGTTCACTCAAGGAGAGGAGCTCGATGACGGCGAAGGAGTATTTGGATTTTAGGTTGTCGGCTACGTATGGGCAGCGTGAGGAGGTATAATAACCCTTTGCTAGATTAATGATAGCCACTTGTGAGAAAAATATAAATTCAATTCGTACTGGTGTTAACCCGAAAGATAAGAAAGAATAGAATAACCATTGATCTAAATATAACGCATCAAGGATATAGAACAGAAGAGAGAGGAAAAAAAATCAACCCCAAGATATCCGCGAGACCACATCAATCAATCAGCCAGTCAATACGCTATGGTTTCTTTCTGTCCAGCTGATGGGCTCCATTCTCCTTCATCGTCTCTTCTCTTATCACACACACACTCTCTCTCTCTTATCAAAACAATCAGAAACATCTGTTTCAATCAAAACATCTTATTTCCTCTTCCTCAAATCACACATACAACACTCAAAATACAGTTCCATCAGAATGTTTCCAGGAGAAACAGAACATTCGAAGAAGAGAGAAAAAAATTTGCAAAGAACAAGAAAGAAAAGAGAAAGTGAAAAACAAAAAAGAGGAAATCGAGCAAGTCAGATCGTGCTTTTTTTACATCCTTGGATCGTTGCCAGAGATAAAATAGAACGGTACATCAATTGCTCTCTATCTCATCTGGAGAGCAATTGACATATCAAGAAAATAAGTAAAAGGTATAAGAAAAGGGGGGTTGAAGAAAGATAATAAAAGGTTGGCGTGAAGTTATTCGAAAATTGACCATAACAAAAAAAAAGCATCCATGTCTCGCTGCCGGGAGAAAACTGTCAAATCAAACATACAAAAATCGCACAAATAATACCATCAAACCCGGACTGGAAGCTCCGTCTTCCCCAAAGGCATAGTATATAAATAGAAAAGAAGAGCGGAAACATTCAATCACAAGATGACCAAGAAGCAAGAAGATAGTAAACGGCCAATGAAAGATGTCGCTGAAGGTGGGGGGACCATTAACGTCAAAGGTAGCATAAAAAAGGAGTATAAAGAGGTACAACACTCGGCCAGTCAGTGATAGTCCAATTCAGTAGATCGTTCCGTATCCAAATTCGAGATTGTCCAATGCTGCTTAAGCGACGGCGATTTGTACATCATCATGGTTGTGGTGAACGGTTCAACTGCGGTTGGCGGTCAACTGCGGTTCGAGGTCAAGAGAAAAGTATCGTACAAAAGGAGACAGGCAAACTGCTTTTGGCTCAAGTCATAACTATCGGACGGTCGTTCGATTTGAATTTCGACGGCTTGGGTATCGTTTACCAGGCCCACACCTTGAGCTATGAGGGTGTTAACAGATGACAAGCAGAGTTGACAACCAAGTGATAGAACATACCAAGGAATCCCATGATCCAGTGCACAAGCTGATGCCGTCGTTGCTTACGCCCAAGCAGCTAACGCGGTTCTCGTGGCCACTCAAAGATCCAACCTTGTCGCCACGAAGAACATCCCAAACCTAGATTGGTAAGCAAGCTGAATGCCAAAAAAAAAAAATCAAACGCGGCGACATACCTTGCACTCAAAGTCATCATAACCAGCAAACAAAAGTCGTCCAGACACGGAGAAGGCGACAGATGTGATTCCGCAAAGGACTTGGTCGCTCTGTAAAAAAAAGCGTTAGTACGGAGTGCAGACCATTTAAACAAGCAGCTGCCTACCTGGTAGGTGTTGAGTTCGCGATCGGCGCGAATATCGAACAAGCGGCAGGATGTGTCGTCGGAACCAGTACCGAAGGCATTTCCATCTGGGAAGAATTGAATCGCATTGATATCGGATTCGTGGCCAGCAAAGGTCTGCACAGCCTTGCCAGTACGGATATCCCACAATTTGGCGAAAGCGTCGCAGGCACCAGACACAAAGACGTTCTGGTTGGTAGGGTTGATGCTGATGGACATGACATCGCCGAGGTGATCGGCGAATTCGGTCACCTTGGAGCCAGACTCGATATCCCACAACATACAGGTCATATCTCCAGACGAGGTGATGATGCGTCTGTCGTTAATGAATCGGCAGCATGAGAGATAACCGGAGTGACCGGACAATTCGCGTGCGACACGGGTTGGACCTTCACGGGCGGAAAGATTATAAATAGAGCAAATGTTGTCCAAACCACCGCAGGCGACGTAGTTGCCGCTAGGAGCGTACGCGCAGGTCATGACCCATGACGACCGTAGGGGGATGGCGTGCACCTTATTTGTTGTGTAAGCGTCCCAGATGATAAGTTTTCCGTCTTGCGAGGCCGACACGAGATGTCGTCGATCCGTGGACCAGTGCATGGCGTAAATCTTGGCCAAGTGGCCCTTGAGTGTCCGGCGAGGCCTCATTCCAATGCGCGGGAGAGGGTCGGTATTATTCATTGCAACTTGTTGCACTAGAAGGTTGATGTTAGCGATCATGTATACATACTAATAGGATGAATAAACATGGTGATTAATCCCGAAACAAATCGCGGGCGGCGATGGCGAGGGTAAACGGCCATCCTTTCTTTGTGACGGTGATGATTGGAAAATCTTACAGGTCGTGTCGGCGAGCTCATCCTTTCTGCGTTTAATCTTATCCTTCAAGCCCTCTGCCTCGCGTCTGGCTGCTGTAATCTTCGCCTGCATCTGCTCGCCGCTCATATCGGCCGCCATTGTGTCCAGCAAATAAACCCCGAGGGCGACTTGGGGGTTCGTGGGTGTTGAAAAAGGCGATGGGAGGAAGAGAAGAGACAAGAAAGCAATTGACCACCACAAGGGAGCACGAATGAACAGACGACGACGACGACGGCGGATCAAAGGTCGACGAGATCAAATCCCCTATGGAGTATGGACAGTTGGACGCAACGCAGCAGACGTCGAAGGACGAATGAGTGGAGGTGTGGGAAGACAACAGGGGACTGTTAGACCAGTCAGTAGTCAGTCAATCAGTCAGCGGCACGGGACACACTGAGCGAGAGCAGCACTGAATACAAAGCACAGTACTGAGCAGAGCAACGAACAGGAATTTGGGGGGCGGGCGGCGGCGCTGTCAGGGTGGAACTGGACACTCAAGGAAATCGGGATGGGAGGAAAGCAGTGACCAGCAGAACTAAGTCGCTTAGTGAGCAGGGGCCGACCAATCACGGCGCGACGGCTGCTGGCAACGACTGCGACTGGCTCGCCGGGGGACCACTCAGTGCGCAGTATTCCCCGAAGAATGTCTGTTCGGTGCGTACTGTCATTACCATACCGTATTTGTAGTCACTTGGATTGCCTGACGACTTGGCATTTACGGAGTACTTTGTGGAAAGCCAAAAGGTAAATACCATACGGCTGTATCAGCAATACTGTACGGAGTACAATCTGGTAACTAGCCACTGGCCAGATTGATTTCAAAGCATACGGTAACAAAGAACAGTTCGACAATTGATCGATCGATCGGGTTGGAGTTGAAGACAGATGGACGAATAATGCATCCAAGCCAATCACCTCGCGCTGCTAAAACAGCGAAGCAGCTAAAAGAAGGGGGGCAGAAACGAGCAGACATTGGAACATTGGAACATTGGGTTTGGGGGAGGGGACGTGGGCTCGACTAGCGATTCTCAGATGGGGCGCAAACCATCCAGCGTACGGACTTGGATTCCGTTACCAGGCAATAGGAGTCATCTGGATTCGAGTTTGTGAGAGTAGGGCGCGATGAATTCAGATCAATCAGCTTTGAAAATATTGTTATCTGAAGAATAATCCAGTGATCAATGAGATCATCAGCTGAAGACGACAGACAAGGCTCGGCGACATCCCATGGTGAAGAAAAGAAACCAATTCATCGGAGCTTTGACAGGCGGACACTGGGCAGAGAATCGTAAAATACGACAATACAAAACGATACACACTATGTATACTAAGTTAGCATAATAATAGCAATATAACTTGCATGTAGATGGTCCGTGTACAAAGGCAACCCCAGCTAGTCTGTTTGTGGCCTAGATCAGTTGAATCCCAGCCATCCTATTGGTCTAGCCACCGGCAACTCCGTGGAGTTAATGCGCCACTAGCCGAGTCTATTCAGTCTAGCCAGTTTAGTGGACACACCATTCCACATTGGGCAATATTTAGCAGAGTCATTAAGTCTTGTGTTTCTTTTGCTGCAACGCTGGGAACACTATTGGCACTAGGACAAACCCTGGCTTGGATGTTGAATCCGGAGTACATGCGAACTGGTACAAGTGCGCCAGGAAAAAAGAAGAGCTTCTTTGATGTGTTCTGGAATATTACAAAGATTCTATATCTTCATACCCTCGAGTAATCTATTTGAATCTTCATGTAGTCGTGTATTATTAATCAGAGAAGTGCCGTCGCCTTTCTTCAAGCTTGTTACATCAAGCTTACTTGGCACCACCCTGCTAATATCGCAAACTCAAACTCCCTTAATGCATCAATACGTCCTCCGTATCAGTACTAATGTATGTATCTTACATAGTAGATACGACTCGCACTAGATGGTCAGAATGTTCCAAGTGGCTTACTCCATATCAGACCATCTAAAAAACAAACCTGATTCTAGAATCTGGAACATTTCCACATACGAACATCAATCTTCTTCTTTTGTACATGCATGAAATGAAATCGCCTCACTTCACGAATGGATCATTGCCAAGCCGGCATGATACCGGCTGATTTCGAGACTCTTATACAGATAGTCAACTTACCCCATGAGATTCTCTTCCAAGAAAATCCAAAGTACCATTTGCATTTGTACTTCTGGTTGACTCTCTCCGGGGTCGTTGCCACAATCGCAAAACAATCAGATGTTAATCAGTGGATTACCTCGTGTTATACCGAGCTTCGTCCGTTTGAATTTGACTTGAAATGAATCATCTCGCCTCGGACATAACACAACTCCATCTTCGATCACTGTCCGCTTCTGGACAAATCACCGGTACCATTGATTCGGGAGCACGATGTGACCTACACATTGATTATTAATTGATTGATTATTAGAATTGATTTTCAGGGACTCAGGGGTAAATCCTTATTTCCGGCATGTCATACTACCACAGACGAAGTATGGAGCCATATTTTCAAGTGGACAGCATACGTACAACTACGATGACATACTATGTAGTAGAAACAGAGTGACGGAACTGTCATAACGGAAACGTCAATCTTCAGAATTATGATCTGCGACAACCGGCTCTTCTACCCTCGTCCCTTAATAAACGTTAGCTAGTTCTCCCAGCCTCCCACGGCAAAAGGAAGATGACCTGTCGGATCAACGCCGTTGAGCAAGTTTCCTCTTTCAGTAGGAACGGAGAATATAATGCAGATTTTATAGGTCAATCAATGTATGTACTATGTATTGCGCGGATTAATCTATGTTTTGATTGTTTACTTAGTACGCAATGCTATTAGGGGACAGTCGGGGATTCTTCCGGGTGTATGTATGTTGTCGCCTGTAAATGGTCTTTGATGCTGAATGCTCAGTGCCTAGGTAGGTGAGTTATTACGTATTGTAAAGGATTGTCGATTCCTGCTATTGCCATGGTACTATGTATTTTGATGCCACGAATCTGTAGTACATATCTCAAACTTCGGTTCCACAAACTTGGGCAGTGAGTATTCTTCACGCCAAAGTCTGCAGCAGTATGTTAAAATTAGACATACCCAGCAGTCTGGTACAGACACATGCAAAGTCCAGAGTCCAGGCACTCCGTCACATAAATGATTAATAGGACGACCAGCAATCTTCACATGCAGCAAGAGCTATTAATAACCCTACATCCTCAAACAAGCTGTCAACCAGTGGTTGTCAGAATGGCGGCAGTCTCAGATGGCGCCTATGCAGTCTAGGAGTTGAAACAAAACAAAAATAAAACAACGTCAAGCACTGAAGAGTCTGAAGAGTCTGGATTGTCGTTAGTTAGTACATAGTAGCTCGGATCTGTTTATAGATGATGTAGGTCGCCCACATCGGCAAGCCGTGACAGACCAGCCAGACGCACAGAATAGCCGCCGGTTTCTAATCTTAGACACCACTAATGCCAACATTAACCCTAATCACTATGCAGCCAGTCAGAGTCAAGATATCAGTAAAATCGTGGTTAGATCTGGTTGAAGGTTGGATTAATTCCGAGAGGTAGGCTGAAGTCTGGTTTGTTTTGTTTATCGAGCCAATGACCACGATCTGTCTGTGCATTGTAAGGTTAGTCTGGTTGGAGTCGATCTGCCGATAGATACTACGTACATACACACTGACCAGGTGTTGCATTCACTTGCAGGTCAGTGCTGTCAGTCGGAGTCACCTAGTTATTCGATATGACTCTTGCGTGCTTCTAAGAGTACATGTGCATGGTGATGTAATTGTATACCGTTTCATCTCGTATGCTGGTCTCGTGCACCCTGGAACTCAATCCGATCAATATGTTATCTAAGATCGCTGGCAATTTGTCAACTGCTGCATGCCTGAGATGACTCCGAGTAAATCATTCTGTCAGGTGATATCAAACTGTAACACATAATCCACCCTCCTTGAGGCGATTGCCAAGTTATAAGCAGATCGGGGTAATAACTTCAAGAGAATCAAGTAATAATTCATCCTGAAGCGGTTTTCCAGGTGACCTTGAATAGCGCAAAGAGGAGGATAGTGGTGTAGGCATTGAATTGAGGGGTTGTGTGCGGAGTTATCGTACAACGCTGTACCACGTATTGTCGTCTTGTCTCGGGTAGATGCTTTACATGTTTTGTGATTGGCCAGATGACAGCGGATTACCATACCAATACGATATCTGCTGACTCGGGTTGTGTTCTCCATCTCGACACTCTGACTGTACGGTAAGTACCTTGATTGACGATGGCATGCGTTGATAATTGTAGGATGGGTTGAATTGGCGCCTCAGTATTTTCTCTAACAAAGCCATAGATCTTAGGGCTCTAAGATACGTGATCGTGGAAACCTGAAGATTCTATAATTACAATGTGGCGACTCATGCTACGAGTCCAGCCAGCCAACGGACCATTCAAATTCGGTGACTGTGTTGTGATCGGAGTAGATAAAAAAAGAATGCACTATTCATGGCTATCCCACTAACTTAAGTTAGATCTAATTGTACGTAGATGATAATAGTCAATGTCAAACAAGCGCATGAACAAGCGTGTTGTTATGGTGCCATGATTACTAAGTGAGAGGTACATTATTTTTGTCTCCTGGTTTCATCGTGGCGGCCCGACATCCTGATTTCTGGACTCATATATTTTCTTTTTACCTTCCATGAACCTTCTGCAATTCCTGCAAAGCATGCTGAACAATCTGATTATTGTTTGCTTATTCGCCTTAATTTGTCTTAATTTGTATTGTTGTATAATCAGCTGTTGAGGTTGAGATACGTACCGCCACCGAAGACTGATCCGAAAAGCAGAGATTTGCTAATCCTACCCGTCCGACCCCCTCCCTTTCCATCGCCTTCGCCGAGTCCGGTGCCAGTTCCAGTCTCTCTCCTTCACTCTCTTTCATCCATCATTTTCACTCACTCCCTTTCACCCCATCCATCAACACCAACGATCCTATCGACGTATCTCTAATGACTCATCTGGTTTCATTTGGTTCTTTTCCATAATAGCGGGTGTTTTACTTTCGGGCTTCCCTTCGTCATCCCCCTTGTTCATACCGTCTCGCATCTCGCATCGCAAATCTTCAGGGGCGGTGTGAATCATCATCCCAACCTTGACAACAACAATACTTTCCTCATCGACACGCCTAATCCCGACGCTCTCGACGCTTACCTATTCTATTCGTCTATCGTGTTAATCCATCTTTTTTATCAGTCAGTATTCGATTGTTGTCGCTGGATTAACTTCGGCAACCCTCGCCACCATGAGGGAGGTCAACTTTAGCATCCCCAATGTGAACAAGGCATCCGTCAACATCACAACCACCTTATACGACAGACGAGCCTTGGATTGCACATCGACACTACCTCTCATCAATTCGCTCAACCATCTTGCCTACTTGACGACATCATCCGGACGAATTCGAGATATCCTCACCGTCGATGGCGGTATCGAACGCTTAGTATGCATACTCAAGGAGGGCCGCAGTGGGGATTTGATGGAGATGTGGAAATGGAGTCTTGCCTTTCAGTGTGCCGTAAATATCGGTGTACGAGGATCGGAAGCCGTGCGAACGCGTGTTGTCGAAGCCGACGTCGTCCCTGTCATCGCTACCATTCTCGATAACTACATTCGAGTCGTCGACAAAGTACGCGCTCGTGCTGATGCCGATCGGTCTTCGTCAAGAATAGTGGGATCTTCATCAAACTCTCATTTTGTGCGAGAACAGGCTGGCCTGTCTACATCTGCAGCAACCATCTTTGAACGCTCGGCGGCCATTGAGCAGCGACCTTCTCGCCGACAGGCACCTCCACCTTCCATTCAGATTCCTCAACCTTTCAGTCAAGACAATACCCATCCTCATCACCACCACCATCACCGACACCATCATCACCATCACAATAATAGTAGTAATAATGAAGCTCAAGCCTCCAACGCCGAGTTCACACCGTTCCACCAGCCGGCTTTGACATCCCCGCCCGAACGAACGACCTTTGGCCGTGACGTCCTCAACCCTCGATCTCATGATCTTCGACAAGATATTCGACAGATGCAACCCCTAGCTACCGCCGTTCCTACCATGGATACTGCCGATGGAGTTCACCATCGGCCCGTTCAGCACACCCTCCGTCTTCCAAGTATGCATTTGACCAGCCCTCGCACTGCCGGCCTCGTCTCTCAACCAGATTCGCCTACTACACCTAGCGGTCCGGTCCAGGCCCGTAGCGTACCCCAGCCTGAAGTGCAAATCGTGCGACCGACGTTGCGCCATCTCCAGTCTGGCTCCGGTGACTCTGACGATGCTAATGGAGAGGATTCTCCCATGGCCGACGAAGGGCCAGCGGGCGATGTTTCGGAGCCTATTGTCGGTGTACAAAACTCGATGGAAATTGACAACGTTGATGGCGACGAGTCGATGTTAGAGAATACCGAGTCTCGCGGCCTCACTATGGCGGATCCATCACGGAATCAAGATGCTGAAACGTTCAACATCACTCATCGGTCTGCCGTAGATGGCAGCCTCGTCAACACTACAAACACACAGACTGCCGGCGCGCTAGGCTTTTCTCCAACAGCTGGTCCAGCCAACGCCAACTCACCCGTCATGAACGTCTTGAACCACAGCCCTTATTCCACATTCCTTCGCAATCACAATTCTCCACTAGGTGTCTTGAAGGGCATGCCCCGGGATGAAGATGTACTCATGGCGTTGCAATTACTTGCTTACGTTTCCAAATACTGCAACCTTCGAAGCTACTTCCAAAACACACATCTGGTTCCTAAGCTCAAGATTGGTCGGGAATTAGACTTGTTGGACGAGCAGAACAAGACGTTCTTGACCGGTGAACGAGCAGACGACGACGTGATGTCTGACGACAAGGACGAAAGCAGAGCCGATGATGACGAGGAGGAAGAAGAGTACTTGCTTCCTGACAATATCAACATCTTCCCGTTGGTAGAGAAGTTTACCGTGCGACATCATTCCAAAGATATGCAATACTGGGCGTGTGTTGTCATGAGAAACCTATGCCGTAAAGATGAATCCCGCGGTGGTATTCGTCAATGCGCGCATTTCGAGTGTGGAAAATGGGAAGATTACCAACGTCAATTCGCAAAATGCCGACGTTGTCGTCGGACCAAGTACTGCAGCAAGGAGTGCCAAAAAGCTGCCTGGATCTGGCATCGACACTGGTGCCACACCTCACCATGATCCTAATGATTCTTCCCTGTCTCAATCAATTGCATCTAATTCTGATCTCCTGGCTCGGCCCAGGTTTGCATAGCGACAACGTCATCATATTCCCATGACCCGAATCATTTGGTTTGTAACTTTGTTTTCTTTCTGGCAGGAGGGGGGATGCGTGCGGTTGTTATGTGGCATATCGGATTACCATATCAGGTTTTGGTTGTGGCTATGTGTTTCTTTCCTCAACCTGCTGGGTTATGGGATCCGCACGGCGTTTGTATTTCTCAGATACCTCATCTGTTTTGTCTCTTTTCGTCCATCTCATTGCACTTGTTTGAGTTCCGCATTCCATGATCACTCAAACTCACTGATACTGATACCAATTTGGTTTTTGGTGTTTGACACCATTCATTGCCTGCAAGTTCTAGATATCATGTCATGTCATACATACCACGATCTGTCTGTGTCTTATACATATCGCTTTATGCTTCTTCTTTTAGTCTGTCATTGACGGCGAATGCTATTCAGTTCAACTAAGACTGTGCCATAGCAAACTTAGACGTGTGTAGTCATGAAGATGCAGAAATAGAATGCATGTGGAGCGAGCAAGGGAGTAACCAGCGAATCAGCGACCCGACAAAACTTTAATCCAGACCATCCATACAGCACCCAAGTATTCAACCAATGTTAATCTATACCTAGGTACCTCCAACTCACACATAAAGTAATAAAGTGCACATACCAGAATGAACGGGGACTCCCTCCTCTTCAACACCGCCACCTTCATCTGCGGCATCTTTGTGCTCGACTTCGGAGCCGACAAACTCATCGACCATACCGTCATCGTAGGTCGTCGACTGGGTATATCACAGACATTGATTGCCTTGTTGACTGTTGGCGCTGAATATGAGGAGGTACCTACCCATCACCACCAGTTGACCCTCCCACGTGGGCTTATATTGTTTGTGAGTGAGTAATTACTGATATGGCGATGGCAGCTCGCGGTCGTAATAGCAGCAATCCTCCAGCACCGCTCCCCTCTAGCACTCGGCAACATAATCGGTTCCAGCATCTCCAACATCCTCGGCGCATTCTCGCTGGGGTTACTGTTCCAGTCCTCTCCAATCCTGGGGGCGGCAGCCAGGTTCGATGTTACTGCCAAGATATATACAGCGCTGACATTCCTGGTCACCACTATTGCGGTTGGGATTATCTATTTCGATGTTCTGAATCGCGTTACGGGGTGTGTGCTGGTTGTCGTGTTTGGGGCTTATATTGTCTCGATTGGATATGCTATATACCGCGGTGTTACGATTCCGGTATCTGATAGTGACAGCGACAGTGACGATGACGACAGTGAAAGTGACAGCGACAGCGGGATCGGCGAGGACGATGACGATGGCACAGCAACAGCACCAGGCACAGCAACAGAGACATCCCCTCTCCTCCACCCAACGGACCCTCCAACAATCCCCCCACCAGCAAGACAACGACAACAACAACGACGAAAACGCCGCTCTCTAATCTACCACATCATTCAACTCCTAATCGGCCTCGTCACCCTCTCTCTATCAGGCTACATCCTCTCTCACAGCGCAAACTCAATCGCCAACTTACTCAATCTCTCCGGCAGCGTGTTCGGCGTGACCATCCTCTCATTCGCAACTACACTACCCGAGAAATTGGTCGCTGTACTCAGTGGTGCGCGCGGCCACGGATCGATTATGGTCGCGAGTACGGCGGGGAGTAACATCTTCTTACTTACGCTGTGTCTTGGTGTCGTTGCTCTCACTTCCTCTGGTATGTCGGGCAGCCATGGTGCCGCCAGTGGTGATGATAAGGTAGTCATGTTTGAGTTGGGAGTTGCATGGGCTTCGGCAGCGGCGTTTTTGTTGATTGTGCTTTTTGGGGGTGGTGGGCGTGTAGCTGGTGTTGGGCTTGTGGGTGCTTATGTTGCGTTTTTGGTTTTGGAGTTTACTGTTTATAGGAGATGATTTTTTTTATTCATGTTTGGGAAAAAGTCTGGTGTGTTTTTGGATGTTTTCGGATTTGTTTCGGGTGTATAGTCGTATGATTGGATTGTATCTGCAACGAGATACGATTCAATTTTTCGGGGATGTGTTTCAATCTTGAAACTAACTACATAGAAGGATAGACTGCTGACAACTTCAGATACAAAGTTGCCCAAATATAGCGAAGAATCGACTTGGATTGTTGCTTTTCAGCCCTAATTTCTACACCGCTAATTTTCAAGGGTTGACCTAGTCGCACATTGGGCAGATCATGGTTGTACTTGTCATGGATAGGGTGATCTGAATCAGGCAACGTCATTCAGGGTCTGCTTGATGGGTGAAACATCAATTGATAGCCTGAACAGGAAAGTAATGGACGGCTGTTTACGAATGTTTGATTGATCATGTTTGATTTCAGTTTGATCTGGTCGGATTGTTGAAACAAAGTAATGTCATCCAAGAATCAATATATATTCGGGAATATCGGCGTAAATGCTTCATGAAATCACATCAAGATAAGTCATGCCGACATTCCCAGTGACTCTACTCCGTAAAGTCTATATGGCCACATGCACTTCTGAAATCTCCTTTCGATCCCTTGTAGGGAGTACATAGAATACTTCCAGAGCATTATGAACCAGAACCAGAACCATGGACACCGCCAAAAGAATGCAGGCTAGAAGCCTCAAATGTTCTTCGCGTCTTCTAGCGTGGGGGCTCTCAGCGAATCACGTCCTCAGGCCATAAGATCGGCACGCCTGAAACACGCTAAAATAGCCTTAACAGTGGGTCTAACCGGAGTCGGAATGGCTGAAACAACCAACCATAATCTTCTTCTGTCTTGAGTCTGTACAGCCACTTCTAGTCTCGCTACCGTACTCTGGACGTACGTTGAATGGGCAAATGCAGGGAGTCTCTCGTTTCTTTTTCATGCTTCTGTTTTTTCCCACGTTTGTTTGGTTTCTGTTCAAACGCGATCAGATCCATCATGCAGTAACATTGGCCTCTCTTCCGCCCAATAACTGAATCCATCAACAGACCGCCAGTTTGCATTGCGAAGCTTGTCCTGATTTTGGTCTTGCTGACAAGAGTCAGAGTCAGATGCATAAATAACATGAAACAACTGATGCGACACGTTGCTGGCAACTTGCTGCTGCTGTTTTCATGCCACGTGGATAGCCCATAACGTCGGTTTTATAGCTACATAGACCTAGCACGGAGAATATCTCCTTTATGTCCTAGTTTATTAGTAGATGAATCGATGAAGATGAACATCTAAGCTAGAAGAGATGCTTAATCTAACTAACCCACAGCCTCAATCATGACCTTGTACCGGAGTTCGCAGTTAATATATAATGATCGACTATCTAACTATCCAAGCTAAGAGCCCGCTTGACCTTAAACTGTTGGTTAAGTTGGTTCAGGTTAAGACTCGAAGATTAATCAAACTCTCTGTTACTCTCTAAGGTATAGCGTGGCGAACTTGTATTCGATGCTAAGCTGCCAAACACAGTGACTTTACTCGATACGTCTTGCCCAAAAGAAATCTGAAACATCCATCCCAAACAAGGCCCCCTGTACTCGTAGTAGCTGAGCCGTGAACCACGTTTCGTATCCTTGCCGAAAGTTCTGCGAGGCAGATGTTGTTGGTCTGTACCATCGCAACCATTAAAAAAGAAAAGAAAAAGGAAAGGACAGTCTAAGCGAAGCGTGGGATTTGAATCTGGTTCGCCAGTTGCAAAAAAAAGAAAGACGGCTCATCCAACCGCCGTTTGCTGGGCTGACCCGCCAACTCGTGACTCCAAACTCTCTTTTCGAATCACGGAGGAAATTCGTTCTTTCTCTTCCCGCATTCCTACTGACTACTTACGACGTATCTTCAGACGACCACGTAGCTCATACACTAGTCATTCATACAAAAGGATTCTTCCCCCCTTTACTCTTGGACTTTTTTTTTTCCTTCTTTTTTCAATATGTCCTCTGCACAAGACGAATTCGATCGCCTTATCCAGGCTAATAGAGATTCATCCCGCACTCATCCTGAAGACCGCGATCAATCCGACAGCGACTCCCCCTCCAACAACCACGCCGCAGCAGAAGAAGATAACTACGAACTCTCAGACGCCGATTCCGACTACGGCGATCACGTTAAAAGAGGAGACGACAACATGGTTTCTCGCACAGCTGCCTACACTGTTCCAACGACAGTCTTCGAAGCCAACACCGGGCCCAAGGGTGTCATTGCAGACGCGCAATCATTCGAGCGGGCACGCAAGAAATCGTTTCGGAGGACATTACTCAGCGCCGCGGGCCTAGATTCGAATTCGAGATTATTTGGCGGAAACAGCAGCAGCAACAATAGTAATAATATCACGCAACATAGCCAGACATCGAGCAGTCCACCCAGTGACGAGGAGGATGACTTTATGCGTCGCTGGCGAGAGTCGCGAATGCAGGAGTTGCAGGAGCGGAGTCAGAGGAGACCTAGCCCCTCGAAGAGGGTTTATGGACGTGTTGATACGGTTGATGCGGAGGGGTATTTGAATGCGATTGAGCGGGTGGCGTCGGATACGGTTGTTGTCGTCTGTATTTATGATCCTGAGGTATGCCCCTCTCCCCGCTGCCTTCCTTGTCTGTCACAAACGAGAACTCAACTAACGAATGAGATAGTCGTCCGTCAGCGCCCAAGTCGAAGACGCAATTGAAGTCGTCGCGCGCAAACACATCACAACGCGCTTCATCAAGCTGCACCACGAGATTGCGGAAATGAGGCATATCGATGCGCCGGCTCTGTTGGCCTATAAGGCTGGCGATGTTATCAGCACACTGGTCGATATTCCGCGACAGATCCCCCGCGGAGGCGAGATTAGTTCGCTGAGTATCGAGGATTTATTGAAGCAGTACGCTCTTCTCTTCTAACTAACCGCGAAATAAATGGCTAATGAGATATTACAGAAATCGGATATTTTAAGAAACCACCCTGGATAGAAGTCAAAAAGCTGCACGAACTTCGGTACCATTTCATCAACTGGACTTCAGCGACGACCCTGGACAGACAGCTGGCCTGTCACTTGCATCCATCTCATACATTCTCCTGCACCATATTGCATCAACTTCTACTTTTTTTTTAATCCTGTCCAACTTTTCACGTCCCCATCTTCTTTCCTTTTGTTCTGGTTTACTCAAGATATCCCATCCTGTCTTTTTTCTCTTTTCCTTTGCTTGTTTTCGTCTCCTGGTTCTGATTTCGGAGTTATACATATATGCATATTGATTAACGATGTCGCCCCCCCCCCTTGTTGTCTTTGTCTCAAAACTTAATGTACAATAATTGTGTTTCGGTATATGTAATTCTAGTCATGTCTCTCGCACGGATAAACTTCCAAATGTTTTGAGTCATAGAAAAAAGAGTCATTACATTCAAGCTCCCTAGTTACGCGAATTTTGTACACATACACACACTCCTGGAGCATAAAAAGAGAAACAAACCATCTGAAGTCAAAAACTCTTGTATAATCGGGACATCTGGAGAGTAGAGGGAAAAAGTCATCGATTGATCTCATTGCGCTAAAACCATTGCCTTGCATCCATTATTTGGGGGAAAAAAAAGGGAAAAGGGAATAATCATTTGAAGAAGAGAGAAGAAGGAAATTTTAGAAGGAAATTTTAGAAGGAACATGGAATCATGAGAAAATGCCGAGGAAAAAGATGAGAGAGATTGCAGCCACTCGTTCGTATCATTCTTCGTCTGGAGAAGGGAGTGATATGAACTCCTCCTTTTTCTTTTTCGAGAATTAGACGACACCGCGTGTCTGTACAAAGTCCCAGAGCATTTTGATGAGGGCGTCTGGCAATGTGTATAGATCAACGTGGAATTCGCCTTCTGTTGGATGTTAAAAACACAAATTAGCCGAGACAATTCTAATTCTGTAAAATTCTAAGAAGGAAGACGTACGCTCAACGTCGTTCACTGTATATGAGTCTGGCGCTTTGTTGTCGTGGACCATTTGGACGACTTGCAACAGATCGTCTTCGCCGAGTTTCTGGAGTCCGTCTGCGAGTTTGTCCATATCCACCTATTGCCACAAGTTAGAAAAAAAAATTTTTTTGTTAAGTAAGGTTGTAATACTTACATTCTTTTCAGTAGTCTTCTTCTTCTTCTTCGCACTCTCCTCACCAGTAGCTCCGCGCTTCGACTTGACGCCATTCTCATCACCGGGAACAGGACCGGATTCTCGTAGTTTCTCAAGCAGAGCTGCCTTGGGATGTTTGAAAGTCTAATTACGTCAGAAAAGCAAGTCCCTCTTCAATGATTTTTCTTCTCCTCGTCTTAGTCAACGTACGATTGTGTGCTTCGACTCGTATCGAGACTGCTGAAAGTTCAGGTCGTGGTTTATCGTGTGCTCCTTGTCGGCGTATAGACCGATCTGCATGTCGAATTCACCCCATCCTTCTTCCTGGATGCGGAATGGTGGGTTTTTGATAGCTGTTCAGGCAAGGTGGTTAGTTAGTCTCCACACGTCCCTAACTGTAGTAGTAGGACGAGAGGGAAAAGGCGTACTCTGATTTGCGCGGTCACCAAAACTAGGATGCAGGCGGTAAATCACTTTGTCGAACAGAGTCGCGGGTACTTCCTCGCCATTCTCGTTCAAGAGATAGATCTCAATCGACCATGATCGAAGAGGGAATCCTTCCACGCCCGAATCTCGGCCCTGGCTGTATTTATCCGATTAGCTTTGTTGTTGAAGAAGAAAAGGACGAGGCGACGGTTCGATTGATACTGGGTGGGTGCGCATGAGGGGTTCGAGGACATACATGATACTCTGTTCCGTCACGAGCTTGACTGTACGCTTGACCTGCATTTGTTGATGAGATTAGCATCGGGTTTTAAAAACTGAGGTAGAAAAAAGAGAGTCTGAAAGAGAGACGAAGAAGAAAAGATCTCCGCGTAGGACAATCTCATGCTACACATGAGCTACCAATGAGTCAAACGGAGCTTGTCCAGGCCCTGTATAACATCAAAGGTCCATCCAGGACGCGCGCATGGACATGCAGCTTGCTGAAGCTATAATCACTCGGGAACGGATTGCCGGAGGCCACCACTTACGTCAGGCATCTTGAAAAGCAGTCAGGCAGTCCTTCAAGCGTGGATCGAGAGAAAGCTATTTAAGCTCTGGGCAGCTTGTTGCAGGGAAGAACGCGCTCGGCGCTGCTAGGTATTGCACTGGTTTTCCACGAAGATTCTTTGAAAGAATGGGAATGCGAAGAATCTAGAGTTGGCTGCTCTTATACAAAAGCAGTGTAGGGTAAATTGAGAGAAAGACAGTGAGTCAAAGAGAAAGATGGCCAAAGACAGTCTGAATTGCGCGCGCAGATGTCCAAGTTGGAGATGAGGCCGGTCCAGGTCAAAAAGAGATTAGCCCGCGATGCGTTTGGTGGGGTTGGTCGGCGCCAATCAGATTAGCCCCTCTGCTTGTCAAAGAATACAGTATGGCACTCAAACATAGAATTAATTATAAACTATCTCGCTGACTACGTTCTCTAAACGTCTATTGGATATGAGTAACAATATGTGCATTGTGCATTGTGTTTGTTGTGTATATCAAATATCCTGGAAGCTGATGCTCTAACCTATTCTACCACAGCCATCACGATGCCACCAACGGTCAAGTTTGCCTTGTCGTTGGTTTGTTCCATGCCATCGTCACCGTCGTAAGTGTCGTACACGGTATCATTCATTCGCACCGGAGCATTGGTGTGTATCACGTAACAAGGAAAGGGGAGGGAAAGGAAGGGAATCGATAACCGGGGAGTGAAGAAATTAAATCGCGAGTGTGTTGGTTTGAATCGGGGATATGGGGGATATGGGGATTGGGGCGCAGATAAGAACGTTTTGAATATTCAAGTGTGGCTGCGCATGACAATATTGTTTATTGTGGTTTAAGCTTCTGCAGAGAACAGTTTCTCGTTCTCTTGCTGAGCCTTGATGAAAGCATCCTTAAAGAGGTTGGCATCTAACCAAGTCAGTTTTTGTACTTGCATGTAATGGTGGTTCACTTACTCTCGCTGTTGGCGAAACGGATGGCTAAAGTCTGAGCTTCGGGCTCGCCCTCACTGACATCTGCAGCGGCGTTCCACACCCAGCTACGGTCACTGCCGACATTGGGAGACAGCTTCATATCAGGGACAACTATAAAAGAGTTAGCGCCGTATAATAACATCATAAAGATGACTGAACATACTGTAGTGGTTCGCGCAAACCTTCAAGGTCTTATCTCTACGCATAACCAAGCGGGTCTTCTGGTTCTCCTTGTGCTTCAAGAGTCGGACATCGCCAGTACCACGCTCTTTCCACTCACGAGACTCGCGGTCGAACTTGAAAAGCTTTGCACGCATCTTAAAGGTTTGTTCCTCCAACTCTTCATTGGTCTTGGTCTCGACTTTCTCGGTAAGGTGAATGACGGGCTCAAAGTGGACTTCAGGAGATTCGACCTCCTCTTCTCCCTATAAATCAGCTGTTAGCCACCATGTTAAAAGAAGCCATACCCCGCACACGCACATAGCCGTCTTTAGGCGCATGCAGCGACGGAGATGATACGACCAAAAAAAAGCTGTACTCAGCTCATAAGGTTGCAAGCTTACCTCCTCAGCGGCCTTGGCCTTGGATGATCCAGATGGCTCATCGGCATCATCAGCCTCTTCCTTCTTCTCCTTCTTGGGGCCGCCACCGAACATGGAGAAAACGTTATCAGTAGCCTTGGTGGCAGCGCCGAGAGCAGCGTCGGTAGCCTTCTCAGTAACCGACTTCTCCTCTCCTTCAGTCTTTTCGACAGCAGGAGCAGGGGTGGTCTCCTCTGTAGAGGTGGTGGTGGGGTCGGGCTTGGTCTCGGTAGTGTCAGCCATTTTGTTGGTTTGTGAAATTATTCGTGAATGTTCTATAGATGGAAGGACAACAAGAGAGTGTGATGTATTCTTTTCTTGAGCAGAAAGGTGAGGATAGATGGATGGAGGTTGGCGTAGATCTAGTACAAGGAATTTTTTTGTGTAAAAGGAGTTGGTTGTTTTGGTTGCTTTTCCCCGCCGCAGGACACCGCCTGCATTTTGCCGCTTGTGCTTACAGCTGCATACATAAAATACGACTATGTATTATTCTAATTGATATGATTGGATAGTCGCCTCGTAATAAAAGTTTGACTCAGTACGTTACCGCTTGCAAATTCGTGCTTTTAGTAACATCAAAACAAGTGGCGATTTTGTGATAGCAGGGTTAGGGTTAGGAAAATACATTACTATTCGATCAACGAGCCTTGGTCTATCATGGGCACAGGGCTATTACCAATAGTTAATATTTGCTATTCCGTGCAGACCGCTCTGAATTGACATAACCTTGTTATCAGTCAAGGAGTCAAAGATAACTGGACGGTTGGTCTGTTTACCCCTGAACCCATCTCCAATAAACTTAAGCTTAAATTGTCCAGTTGCTATTTCGGGGAGAGTAGCGTATGCTTACAACTAGAAGAGCCGCATCGATGGCCTTTACTCCTGACATTTTGCCTTCGTCCATAGCGCAGAGGGCTATGTATTCACAATTGAACATCCTGGAGGTCACCCATCAATACCTTTTCCAACAGTTGGAGGAAAATGTCAAGACTCCAGGTCAAACTGTGGAGGGCTACAACTAATGCATTCAGTCAGTAGTTGGAAGTCCTACTTGATGATCGAAAGTCAAGGATACGGCATGACTTCCTTCCGAAGTCTACGATCCAAGCCTTCCTTGACTCTGAATGAACACATCATCATCATCACCGTTACTTCTGGCTTGCTAATTAAATCATCTCAGTTGTTCTGAGTCGGATGACTATACGCATAGCATCTTTCTCAAACGTTGTGTATCCCCTTAATTCGTCCGGATATCTTATTAAACATAACAATCGTTGGTCCCAGAAAGCTCGGCAGGGACCCGAGTTGGTAATAGCTTGAACATACGCAGTGCCGACTCCGTAGTTGCATATTCCATCAATCGGATACATATACCTAGCCCACGTTGATGATGACCTGGAGATGTAGAGTAAAGTGATGGGACGAGATCGGATGGTGAGAAATGCTCAGTAGACTATCCGCACGCTATTCCGTTTTCGGACGAAATGCGGGGAGTTATCCGTAACCCTAAGGGTTGACCAACCAATCAGTGCCTTCTCCGACTGCTACCCCACCTTAGCACTATCTCAGCTTCATTGATTTTGGAGATGCGGATATTGTCCCCCTCTTCTTCTGGGCATTACGTCGGCGAGCCGACTGGAAAGGAAATAATATGAAGGGGACTATAAGGACGTTGAATGTCCTCGATAGACTGATTCAGAACAACACACAACCCAATAACACAGCAACAGCAACCTAAAAGACTCACTCGAGAACATCTCAAGCATCCAACAGCCACTACCTATATCTAATATCAAAATATCAATACACGAAATGAGCAAAACCTTCGAAATTGCCATCATCGGAGCCGGCATTGCAGGCGCAACCCTCGCCATCGCCCTGCACCACCGCGGCCTCAAAGTAACAATCTACGAAGCCGCGCACGCCTTTGGCGAAATCGGTGCCGGCGTCAGCTTTAGCCCCAATGCCGTCGGAGCCATGAAAATCTGCCACGACGGAGTCTACGAAGCCTTTAAGAAAGTCGCTACACGCAACAAGTGGGAGTCCAAGCAAAAAGTTTGGTTTGATTATGTCGATGGATACAGCAAGACCAAGGCTGATGGAAGCCCATTGACCGCTGAGGAGCTGCCCGAAACAGCATTTACTATCTCCAACAGCCTGGGTCAGAATGGTGTTCATCGTGCTCGGTTCTTGGAGGAGATGGTTCACTTGATCCCTGAAGGGGTGGCGCATTTCGGTAAACGCGTTACTACAATTGATGAGCCTGCCACCGAAGACGGCAAGTTGGTTCTTCATTTCACCGATGGCACGTCCGCTGAAACGGATGCGATTATTGGCTGTGATGGTATCAAGTCTGCTGTGCGACGATACATGGTTGGTGAAAATAGCCCTTGTGCTTGGCCTGGTTACTCGCACAAATACGCTTATCGTGGATTGGTGCGCATGGAAGATGCCATTGCGGCAATTGGAAAGGAGATGGCTGAGAATTCGTTTATGCATGTTCGTTCCCCTTCACCCCTAGAAATATGAATCTGAGCAACGCTAATATAATGCAGATGGGACCTGATGGACACATCTTGACATTCCCCGTTAACAAGGGCGAGACCCTGAACCTAGTCGCCTTCCGCACAACCACCAACGAATGGGAGGACCCTGTCCGCTTGACCAAGCCCGCTCGTCGAGAAGACCTTCTAAAAGACTTTGAGGGTTGGGCACCCTACATCCAGAAACTCTTGAAACTCACCAAGCCCGACTTGGAAATCGTAAGTCTCCTCTTAACCATTAGAGCGGCATAAGTCACTGACTTGATATACAGTGGGCAATCTTCGACCTAGGCGACCACCCAGTCCCAAGCTTCTCCCAAGGCCGCATCTGCATCGTCGGCGACGCCGCGCACGCTACATCGCCTCACCACGGCTCCGGTGCGGGTTTCTGTATCGAAAGCAGCGCCATCCTCGCGTCCATGCTCGCATCCGACAAAGTCACCACCGTGGCCGACGTACAGAAAGTCTTCGAGACCTTTGACGCCGTGCGACGCGAGCGATGCCAATTCCTTGTTCAGAGTAGTCGGTTCGTTGGTGACTGCTACGAATGGCGCGCTCCGGGCGTCGGAAATGACTTCAAGAAGATTGAACAGGAGATTAATAGGAGACATGCGATTATTTCGGATGTGGAGGTTGAGGGGTTCATTGATGAGGCGGTCAAGGAGTTGAATAAGAGACTTTCTGCTTGAGTCTTAGTCTTAGGGATGGATTGATGATGGTATGACCTTGTCTTTGGATGTATGCATGATTGTACAATAGTTGTTTAATTGGCCTGTTTTGTTTTTGGATCAGCATGTTGTATGGATTCGGTTGATAGATTGTTGTCTGATCTATTTCGAAAACATTTAATCGAGTTAGCTAGCTATCTGGTGTTGATATGCTTCTTCTACATTGCAACCTGTGTATGTACATAGATAGTCCCAATGTCGACCAATACAACCAGTATGAGATCACATGATCCTCTTTTGTTTGTTTGTCTCAAAATAAGAAGCAATTATTGTCTGACTACAAAATCTCCTCCTTGATAAAATCCATAAAATACAGCTAGGTACTACGAACGTGCCTCCAACAGCAATGTGGAGTTGTAACTTTGAACACTGTGAGAAGCCTTCAGTACGCACCTATGGAGAATGTATCCTCTGCGATCGCCATCTCTGTGCGAAACATCTTGGCCCAGAGCACCATAAATGCCCCAGATGGGAGGTGAGCGCAAAAACCGTTGGGCTTACGAATAGCACCTTTCTTTTAAGAAAATGATGAACTGATCTTTTGAGAAGGACGAGAAATCGTACGAACCCCGCAGCTCGCGAAGCCGAGCGAAAGGAGATGACAGCACTCCTGAGCAGAGTCAATGTGACTGCATTTCTCGCTCGAGCTAGTTTCTTGCGCAACGGTGTTCCGTGCACTACCCCTCAGCAGTCCTTCCAATGTGATAGATCAACGCGTTCCTCGGTCATGGGTGGCATAAAGTATCACATTGAGATCCAGTTTGAGGATGGGATCAGCTGGCTCGCTCGCATTCGGAGAGTGAATGCTACTTCGCCGCCAGCAGACCTACGAGCTTACAATATGCGCAGTGAAGTCGCCACGCTACAGTTCCTGAGGAGCAAGCCCAAAGTCCCCGTTGCTGAGGTATATGACTATAATCTTGATGGAAAAAACCCTATTGAAGTTGAGTATATTCTTATGGAAAAGCTGGCCGGTCAGTTGCTGCGCTGGTCTCTCCTCTCATCGGCACCAGAGCAAAGGAAGAAAGTCATGAGCCAGCTGGCAGATACATACATCGAACTGCAGCGGTTCTCGTTCGATTTGATGGGCTCCTTTGACCGACCAGGCACTGAACACGTTGGGTCTTTTGCGCGGGAATCATTAACAGACTATAAGGACTCTCGCATGCTGCCTCTGGGCCTATTTGCTTCGTCTGAGGAGTATTTTATTACAAGCATTCAATTGACTCTAGATTTGATTATGAGAGAAGAGTGTTTCACTCCGCAAGCAATTGATGCCTACTTGATCCACCGCTTTCTCCTAGACTCTGTTCCGAAGGAATTACTTAGCCGTCGTGACGATTGAAGACTCTACCTGAGGCATGCAGATAACAAGGGAGACCACATTCTCGTTGATGATGATTACAACATCACCAGAATTCTGGACTGGGAATAGGCCCATACGGACACCAAATCCGCCGCTTTCAATTCTCCAGTAATGCTTCTCCCCGTCGCGGGAGTTCTATGATGGTAACAATTAACTGGGTCAGGATGAGCTAGTTTTTGCCCCAGCTACTACAAGACAAGGGACATGCAGACCTTGCCGAAATTGTGAGGGAAGGACGGATCCTTCACCAGCTTGACTTCTGTTGCGGATATGACCACGCTGATTGGGAAGGGTTTCTAGGAAATTTTTAGGGGTCTACGCAAATCGTTGGATGTTGACGGAGACTTGATAGGGAAACTTGGAGAGAAAAGGCTCTTGCTAGATACAGGGATGATGCTCAGCTAAACGAGCTGATTAATCGACATAGATAACTTAACGCCAACTATTGCGAATGCATCCAAAAGCCGAATTTTATAAATTTTTATTTGCAAGCTATTTGAATTGTATATATCCTCAAGTGCTAGCTCAGTGCATGTAACTCTAACGTAGGCCTAGCTCATTCAAGTTGACCGAACAAAATCAGCATTGCCCTAGACTTTCGTGAATTCTCCTTACCTTCTAGCATGCGCTTTGGTCCTTTTAATCCTCTAGCTCGCGACCAGCCGCAGCTACTCCTAAAGATGTCGGAAGCTACAGCTCGAATGGCGGCAGTGGTGGTGGTGGTGGTGGTGGCGGCGGCGGCAGTGATGCTGATATAGGAACGTCTGGCGGGACTAACGGCTCCATAAAGGCACACACCGGAACCCCTTGCGCATCTGTGACCACCTTGTCCACTACATCATCTTCATCTACCGTATAATAACCCAGGATCTTTCGGCCAGCCTTTGCAAAGGACCCGGATCCCATCATCATTGGACGTGCCAGGGCAATCAAAGCAGACGTGTTGTCAACACCTTCTGTCCTCGGTATAACTACCATGTGTCTGATATCTCGGTTTATCTTGTCTCGAGTTCCGGCGAGTATGAACTTGGAAAAGCTGGATGGCAGGATGCTGGAATCTTCGAAATCCACCACGGTAATCCGGTCCTCGTCGTCTATGATGAAATTGTCTAGCCAGACGTCAGAGTAACAGAAAACCATGGGCTCTTGTGCAAGATTTTTGATACGATATCGGGCATTTGTCATGGTGAGAAACTAGAGGGAAAAGAATTGGTAATATTAGCCACGATCAGGTTCAGCGCCACTTTTGTACTAGGTACCGTACCAAGTCGAGATGTTGCTCCAATTCACTTATATTTCGGTAGTGGAGCGAAGCCTGGTTATCATCAAAGAGCTCGTGACGAATACGCCCTCCATTCACCGCTGCTGGCCGAGAATCCTGGCGCACTGGGATGCGATGCAACTCTGACAACGCAAAGGCTATTCTTGAGTATATGAAATCTTTCATTACATCGTCGTCGACTGCATCTTGCAATCGTTGGGCAGCTGTTCTCCCTGGTACATATTCCATCACCAGGTATGTCCGGTGCGCGGGCCACCCATCGGGATCATCTTTATATGGAATGGCAACATGGCAGCCGTAATAGACAGCCGGTGCCCTAACTTCTGACCCAACAGCGCGTAAGCCATCATGTGCCATTTTCTGTCCAGCAAGCTCGTTCCAAACGATCGAAGATCCGTACTTGATCCAGAATACGGGTGATTCGGTGCCGGGGGGGTAGGGAACGCCGATGGTATAACCATGGGGATTGGTTTCTTTGTAGAGGGTAACAAGCTCAGCTGCCGTAGGAAGCGGAACTGTGATATTAGATGGCAGAGCTGAGCCATACCATTCTTTCTTCATATATACTGGACTCGCCATGATCAGTGAGATACTGTCTATGAAAACAAGTTGAAGGGTGATCCATCGTGGCAGCTGTCCAAAATCCAAATGTCAGAAAGCCAAGCTTGGGGCAGTAAGTACGCTAATTCCCAATCAGGCTAATACTTTGGCTACTCAACCAATAAGAACTGCTGCGGAGCCTACTAACTACTATACATAGTATTTAGAAGAAAATTGTATGGGGAAAAATAGATGATTGAAGAATATGAGTCCTATAATCTTCTGTTATTGGTTAAATAGCTGCATAGATATTAACCTGATTAGGAAATACTGTGTTTAGTATTTTCGCATTTTGTTGCTATAATAGACAAGCTTCACTGCGGCTATAAATAGATTAAATGCTAGCGATTGGCGATCGCACGCGCTGGCGCTAGCTCGCGAGGCCTGAATGGAAGGTGGAGTACGCTTAGGGTTAGTATTTTGCCCTAACCCTAACAGCCCCGTGCCGAGGACCAATCACGTAGCTCACATATTAATATAAAGTCACGTGCGAATACATGGTTTACTTTCCCAATCTGGTAATATTGACCACCTACATCTGCTGGGTTATATCCACTTATAGGTTCAATTCATATTGGCGCTGTTGGTACAATGGCTTATTTTTCTCTACAGAGGCCATGAGGCTGTGGCGTGATTGGTCGAATACAAAGTTGTCTATTTCAGCAATAGCCGCAGACTAATTAGAAACCAGGATTTGATCGATTCACATCCTGCAGTAGCAGCAAGCATCTGACGTTTGTGGCGTGCAGCGGAGTATTTTACTCTTCATTTTACTATGTTCCATTCAGGCACCGCTTTGTAAAATGGACTGTCAGAATATCGATCCCCACGATTCGGCGCTAGGGTAGTTGGACCGCACTTGCTCCCTACTCTACGCTTCGCGATATCGAGTATTGCTAAACCAACATGGACAAAGTAAAGAAATCACGCAGGTACATTGCCTCTACCTTCATGGGATGTGAGCCCACTCGTATTTATAATTGGCGCCAAGCATGATTTGATTGGAATCTGTTTGCTGGTCCTGAATCGCTCACTGATATTCTTGTTTCATATGGGCGGCAAATCCTAGCAGGCTTATTTTGGGGGGGTGTTGCCAAAGAGCATAAAAGAACCATGGTGTCTCGACGTTTGATTCTGTTGCTGCAACTCATTTGTCTATATTCTTCTAAGCTTTTTTGTGTCCTATTTATTGCTACTCTGTTCCAACATGGGTCAACTAGTATACCTCGAAGATGGCTACAACCTTACTGCGAACCCGAATGCGTTGCCTGTGACATTCATGCAGACTGTCACTTGCTCAGCCTTGTATGTAGAATTCTTGAAGACAACTACCGAAGACCAACCAATTCAAGAGAAGAAGAAGGCGGCCAACCATGCAGTGTTCAAGATCATCTTTGCGAGGCCGTATGATGGCTTCTCAGGTATCCGTTTGGAGGTCGCCGTTGACTACAAGTACAAGAGTACGCCGGGTTCTATTTCTGGACAACCGGTAAGATTTAAGCCTGGTTATCTCTGCATCAAACCCAACGTTTCGACCCGCCCTTCTGGCAAAACCGCTTCGACTTGCCAACTGTCCATTGCGCCGAATTTCACTATCGGCCAAGTTATTGGAGTGCTTCTCCGTTACCAGATGCAGCACTTTGACTTTGTGAATATAAATGACAGATACTTTGGATGTCGCGATTTCGTGTAAGCTTACTACCTGTTCCAGCAAGTCTTGATCGGTCAGAGGGACTTGCGTATTGGCGTGAGAAGCTGACATCACATGTATGTAGCACGCAGGCTATTTACTTGCTGCATAGCCAGGGTTTTATCCGATCCGACACGATCATAACTGTTCTGAGCGGTCCGAACCTGCCTGTCAGAAGTATATACGATGCCTTAGGGCTCCGTTTTACTAGTCGCGGACGGATTTTCACTTGCCCCATTGACAGGGGTCGATTTGCTGTTTACCGACGTTGTGAATGGTCACAAACACCGTATCAAGCTTCTCAAAGAGCACTTGAGCTTGCGGCATATATCCCAGAAGAATAATAGGAGGTTGCTCGTCCATGTAGCCGGCCTAATCCCGGATGACTGTCCCTGAGTGAAGGCCTATCTTTGAGGTCATACGGTGGCGAATGTTAATGTTTTGCTCTTAAATGTATTTAGTCTCTCTGGCACTTTTAAATGTATCTGATCTATCTGCTGTCTCTGGCTTGGAGTATTGGGTTCCAAAGGGTAATTTATGACTTCCTATATGTTTTTCTGGTATGGCAAGTATTTTGGATTTAAAGCTAAGGTAGTAACGCTTCAATGTTGGCCACATCTGTCCAACATGATTGCCCTCCTCTTCCTTATTCGGCTCGTACGTGCTGTGGAGTTTTCAGGAGAACCCCGTACCAGTTGACCTTTATAGTTGCTTTAAAATTCGGCCTTACGTCCCTTCGATGAATACGTTTTTGCCTCTGGAGGATAAAAAATTTTCATAACTTATACTAAGAGAATGAGTAGAAATCGTGATAGGAAGATACGACATGGCTTCGATCCGCAAAGGTAGGGTACATATATACGATTTGTAAGCTATGTAGCTGTTTGCTACCTTCAAAACTCTTAGTTTGAATTATATACAGTTCACGTAATAATTAAGCAGCTCTAGGGCGAGGACATATAATATCACCTCTATCTTAAATTATTCTCTATTTTTAAGCTTCTTATCTTACAGCTATTTCTCCTTTTAGAGCTAAGTCTGTACAACTCTTATTATTACTATGTACATCGCAGCGACAATAACTATCTACCAGGTTCTGGTTGACGTACGTACTACCCGGAGTGGGATATTGCTCACAAACCGACAAAAAGAGAAAAAAATAAGGATATTAAAATGAAGGGATTAAAATATACGATTATAGATATTAAACGATTTTATGATCTCTTAAAATTCTAGAGAAAAAAAAATGATTATATTATATATATTTAACTTCGAGAAAAATAACAGGAATCAAGACAATCAATCAGTCGGAAGGAAGCCAATAATAATAGAGGCTTTTGTGTAATTTGCTTTATGATGCTGGCGTATCAACATGAATAGCCTAATTATATGGAATCAGAGACACGACTGGCGAGAGACTCTAGATGAGCTTCCAATGTCTTCCCAGACGTGGTTATGATGCGGAATTAGGTAGTCAACTAGAATATGGGACCTACTAAATTAGGGATATAAGCCAAGTACTAATTGATAAGTATATAGTTGAGAGAAGAGAGTAAAGCAAGGGTAAAGCATAAAAACACCTGATATAATGTACCCATATCTGTGTCTGTTCGCACTCTGATATGGAAAAAAAGAAATAAAGAACCGATCCATTCCCATGCGCTTCCAATAACCCATAACCCATAAACATTATCCTTTCGAAATAAGAGCAAATAAGAAGAGGAAGCAAACCAAACCGTATCAAACCAATTCGCCATATCCGTCATAGTTCATCCGTTGATCGTGGATCATGTTCTAGTGTGCAGTCTCATGGGCGGTGCGGAGGCCAGAAGGTGTGTGCTGTAAGCTTCTTTGCGGACTTCTGGGCTCGGGATAGGATATCTGAAGGGATGGCATCGTGTACCAGACCGTCGATATCTTTCAAGCGACTACCCAAGAAGCTAGAAGTCTCTTCGAGGAGGCCGTGAGCAGCTTTGTTCATGGCGAGGCTCTGTTTCTGGACCTTCTCCAAAGCTGCGGAAGCTGCATCGATCTGGCGTGAGGCGCTACGACTGACTAACTCGCCGAGTTCCTTGGACTGTTTCATGATCTTGTTCAGTTCGGCCTTGAGCTGTCCACTATCGTAGCGAAGGGACTTTGCTTCCTTTCGAATGTCATGCGACTTCTTGACAGCATCGTCCATCCACATTTGGACGTCGGTGGAAAGACGAGCATAAATATCCGAAAGACCAGTCTGAGCACTATCCAAATCCTTCTTGATCTGCGACGATACTGCGTGCGCTGCTCGTTTCCAGTTCTCAATCTTTAACCATGGTGTGCCAAAGTCCACCTCGAGGGTCTCCTCGCGAGGTTGCTTAGACCGTGTGGATACAGTAACATTGACAAGTCCATATGCGTCCTCACGATTCAGTCTAAGAGTGTAAACACCATCGAACAGTTTTTCTAGTTCGTAAGGCAATGAGACATTTGCCCGTGTCACTCGAACGTCGAATCTAACATTCTTTGCTGCTGTAGGTTGCTTGATGATTACATGACAGTCACCAACAACTTGGAATTGAAAGCCGTCATTCTTGTTTGGTCGGTCCTCAAGCAGCTTTGAGATATCGGAGAAGTCGCCCACAGTTGCAACGGATAGCGTTTCGAATCGCTCACTCAAGTCAGTAGAATGGGGGTTAAGTGAAAGCGAAGCCAGTCCGGTGCTGGCAGAAGGAAATATCGTTGTCGTTGTGGTGACCGTGCTTGAAACGACACTAGCAGCTGACGAAGATATGGCCGCTCCTCCGAGTACCTGTAACACGAAAGTAGCCGCGGTACGGAAGGCAGTATATCCTAGAGACACCGAAATAGCGAGGACAATCGATAGCATCAACACGCGTAGTAGAGGCGCAAGCTCCTGAGCACGTCCGTTGCATGCAGACAGAAAGCTCGACGAAGGATACTTTTCAGCATCGTAGAAAAGGTTCGGCTCCATAGACTTCGGTGGTAGCGTTGCGGAACTAGTAGACTGTTTTCTAGGACGCAGTTCTGAGAGTGATGCGAGATGTCGATTCAATTGGCTCGGGGCTATTGACTCAAAAGTCTTGACATCAATCGGGTAGCGTTCCACAACAACAGTCTCTCCTGTGAGAGCGCGACGAGATTCTAGACAGAGATGTAGGCTCTGATGGTCAAATGGGAAGAGGTGCTGCCCAGGCTTCTTCCAGAGAGGTTCTTCTGAGATGATCAAAGCGGGGATGCCGTGTATCTTCATGAAGCTCTGAGCGAGGTGCCTAGCACGCATATTGGCTTCATCATCCCGATCCGAAACGAGAAAGATTGAAAGATCGGGAATGGTCCACTCCGTCTCTGATTGGATCTGATGCTCGGAACCAGTCCAGACAGACGAGCAGGGCGGGCGGTTCTTGAAGGTGAGCGTAATGTCGGTGCCGCTAGGGGTGCGGTGAGACTCTGAGATGGCACCGATGCACTCGTCGACGATCAGCTGAACATGGATAGGTAGAAGTTCGGCGTAGTTTGGTGTAGCTCCAACGCCAAACGAGGTAGGAACCACATGATATCGAGAAGATTCGGTTGAGCTGCTTCCCAAACTACGAGAAGAGCTCGAAACTAAGACGTCGCCGATCTTATCGAGAATGATGTTGCGGAACTCAGGGTTACCCATGTAGAGCACGCGGAAAGGCTTGTCTAGATCTAAGCCTTGTTTGGTCATAGTCTGCTGCACGGTGATGGCTAGCTGACAGTCATCTAGATTCATAGGAAGCTGATTTTTCAAGACAGCAGTTTCCTCATCGCTCAGAATGTTGATTGTGTGCTTGAGCTGAACCCGCTGTACCTCAGGCCAATTTTCAGGCTCCGAGAATTCAATCGAGTCAGATGACTGGAACATGAAGGGTTTGGTTGTGAGGTTGCTGTCTTCCGCTGAAGGGAGTTCACGAGCAAACAGAGGCAATGGAAGCTCTTGTGAATCTGACATGGCAATCTTCCCATCCTCGTTGTCCTCGTTATCCACATCATCTTCTTCCTCACTATTGAGGTTGTGGACGTCATCTTCGTCATAACTGCTGCTCTCTCGATCATCGAGACTAGCTACATCATCCGGACCGTTCTGGTCGATGAGAGAAGCCATATCCGTCTGCTCGGAACGAGTTCCATCTTCGGAGTGTATGTCCGAAACACTAAGGGTAGCCCAACTCTCGCTAAGGGCGCTAGACGGACGTTCGTGTTGGAGATGGTTGGGGGTTGACATGGTCGGTCGTGATTGAGACAACCACTCTTCGACGGAGCGGCTTAACGGAGGGAAGGTCGGGTATCGAAGCCGGGGGGTGGCACTGGGATCGAAGTTGCTGTTCGGTTCCTGATTGTTAGCCATGATACCGACAATATGACGAGAGCAGCAGCGGGCTGCTCGATGTCATGGAAAGCGTGCGGTTGCAGCAATGAATATATGGATGGAAGCAGGCAACGACGGCTATGAAGGTGGGTCTGATAGCTGTGCGGGACCGAAATAGCCAAATCAGACATAAAGAAGAAAAAGAGTACTCGACGATGGTAGAGGGAGAGGAACTCAACAGAAGACGAGGATAAGAGTGTAGTCTTGTGGAGTGACTTGGTGAAAGAAAGAAAGTGAAGATAAGTAAATGCCCAGGTCACCAAACAAGTTGGATCTCTAACTGGACGAGGTACTTATCGGGGATTATCGATAACGGAAGAGGGGTCGGTACTAACTGGCTAGTGAATAAGTCCGGTGCCCAATACGTATGTGCTTGTATTACTCGATCGTGGTTGTATCAGTGGGGGAACGCAGGTAGTGAAGGCGTAAATGGAATGTAGCCTAATTGTCTATTGGGTTATAGAGTACAACAATGTATGGAGTTAGCAGGGTGAGCGTTAACAAAGTGGATACGTCTCAGCAATCAGCCGGGCGAGTGGGGAGGCTTACCTTGTAGAGCTCGATGCGTTGACAACTTGACAGCAGGCAGAAGTTGAAAAGAGAATGAAATATTAAGCAATAGAGCTCTGTTGTGACCTTGAGTCTGATGATTGTTTCGTGTCAAGATAACTCAACAAGCAGAGGTGATGGTTGGTATCTCTGTCGAAAAGCATCCAAGAAGTACGGAAGTTGGCGGGGCGCATGACGAGGAGATGCACTTAACCACTTTGGTCTATCTTAGCTGGATTACGTCGACAGCTACGAATTACAAACAACACAAAGTACGGAGTAATCCGTCTATTACGCTAATTTGTTCTTACTAGAATACTTATCAGATATACCATTATTTTCAAAAGAGGACATTTATCGACAGATACTGAAGATATTGGAGCAGTATGGAGTAAATCGACAGTGGAGGCACCGGATGCCTATCGATAAACTATTCTGCAATAGGAATAGTGCAGAATCATGTGAGCTTAAGCGTGTATCACGAGACCCAGCGGGCGTCAGTGGGTCAGTCAAAGCATGGTGATTGGCTGGAAGGCATGATTCCTCTCTATCGTTCTTTCCTTGCCTGTCACTGCGCTTCCTGATTCTACATACATAGTACTCTAACTGGCGACGGATAAGTGTATGAACATATCAACAACTTGACATGGCAAGAAAACTACTCATACAACCAGATACCTACAAACCAGACTGGTAGTCGAGCTGAGACTCTCCGAATCCAACATGGGGGCCAATCAGCCCTACCAATTGGGTTAAACCAAAACAATACGTCATCGGGATACCGATATTGTCTACGGAGTACGGAGTACAGAAATGAGAAGTCGACCACAGTACGATATGTACGAAGAAGAGCAATCACAATCACAACGATCTTTCAGGAGTACCCCATGCATTACGGAGCAAACTGCCAAGTGCCTACAGACTCTACACAGACATTGGACTCAGACTAGTGCTGTCTTTATCAAGGAGGAACCGTGCGTTGGGTGGTTACCGCACAGGGCAACCTTCAACCTTCAACATCTTTGTGTCGCTCCCCAATTTGATGCTGACTTGATGATATTCATATTCAGCCCCGAATATCTTCTCAACACACCACAAGAATATAAAATGAACGCTGCAAGTCTCTATCCATTGAAATCGATGGATGAAAAGGGGCGCGATAGGCTAGCTGAGAAACGGCCCGAAGCCCACCAATGGCGTTGCTCGATCCAGCCGCCATTCAGCTGATCGCGTGTTTTTATTGAGTTGATTCCACTCCCCATTCTAGATCCCATCAACCACATTGGACAATTTACCTTCAAGCTAAATCGGTCTCCCCGTTCCTGCGCCGTTCAGCTATGTGGGGATTTCTGGACTGCTCACTTTTTAGACTGCGAAAAGTCATGGCGACGTGCGAGGCGGGCTTTTTAAAAACTGTCTGCTGGCCAGAATGAGGTTACTGCAGCCGTGAAATTTTTTACAGAAACCAACACCCGAAGAATCTTGGCCGACTGTTGATTCTTGACTGCACCACAGCTACGATCGCTTTTTTGGGAGACCACGGTTCCTAATCAATTTGCTCATGCTCCTATCAGTCAATCGCATTGAACAACCCTTCGCATAGCGATTGCGCAATCTTCTCAAAATTTAACGGACGATTCAAAGTTCTGCAAAATGGAAGAAGACGAGATCGAAATGATGCGACAATACTCGCAGTCGCCTCGATCAAGCAGCCGAACCCCCCGCAATAAACCTCCTCCGAACCAAGCACCTCAAGACACAATCAAGCAATTTTGGAACCAGTTCAACACCAGGTACCCCGGAAAGATTTTTACCATTTTGCCCGACAATCCCTATGCTCGCAGTAAAGCTGCACAACAGCCGACGGGTGTCGTTCAGGGCGCGGACGCCGCGAGATCCTATGAGCAAGCCAGGAAGGAATGCGAAATAGCTGTCGAGCGCATAGTCAAAGAATGCGAACGAATTAATCAGAGATACAGCGATCCGCATTTTGACATTGAATTCGATTTGAAAACTGGAAAGAGGAATTGTCTAGATGGGTTGGCTGAGGAGAATATGGAAATGCGACCCAGAGGTGTCAAGAGGGTGACGGTATGTACTGGCATTGCAATAGAGGATACGAAGCGACTAAATTTTGTGTGGTATTACAGGATATTTTCGACCATCCGCAATTTTATATCAACGGCCCGACAGCAGGTGACGTTCGCCAAGGACGAGACGGAGACTGTTGGCTTATGGCTGCTCTGTGTACCATGGGAAACAAAGAAGGCTTGATTGACCGATTGTGCGTTGCTCGAAATGAGAAAGTTGGTGTATACGGCTTTGTGTTTTATCGAGGTTAGTTTTATCTCTCTGTGGAACGACCCCGACTAATTTCTGATCTCTGAATAGACGGCGAATGGCAACAATGTATAATCGATGATAAGCTCTATCTCCGCGCCGCCGACTACGACGAGTCGATTGACGAACGACCAATCTGGGACGATATAAATCGAAAGGACACAGAGGAAGAATATCGCAAGGTCTGGCAAACCGGATCGCGAGCATTGTACTTTGCACAGTGCTCGGACGATAATGAGACATGGCTTCCATTGTTGGAAAAGGCGTACGCCAAGGCCCATGGAGATTACACTGCAATTGAGGGTGGTTTCGTTGGGTATGTTATTACATACCGAGTCGCGGAGAATAAAACTTGAGTTGCTAACTTTTAATAGAGAGGCAATTGAAGACCTTACAGGCGGAGTGACCTCCGAGATCTTATCGACCAATATTCTGGACAAAGACAAGTTCTGGAAGGAAGAGCTGATGAATGTCAATAAACAATTCCTTTTCGGTTGCGCAACAGGTATATTCTCGAATTGGCTGGATCCAAAATATCGAGGACCACCAAGAGAGCGCAAAGGTATTTCTGAAGGACACTCATACTCCATCATGGAGGCAAAGGAAATCAATGGAGTTAGGTTGCTTCGCTTAAGGTAGGTCTTAGTTCGACACACGTGCTAAAAGAGCTTGGACTAACTCGTATAGAAACCCCTGGGGAAAGAAAGAATGGAGCGGCGCCTGGAGTGACGGTTCCGAGGAGTGGACACCAGAGTGGATGAAGTTGCTTAATCACAAGTTTGGCAACGATGGGGTACGTTATCATACTAAACTTAAATGTTCATACTGACGTTTCAGGTATTCTGGATTTCGTACGAAGACCTTCTTAAAAAGTACCAACACTTCGACCGGACGCGACTTTTCGGGCCCGAATGGACACTCACTCAACAGTGGATGAGTTTGAACGTACCGTGGTCAGCAGACTATGCTCACGAGAAGTTTGTCATTGAAATTTCGCGTACCAGCCCGGTGGTCGTTGTGTTGTCGCAGCTCGACACCCGATACTTTAGAGGGCTCGAAGGAGAATACGACTTTACGCTGCAATTTCGACTGCAAAAGGAAGGCGAAGAGGACTACATCGTGCGCAGTAGCACTAACTATATGATGTCTCGATCAGTGAATACAGATATTACTCTAGATGCCGGAAGGTACTGCGTCCTGGTAAAAGTGACGGCATATCGACGGAAGAATGTGGAAAGTCCTGAAGATGTCGTACGGCTTACTGCGTCGCGTCGACGCGAAAAGCTGGTTCAGATTGGTCTATCATATGACCTAGCTCACACCAAAGGCCTTACATTGGAGACGGAAGCAGAGAGGAAAGAGCGCGAGGAACGCGAGGAACGACAGCGATTCCTCGAACGACAAAAGCTTCGTGAACATACCATGAAAAAACTGCAGCAACAGCATATACGAGAGAAAAAGATGCAAGCAAGGAGAGAAAGGATGATGAGACGTGAACGACTTCGAGAAGCCGTGGTAGCGGAAAAGAACTTCCACGCCGAGCCTGAAGATGTAGAAGATGAAGAGTTGACGCCCAAAGTCCAATATGGACATGACAATCTAGATCAGATGATGAGTACACTTAATGGCAATGGACTACAATCTGCGCCGCCAACAACGACACGAAGAGCACGCGTATCAAGCCGACCAATCAAGCCAATGCTCAGAACGGATTATCCCAAGACAAACGCCAACCGTTACCAAGAAATGATGGAATTATTACAAGATTTTGAATTCGACTCTGATCTCGACATGCCACCAGAACATTCACCATCACAGCATTCTCCTTCATCTACCGCATCATTTCCAGGCCCGCCACCACCAAACGGAGGAGGAGGAGATGGAAGTGTTAACCCATGGAACGCAGTCTGCGTCGTTGGTCTCAAAGTGTTTTCTAAAGATCCCGAGTTGAAGTTGCAGGTTGTGCGACCGGGATGTTTTGACGGAGAAGCGCCGTTGGATCGCGATGATCCTGCTGTTTCGGCGACATTTGAGACGAGGTCCTCTTTTTTCTTCAAGGAGTAAAGTATCACGCTGTGTGATATAATGTTCGATGATGTATCAAGATAACGGCCTTTCCTACTCTTTCAGGTGTATATTATTCTTTCGGGTAAATAGATTGAACCTCAGGCGTCTGCAACATATGTGTACTTTGGGAGGTCCTCTATCAAGAACAACGTTACACGACCGACATATAAAGACACAAATGTACTTCACAAAGGATTAGCCCTCACACCCTCCCTAGTAATCCTAACCGGCTTTATAGCACCACTATCATCAAACTCCATCCGGTCAATACAGACATATCGATGATTAGCATCGTAATCACCCAGCGGTCGACGATGATACACAATGTACCACTCATCTGTGCCGGGAACGTGTATTATGCCATTACTACCCGTTCCCTGCGCAATGTCCGGGTCTGGAGAGAGGATGTGTGATGATTGTTGTGTGAATGGGCCGAGCGGTGAGGTGGTGGATGTTACATATTCGACGCCGTAGGAATTGTCGCCCCATCTAACAGACATATCGTTAGTAAATTCGGTAGATTGTATACCAAAGAAGGGGGGTAAGACGTACCCTCCAACACTATACATATAATAATAAATGCCCCTTCTTTTAATCAAATACGGCGCCTCCACATAATTCGGCGGCGTCAATTCCACAGCCTCCGTCTTGAGCGAAACCATATCCTCATTCAATTCGGCGCCTAGACCATGCGACCACCCACCCCAAAGCAGATACGCCCTTCCACCACCATTATCATCATCATCCACAAAAACAGCCGGATCAATCGGTTCCCCTCCGAATAACACATCGCCCACTAACGGTTTTCCGAGGACATCCTCGTAGGGTCCTTCCGGTCTGCCCGTTGTAGACTTCGCGACTCCGATCCCCGCCCCGTCACCGGCAGAAAAATACATGTAATAATCCCCATTCTTGAACGCGACGCTCGGCGCCCAGGCTGCGCGGTTCGTGGACCAAGGGATATTCGCAAAGTCGAGGATGCGTGCGTGTTTGGTCCAGTGAATCAAGTCTGGAGAGGAGAAGCAGTCGAAGTAGGTTTGTTGGGAGTAATCGAGGGATAAGGAAGGGAAGATCCAGTATTGGGAGGAGAAGATGTGTGCTTCGGGGTCGGCGTACCAGCCCGGGAAGAGGGGGTTGCCTGAGTAGTTGTTTTCGTCGTTTGTGGGATGTTGTGATGGGGGGAAGTTGTTGCCACCGCCCATGATGGATTGATTGTATTTACAAATCTGATGGTGTGGATGATGCAGAAGGTGTCGAGACTCGAGAGGTTGAGGTTGAAGGTGGTACGTAGATGCGGAGATGATCAGCATGCGGAGAATGTGGGGATCCGATAAGAATACGTAGATCTTGCTACATAACGAATTATTCTTGAGTTGTTTTACCGTAGTTGAACTAGTAGATCAGTGTGCTTTTCATTTCCATATTAGAAAATTTCTTGATATAAGGTTATCTCCCATTCAGAGAGCCAGGTTGAGTGCATTGAGCGCTGGTCACAATCGCCCTGACTAAGTACTTCCTTGGTCCAGAGTCCTCCTTGAGCACGACTCCTTACCAAGTCGAAAAAGGAGATGGAGTCATGACGGTAAGTAGTCGTTAGTTAATAGTCAATGGAACTGGCTGTGGTAGTCAGTAGTAGCGATGGCGGTGTAACATGCACAGAGTTCGATTCAGCACGAAAGAGTTTCATTGTTTGTGTATCTCATTTCTGTAGTTGTAGGATATCCGTAACTTTGTTTTTCGTCTTGCCAAAGAGTAAATGGCATGTTATCGTTCATGTGGCGACGTCCATATAGGTTGACTGTGCCCATAGCGTGATAGGGGGCGTGGTAACAACATCGATGTACGGGCAGATGTGCTTCAAGTGAGATAGCTGGAGAATTGGGTGATGGGATCTAGCTCCTGGCTGCTAAGCGAAGGTCCATCCCTCAACAGTTGTATGGAAAATCAAAGAGGAAGTCCACCCCCTTCTATATCAGACTTCACGTAAATAGACTCTATGGCGTGGCTTGGTACCATGGCTATCGAGACTTTGGCATTAGATCCTTAAACCAGTTCGCACTTTCGTGTATAGTTTCAAGATAGTACGGATCCGTGAGTTGCTGCTGCTCGTTATCAGCTGTCGAAGTTTGAGTCACATTGCGCATGGTGACTCTCTCTTCGCCATTTCCAGCTTCCTCTCCCCAGAAACATGCGCGACGCATTACAGATACCATATCTTTAGCTTGGGTCGCCAAAACAGAATTATTTTCTGTTGCCGATTTTCTCGAATTCGCTCTGGGTTTGGATGGAGCACCGTCATGTTCGTTTGAATTGAACGCTGCGCCACTTGACTCTTCAGCAGCACCCAGCCGCGCGAAAAACCTAACCCATGGCAAAGTAATTTGAAGTCGAGTAGGCTTTGCGAATCTACTTCTGCCATCATTACCCGCATCTAGGCCATACGGTGGCCATCGCGAGAGAGCCTTCCGACGTCGTGATGGCCGCTCTTCGACCGGCGCTATATCCTCGGTAGTCTCAGGCTCGACCGTCTTTGGTTCCTCTTCTATATGCATTTGAATGTCCCATAAGTCGATCAACTCTTCTTCGGTAACAGGGGTCTTCAAGACAGGGACCGGGTACTCAGGTCCCGTTAAATAATCGGGCATGATCTTGGGAACATCTTTCCCAGCAGATCGTAGAAAAAGCATTGGCGAGGCAAATGAGTCGAAATATTTGGAAGGTGTTTCGAATAGATATTTTCTCGTGTTGAGTAAAGGTACGAGATCAAATGGAGCTGCTTTCTTCTTGTGTCTTGAAGGTTGCTTTGTCTTGACAGGTTGCGCAGGTGATTGCTGTAATTCCTCCCCATCGGGCATGATGACCTCTGATTGTGTTCCGCCGATAGTGCTTCCAGATCCAGTCAACATCTCCGAGTCGATAGTACAATAGTCGTCGAGACCAGTCCAGTCACAAATGGGTTCATGGGCTGCGACGGCGTGTATATGTTGAGACTCTGTTAAGGATAGCATAGTAGCCAGGCTCCCCCCGATATTCGATCCAAAGACGAAGAGCTGTTCAGGACGAAGGGTCTGCAAGACCCAATCCAGTCCGGCGAGCGTGTCGTGAACTGGCGTAGGGTATCTGTAGAATGGGTGACTACGACTGTTGTCTGGATTCGACATTCTTGCAGCGGCATCCGTATACCCTAGTCGATAGTTGACTGTGACGACATTTGCCTCCGTAATAGCGGCTATTAATTCTTGCGGTGTGGAGAGACCACCTCTCAACAGACTGCTTGAGAATATGTGGCCATGATGGTCATCATCATGGGCGAAATAGTCTAGCGTCCTCTGATCTCTAACGCCCAACACCGATCCACTTTGGAAAATTGGTCCTCGAGGGAGATACAAGACCACCTTTGGGCTTGCTCGAGCATTATCCGTCAATGGCTGTAGTACTCTAATTTATGTTAGAACCAACGGTCTAAGAATGAGAAAGTCAAAGAGAATATGCGAACACTCACGTAAGTGTAATCGAGCCAGGTCCACCAACAGGGACTTCAACTACGTCTTCAACTAGGGGAGGTGGTGCGATCGATGCAAACGTTCGACGTAAGAAAAACGATCTCGGACAATGAGCGAGAGACACGCGACGCGCCGTCAGCTCATCGCGTGCGATGAGCAAGAAGCTAAGTGAGTATCCCCGCGTATTCAATGCATCTCGAAATTGAAAGGGTAAGCGCATGGCACATCTCAGGATTCTCCACCTGTTTCGGAGCAAACCTCGATCTGTCGGTATGTGATAGGTTGAAGTCGTTGGCCGTGGATTTATTTTGGAAGGAGCAGCGATAAGATAGGTAAGATAAGCTTTAGATGTGGGTGCCTTGCAGCCTGAATAATTTTTCCGCTAACCCTTTTCGTTATACGAGGTTTAAGCCCGAAACGGTTTACGAGCTTTGGCACTTGCATCCTCTCAGCTACTTATCCTACGAGCCAGAATTACGAACTGTCTCGTGTATAAAAGGAATCTGGGCCCTCATCATGGTCCTGATAGCACTTTCCCAAAACGTTAAACGATGGCTAAATGCTTACTAACCTTCCTCGAGAAATGAAGACTTTGCACTCAATTTCATCTCGTTTAACCAAAAAGTCATTGAACAGTTATCAATGGCCACTAGAGGAAGCTTCGGGGTGTTCTCACTTGCCTCACCGGAGGCTCCATCGCTGAAAAGCCCAGGCGTTGATGACACCGGCAGGATTGTTCGCCAGCGCCAATATCACAAGAAGTCTCGACAAGGATGTATGAAGTGCAAGGCGAGAAAGGTGAAGGTACAGTCTCCCTCAGCCGTCTTCCATTTTTTTTTGTCTCAGGACTTAGACTCTGTAGTGTGACGAAAAGAGGCCCACTTGTCGAAAGTGTTTAATACGAGGCGAGCAATGCATCTTCGAAAGCCTCCCTGAGACAACATCTACAAGTCAAATAGCAACTATCTGCCATATCCGAAGATCAACCGAAGAGCTAATGTCTTTACGGCTGATGCATCACTTTGAGCACTTTACATCTGATACGCTCCTTTTCGGGAAGTCATTTTGGCGTGACCAGATTCTTCCTCTTGCCCTGCATGTAAGTAATCCATCTGCCTGGTTTGAAAGCCATACTGACTAGTCTCGTAGCACGATTATTTGATGCATGCTGTGCTTACTATTAGCGCATCACATCTGAATTACCTTCTGCCGCAGCTGGCGGAGAACAAGAGAGCCATGAATATACACCTTAGCCATACTCTGCCTGGTTTTATACAGGGGGTTGGTACTATCGCATCGTCACGAGGCTCTGATGCCGTCATTGCATGCGGGTTTCTCTTGCTTTACTACGCGTGGTCTGTCCCTTTCTTCAACGAAACGGACGATTCAAATTCGAGCGTTGACTCCGACGGTCTACTATGGTTTGCGGTTGGCTTACAGGAGGTCATCACGGCCGCATATGAATCACAGTCTCGTGGCAGTAAAAACGACAGTATCTTCACAAATTATGCCATACCTCAATATGCGCAAATGTTGTCCAATATTCGCACACGGACTGAAAGTGTCAGCCGTTCGTACAATTTTGCGAAAAACTTTCTTGGACAGCACCAATTGCCAACTAGAGCAGCCCAGCGACCATGCCGAGAAACGAAACTTGAGAGCAGACTTGATCCGATTTTTTATACGGTCGATTCGCTCACTCTTGGGCTAGATTTGACTGACATAATGCCTTCATTCATGGTCTACTCGTTGACATGGCCTACAAAGGCCCCCAAAGATTTCATAAGCCAAGTCAATAGTGGCGAGTCTCATGCACTGCTCGTCCTACTTAGCTTTTATGCGAGTATTTGGTTGACGTTACCTAATGAAATATGGTGGGCTCATCGTCGGTGTAAGATGATGTGCGAGGTTATTCTGTCTCAACTTACATGCTCTGAAAAGAGAAGTCCCTGGAGCGAGAATATCACTCATATTGCTCGCTACTTTAACTTTAATCAGAATGAAAATGGGACTTGGGAAGTTGGGAGCTCATTAGCGCGAATATGAACATGAAATTCACCAAAAAAAAAAAAAAAAAAAAAAAAAAAAAAAAAAAGCTCAATGTGTATTTACTTTGATGTAATGCTATCTACTTCAAAGCGCAAAGATTCTTTAAAGCTCAGAATACCGTTTGCTACGAAATCAATGACCATATCCACTCATTTGAGTTCGTTACTAGTCAATACATTGATCTGCGTATTTCTGACGAACTTATCCATCTTTGTTATACGAGCTGATACGATTCTACCTAATCCAGCTCCGAGCTTTGATACTAGTATTCCAGCCACGATCGAGGAGGTATAAAGCCTGCTATGAGCCCACCACGAAATTATTTGATTCCATGATTTCAAGACAGACAGTGAGTTCTATCCCAAAAATTTCAAGTCAAATATCTGGAAAGACTACAGACATGTCGACAACTATCCCCTCCAGATATGCCCAGGCGCACCTCAAGCCCAAGGGCCCCGGTGACGCTCGGCCAACGGCACTTCAAATCATCCAAGATGAGCGCAGACAAGACGATCTACGCGACAAGGTGGTCTTCATCACCGGCTGTTCCTCCGGTATAGGAGTAGAAACGGCCCGGGCAATGAAAGCCACTGGCGCCACACTTTTCGTCACAGCACGCAACCTCGACAAGGCCCAATTGGTATTGGGTGATCTCCTCAATGACGGACGTGTGTACCTCCTCAAACTTGACCTTGAGTCCTTCGATAGCGTGCGCGCCTGTGCTGCCGAGTTCCAGGCCAAGAGTGGCGGTAAACTCAACATCCTGATCGAAAACGCCGGTATTCGCAATGTTCCCTTTGGCAAGACGAAGGATGGGTTTGAGTTGCATTGGGGCACAAACCATCTCTCACACTTCTTGCTCTTTGAGCTTCTCAAGCCAGCGCTACTAGCATCCTCAACACCCGAGTTCCACTCTCGCGTCGTCATCGTATCCTCAACGGCCCATCGAAACGCGCCAATGGATTTCAGCGATCTCAACTGGCAGAAACGCAAGTACGACGGCTTACTAGCCTATGGCCAAAGCAAACTAGCAAACTTATACACAGCCTCCGAGATTGAGAGACGCTATGGTTCCCAAGGTCTTCACGCCTGGAGCGCTCATCCAGGCGGAATTCGGACGGGGCTTCAAAGGCCCAGTTTGGCTGATTATGCCATAGTTTGGAAATCGGGTATCATGGCCACGTTGAATTTTATGGCGAATGTTGAGCAGGGTGCGTCGACGTCTGTGTGGGCTGCTGTGAGTAGAGACTTGGAAGGGAAAGGGGGGAAGTATCTGGAGCAAAATCAGGTTAGTAAGCCTGTTAAGAAGGGGTTTAAGCCTATTGATCCTGGTCATGAGGAATGGGCGTATGATGTGGAGAAGGCAAAGAGACTTTATGACGAGTCTCTGAGTCTTGTTGGGTTGTGAAATGGTAATTTACATGTGCTTTACAAGGACCTGTATGTGAGGGCATTTGTTTTAAACTTTTATTTAAGAGAATTGTACATTAAGTAGTCCTGTACGTTGAGTTGTTCGGGCCGAGCAAGTTGATACAAGGGTAGTGAGCGAAGCCCTAAGAAGGGGCGGGTCAACAAGAACATAATTCTCCTGTACGAGTTGTATAGCATCAAATTTACTTTCGCTTTCACTACTTGATATCAGCAGCTGGCCTGCCTCTATTGATACTCTTATCATTAATATTAATTCCACGCCCCATTCCGAGGCTACTTCCAACATTCAATATGTAGACCCTTCAATCCCTATCCGTTGTCTTGCCTATGATTTCTCTCGTCATCGCTGCCACCCGAAACCATCATCAAATCTTTATCTGTCACACCAACTACCGCTGCTGTCAATACAGTCAGTACTGCATCTGCTGCCTCTGGCAATGCTGATACAAGCTCCACAACAGTCACAAGAGGTGCCCAAACCTTAGTCCCGTTCGAAGTCAATGGTGTCCCTGGAAATGAATGTCTGACTTTCCGCAATAATGGCATGACAATACATGATTTCCTCAATTTGCTGTTCATTTTTGCTAATATTTGATTTTCTACAGGCGAAATCATCGACGCTGCCTGCGTCAACACCTCAGCAGACCGACAAATATAATCCCCTCCACCCTTGGAAACCAAAATGTCCTCCTCATCCAATCCTCCTTCACAGCCGGCTTTCGACCAGGCCTCGTAAACGCGCAGGCCTGCGTCGGCTTCAACGGCACAGAATTTCTCGCCCAGGACTGCGGTAGACCTAATCTCGATTTTTTGTCTTTCACAGCCGGTGGATAGTTGAAGAGTGGCCGCAGTTGTGCTTGTCAGAGTGGACATGATGGGCTTGCGCAGATTACGGTTGATACGAGGAGGAAGGGTTGTGCGAGATTTAGGAGTACTGTTGTGACTCCGGCGATGAGTTAGATGGGTGTTCATATATGATCGAACGTGAGTAGATTTTGTTGAGCTGGTCTCGATTGATAAATTATGCTTGATACCTATGCATGTCTCTGATTTCTATAACACCCCCTTAAACCTATCTGTATATAGTCACTCAAGGACACAATGCTATGTCAATATTTCAGTCCTCTTGGGATCTTCCTCAACTATTACTATACTCGCCGGATAAAATGAAATATTCAGCTGCCCGAAATACCCCCTTTATACAGTTTCCACCCCAAAGTACCACACCCTTATTTCCAACTACGTAGCACTAGCCGCAACAAGTTAGCACCTCGCAAGAAGCGCCGCATTTAACCTGACACAGCCGCGACCAATCATCCTGCCCATCAACACTCGTCACACTGGCCGAGGCCAGAGCAGATCCCAGCTCCGGCTGCACTGTAGCAGAATGAATCCCATAGCTATGGAAACAATCGTTCATAGTCTTTGCGATTTGCACAAAATCGGAAACAGTTTCGTTGGATATGGCGACGTGTACTGATGCTAGTGCTTTCTCTTGGTTGAGGCGCCATACGTGGAGTTCGTGTACGGATAGGACGCCTGGTATCTGTTTTCTTATTGTTAGCTAGCTTAACGAGTAAAGGGGGGAATGGATCGCACAGTTTCGAGATCGTGTCGGACGTCGTCGAGATTAATACCACTCGGGACACTTTCAAGTAGAATTCTGCCTGAATTTCTCACTGAACAACATGGCATTAGCTTCTAACATTTAAAGATGGATGGATATTAATACCTAGTGGGACCGACGTCGTAAGGATAACAATGGCAATAGCCATGCTCACAGCAGGATCGGCATAATACCGAGCCGGGTACGTAGTGAGCCAAATCACCAGCGCGGAGATGATGACACCGACATTGTTGGCAGCATCTCCAATCACATGTATCAGAACACCGAGCATACCGAGATCGTGGCCCCTCTTAGATGGCTGGAGGTTGTTGTGTCGGTGGTTGTCATGCACTGTGAAGACCTGAAGAAATGAGCAAGTGGAGAAAGTACCATTTGAGTTGGAGGATATGCTGACCTGCACTGTGCCATCCTCTGTATTTACTGCTGTATCGACAGCGCCTGGAATCTCGCTGTGTGAGTGATCGTGCTCTGGAAGGAGAAGGTAGTTAGCGGGTGATGAGAGTGTATTAGGCTTTGAGGAGTCCGACCATGAAGAAACGAAGCGCTGATGATGTTGAGAGCAAGACCAACGCAGCCAATGATAAACACAAGCTTAGGATGATCCACGCCTATGGCTGTATTAGCAAATTGTATGGTTGACCATGCAAGATATCACGCACGCTGGAGAGAAACAAATCGTTCTATAGATTGTAGGAATATGCTGACACCTAACGCAAGAAGGAAAACGCCGTTGAAAAAGGCACCGAGGAGCCGAGATCGTTGCCAGCCAAAGGACAGATCTTGAGGAGAGTCTTTTTTCGCGGATATCTAAATTGAGTTAGATTGATAGACCAGCGTGTGAAGTGTGAGTAGTACCTTCAATGCGGCAAATGCAACAATGAATCCGATTAGATCATTCAACTGGAATGTATTAGCCTCCTAAGATTTTGGGTAAAGGAGAAATAGGATTTCGAACGTAGTGGAAAGCATCTGCGACAAGGGCAAGCGATCGGGTATAGAATCCAACTAAACGGCAACAGTCAGGAACTCATCGCTGAGCAAGAGCAATAGACGTCGTAGCGTTACCGGTTATTTCTGCGACAAAGAAACATAATGATATGAAAATGACCAGCTGTAGACGCTGGGACTGATTCATCTGTAATGCCATGGCTACCTTGTTCAAAGTTGAAATGATTGACCGTCGATGAGATTGTGCTCAAACGCGAAGAAAAAGCCAAGGCAAAACTTCGGTTACTTGACTGCTCCATATGCCCAGCGTGGCTTGAGTCACCAGAGACTGCAAAAGCCCAAAGCACTCCCCAACCCGAGCGGCGTTGGCGCTCATTGGTGGGAGCACCCCATATCCACCAAGAGGCCAGTCTAGTGGTAAAACCTTTCTCAGCAGCCTGACAACAGGAACAGCGTGATAGCAACAATCCATAATCCCCAACATCTCATGCCGCATCAACACCGACGTTGAGTTCGGTACCAGTTCCCTTGAGGCATGTTCCAAAGTCCTCCATTGATGGTTACCGGACACTGATTGTATGGGTGATCCAGTAAGTTTTCGTTCCGTGGCAGTTTGCCTCCAGTAAATGCCCGCTCAGCACAGGCACTGATGAGAGGTTCGCAACAGTTGTTAAAACATATAAAAACTGCGCCGATGTGAATCTATTATGTCCAAAAGCTCGCTATACTTCCGTGTCTTGTTTTTGGCGGCGCCGACGATGACGGCAACACACCATGATCCGGCCGTTCGTACAACATCATGAACATAATGGTATAGAGAGTCATCTCACGCAGGAGAATGAAGGATGAGGTTGGAATAAGGTTGAATAAGGTTGAAGAAATAAATATAAAAATAGAAAGAAGTAAGAAGGAGATCCAGTATATTGCCCCCAAGGTACTCACCCGCAAGGTCCCCAGCACCTAACCCTAACAACCCTAACAACCCTAACTACATACACCATCACCAGGTCATCCTATAACCATGTATCATATTAGAGCTGCTATTGGAAGAAGCGGTCTGTGTTATATGTAATGGTATTATATCCCGAAAGGGCCTATGCCTTATCTTTGAGCCCTCGCTTATGGTTCTACCTCCCAGTTCTGAAAAGAACGCTCAGCTTCTTACACTCAGCGGACGTCCCATAATCGCCTCTTTCTGAAATTGTTCAACCAAGTCCTGAAAGCTCCGAGAAGCAGAAAAGTCAGGAACCTCCATAGATACCGGTGCAGTGGATACCATAGGAGAGCCTGCTGACCGAGATCCTCTGTCGGTAACAGGTTCAGCTGTAGACAAAGGCTGGATTGAATGCCCGTGAGGCCGTAAAGTATAATCTCCTTGGGGTGGATCATCACTGTCCTCAGCCGATTGTCTTGGTGTCACGGATGAAAAAAGTGTCGACAAGTTTGTGTGCTCGGACGCGGAAAGTCGATGACTGACTCCCGTAGGCAGTACGAGGGGTGAAGTTGTTATCAATGGTGCCTGCGGTGGAGGTCTAGCTGGTGGCACTAGGGATAGGTGCCCTTTTTTCCGTGGTACAGGGGGTGGAGGTCCTCTGGTTGATGGCTCTAGCGAAGGGGGATCTGTGGGTGGCACTGGTGGAGGTCTGGTTGGTGCTGCTGGAGGTTGAGGTACACTGACGATATCGATAATCGGCGGAAGAGGTGGTAGACTTTACTTGTAGATACATCAAACTCCGGAACACTTGGACTATGGCCTGATCGTGAGGATGATGGAGAGGCTCCTTGTACCGGTGGTTGTGTTTCTGGGTCATCAAGATGATCTCTTCTTGAAGATAGTGATGTGATAGGAGAATCTTGCGCGGGATGAGAGTTGGAATTCGGCCCACACGCATCACACTGGGATGAGGCGTGCTCATGGTCGGCGATGCTTCCCAAAAGTGTACCATTCTGGGGAGGTAATTTTGATTGATCTTTTCTATTAGCACGAAAACGAGACTTATACTCGTCCATGAGGAGCTTAAGATGCTCAAAAGCTTGATGAGCTACATTTTCAAGAGAGTGACCGGTGCTTTGTATGACCTTATTTGTTTTTCGACTAGCCGTGAGGATGAACCGACGTGGAGCATGTCCTAGAATCCTGTGGGTAGCCTTTCAAACCTCTTTCACCCAGCTCAATCGTTCATCAATCCCCTTTTTCAGAAGTTTCCAATTTTGGCGCATAGCCTCATATGTATCTCCAGCAGAGCCACTGTATCGTGAACTTGCCGGTCGTTTTCCGAATCGGTTTTCTCAACCAATTTATACAGCTCCGGAACAATAAGCTCCTGAGCCAGACCATATCGATCCACAATCGTGTTGAGGTTGCGTTTCGCGGTTTGTAGTGCCTTTTGGGGCTCGCGCGATTGGTATATGGAGTAGTTCACTTGACGAACAGCGCCTCTAACCCACCGTTTAATCCCATCTTGCACTTTCAACGGACATTGTGATAACGAGCGTACCGTAATGATACCCAAAAGCTCCTTTGCTGCGTAAGAATGCCACTCATCGTTTTTGTGGCCATCCGAGTAGTCGGATATACCACGCACAGTGAGGCATGAAATTGTCCTCATGATACCAGCTGCTTCCATCTCGTAGCATGTAATATCAAAAAGGCCGGCACATTTATCACGGTCACTGGCTTTCTTCATGGCTTGGTCGGCAGATCCAATTACTCCTTGGTGGACCTGTACTAAGCAATCGTTGCGAGGGTTGCGAGTGCATATAGAGCCCAAGGCCTGAGGTTCAGCTTTCAAGCAATTATAGCAATCGTCATGCATGTAATCCCTAATATAGAGGCTGCCTTTCTGTGGTCGATCAATGGCGTACGGCCCCAGATTGTGGATGGTCTCTTGCACATCCAAACCACGACTCAATTTAAATTCCAGTCGGGTTATTGCACTCTGAAGTATCGACGATGGCGACCCGGGCTGACCCGCCATCTCGAAGCCATTATCTGTCTCTCTTCCCTCTCTTTATGGCACAACCTTCGTCCCAAGGACCACGTCACCCGAGCGAACATCCCGCCTAGAGGGCGAGCCGCCTCCAATGTAAACCAGAAGCATAAACCGTATTGCCGGAAAAGTGCTTTTCATATCAGTCGCAATCTTTGCTGCACGAATCTCTCCGTGGGTTCCAGCTGCTGGACAATTCATGACAACGAAATGATTGCCAATACGTCCGATATCGTAGTCGTGCCTGTCATCACGGCCACGGACAATGTCGGTCGAATCATATATCTCGTTGAACATTTTGACTGCTTGGTAGTACTCGCTCGGGAGGATGCATATCCAGCCAATGAGATAGTTGATTAGGGATACCGCAGCTTCATGTGACACTGGCATGCTGCACTCTAGTTGAGACATTTTTGTAGGTAAGGGGTCTCTCACATCGAATTGAGGGATTGAAACATTCGAAAGGAAAAGTTGAAGGAACGGGAGAGAGGAAATTGGAATGGCTGTTGGGTGACTACGTACCGAAACAAGGTACTTGATGGCTCACGCACGGCAAAAGGGGAATTAAAATAATTTGACATGATTGGGCTGAAGCGGCTCAGACCGACCTCATGAATGAATGGTGCGCTCGAAAAAAGCAAAACAAACCAGGTATGCGCTCAGTCTTGATAAAAGTTTCAGCCTTGTCGAGTCGAAAATGGTCCTTCCAGGGGTTCCACCAGTCTTTGTGTTTGGTGTATCTAGCTCATAGTGGAGGACGCTCGACGATGACTGGACATGTACGAATTTTGTGGACTCCGGTTAGATGGAGATTCCTGTTGCAATCTCTGTTGAGCTAAAACGACGTACTTCAATGTTACATTTGCTCTTAAGAAGATTGAAGACGCACGGCATACAGCCTTGTCAATTAGTGCAGCCTTGTCAAAAGACGTACGCAGAGAATTTGAGCGTAGGGATATGTAATGGCCTAAGCAATGGTTTGATTCTTGTCATAGCTTGGCATGTGTAGTCACTCGAAGAGAATATCTGGGAAACAACCTTGGAATAATAGAGTCGTAGATGCCGGTAAATGACCCCCGTTGCGTATATCCCCAACAATTCATGAAGGGCGATTTGAAAAGCCTGGCAGTAGTCCCAAAGCATGGCCTATCTTTACACCACGTCTCCCTAGCTTGTTAGCGTCGTGTATCTCCATTTGGCGAAGTGTACTCTTGCCATTCACAATGTTCCATTCTCATCTCCAAAGCTGTATGCCCACTCATATTCATTTGGATCATCCTGAGAACGAAAACCTGAAGGCCCTCGAGGAGACAAGTTAGGACCAGTGGCATGTCTTCACTCTGCCTCGGTTGCACGGCATGTGGGAAACGTCGAATCCGTTGTCCTATGTACCTCTTGCTCTGCAGATAGGAAAGAAACTTGGTCCATAGTGTTCAGATTTGCCGTAGCCTGTCTGTATCCCTTGAAATGTATCATCCAGTGAAGAGCTTCATCACTCACGATGCATTTTACAAAAATGGCAGATATCACAAGCAAGGTCTATTCGCCGTACCGCAAGTCGAAGATGTCGCTCTTGACATCAAGCTATGGGAGGAAAACCATCAAGCTGATCTCAGACAGTTGGCCACATTGATCAAGAAGATCATCAGCGTTGTGAAGGAGAATGGCGGAAGTGGCGTGGTCAAATATGACATTGATCAAGGCGACAAGTTGGCGAATGGTAATCTGATGCAAAGAAATTGTGACCGGATGATCTTTACTCCAAGTTGGACAGCAAAAAGTCGAAGGAGAGCGAATTGAAACTTGTCATGTAGCGAGTGGGCACATGTAGTATCTCGAGACTAGAGAGTAATGGAAAGCGAACCGATACTGAAGACCGAACAAATTCGAAGAGAATAGTCTATCGCAAGTCAAGAGAAAAGAAAGAAACAAAAAGGGGGTATGTATTATGTGGATAATTCCATCAGTCAACAATATAAAACAGTTTACCCATTCACCAATTTCCATCCCTCTCCTATCCGTTGCTTATGCCACATAAAATACTCCCATACGGAACCACACAATGAAAAGACGCCCAGGCACAAAAGAAAATGAAAGATACCGTATAGGTTAGAAGAAAGACATGGGGAGGGATCGTAGAACGTGATGTGGAATGGAACTCTCGATGCCTCTGAGTCTGAAAAACAATATGAGCGGTGGTCATTTACAGGTGTTTTTCACATGCGAGGCGAGAATTAACATAAAATGATCATAAAGATAAGGCATGAAACTAACATCTCAGTTTTAACGGACACGAGTGCGGCCAGAGTAGTATTCACTGCCTTGTGCGAAGTAGGGGTGTGCACAGGCTTGTTTGGCCGAGATACGACGTGCTGGATCGTATTCGAGGAGCATTTCGAGGAGCTCCAGACCAGCAGGCTCCAGTCCGGACACCAGAGGAGTATTCATGTTGCGTCTCCATTTGGGGAATGAAGGCTTGAAGTCGGGGAAGGAGGAAACACCGGGCCACGTGTTTTCATCGGGAGTTCCGAGCAATCTATCCAAGTCAGGAGGGGAAAAAGAAAAAGAGAGAAATGCAGGGACAAACTTACCGGAAAATTTTAAAGATTTCGTCAATCTCCGAGTCACCCGGGAAGAGCGGTTTGCGAGTGCACATCTCGGCAAAGATAGCCCCAACAGACCACATATCAACACCAGTCGAGTACTGGCGTCCACCGAGGAGAATTTCAGGAGAACGGTACCATAACGTCACGACCTAAAACATTAGCCAAATTCCGCTATGTAGAGAAATCAAGGCTTACTTCGTGTGTGTAGGTGCGCAAGGGAACACCGAACGCTCTGGCAAGACCGAAATCGGCCAGTTTAAGGTTACCCTCCCGGTCAATAAGCAAATTCTGTGGCTTCAAATCACGGTGAAGGATCCTGTGACTGTGACAGTAACGAACACCTTCCACGAGTTGTGCCATGAACTTCTTGACCATAGCCTCTCCTAGACCAAGCTGGTTCATGTTGATGTGTGATCCATTCGGCAAGGCCTTTCCACGACCACCCTCGCTGACGGGGAGTGCTTCCATGTACTTTTTGAGGTCGAGGTCGAGGAACTCGAAAACGAGGTAGAGCTTGTGACCGTCTGCGTGCACGATATCGAATAGGCGGACGATGTTGGGATCATTCATTTCCTTCAATAGTGAGATTTCTCGGATAGCAGTGCTGGGGACGCCCTCATCTTCGGCTTCGAGACGGATTTTTTTGAGGGCCACGATACGGTTATGGTTGAGGTCTCTCGCCTTGTAGACGACACCGTAGGTACCTATTAGAAAGTAATTTAGTATATTTCGAGCCAGATGCTGAATGAATAGGTGGCAGCGGGCAAGGGAGCATACCCTCTCCAATCTTTTCGATCTTTTCGTAATTCTCCATGTTGGCTAGCGAATGTGACAGTTGGAATTAGATTTTCGAAGCAAATTGACGCAGCGGTAATTGATAGAAAGAAAGACCTTTGGTGAGAACAACACAGACTGCTCAATCGCGTGATGTTGTGGGGTTCCTGTTGGTTAGTATGCTTGAAAAAGGAATCAACAACCTCAACAGTACATCATGAGAGGTAGTCGAAGTAGTTGACAGGTATCAATATGTAAACAACAGAGGACACGACACAGAGCAAGTCCGAAGGCACTGTCCGTCAACCAATGGATGTGATGGTGGGCTGAATGAAGCCTTGAGCGAATACGGCACCAGCTAAGCTCAAGCTGGAGTTGGCGTTTTGTACACAAACAAAAACAACAAAAGGAAAGCGCCGCCGCGTCCAAGGCGGTGAGAGAGCGAGGCTACGTCACGTGGTGTTGTGTCGCGCTAAAGGCGCTAAAAAGCTTCTAGATGGAAAGAAGGCGCTTGCCTTTTTCTGTCAAAGATTCCACAGTTCGTCGAATTTCTCCTTCTTTCTTTGCCAGATCGCATTCAGACATATCTGAATAGTTCGTGATCAGTGAGAGTACGATGTGATAGACCAAGTCTATCTACACTCAGCTCAAATTCCATACCTCGCCCATATTCATAGCGACATCATCATGAACTGGTGGCGGTCCCAAAATGGCAACAATCAAAGGTCTCAACGCCCATGATCGCCCTCCTGAAAAAGTCCGCGATATCTACAAGAAATATCTCAAAATCAAACTGGCAGAGGTCGACCATGACGAAGATATAGTCGACTTGGAGAAATTGGACGTCGACAATCTACCCAGTCCATTTGCGATATCCGGGTTTTTAGATAGTAAAGATCTTCGCCTGGCGTTTGATGAGTTCGTGGGCAGGACTGGCAACTCTTCGAGTGAGGGGAATAATCATGGTGGGGTTCTTATTGAGGATATTCCTATTTTGACGCATAGGAAAGTATCTGGTAAATCAGTCCCGAGTTTGTATTTGAGTGCCGTGTGACTTAAGATGTATTGCAGGTCTTCATATGATTCCATCTCTATATCCACCAACGGTTCAGACCAAGTTGCTCGACTTGATGCTTCACCGGGATCTTTCAGCCCCAGAACATCAAACAAATCTACACCTTCACTATGACATTGAATACCCTCAAACCGCTAATCAATCGCCAATCTCATTTTTTGAAGCCGACCCAACATCAACCTTTGCACCCAAAGACCCTCATGTCCACAAACCCCTGACAATCCAAGCCATGCTCGACAAAAATCTCCGCTGGATCACACTCGGCGGCCAATACAACTGGACCACCAAAGTATACCCCGAGGGCCAACCACCCGCATTCCCAACAGACATTGCGCATTTACTACGCGCCGCGTTTCCCGAAACAGAAGCCCAAGCAGCAATCGTCAACTTCTACTCCGCCAACGATAACTTGTCCATGCACCGTGATGTAAGTGAACAATGCGACATCGGCCTTATTAGCGTCAGTATCGGCTGCGACGCGCTGTTCATGATCAGCCACGACGACGGGGAAGGGTGCGAAGTTATTAGGCTTCGTTCGGGAGATGCGGTGTACATGTCCGGTCCGTCGAGGTTTGCGTGGCATGGCGTACCGAAAATCATACCGGAGACGTGTCCCGGTTGGTTGTGCGATTGGCCGGGGCCAGAGTATCCTTATTGGCGAGGGTGGATGGGAAGGAAGAGGGTCAATTTGAATGTGAGGCAGATGACGGAGTCGACGTTGTCCGCATAACAGATATGACAATGATGATACATGAGCTCTCCAGTTCTTTGGATACTTTTCGCCAGTATGCATAGATAGATAGATTATAAACGGTATTTGATTTTTGGGTATGTTCAACAATATACATTACATCCACAATTATTCCCTCCTATGCAAGTATCTTCCGCAAATGCGGGCAAATCACAACGCTCAAGTACAATATCGCACTGCATCAAACATGTAGATACCAAATACAGAGCTCAACAAAAAACAATGGACAAAAATGCTCAAGATTTTCATTCACATCATCATAGCCCTTAAGAAGGGCCATATCGATTGCTATTTGCAGGAACAGAAGTAGACGGTGGATTGCTCGTGGCCAAAAGAGATTGTACAGAAGCCGGACTCCATCCCGTGGCATTCCCGTTCGCGAGCTGTGAACTGCTTCTGTAATGATCATTCTCTGCAACAGAGCCGACATCTTTCCCACTCCCGTTCATCAGTCGTTGCCGTTTCGTCGCTTGATGCGTATTGTATGTACTTTGATGCGCTGCATCGTAAGGAGATGTATGTTGGGTGGGGGGTATATTTGACGAGGTCGTCGTTGTTGGCGCAACGTACCCAAATGAAGGGAACTCGCTGTGGTTTTCGGCCCCTGGAGCATTCAATTTTGGGCGTATAGTGGATTCGGGAGTTGGTTCGTCGATTCCTCTATACGAGGACGCCCCGACCCGTCCCATGCTCTTGTCGTGCATGACTACACGCTTCCATTTCGCGACTAGCTGGTCGTAATCCCAGCGTGAAGACTCAGGGCTGGTATAGCTGTTATCCAACGCGTCTAGCTCACGAGCTGCTTCGCGCGGTAATGGTAGCGTATCTGGTGGGAACAGCGCAAATTCTCGTGGCCATTGACAGGAGCTGAGCCGCTCGTTTTGCGCTCGCAGCTTTTCGGCTTCTTGTTGCACCCTGTTGAGTTGGGCTTCTAGATCTTTCCGCTTTTCCGACTCGCGCACAAAGGCCCTTGTGAGCTCTAGTTGCCATGTGTGTTTCTTGACTTCTAGAGACAGCATCATCCAGTTTTGGTAGGCCAAGTCGAGATGCCGCGAACTAATTTCGTCGTGTTGCTGAGCTGTTGCATGAATCATCTGAGGATCGTTGACATGATTGTTCTTTGTTCGACTACCGGCCTGGTTTGTCGTTTGCGAGATTCCTAGTTGTTCAGCACGCCATTTGTCGATATGCGCTTTGAGAGCATGACGGACGAGTTCGACCTGGCCCGCATTGGGAGGTTCCAACGGGAATGACGTGCTAGTTGCGAAGGGCTGGGTTGCAAATAGTGCCGGAGGAGGAGGGAGTAGTTTGAGGACGAGCGAGGGAAAAGTCTCGGCCTGGACATCGAATTCAAAAGGCGACAGTCGAGGGCGGGTTGTATTTCTAAAATACGATCATTAGCTTCTTGCGTGTCTCATGCCATAGGAAAGCACGCTGAAACTTACGTCGCAGCTTTGATATTATCCAAAACCTCCTGCAAGGCCAATTCCAGAGCTCTGACAGTATCCGCATCTTTAGTCTTTGAGCTCCGACCCGTATAATCCAATGAACCAGGCGAATGAGACACGGGTACGCGCGAAGAATTGGCTACGTCTTGCGAAGTACTTTCGGAAAGATTGTTTATTACGCCCGTCGCATGCCACGAAGGTGTATTGAAAAGAAATCGAGGCCCTTCCCGGGGACGCGCCGGGGGCTCATGAGCGCTACCACTTGGGGACTCGTTCTGACCTTTGCGCGTGCCTACATCCGGGCTCTCATGTTTGGTGGAGGTGCGCGCCTGTCGCCGGGTTATACTACTGCGAATCCGACGGATTTCTTCGACGTCGTGGATTCCGTCGGGCTTTTTCTTGAAGAGGTATTGATCGAGATGTCGGCCGAGCGAGGAGGATGTGAAAGCTTGATGGCAGTACTGGCATTCTTTGTCCTTGGCGGTGGTCCCTTTAGCTGCACCTGAATGTCCGCCGTCATCACCTGCAGCCGAGTCTGCGGGACTTTTTGTTTGATCTTCCGTGTCGACCATTTCGCGCGACTTGGCCAAGTGTTGAATATGTAGAATACGGGGAAGGAGTAAACGCTAGCGTAACGAAGGAAGACAGAGGCGCGAATGGGACTGTGGTGTTAATCGTGCATAGTCAGGACAGTATCGATTCAGAAGAAGTAGCTCAAGGAGCTTAAAACCACGTTGCTTGTAATAATCCAAGCCCAATCGAGTAATCTGGGGGAGCTCACGAGCAAATGCCAAATGCCGATCGATCTTCTCGGCGTCCCTCCTGTTTGGACGTCACGTGATCAGACTACATCTAATTGCCGATCATCTTAAATCAACAACACAATTTTCTGTTTACTCCTCGAATTGACTTTCCAGCGTTGATACGCCATATTCATATTCAGCGATAAATTAATAACTCCTCGGAAGATGCAACACCTTCTCACTAATATAATTCAGAATCATCTCGCGACTAACAGGCGCAATACGCGGCACAAAACACTCCCTCAGCCATCGTTCGACATCATATTCCACCGCATAACCCATACCACCATGCGTCATTACAGCTCGCTCACACGCTGTATAAGCCGCTTCTGCAGCTAGATATTTAGCACTATTACAAGCCGTCCCCACAGCTTGAAATGAAATCGAGCTGTTGGTCTTGGAAGCATCGTACATCCGTGCTGCGTGATATGTAGCCAGTTTCGCAGCTTCGAGTCTCATGTATGCGTCTGCTAGAGGATGGGCGATGGCCTGGTTCTTGCCAATCGGTCGCCCAAATACCTGTCTCTCTTTGGCGTATAGCGAGGCCTTTTCCAGGGCAGCGTATCCGAGACCCAATGCTTCTCCGGCGAGCAGACAACGCTCGGCATTCATGCCGTGAAGAATGATTTTGAATCCGTCATTTTCCTTGCCGACGAGAGTATCGGCAGGTATTTCATAATTATCGAAGAAGACTTCGTTGGCATCGACAGCCCTGCCACCCATCTTCCTAATCTTTTTCAATTCTAGCCCTGGGTTGCCGCGGTCGAGGTTAATAGCAAACATCGACAACCCCTCAGTCGGCCTTTGAGTCTCTTCAAGCGGCGTCGTTCGCGCCAGCAGAATCATCACAGACGCAACCTGTGCACACGTAATCCAAATCTTCTGGCCCGAAACAAGGTACGTACTATCCTTCAGATTCTTGGTTGCACTCGTCTTGAGCCTCAACGTATCAAGCCCCGTATTCGGTTCCGTCACACCAAAACACGTACGCCAGGTGCCATTGATGATATTGGGAATCAATTTTTCGATTTGTTCCTTAGTGCCGAATTTGGCTAGGGGTTGGGTTGCGTAGACATTTGCGTGTATGGATTGGGCGCCTGCCATGCCTGCGCCAGATTGGGTGATGGTTTGCATCATCATTGTAGCTTCGGAGATTCCTTCAAAACATTCAGTACATTTCGTACATATGAGAGTTGTTGTAGATATATTCATACCTAATCCCGACCCACCAAGCTCCTCAGGCAAGGCAATACCCAGCCATCCATCTTTGGCAAGCGCAGCATGGAATTCCTTGGGATCTCGCTCTTCTTGGTCACATTCCTGCCAGTATGGGGACGGGAATTGAGAGCAGACCTGCGACACTGCTTCGCGGACTGTGAGTTGTTCTTCAGTGAATCCGGTCAGATCCATTACTTCGCGGTGTGGGTTGGATGTTGAGAATAGGCGTGTATTGTTGTTATGATTGTTAAATGCATGTTTCCATGATTTGATCTGTACCCCGGATCGCGGAGAGCGCCATATTGTGGGGGATGCGGATGTCAAAATGCGCTTGGACAGGATACTTCTGCTCGAGGATGAAATCATGTTGATGCTACCTATTCTGTATGAGTATGTTCTCATTCAATCTGTACCTAGGTATTGCAATATCTTTATAAATATGCCTGGTAGTTGTCGTGGTTGAACATGTAGCCGATGAGTCTGGTAGAAGCCGACTTAAACTTCCCCACACTGATCGACGCTTAATCTTGGTTACTCGGCTTTATCAAACCCTATCTTTATACATCTAGGTCAATTATACTGAATGTTGATATAGGCATCAGGTTGTTCAAATTGCCTAGGAGATTGCAGCGAAGAAAAATCATAAAATGGAATGGGTATCAAAGCCTTGCAAACATCAAAGTAGTAACATCATCCATGAACGTGCCCTGACAAGATGTCAACCAAAATGAGCCTCCCACCACCCTTTCTTCCACGAACCCCTAAACCTATGATTAACACACGCCCTCTCACTCCCAAACCCTTCCGAGCCACTATGTCTCTGTCCATTGCCCCACGCATTTACCGGCAGGACACATATGCCCCCCATCGAGCCCTTTTGCAGCGCTTCATCATCATTAACACAAACCGTTTTATCAATTCTATGAAACGGAGCCCACGTCACTCTTTTCAGTGTTTCACCCATGTCGCCCGAGATAGGCAGATTATCTATCCCCGCATCTTTCTCCATGGATATATTCATCAACCTGTGTGTAGGCGGCAGTGTAGCAGATAGGACATCCAGCACAGCATCCGTGACAACGTCCGGACCCGAAATACCCAGTATCTCCCTCTCACTATACCCAAATAGATAACGACTCGCAATGTGGTCATTATGCTGCTTCGTATGCGCCATGACCCTGGTAAGAATCTCTCTCAACACAGGACTAAACCGTCGCGGCGCATACATCGTATATTGCAGAAACCCATATCGTCGCGTCCAGTGCCATTCACGCATACCCTTATCAGAGACGTAAGGTTCATCAAGCTCAATACCCACCACCAGCGATACATTGCTGAAGTCCTGTTCCTGTCTTTGGTTCGAGAAGAAGACAGGTTTCAGGTCCGGACAGTCCTTGATCGGGCGAGCGGGAAAGACGTCCATGTCTGCGTAGAAGCCGCCGTAGTACCATAGCAAGAGATAGCGGAGGAGATCGGTGCGGAGGACGTAGTAGGGGTATGAATGGTAGATATGCGCGATCTCAGGGACGGCTGATAAAACGTTGTCGATGAAATTGGTTGCTTTGTCGTCTGTCATCAACTTTGCCCCAGCCATGGTCAGCCAGCCATATCCAAAGACTTTTGAAAGGGAATGCTGGGCGAGCTTACGGAGTACTTCCACACCCGGTTCCGCCTCTCAAACGCTTTTGAATCGTCACCTCTCTGCTCCTCATCCCTCGCAATCTGCCAAATCCGTTCTTCGGCCAGAATCTCCCCATTATTCTCTGTTAATACAGTCCTCTCAATACCCTGCAGCGCATTCGATATCCTCTTTTCGTACTCCAAGTCTGGATTATCACGAAAGTGTGAGCGGTACAAGAATCGGGGGTTTCCGTTATCGTCGTCTATTTTGTGAGGGGTCGTTGTGTTGGAGAAGAGATGTTGGACGATGAATAGAGCGAGGATAATGGAGAGCCATAAGTGGATGCGACGAGGTTTCAAGAGGAAAGCGAATAAGAGTCTAGTCTTGGGAGTCATGGTGGCATTGTACGTATGTCAGAAGATATTCTTAAAACCTCATCATGAACTTGTTAAGAAGATTGTAGGGTACGTAAAAAGAGTATTTCATCCTAAAAGCCATATCGCCAAACAAAACGCTCTCGTATCACTTAACTCCGGACTAGACCACCACCCAATCTTAGCCCCGATTGTTTTGTTCCTTCCATTGCTCCATGTTCCACAGGATGATAGCCCTAACTTTCCAAATCAGGCAACTCCACACCCAACGCCGCCGTTTGTCGCCAAGATCTTCACAGCCTCAGAGGATTCTAAATTCTTAATTTCTTGCTGGGTCTGTTTCAGAATAATCCATCTGCGCAACCAACCATACTCCGTAGTATAAATATCTGAGAGAGATGGAATAAATAAGCGTTATGTTGGCATTTTGGCGATGCTTATTGTGTATTGCCAAGGGCTTGGGTCGTGTTAGGCTGCGGTACGGCCGGAACGACGTTTACCTACGGACTTGCGAGGGGAATGGCTCAATCAGATTTCAGACTTCAGCACAGACCATTTGGTATCTGTATACGAGTCAGGCTGTGATAAACGTGCGAGATTCCGACAGACAGGCTGGGGTCGACCTCTGGATATGGCGCCATTTGCAAGGTGCAAGCATTAGGCCAAAGCCCTTTATTGAACATTTGACAGCTGCATTTATCGGATTCTTTGAAGCGGGAAGTTCCAAGATTGTAGATTTTCAATAGACTACAATTTACAGAATTGCAGCGCGATCATGTATTTGGGCTATTCATTTAAACCAGATTCCTTAGCTGACTATAATCGGGACACCTTGCCCCATTGCTCAGCTACAGATCTCAACACCTCGGTGACAATAGCCAGATCCTCCTCAACTTCCACAGCCCAGTTGGCAATGGCGCAGCGAATGGCCTTCTCTCCCTCCCAAACAACCCCCTGCGCGTACATCTTCCCGGTCTCGTTAACCCGGACAAGCAGATTCTCGTTCAGCCCATGATCAACAGCACGAAACAGAATCAGAATGAAGATGGTCTCTAAGACCGATTGTTTGCCATCTACGCCTGGCATTTGTGGCAGCAGCTCATAGGCCGGATGGTCCAGGACAAACGCTGCAATGCCTCGTGCTAGGCAAACCTGGCGCACAATCATGTCCTCGTAGCCGGCCCGTCCGTAGGAGACGAGACTGGCGTAGACAGGAAGGGCGCGGAAACGTCTGGCAATTTGAATGCCTACATCGGTCGGATTTGCTGGTCCGCCTGGGGCGGGCACGGGACTGTAAAAAATTAGTAGACATGCTTTGTTGCCGAATAAAAAAGGTCGATGAATTCAAGAGACGTACCGAGAGAAGTAGACCGGAGGGATGGCGAATTCTGGAAAGTTCGTTTTGGGAATGCTGAAGATGTCCTTCAGACGGCTTGGGTCACGCAGGTAGAAGAATCCGCAGTCGAATGGGACATTCAACAGTTTGTGGACATCTCCTGTGATCGAGTCTCCCAATTGAATGTACTTGGCAATGTCTTTGAGGTATTTGAATTCCTGAGTGTCGGGAAGGACATTTACAAAAATTCCGAATGCTGCGATCAAACGTAAGCACTACTGGATAATGAAAATTTGTTATAAGGACAAACCAGCATCAATATGTAGCCACGCTTTATGGCGATCACAAAGCTTCCTGAGTTGCTGTAATTCTTCGGCGATAACACCAAACTTGCCAGTGTTTACCTCACCTACGGACACAGACACGATTGAAGCACAATCCGACTTCTCAAGCTCCTTCCGAACTCGGGCTACATCTAAATACCACGGACGGTCTGCCAGTCCCATTTGCTTCACGGCACCACGCCCTAGGCCATCCAGACTAGCTGCCTTCATGATTGATGGATGGCCCGTGCTGCACAGCACCTGGACGCGGCGCACACCTGCTGCCTCAGACGCAGCCTGGATGCCTTCAGCTGAAGGCGAAGGGGCACCCCGCGCGCGAAGCACATGTTCCCTCCCATATGCGATGCCATAGAGGTTGCTCGTGGACGAGCCCGGAGTGAAGAACCCTGTCTAGGTGTTGTTGTCGAGCTTGAGCAGCTCGGCTAGCATTGCTAGAGCACGATTCTTGACATCAGTGGCTATGGTATCCGATGGGATACGCACAGCAAGACACTCATCTAGCATCGTGACTAGGTAGTCTGCCAGTCTCGCAGCAGGCGTAGTGCCTCCAGTAACGAAGCCAAAATATATTGATGACAGGCTACGGGATGGGACAGCCGGAGCGATGTCTTGAACGAGGTGTTGGGCGGTATGGCTCAATCCCAAGCCATGAGATGGAAGTTGTGCAGGCAAGGACTGCACCGCGTGGATGAGTGTGCTCTTTGCGGGCAGGATGTCACGCGAGCGATCATTCTGTAGAAGACTCACCAGGGACTTATTCAGTGTTGATGCGATGTGGGGAAGGCTGTCCGTGTCTTCCTTGCTGTTCATTATCAATTTGGCCTGGCTCTTGAGTTGCGACATGATTTCGACAATGCAGATCAGCCTAGTACGCGAGACTAAGAATCTGTAAAATCCAGCACAATTGCTCAGGAGGCCAAAGCAACGTAAGTGAAGGCGAGGACAAGAAATGCTCCCATCCTAGGTACCGAGGTATAGTACCTATGTAACGATGCCGGATGAAACCCTAAGCGAGCCAGCAGATGGGCATACAGAGCATGTCACAGCCAACACTAGTACGAACTGTCAAAGCAGGATTCATGTATTTAGCCAGTTGAAGTCTGCATGGAGCCAAAGAATAGGGCAGCTGCACCGGACGTTAAATAGAAATACCAACCAACCAACCAACCAACCAACCAACTACTGTCAATTAGTTTACCCCGTATCAAACCTGCAACTAAGGAAGAGTGACTGATAAGCATAGCATCCACCTGACAGCCGGTTGACAGGGGTGTGCATCCGCGCAGAGCCCCCGGCTCTATTAGCTAGTTGGCAGCGGAGGCTTGCGCCAATGGACGCTGAACTGCGTAGGATTAATGCACCCTCGCTATCGCTACCTACTGATAAGCGGTCGGCCTGGAACAAAGAAAAAAAAAGACTTAAGGGGACAAAATTCATATATTTTGGCTTCTTATCGAGTACCTTTTCTTTCTGCTTTGTTCCTTCTTCGCTTTTCACTCGTCGTTTTCTTTTTGTATCCTGAACCTCCTCGCTTCAAATTTCTGGGCTGTGCCATGAACTCTGAAAAGCAGGTCACTACTGCAACTCTTGATGAGCAGCGGAACAGCGCGCCGCCTCGGTTTCTGCTCTTTGCTCTGGTGCGTGAAAATCTAGCAACAACAGATGCAGTCGCGCCGCCTCCAGACGGTGGGTTGCAGGCCTGGACTCAGGTGGCCATGGCCCATCTGATCCTCTTCTGCACCTGGGGTTTTATCAACTCGTTTGGCTTCTTCCAAGCCTACTACGAGGAGACTATGGGGGTTAGTGGCTCGCAAATATCATGGGTTGCCTCCGTCCAAGTGTTTCTGCTTAGTTTCATTGGCAGTTTCTCCGGCCGTCTGATGGATGCAGGCTACTATCGCTACTGTTTGATTGGTGGCTTCGTTTTCCAGATTGTGGGAATCTTTATGGTCTCCTTATGCAAGCAGTACTGGCAGGTCTTCCTGGCCCAGGGACTCTGCTGCGGCATTGGCGATGGACTCCTCTTCTGTCCGACTACTGCCATGATAGCGACCTACTTTGTTAAGCGTCGCGCCGTTGCACTAGGGCTCACGCTATCCGGCTCGAGTACCGGGGGCTTAATTTTCCCCATCATGGTGCAGCAGCTCCTCCCAAAGATAGGATTCGCCTGGACCGTACGCTGCATTGGCTTTGTGGTCCTGTTTTGCTTCATCATCTGTTTTAGTCTAGCACGTCCCCGACTGCCAAAACGGGTCAGTGGCCCACTCGTCGAGCCTAGCGCCTTTCGCGACTTGCCCTACTCGCTGTTTGTGGTGGGCATCTTTCTTACCCTCTGGGCTGTCTACTTTAGCTACTTTTACGTGAGTTTGCCTGCATCAAGTCCTTCCATATGAGATGAAGCGCCTGACACTATCAGCAGATCAGCTCGTATGCTCTTGATGTGATTGGAACGTCTAACTCCGACTCGCTCACCATACTGTACATTATCAATGGATTGGGCATTCCCGGACGTATCATCCCTGCCTTGGTAGCAGATCGCTATTTTGGTGGCATTCTTAACACATATGTCGTACTCGGGATTGTTTCGGGGATTTTGCTTTACTGCTGGATGGCAGTCAACAATTATGGCGGCATGATTGCCTTTGTTGTCTGGTATGGGTTGATTGGGGGCGGCGTGCAGGGGACGGCCTTGTCGTCGCTGCCAACGTTGACGACGGACCTTAGCAAGATGGGCGTGCGTAGTGGCATGGTTCTCTCCATCGTGTCCTTTGCTTGTCTGACCGGACCACCTTTGGCTGGTGCACTAATTCAGCGCAATAATGGCTCATACACTTACGCCTGCGCTTGGGGAGGGACGTTGTTGATACTGGGATCATCGTTTGTGATAGCTGCTCGCTGGGCAATGCTGCATCGGCCGTTGTAGAAATTTAAAAAAACAGTTTTTTATGCATGTCCCCCATATCTAAGCCTTCATCGACCGCAATACACCCACCTGCATAGTTTCGTCTAGATAGAATCTATATAGAAATTTCGTCACAATCCTTGAAGAACGATAATCAGAAACATAGACAACCAAAGATGCCTTCTCTCACAACAGTTGATCCACTGCGCGAGCTAAATTTCAATCCACGACTCGTAACCGCGTTGAAACCAGCTCGTGAGACGTTCACCGCCGCCAACACAAAGTCGCTACTCGCTTATAACCAAGCAAACCACTACTTTCCTGGAGGGAACACACGCACCTTGCTGCACTCGCTACCATTCCCATTGACGTTTCAGACAACTCACAGCTGCTATCTCACTTCAGTGGACAGTCGCACCTACATAGACTTTTGCAGCGAGTACACTTCTGGCCACTTCGGACACAGCCATCCGGTCATCGAAGATGCCGTAGAAGCTGTGCTAAGCACTGGCTGCAACTATGGAGGTCTTAATGACCGGGAACGACATTTTGCCAAATTGGTCTGTGAACGTTTCCATCTGGATAAGGTCCGCTTCACCAATTCTGGGACAGAGGCTAGCATGATGACGCTCGCTGCTGCGGTGAATTTTGCGGGGAGGGATCAAGTATGCAAACCCAATTCTTCCTTTCTGGATCATGGGTTTCTGACAATGATAGATCCTCGTCTTTACCAACAGCTTCCACGGCTCGACAATCAACTTCCCGACTCCTGCGCCAGCCAAATCGATCGTTCTTCCGCATAACTTCGTCGTGGCACCCTTCAACGACATAGAAGGCACGAAGAGAATAATTTCCCAGCAGCCTGAAAATTCGCTCACTGGTATCTTCGTTGAACCCGTCCAGGGAGCCGGCGGTGCTATCCCAGCATCTCTCGGATTCCTGCGTTTCCTACGTCACACCGCCACAGCCGCAGGCGCAGTCTACATGATCGACGAGACTATGACCTCGCGACTGGCTTATCACGGCCAGAGTTACAAGATGGGCATTGAAGCCGATCTTATGACACTGGGAAAATGGATCGGAGATGGTATGTCTTTTGGCGCATTTGGCGGACGGGAAGACATCATGTCCCAGTTCGATCAGAATACGGGCTCGCTGGCACATTCGGGCACGTTTAATAATAATGTGTTTTCCATGACGGCAGGATTGGCCGGGCTACAAGTTATTGACGAAGCAGCCATTGAGAGGGTGAATACTCTCGGTGATGAAATGTGGCTTCAGTTGCAGGAGATACTTGGCCGTTACGGTCTGTATGACCCTGATAGTTATAACACTGCTACGGAGACGTCCCCTCGAATGTATGTAAGTGGATTAGGTAGCATGCTTGCAGTGCACTTCTCGGGTGAGTATGCCCTCATCCTCAAGGGATTGTTTTTCCACCACTTGCTGATACATGGAATCTATATTGCCTCGAGAGGGTTCATCTCGCTCTCTATTGAGCATACGCGGGACCATGTACAGAGATTCGCGGAGGCATTTGAGAAGTTTGTGGCTTTATACGCCGAGTTTCTACTAGTGGAAGAGGAGGTGAGCAAAGGGAATCCCCAACTTTGATATATGTCTTTCTATGTAATACCTCCATGTGAACTTTAGCGCTATGATTCTATCTTGACATGATTCAATGTCGGTTGCTCAATTCTACCCAGGTACTTACTAGCCATAAAAACGATCAGCGGCATAACTTATCAAAAAGTGAACTTAATCGATCTGCTGTAATGGCTCACTAAAGTAATAACGGCCCGTATCACAACCCAAGCAAATGCAGATTATTGCGTCCCGCGGATAGCCTCGAGTCCGTAACACACTAGGGCATGCTACTGGCAGGAAAAATATTGTTTGTATAGTCACCTAGGTAGGTAGAATTGGCCGGGCGTGATTGATTGGTTGTAAGTCCTCAACATATAATGACGCATTTGGAGGTGAGAAGTATACGGTAGAATTGCTAACTACACTATGCTCATCGTTTTAACTGTAAATTGAAGTAGATATATTTCTCACAGCGTGTACATGTTTCCATGGCATGAATCTATACAATCACAAATCCACAACACCAATTTATACACATAACTAGATTACAATCCTCTCCTCCATCTCATCTATGCAAACAAAAATGCACACAATTACCTAATCATTTGAAGAAGTCGAACCCGGACGACTCTTCCCGTTCATTACGCCACTCGAGCGGTGCTTCGATTTACTGCTCTTCCTCGCCTTTCGTACACTCAGCACTTTCTTCAGGTCCTGGACGCCATGGAGATAAAACCAGGACAGTGCAAAGACCAGGAAGAAATTGAATAGGATGTATGCCCAGAATATGCCCTGCCATAAGCGATTAGTTGGATGTTAATTAATATGAGCCATGAAGGGAAGCATACGAAGTCACGCCACCTATAAGAATGAAACACGTTGAAGCTGGAGGCCTGTTGTCATAATGTCAGTTTAGATAACTCTCAATGATAAGGAGGAGACGTACGAATTGATCGCCAGTGGCATATGCGCAAAAAGAGCACATTCCATCACCCGAATCGGTTACATACCCCCCAGCCTCAGCCGTATAAACACTGGTATAATTCTGGCACGTCGAGCCTGGCGGAGGCGTAAACCTAGCTTCTTCACGAGCCACACATTGCACTGGTTGATCATGCACCAAAACACCCAAATATGCTTCTAGGAGATAATGGAACGGCGTAAGCCAGTACATCCATGCTTTCCAGAAACTCGGCAGTCCAGAGTAAGGTACAATGACACCGCAGAAGGAGACCACAAAGGTGAAAAAGGCTGGTACGATGAGTGATGCGAATAGCTCGTTAGGCGAGAGAGCTGCAATAAATTGTCCGAATCCGATGTAGTAAAGCTCGAAAAGGAGGATCATAATGTAGGTAAACCCAGAAGTGAATGAGTCGCGAGGGAATCCGACGCCCCAGTACCAGCAGTTGAAATAGATGGAGCCCGCTATAATTGAGTATGGTATCTCGGGGAGAACAGCACTGACGACGAAGGCTGGCCAGGAGTATATCTTTGCTTTGGCTTCACGCGATTCGTATAGGTTTCGAAAATGAAGGAATCGTGGCTGGAGCTGCTGGATGAGTGGAGGTGAGATTGTAAGAGTCATGAAGACAGAGAATAATCTCGACTGCATGTCAATATAACTATGTCCGAGTTTCCAGAATGTGAAGGTATTGAATAGACCGGTAAATATATGAAGCATAAATTTGCCCTTCAAAAGTCAGCAATGCCCATCAAAGATCGACAAACACATACAAGAAGATATTCAGGTGACCGCCAATATGCTATAAAAGAGCGCTTTGTAGTCGTCATCATCTGCGCCCCTATCGGCATAGCATATTCTCTATCATCCTTTGTCTCTTGACTTGTGTTTTCGTCTCGCCTCGATCGAATGATCTCTTCGATTTCTCTCGTGCGAGCTTCGTGTTCTTCCGAACTGGCCCAGACATCTCCCCAGTCTTGGCCTTGGTAATCTGGATTACCGGCTCCAATCACTTCCAACATGTACTATTCCGAGTAAGCATACTTGATTTACAGACAGAAGAATTGACATACCTCTGCGGGATTTGCATCCCTCCGACACTTCTTTCCACCATTGCGTTCAAAGTAGTCTATCAAAGTGCGAGAGTCAGAACCTAGTTCTCCGTGATAGACAACACGGCCTCCACTCTTCAGCAATAGCAAATCATCAAACTGTTCAAACAGTACTGCCGATGGCTGATGGATTGTGCACAACACAGCTTGTCCGGCATCGGCCAGGCGGCGAAGGAACCGGACAATATTGTACGCCGCGAGTGAGTCCAATCCAGATGTTGGCTCATCCAAGAACAAAAGTAGTTCAGGTTTACTTGCCAGCTCGACTGCGATTGTGAGACGCTTTCGTTGTTCCTGGTTCAGTCCTGAGCCGCCAGAACCTACAGTAGCACCTGCTATTGGCCGCATCTCTAGCAGATCAATGATCTTCTCGCAGTAGTCATACTTTTCTTGCAGAGGAACCTCACGCGGCTGTCGCAGTCTGGCGGAGAATCTTAGTGACTCTCGAACAGTAGCTGTAGGCTCATGGACATCCATTTGTTCTGCAAATCCTGTTGCTCTCTGGAAACTTTTCGGCAGTCCTCTAAAATAATTCGTCAGAATATAAACACTTCATGGTTCAAAACGGACGTACCGGCCGTTGATCAGAAAGTCGCCTGTAACGACTCCTGTATTAACTCTCTGCGCAAGAACATTGAGAAGGGTGGTTTTCCTGTAGAGTATTGTCAGTGGTAATCCTGGATGAACATTCATAACACTCACCCAGCACCAGAAGCACCCATCATCGCAGTCAGTCGACCAGGTCTCACGTAACCTTGAACATCATCCAGCAACCTCTTCTGGCCTCCTTTAACCGGAATGTCATAATTCACATGTTGCCATGTAAATATAGCCGTGTTCTTGGCAATACCTTCGACACTCTTTTCTCCTTCCGCAAAGTCTTGCTCTGTATTGATATTGTTCTGGACTTGAGTTCCATCTTCCTCGTCTCCAGGGTTTGTTTTGTTCTTCAAAGCATCATCGACATCTTTTGGTGCTTGACCTCTTTTGAAAACAGTTACAGAACTGCCACCTTTGTTCGGCTTTTGCAACTCCATTCCGATCATAGTCAACACGACGAAAAAGATAAGCCACGCGATTATGATGCCAAAATTTCGCCATAAATGAGATCTAGAATATGTATATGCTGTCTCAATGTAGTTGCTACCTTGTACAACTATTTGACCTGGCTGGCTGCCTTGGAGAAAGCAGCCTTGATGTTGCGGAGATGCGTCTGGGCCTTCGGGTACAAGGTAAGGTGGGATACATTCAATGTTGAGATTGTAAAATTCGTTGGCCATGAGAGCTTCAAAGGCGTATTGAACTGGATTGATCCATATAAGCCATTTGAGCCAGGGGTGCATTTTCCAAGGAGGAATGAGGTAGCCTGTGTGAACCTATTAGCATTTTTCCGATAGCCTGATCAAAGTACGTACCGGTATATACAACCAAAGCTTGCAAGGCAACTCCGGTTATTCGAGTGGCTGTAATTTATTAGACTTTATCGCCATAATTAGACATAATCCATGCAACATACCAACATCAAGAGAGGAGCATAGAGCGCCGATGGCCCGAAAGAAAGAGTAGATGGTCATAGTCAACACAAATATAATCAAAAGATTGATGAAGAATTGCGACGGCGTCCGTGATAGATCCGACATGCTACGCGAGTTAGTTCATCGAACCAACACAGCTAGGATAGATACACACAAGTAGACAATGAGATCAAATATAATGACTTGGATTGCAACAAGGGGCATGTCAACTACCACATGAGCCAAGGCATATGCCGACGGTCGATAAAAGGAACTGCAAATGTCAGTAGATCATTCAACCATCTCGCATAGTCACTTACAATGCTTTATGCTTCAACAGAATTGGTCGACTTTCAAACGCTGCTGTGATTTCAGCAAGGGCAAGCAGCGAATTGAAAAGGAGGATATAGAACATGACACCACCGCGGGGGAAGATGCCGGAGCTGTTGAAAATTAGTATCAGTTCATTTCTGAAGATTTGTCAACGTGATCCTACCTTGTCGGCTGAAGATTGTAGAAAAGACTTCCGACAATTAGAGCCTGGAACAGAATCATACTCCATTTGCCATACAATGACTGCGAATCTCCAATCATGACAAGAAACTGTCTCTTGGTGAGAGCCATTACTTGCTGATGGAAAGACAGTGTGAAATTCCTCTGTTTGATAGCACTTCGAGCGGCTTCACGCTCCTCTTTTTGTTTTCGCAATTCTTGCTCGAAATCTTGAATATCTTTCAGAGCAGCCCGATGCAGGTCACTCTTCAGATAGATACTTTCGAATTCTTCTGCGGTTCGCGGAATCCTATCCTCCCAGCCGGACTTGACGCGCCTAGCATGCGGATCGCTAACAGAAGTCAAAAAGTCTGGTGTCGTCCAACGTGGAGGACACTCAAACCCGAGATTCTCAAAGTACGCCTTTGCCTTGTCGATTGGGCCATAATATGCGCATCGACCTTCTTCGATCAGCACGACTTTATCAAAGAGTTTATACAAACTTTCAGCTGCCTGATATAGAGCAACCAAAGTCGAAACCTGGGCCATGTTCGTCAGACTGCGCAAACTCTGGACATACTCCAGCGCTGTGCTGGCATCAAGTCCCCTGGTGGAGTTATCCCAGCATTGCGTACTGGCTTTTGTGATCATTGCTTCGGCGATAGAGACTCGTTTCTTCTCACCTCCGGAGATACCATGTATCAACTCGTTGCCTACTTTGGTGTCCATGGTGTGCTCTATCCAAAATAGTTTGGTGATGGCGCTGAGAAAGGTCTTTTGGTAGTCCTTTCTGCTTTCTCCTTCGTTTCGCGATGCCTTGCCTGGTGTCCTGGTCTGGAGTGCAAAGTTGAGTGTTTGTTTGACGGTGAGGGTAGCGTAATGTAGATCGTCCTCGGGGTTATACGAGACTGTAAATTTGCACGTTAGAACGAGTATATATTTAGGATTGAATAGAGTAGATACCTTCGGAACGATAATTCTTTGACATAGTCTGTGGACCTGTTCCCCCATAAGAAACCTCTCCTTCGATCTCTTCATATCCAGCCCGCTGGTTTCCAATCACTTTCAGGAACGTTGAACATCCTGACCCGGGTCTCCCAAGGACCAGCAGCAGTTCTCCAGGCCGTACACATCCCTATTAAATGTCAGACATACCCACACGGGCTATAGAAAAACAACCCACCGTAAAATCATGCAAAATAGTCTTAACAGGCACATTCGTCCCCGCGCCCTTCCTCCCTCTCGTAAGCAACCCTTTAACTCTTCTAGGCAAAGCCATAAATAATTCCCCAACAGTAGGTTGCAACGCCGCACCCAACCCAGCACCTTTGACATTCAAACTCTTCCATATAACGCCGGAATGTCTCGTCTTTTCTTCCTCGGAATGTTCTTTGCGTTCGCGACCGAACATGCGCGACATTAGGCGCTCGATTTCGGCCCAGTCTTCGTTTGTTTGTTCCCTGCCGAAGGATGAGTTTGTGGTGTGCCGTCTGGCTAGGGAGGTGTCTCCCTGCTCGTTGTCGTCTTCGGCTTCGGCTTCGTCTTCGTGTTTCAGAGCATGTTCATCGTGTTTTTCTGGGTGAGACGTTCCAGACCTGACGGGCGCAAACTCGGTTTCTTCTGAACTGGAGTCATTGTGGTTTGTACTTTCAGATAGTGACTTGTCGGAGCTCGCGTGGTGGTCACGCAGCCCTGTATCGGAAGAGGAAGCCATATTGCTGGCTGGCGAGATGATTATGTTCGCCTAAGATAATGATAGCCATTGGCATGAAAGAGCAGAGAGTATAAACATAGGTTCAAAGTTCTTCTAGGCATATAAATAGAAGATACCAAAAAGGAGATAAGTAAAGAGCGAACCATATACGTAGTGACGTAATTCCAGTGTACACAGCAGGAACGGAGATAACGCGACAACATTCACTTAGAAGAACATAAGAAAATAAACTATAATCCAAGGAACATCTAATTACTCGACGGACGAAAATTGTCCAGAAGCAAACCCAGCGTATTACGTGTTTGGCGAGGGCAGTGATTCGCTCGATTCGCGGTCTGAGTTTGGCTCGTTACTGATTTTAGGTACCGCGGTCCTTGCTTTCTTGTACCACCTTACTCGATATGCGTGGACTACACTGTATGAGCAAACTCAATTGACAAACAAAGGACAATTAAGATCCGCTTGTATGGAGTGCCTTTGTGGTCATATTCAGGGATTGTCGTTTACGTTGTGTTCATGGTGATATCATTCCTTGCGAATTTGCCTAGGTATTCGGATGCTTCGGATCAGATACTGTTGGTTTCCAAGAAATGAGTGTTCTAGATTGACATGCTTGATACTGGTTCAGATCTTGGTATGGAGTATGCATAAGAGAAATCCTGCATGTGATTGGGGTTGCTTTGTGGTTGATGGTGATGATGATTATGAGGGCTGGTGAGGCATACCCTGATATGCATGCAGCCAATCAGGATGCAGCAGTTGGCATTTCACATACTTTGTCTACATTTGAGCAAGCGAACATTTCAATCACAGACCAAGTCTAATATTAATTCACTGTCTACTCCAATGCAATACTGGCTCCATTTCAATCCTAGGTGAGTACCTTCGAGAACCCAACTAAACCCAAAATCAAGGCTTGAAAACCTCCTCCTTGAAATGTAACATCTCAGCCCCATCCAAACGACCATGCAGCATCAACGCCTCCTTCTTGATATCGCGCTGCAAAGCACCCATCTCCAAATCCAACTTCTTCAACGCCATCACAATCCCAACCGCGCGTTTACGAAACCCACACATCACCGCCTGCACATGGTCCTCATCCGGCTGTCCACCATAATACGACTCCGAAATCTGCATACATTCCAAAAAGCGATACAGCTCCGATACATTGTAGACCTGCTGCTCGTACTCCTTCAATAGCAGGGAGATGGACTGCATATTCTCTGACGCCATACCCTCGTACACTTTCAAACGCCCAATGACGGGCCAGCTGTCCGTCGGCCCAGATTCGACGAGTACTTCAGACAGTTTCCCCAAACCGATAAACTCCCAGTGTCCACGAAAGTATGCGTTTGCGTCTTGGTGGCCTGGTTGACGCAGAAGACCTGCCATACCCGCGCTCGCGTACAGTTTTCGGATCTGGGTCGCGTGCGTGATGACTTCGTCTTCGCCTTCGCCTTCGACTTGGTATAGGCCGAACCAGATTTTTTTCCAGAGATCTTTGACGCGGCTGTCGAAGAGGGATAGCTTGGCGTGTTGCTCTTTGGTGTGTTGCGGGTTTGGGATGTGGGTTGTTGGGTAGGGGCAGGAGGTCCCTGGTTTGGCTTTTGCGGTGTCGATGGCACTGCTGATGGAGGTTGCCTCTTTGTTGGAGGGTTCTTGACTGATCCGAGACTTTTCGTGCCCAGGATGCATAGAGGGGAGTTTTTTTGTGTGGAATTTCTGGACACCGGGAGTCCTGGGACGTGTCAGTTACCACTAATCATCAGTCAGTGAGATTTATTCTTACTTCAGAGGACTCTTTAGGATCTGTGCAATCCTCATAGGAGGCAGCACAGCCTTTGAGATGCTTTTGATAGGACACATCTTGCCAATCTACCTCCTAAACAGTGAGGTTGTGGGATCATGCCCGGTGTGGAAGGAAAAGGGAAGAGAGAGCTGAGTCTTGTACTCTCTGAGCAAATTATCTCCCACAGCCCCACTGCACGATGTCAGAGAAGAAGAGATCGTGCATATAGGACAGACTATCTCTCACAGGCCAGCCAGATATTACTAACATCGCCAGTCCTTTGACAACGAAGCCCAGCGGAAGCTCCCTTCAGCAGAATCAAAGGCATTTGCCTACCTGATTCGCAGACAAGCAATCCTGACAGTAACAAAGACATTGTGTCAGTGGCAGCTGACGGCTGCCACAAAGCCGGGAAATATGAAACATTCTGACTCAATTCCCCATGAAATCGTCCCATTCCCAGGAAATCGACCTATAACAGATAACATAGCAGTCACCAGACTTTTCGAAGTCTTTGAAGATTCGACATATATCATAACATTGCATCATTGCGTTGGTAAATACATACATACATGAGTAATCATACATCCAGTAATATAAACAAACAAGCATAAATAATATTCACATGTCTCGTCTTATATCATCGAGATGGCCGTATATCCATATATCCAAAGGGCGGTAAAAATGTTCGATATGAAAGAAAAATAAACTCCAAACTCCACGTGCAGCCATCATGTTCGTGTAGACAATGTTGCCGGCATGCATATGCAATCATCACTCAGTTGGTGGTAGTAGTGACGCGTTTTTGTCCAAGGTCGAGGGGGTATATAGATATGTAGAAGTCGTAACGTCTATAGCGCAGTCGTACAAAAAGATCATGAAATAGAGAACCGGGAGATAATCTACTCCCCCTCCTCCTCATCAACCACTCTCCTCCTCGAAAAGAAGAGAATATGGTTCTGCATGGCGTAGATGATGAATCCGACAATGGCCAGGAGGACGAAGAGGAGGATAACGATGAGAGCGATGACGTCGTTTTGCTGCATTTTGCTTTCTCTCTCTTCTTCTGTTTCTCTCTGCTTTTTGTTTTTTGTGTACTGTGATAGATGTTAGTTTGTCTGGTGAGGACGGGGTGTAACTTTTCTGGAATGTTGACATACCAGGTATGTATCGATAAGAGAGTTATCTTAGCTTATCGCGGAATGTGGATCGCTGGTACCCAAGTCTTCAATGAGGTATGTATATATCGAAGCGATGCTTCAATCAAGCCAGAGCTGCTGTACAGATGAATATGTAAAGAACAGAAAAGAATCAATCCTCAGAATCGAAGAAGAGATGTATATATTCTGATTCTGATCCTGATCCTGAACCACAGCAACCCAGCCATTTCTTTCTGGAGGGAGAGGCTGGGCTGCCCGACTGCGATACTACATGTTGATTGGTTGTCACTGGCCGACTAAGGACGAAAAGGGTTTAGTGCACGGGAGCTAGTTGTCAGACCCACTATATCTCCAGCCTTCTCGAATCAGCCAATCAGATCGCGGAATAAGGGAAATGTTCCTGATTTTTGGTTTCCTGATTAGGTAGGGTTTTTGAGACACTTGTTTTCTGATGAAAAGTCGAAAGTCAAGACTACGTTCTCCGTACGGAGTATGTAGGATGACTTGATCAGTAGGACCGATATTGCGCGTCCTAGAGTAGGTACACAAGACCTAACAGCCTTTGTCATCCCACCAACCACCAGACGACCATCAAAGGACGATGGCAAAAGACCATTGTCTAGATCCTGGACACACAAGCTGAAACCATCAATGATGGGCTGCATCGATTCTCTCTTTATGAGATGACTTGATTCAGACTGTCGACCTAGGTACAGTCTGTCAGGGAATCTAGAATGATTGTTTCTGTTTTTGGAGGGAATGAATCACTTCAAAAGGGACTCTTTATTGCAGTGACTGTATTGTGGGCGTATGTGACAATGGGGATTGTTGCCCTGCTTAGGTTTGTGTTTGGTGACTCTTTGTGGCCTGTTTTGGGTAGTTGATGAGGGGGAGGCGAGTGACAATTAGTTTGTCATGGGGCAATAGAAAAAGGGTTGTCATGTATAAGAAATTTGTCTGTCTACTCACTCTTTTTCACTGACAGTCAGGGCAATCAATCAGTCAGTCGGGCAACTAGTCAGCCTGTTTGACAGTCAAGCTGACACCTCAGATATACTCACTCAAGTTGACTGTCTACAACTCTCAACTTATAACTTACAACTCACAACTCTCAACTTTCAAGTCATCAAAGACAGTCAAAATGCGACCCCTCTCCCGTCTCGAGCAAGGCTCAGGCAAGCCCTGGCCAATCTCACCACCGTCATCCTCCTCTCCATCCTCTTCATCGTTCTCATCCTCTTCATCACCGTCCCCAACTTCCTCGCAGTCATCACCTACAGACTCACCAACCTCACCAATCTCTTACTTCGACCCCTCCGAACAACCCAAATCCCCCATGTCCTGGACATGGACCTGCCACATCTGCAACCGCAGCTGGCTCATTGGGACAACCAGTCGCTGCCTCCACTGCAGCCATCGCATGTGCATGCCCGAAGAACCAAAACCGGCATCACCATCCTCAAGGCACAAAATTTTCCCAGACCAACCACTTTCCTCTCTTCTAGCAGCCGAAGAGCCTGTATCAGCCGACAACCCTTACGTCCGTCGTCGACCCATGCTCCCCCTCAAACGTGGCGCTGCGCTGGACAGACACCGGTATAATCAACGACTCAAACGACACTTTCGTCGATCGAGGATTCGGCAAGATCTGAAACGGAAGATTAGGTATTGTCGCAGTCAATTCGATTATGGCGGGTGGGAGGGCTGGAATGAGTGGCGCAGGGATGTGAAGCAATTCGATGCGCTGAGGAGGAGGTACGAAGACGAAGGGAGCGAGGATGGGGATGACACTGATGATAGTGTGAGCACGCCCGAAGACGAGGCGGAGGAAGATGATGATGAGGACGAGGATATGGAGGATGGAAATACGTTCAAGCTGGTTCCTGCGACGGGGCGGTTGCATGTTGTCGCTACTTCTTCGAGTCCTGGCGCTCGGAAGGAATCAAAGAAATCGCTGGAATGGAATTGTTGGGATGAATGCGATTTTCCGGCTCATTGCATTCATGCGCGGAACGAAAGGAAAATGCCAGCGGCTTCACTCAATCGAGCGTTTTTATGAATAAACCCCCTTTTAGCATTGGATGGAGTTGCACATGTGGGTTTGGCGTTGCTGCTTATGCTTCACCTGATACAATCAACCTACATATATAGACATGAACAGATGCTAGAGAATAAATTAAGTCTATGATTATCCACTAGTTTGCATATAATACACTTACTCAACCCAAAATCTTCAATCCACCCCTGGTATAACCCTGTTTCTTCACGCCATCGCCCTTCGGTTTCCCACCACCCATTGTACCGTGCGATTGGCCTTTGCCTCCTCCTCCATATCCACTCTTCTTGCCTTTCTTGTCCCGTTTATCCTGCACAGGTCGAACTTCCGTCATCGCTCGACGCAAAAGAACGGGGTGCGAACCGATGTATTTACCCTGCATTTCTCGCGCAGCCTTGAAATAATCATCCCCGTCGCTAAAACTGACGAATCCGTATCCTTTGCTCTTTTCCGTCCGTTTGTCGCGAATCACGCGCGCTTTCTGGATTGATGGGTATCTTGCGAATGCCTTTTTCAACGAGTCATCGGTGACCTCGCCTGCAAGGTTACCGACAAAAAGTCGAAAATGCGCTGGATCCCATTCTAGAAGCGTGGAATCTGTCCATGTCTGACCGCCGCCTGAACGGACGACTGTTTTGGAGTCGGTTTGAGTAGGAACAGGTGTATGTGAAGCAGATCCACTGTATGTCGGCGTGCCTGGGATCGTAGCGCTGGTAGGACGGCCCGTGAGTTTTGCCTGACCTGTAGCTGCTGAACTATCATCGCTCGGATTTGTCATGTATGCACTCTGCCATTGCGCAATTTGAGCTTCCATTTCTGGGTCCATACCACTATCACGTCCATAACCCTTGCGCTCCTGACCGGGGACCGGGAACGGGTTGGCTATTTGAGGAACGGAGGACGCGACATATTGATTATCACCGTATCCCGATTGCTGGCCATTGTATGGCTGCGCACCGGCTTGGTAAGACTGTTGTGGATTCTGGTATGTCGACGAATAACCTGGAGCTGCTGGTTGTTGATATGCTGCTGTAGGTTGTGGAGGGGCGGAAACAGCAGGACTGCTTCGGTACGGCAGGCTCGAAGCTACCGCGCGAGGCGCAAAGGCCGTGAAAGCAGCTGGTCTCGCTCCATGGCTAGCTGTGGAAGCGGCGGTGGTGGTGCCAGGTGATGAATAGGAAGGTGCGGACGAATAAGCTGGTTTGAATGACGACGGCGGACGTGGTGGTAGAGATGAAGGTTGTTTAGGACCTGGAGGTGGTGGCAAGGACATGATGAACGACTTGTTCGATCAAAGCGTATGCTTGTGCCAGGTTGCTTGCAAGCTTGATGCGAGCAGCTGGTAGATAGTAACGTACCTTCAGTCCAGAAGACGCAACTACGATTCGACGTGTCGTTGATTGTTGTCAAGTGTGTGGAGTAGTGAGATGAAGCGAACGAGTGGCAGCTTGATACGATTGCCACAAGTTGTATACTGCCTAGGTATTGATCAAGTCAGAGAAGAAAGAAATCTGATTGATCAATCTGATAAGCAACAATCTCAAGATTGTAGAATATTCTCTTATCCACTTATCGCGATCTTCGCAGATGGAGCGAGAAAGCCACAGAAATGCACGGAAAAAAGATTTTGCTGGCTGCAAAGGCGCTAGTGCCGGAGTCTTGGCATCAAGCTTGGCGTCGACCATGTTGATGACTCAGCTGCACGCTGATTAGTCATTGATCACACATGATTTCAGCATGAATCACTTTCTTCGTACCAAAAGCAGTTTTAGTTATGGGCAATTGCTGTGCTAAGGCTTTATTACGATAACGGCTACGGAGTACATGCACTTCAAGATGCAGAATTGATTAGCCGATAGATGTCGGATAAATACGTAGTAGGACTAAAGTTCGATGTATGTACGAAGGACTCACCGGGAGGCGAGAAAGCCTGGGTTTAGCCCCAGCTCGTTACTAGTGTGGTGGTGATACTCCATATTACCATTACGCAGTAGTCATCCTTCTCTTACCCCTCCATATCTATATCCGCGGCGGCAACGCTCTTTCTCCGGACCATTGTCTCCCGGTGAGATATCCGACTGTCGGCAATTGGAAGTTGCTTCTTTTCTATGATGGCTTTGTTCGAGCGATAATCCAATTGTTCTGGTGTTGTTGAGCGTATTGAGTAGGTGTTTGTGAGACTGTTGATGTTCCAGCGATGGTACCAATTTACGTCATGCAGGAGACCATGTCGAATAACTACTATGTACGCTTTGCCATTCGGAACATACTACGAGCAGGAGGCTACTTCTCATTAATATACGTACAGTACCGTGTAATCAGAGTACAGCATATCCCACTTATCTGTATAGTACATCCCACTCTTACGCGCTGTATGGTGGAAAATGAAACTGTACCAGCGGAAATCGAATGCCCCGCCGTGGGTGAGCGAAAAAAACGGTCCCACCATATACAAAAGTAGATGACGGCAATGAAGACGAGACGCTGACTGGCAATTCCGCTTCCTCCGTGACTACTGACTCCGTCCAGCCCGGTCTCCGTGGAGGATCTCAATAATAAACTCTCGAGCACAGGGCGCTGTAAGTGTGAACCAGCAGGCGACTGACTAAACAGACCTGCGTCTGGATGTGGAAGATTAGGCTTAGCAGATTCAATGTGTAAGAATTAATAAGAGACTAAAGAGCACGAAGCCGTAGCCTGGAGAACCCAAGCAAGCCTCAGATAGGGCTCCTTCCTTCCCTGTTTGTAGCAACCTCGCAGCTGATTAATATTACCTCCCTCCTTCCCTTTTCCCCCGACGACTCTCTGAACTCTTTTTTCTCCTTTCTATTTTCCTCTCTCCCCCTCAACATCCTTCCCAACCATCCATTCCTCTCTCCTCATATCTCGATTACCCTGTGGATTAATTCTACAGCGTCATTCGAATATTCTCTTCGTCTTTCTATAAACAAACATTGTTATATCTGTCGTCATGGCCGACCAAGCTGTGTAAGTGCCCCTCCATCTTCCGCCAGCTTCCCCGCCACCATCTATCAATCCGTTATCCTCACTCAACGCAAAAAGCGATCACAAGCTATGATGATTTTATCAAGCTTGCTCGCTAAAAAAATAACACGGACAATTTCCTATTCTCACTTTTTCAATTGCAATGCGTGGCCATCAGCTCATCCTGAGACCTTGATGATGCTACTCTTGCTCCCCTCCCATCAAGCTCATATCTCACCAATTCTTCCCTTTACATGATCAATTGACTGACTTCAGCGCGCGCCTGGCCGGCATTAATGTCGGCGCTCCGGCGCGGCCTGAACCTAGTGGTGATTTCGGCCTCATCGGTCTGGCCGTCATGGGTCAGAACCTGATCTTGAACGCTGCTGACCACGGATTCACCGTTGTTGCTTACAACCGTACTGTTTCCAAGGTCGACCGCTTCCTTGCCAACGAGGCCAAGGGTATGTAAATTCGAACAGACAACGTATTTACAAGCTAATACAACGCAGGCAAGTCCATCGTCGGTGCTCACTCCATCGAGGAGTTCTGCGCCAAGTTGAAGAAGCCCCGTCGCGTTATGCTCCTTGTCATGGCCGGTAAGCCCGTCGATGACTTCATTGAGTCCATCCTTCCACACCTTGAACAAGGAGATATCATCATCGACGGTGGTAACTCTCACTTCCCCGACTCCAACCGCCGCACTCAGTACCTCGCCTCCAAGGGCATCCGTTTCGTCGGTTCTGGTGTCTCCGGTGGTGAGGAGGGTGCCCGTTACGGTCCCTCCCTCATGCCTGGTGGTAACGAGGAGGCCTGGCCCTACATCAAGGATGTCTTCCAGAGCATCGCCGCCAAGAGCGACGGCGAGGCTTGCTGTGACTGGGTCGGTGACGAGGGTGCCGGTCACTACGTCAAGATGGTCCACAACGGTATTGAGTACGGTGACATGCAATTGATTACCGAAGTAAGCTTGTTCTTGTTACCATTGGCGGGCTTTCGATCTAATGATTGTGACAGGCCTACGATATCCTCAAGCGCGGTGTTGGTCTTACCCCCAACGAGATCGGTGAAGTTTTCGACAAGTGGAACAAGGGTGTCCTCGACTCCTTCTTGATTGAGATCACCCGTGATATCCTCAAGTACAACGACGAGGACGGCACAGCCCTCGTTGAGAAGATCCTCGACAAGGCCGGTCAGAAGGGTACCGGAAAGTGGACTGCCATCAACGCCCTCGACCTCGGCATGCCCGTCACCCTCATCGGTGAAGCTGTCTTCTCTCGTTGCCTCTCTGCCATCAAGGACGAGCGTGTCCGTGCCAGCAACGTTCTCGGTGGCCCCACTCCCAAGTTTGAAGGTGACAAGCAGGCTTTCATTGACAACCTTGAGCAAGCTTTGTACGCTTCCAAGATCATCTCCTACGCCCAAGGTTTCATGCTTATCCAGAACGTGAGTCTTCTTTCGCTCATTGTTAGTATAGACATGCTGACGTAAACAGGCCGCCAAAGAATACGGCTGGAAGCTCAACAAGCCTTCCATTGCCCTCATGTGGCGTGGTGGCTGCATTATCCGCTCCGTTTTCTTGAAGGATATTACCAACGCTTACCGGAAAAACCCCGACCTTGAGAACCTCTTGTTCGATGACTTCTTCAACAAGGCTATCCACAACGCCCAGGCTGGCTGGAGAGACGTTGTCAGCAAGGGTGCCCTCTGGGGTATCCCCACTCCTGCTTTCAGCACTGCCCTCAGCTTCTACGACGGCTACCGCACCAAGGAGCTCCCTGCCAACCTCCTCCAGGCCCAGCGTGACTACTTCGGTGCCCACACTTTCCGCATCAAGCCCGAGTTCGCCAACGCCACCTACCCCGAAGGCAAGGACATCCACGTTAACTGGACTGGCCGTGGTGGTGATGTTTCCGCATCTACCTACATTGTTTAAGAAGTTAATTGCACATGATTATAACAGGCTCCAGAAATGGGAGAAGGAACAAAAAAGACTGTCATTTCCCAGGCGGAAACCATACTTAGAAATTTGGAGCAACGAACGTGTTTACCGTGTATTTAGAGTGCTTATCTAGTGCGCACGTTCTTACGAACGACGACCGTATTTAATGATTGATGTGTTCATTGTGTTGACATGCTTGTCTTGTATGTAGTAGAGTAGGTAACTACATAGTAGAGGACGGTGGCCTAAGAAGCTTGATGGTTGGATCAGCACTAGACCCGATTGGGCGGATCAGGACCCTCAGGCCCACACTTGCCCGAACTGACAAAACCATTCACGGACCAAGAATTTGATAGTTACGATAACTCTCTCTCGCTTCTTGCGCCAACGTCGCATGTCCTCCTCCTCGACCACCACCAGAGGAGTTTGATTTCTCCTCTTTCTATATTGAGACGACCTGTGCTTTTCCTTTCTCTTGATTCATTTTCGCAGCTTCTGATTTAGCAAGTTTTTTCTAATTCCCTCAGCCCCCCTTTTCTTTCGTCGACGCAATTCTTCGTTTCTAGTCGCTCCTTTCTTGACAACGTTTCTTTCTTCTTTGACGGGCCTTTCGCATCTGAGCCGCTTTTTTTGCCGGAATTACGACGAATATTACAGTCGGAGTGTCCTGCAGCTTGGGAGTTGGGACGACCGCCGACGAAGCAAATTGATTTGCGTTTGAATATCGATCAAAGGGACAGAGATATATCCAACAAACTCGACAGACTACTTGAGAAAGTTATAATTCGATGGCTGATACGAAGCGCCAAAGTATGAGCGCCAAAACTCAGCAGGCGACGGGCTCTGGTGCAGCCACCGCCCCGTCCGAAGAAGCATTAAACAAGGCTATCGGTGCACGGTACGTACTCTATTTAGATGACTCTGAGCCTCTGTGGACAGCTCTAATTGCTCGATTTGTAGTATTCGCGTCACGACAGCAGCCCCAAACACATCTACCATCGAAGGGACCCTATTTACCGCCTGCCCAATAACGAACCTTGTTGCTATCAACACCTCCACTCAAACCTCACCAAACCCTACCAGCCTGAACCAGTCCGGCGATTACCACATTATACCTGCATCTCGCATTCAGTCCTTCCAAGTCATTTCCCCCACACCGACTGTCGTCGATGGAGCTCCCGCGCTCCAAGCTCTAGAGACCCGTGCATTGAAAGCGCGCGAGGCCAGCGCCGTAGCCAAGTTGCAGGAAGCTGAAGCTAGGCGTGGTAAGGGCGTGACGCGAGAAGCACAGGATATCTTTGATGCTTTTAGCCGTACGATGCCTGCGCGATGGGATGGCACTAGCATCGTCGTTGCGGATGCCGTCGTTATCGCCAAACCTTATCGGGTGGATGATTGTAGGGCTCTGATTGCGAATGATTCTGCTGCATTAACTCGTGTCCGCAAAGTGGTTCGTACTCTACATCGCTATTGTGTCTAATGACGTACTGATCTGTGTTACAGTTGGAAATGGAACGCAAGAAGATCGAACTTCGCAACGCAAGTGCCGCGATCGGGAGCACCAATCAATTCGCTCGACAGAATAGAGACCGAGTTGCAGTGCCCAGTCGCTTTGATAACTCGCCCGTCCCAGCACCGAGGAAAGGTGGTTAAACGATATACATGAATAAGGCTCTACGGGCCAGCGTATTCCGTCCATGCTGGTTTGTACAGTCGGCTCGCTTCGAAACTTAGATGTAGCGAAGCTCTTACAGAAGTATAGCTGAGGATATATCCTACCGCCGAGTGACATGAGCCATGAATGGGGCATGTCGGAGCATGATATTTCACCTATATTTGATGGATGGTGTCAAGGAAACGGAAACGGAAATGGAAACGAGCGAACTGATAGAGTATACAGTAATTGTCCGATGGCAAATCGCTGTAGTATGAGTTGGTTCTTGGGTCGCTAAATACAATTTTATAAGCTATGTGGTATCATCTATCTCATAAATATATGAGCCGCTAGGGACGAGAAAGGGGAGAAAACAGAAAAGGGTCTTTTGCTTAAGACTAGCAATATATCTGGAGAGGTCATATGAAGAAAATGAGAAATACAAGAGTAAACATTCACATTCACTTCTTACGTAGACAGATGCCATCTCATCGAAGATTAAATCATAAAGCTATGAATTATTATCTCAAGATTATACCTTGCAATTTCTATATCAATCTAGTATCACATATAGATCCAATCTTTCCCTTTCCAATTTGGTTCTGTTCCCCCCCTTTCTTGTTCCTCTCCCCGCCAAAAGCGACTGGAGTAGTCTTAACGACGACTATCAGGCAAATTCATCGCAGCACTAATACATGACAAATGACTAAACGCTTGCGGCACATTACCCATCGCCTCGCCACTGATGGCCACTTCCTCGGAAAAGATTCCCAGATGGTTGGCGAAGGAGAGGACGTTGTCGAAGCTGGCGATTGCTTTGCGACGGATGTCGTCGCCGTTGGGGAGGGTGTCGGTGTATTTTGATGCCTGGTCTGTCGTTAGATAGGGTGTATAAGGATGGGGAAGGGGGATGCGGGGAGGGGAGTACCCGGAACATGGACTCGATGGCCCAGAATGTGATCATGATAAAGGCTCCTTTCCGGCCGCCGACGCCTGGATAGACAGATTAGCAAGGGTTGTAGAAAAGCGGAGGGGTAGGGGGAGGGAGAGGGAGATACCATCTTGAGCCTTCTCATGGTCATACCTAAACACCATACTAGCGCTCGTCAACCCGAACTTCTCGGGCGGTTCCAGCACCTTATCCAGCGTACTCAAGAACCTGCGATCATTCGGCTCCACAAACAGCACCAACGGCGCAATCATGAGGGCCGCATCAACCACTTCAGTATTCTCATAACTCTGACAGAAGAATCCCTTCTCATTGTTGAATCCTTTATGCATGATTTCGTCGTACAATTCGTCGCGCACGCTGATCCACTGCTGCTTATCGGGACATGGCAAGGTGGAATGCTTATCGGCCAGACGCACGCCGCGATCGAGCGCAACCCACAGAAGCATCTTGGAGTAGAGGAAGTGTTGCGGTTTACCGCGGACTTCCCAGATGGACATGTCGGGTTCGTCGCGGACTTGGATCACGTAGTTGATCATGCGACGGATGCCGAGCCATTGGTCGTACTGGATTGGTTTGGCGTGGTTGTTGTACATGTAGATACTATCCATGAGTTCGCCGTAGATGTCCAGCTGTGTATGGAAGGCGGCCGCGTTGCCGATACGGACGGGCTTGCTACCGCGGTATCCGTCCATGTGGTTCAGCTCGAATTCTGGGATTTCAGAGTCTCCGCGAATCGTGAACATGATTGGCAAGAAGGGCCGGTGTTGCTCCTTTGTGTACTCTTTCTGAGTCAGAGGAGGGAACACACGGTCGAAGATGAAAGTTATGTATGCTTCGGCTTCTTCATCATAGCCGTTCTTGAGAAAGGCATAAAGTGTGAAAGACGTGTCGCGGACCCAGGAGTATCTGTAATCCCAGTTGCGGGAGCCGCCGATGTTTTCTGGTAGAGAGAATGTCGGCGCTGCTATGACGGCTCCTGTGGGCTTGTAGGTCAACAACTTGAGAATGAGTAGACTTCTCTCGACCGTCTCGCGATAGTGGCCACGGAATGTGCACTTGTGGCTCCAGTCAGTCCAAAAATGGAAAGTCTCTGACTCAAGCCGTGAGAGGTAAGAAGCAAGCTGAGTAGGACCAGGTAGAGCTTTCTCAGGACTATGGAGAACAAAGATCATGGCCTGTCCTTCCTGGATCTCCACATCGGCGACAAGACCTTGTCCCAGATGTCCCGGCCTGTCCTCTAGGCGGTAAATAGGCTTGGGTGGGCCCTGTCCTTCTCTTCTGTTGTCCACCCATATATCCAGCTGAAGCCGTTCCTGGGGGGATTCAAAGTATACGGTCTGTAATTTGTTGCCGTCATCATCTGACTCGAGGTTGCAGCGAACGGTGTGACCGTCTTGGGCGTAATTGAATGCGGGGAACACTTCTATCTTGACACCCATGCTGCCTCGACTACATTCCACTCGACGAATGATGCCTGAGTGCTTGGCACCAGTCTTCCAGCGGTTCCCGCCTGGTTCAGTGCAGGCACAGTACCCGGACAAGTGTCTGTCAGACTGGGGCGACTTGTGGTTGGAGACGGGGAAAAAGTCCGTCAGACTGAGGACTCCCTGCTCGTGGATCCATCTGGTCTCCAGGATGTTTGTGTAAGGAAGATATCTTTGCTTGCTCAGAGGCATCCCGTCATGGGCGACGTTGGCATGGATGTTAAAGTGGCCGCCTTTGTCCTTGTCTAGCAGCCGACAGAAGATTGATGGAGAGTCAAAGACGGGCCAACAGAGAAAGTCCATACTTCCATCCTTGCTAACGAGAGCAGCCGTGTGCATATCCCCGATGATGCCATAATCTTCGATTGCCTTGTATGCTGGGGCAGGGGAAGGCATGTTGAGCATGTCACTATGAAGATCTGACTGATCTGAAGAGAATATACCTAGGTAGGTAAGATTGATATTCTACCCGTGAAACACCTTGATTCTGAAGAAGTATGTTGACAATTTGTACGACTGGTGGGAGTATCTGGGCATTTCTCAAGATATACTATTCAGTATAGGGTGCCAAAAGACCGGAAATTTCGGCCGACGACGAGAATATGGCATCATCGTAGCAACACAGCTCAGAAAGAGGAATAGGGTTACAGCTGGTTCTCCACTGAAGACTCCCCGGAGGTCGGTAGCTGGAGTGATCTGTGTAAATTCCGTGCAGGTGGGCCGAGAGACCATTGTCATAATCACGAGAATGCATTGCTATGGGATAACCGTTATTTGCACTTTCCTATCAAGTAGCGTTCCAGGAGGAATGGTTGACTTTCAGACCGGACATCAGTTCCTGTCGTTCATTTTGCCAACCCTAAATACAGTACAAACGGCAGGCGGTCAGACGAGTAATAACCCTAACGCCAAGACTTCGAGGCCTTGAGGCACCAAGGCATCAACCAAGTCCAAGCGCCAAGAAACGTGCTAGTCCTCTTTGAGCCGTCCGAGGTCTGCAGTATCAACCAATCAGCGTGCCGAAACCATTGCTCGATCGTCGCGCGCCAAGCCCAATCCTGTCTAAGGCCAAAGGGGCGCCCAGGATACCCCGGAGACGTAACAAAATGTTATTGTCCTGCTTTTCATCCAGTGCGTACATCATCATCCACCACCACCGTCCCTCGAGTCATCCTGCCTCCATTGTAGGTGATTACAGCTCAGTTTAGTTGCTTGGTGGGCAGCAGTCACTCCTTGAAAATTTTTCTTTATTTTTCTTTCCCTCTCTCCATCTAAAAACCCTCGTGCGCGACCGCCTCTTTGTCTCCATAAATCTAGTTCCTATCTATTGACAGTCAGACTTCGGCGCATTTTTTGTTTTGTGTGACACACGACTCAGCTTCTTGCATCTGTGCAGTCACTGCAGTGTGGAATACTGATTACCTGTCAATCGGCAAGTACAGGGCACTTTCATTTAGTATTCCCTTCGTCGAAGCGGCAATCTTGCATACCCCCTTATCGTCAATCGTCAGACGTCAGATGATTGACCTGACACGCTGAAAATATACCTCCGCCGAACGATACAACAACATGGCGGTTGGGGCATCAAGAAATATCACAGGCCATCATAGACGCCGGAGTTCTGTTCTGACGGCCAATTCGTCTCAGCTTCATCCAGTGTCGACGGACACCTACACAGACCGGGAAGGTCGTCTGAGTCCCAAAGAAGACGGACCCAATGGCGACGAACAGCAATCTCTGATTCATGATCACACTGATTCATCAGATTTATCATCCATTGCCGAATCAGACGAAGATGACTCCGATGATGGACTTCACGATGACGAAGAAACTGGATTAACCGCAAAGCAGAGAAATGAACGACGGCGACGGCGGAAGCGACAACGACGTCGATTAGATGCAAAGATTGCGGGCGTCAAGGGAAAAACGAGCAATGTGGTTGCGGATAAGAACGTTGCGACGGCGCTTGCGGTCAATGCAGGTCTAATAGGTTTATGGTATTTATTTTCATTGTCAATCTCTATAGTAAGTCTACAATGCCCGGGTTTATGCAAGGCAGCTCAACTAATCCATTGAATAGTATAATAAGTGGATGTTTTCAGAAGATGATGTCGTCTTTCCTTTTCCGCTTTTCACGACCAGTTTACATATGCTCGTTCAACTCCTGCTCGCCGCCCTCATACTCTACTTTGTGCCTTCGCTTCGTCCTAAACAACTGCCTAACTCCTCTGAACCAATTATGACCAAATCCTTTTATCTTACTCGCCTAGTTCCGTGTGGCACTGCTACGTCGTTGGATATCGGACTAGGCAATATGTCCTTGAAATATATTTCGCTTACGTTTCTCACCATGTGCAAGTCGTCAGCACTTGCTTTCGTTCTCCTTTTCGCATTTATTTTCCGACTGGAAACGCCCTCAGTCAAACTCATCTTTGTTATCGCTGCCATGACCCTTGGAGTTGTTATGATGGTCGCCGGAGAGACGGCTTTTGACGCTCGCGGCTTTGCTTTGGTTATTGCTTCTGCCTTCTTCTCGGGGTTCAGATGGGGTCTTACTCAGATTCTCTTACTTCGACACCCGGCAACTTCGAATCCGTTCTCGACAATGCTTTTCCTTACGCCAGTGATGTTCGTCGCATTGATTGCGATTGCGCTGGGCATTGAGGGACCAAATGAGATTATTGCAGGCGTTAAAGCGTTAGCAGAAGCGCGCGGGAAATTCAATGGAATTGCACTACTGATTTTCCCTGGGATTCTGGCGTTCTGCATGATAGCATCGGAGTTCGCCCTATTGAAACGATCTTCTGTGGTCACTTTGAGTATTTGTGGAATATTCAAGGAGGTCGTCACTATCAGTGCCGCGGGCGTCATCTTCCACGACAAATTGACACCAGTAAATGTCTCTGGTCTCTTTGTCACCATCGCCAGCATAGCAGCATACAACTATATGAAGATCAGCAAAATGAGGCGTGACGCACGACAAGAACTAGAGAAAAAGACGGAGGCCGAGGAATACAGCATCTCTCCCGACTTGGGAGACTCGAACGACGAGCATATCGCGATGAGCCAAGCACCAAACCACGAAACATTCAACAACCACCACACCACCAGCAACTGGAATACCTACGAGGCAGATATCGATGACCAAAGCGCGTCTAGCAGCGGCGAAGGAGACGAAAATATAAACATCACACCGCGAAACGACATCCGACGCGGCCGCTATTCATTCCCTGTACACGTCAGCGGAACATATACAGCACCCGGAGGAGGACAGCCAGCACAAGATCAACCGCAAGCTGTCCCCCATTCACCCATGAACATATCTGACCCTGCATCATAAACAACCCGCCGTCATTATGTTTCAAGCAATAAGCGCATTGAGATACCATTTCCCCTGTTTTCATCCATCCATCATATCGGTGTTTTGATTTACTATGTACTTACTGACTGATTGGTGTATCATGCAAACCCTATACCCCCCTTTCCGATATATGTATTGCATTCTTCTATTCTGATCTGTTGTATGTGTGTTTCTTATGCACGTTACGTTGCAATATGACAAATTTCTTTGTTCCCCCTCTTTTCTTCCTTTTCTTCTGGGGTGGTCGATGATATAAATATTGATATTTATGGTGGATGTATTCTTTTCTCTTCTTTGAATGTTTTTGGGAAGGTATAGAAGTTTTTATGATTGTCGCTTATAGGTCTGGTGTTGTTGGGCAGGCTTGTCTAGATATTGATGTGTGGCTTCATGTTCAGTTGAGGTGTACAAGGAGATTAAATTAACTAGATGGTTATGTACCTAGATTTGGATGATATCCGTTTCCTATTTGAAGTTACTTCACTCGTTAAGGTTTGTAGCCATAAATCTTTTGTAATTGTCTCCCTGTAAAGCTCTAAGGCCACCCCTACTTCTTCTTAAACATCCCATCCAAACTCTTCTGCCCCTTCTCAAGCTCCTTCTGCTTCTTCTTCGCCTCCGTCTCGCGTTTCCGCTCATACTGCTCCTGATGTTTTTGTCTCTCTGCTTGTCCTTGCTCTGATAACTGTGTCTCCAAGGTACGAAACTCCGAGCTTTTAGGGTCCATACCGATCAATGACTCGAGTAATTTGATTTCTCGGGCCCATACACTTTTGTCTTCCACGAGTTTGTTCTGTGATGCAGGGGCCTTTCGGGGCTTTTTGGGTTTGGGTGAGTCGATGTCGTGGTCGCTACCGCATGAGTCGTCGTCTTCATCTTCTTCCTTTTTGGGTTTGCTGGGTCCTTTACCTTTTGTTGGCGCGTTGGAAGGGACAGGTCGATCAATAGGTGTTTCAAGAATCATGGGAAGTCCTTGAAAGCGTTCCTCGTTCATGACATTGTGGAAAGCACGGAGACCTAGAAATCCAGTACCAATGTTGGCGTGGAGGTCACGTTTGCTTCCCTGCGGAGCCTTTGAGTCGTTAAGATGTAATGCTCTCAGAAATTTCAATCCAATCTTGTCGTCGAATTCTTGCATAAAGGCATTGAATCCGTCGGGAGTAACCAAGTCATAGCCATACGAGAAACTGTGGCAAGTATCAATGCATACTCCGATACGTGAGTGGTACTTTTCCGGAATCCGTGAGATCACGGCTCCCAGCTCGGAAAGATCACCACCCAAGGTCGTTCCGTGGCCGCACATCGTCTCTAACACCGGGGTGACGGTCTCAGTTGCGGCCAGAGCTTTGGTTAATGATTTGGCAAGTCGTGAAATAGCCGACTCTACGGTACTTTGGCCCGCTGCTCCAGGACTTTAAGACATTAATACAGGCATGTGTACACTGATTGCATGAGGATGAACATACTGGAAGTTGTAGAGTCTGATACCGAGCCTTTCGCATCTTTTCAGATCATCTAGAAATGAGTCGTAGGCTTGTTTCGCCTTTGCGTCGTCTTCTTGTGCCAAATTCACAAGGTACGAGCCATGTGGAAGTATATATCTGACTGAGGTCAGCCAGATTCAGCCGGACAGTATAGGGAAAACCGACTTCGCTGCGTCGTATTCATGGTCAAGACAAAACTTCAAAAATTGCTCCTTATGTTCATCTTGTAGTGGTGGATTTTCCCATTTTCTCTGAGATTTTAGGAATAAGGCGAAGGCGTTTCCACTAGGACAAACGTTGTTAGTTCCTGTTCCCCTTCAATGTGGAATCAAGAGAATGGTTGGACATACCCTATATGCACACTGTTCAGGATGGAATTCTGTACCCCTGTCCTATGTTCAGCGCATTGAAATGATACTTGAAAGAATTGACCAACCCTTTGCGGCGCTAACGTGAGCTCCTACAAACATCTGTAGTCCCTTGGTCCTAGCAGCTAGTGGTAACATCTCGGCTTCTTTCTCCGCCTTCGTCTTTCGCTTCTTGGTCGACTTTGAAGCGATTATCGTTTCTTCTTCGTCAATCTCAACCTCCTCCTTGATTCCTTTATCTGTTGCGACTGACAATTTGTGCTTCTTGATAGAAATAGAAGTTCCCAAATCATCGCCTTCTAAAAATTCCTCCTCCTTGATGTCTACAGCCGTGACCCTCGACTTGCTGTTTGCGCTGACCTGCCTGCCTGGTTTCCTGGTCGTCTGACTTGCGGATACGGGAGATGGAGGATTCTCGGCGTTGGATTTCGTACGTTTGGATCGTCTCGGTGACAATGTACTCTCCTGACTCTCAGCCAAGGCTCGTTTCCTATTATCTTGAGCAGGCGAGTCGACGGCACCGGAATTTGGACGCGAACTTCGTGTAGGCATCCTGAGGCCTTGGAAATGCAAGCAAAGTAGAACAGTTTGCCAGTGATTAAATCTACCTCACCCGCTGCACTCCTTGGAATTGGGACAAACTGGAGCTTGCTAGATCATAAGATCAGGCTTGAGCTGTATGTTGTGGAGTTAGCTTGGAGCTCCAGCCTTCTAGATGGCGACCCCGAACATCAGAGTGGGGACGTGGAAGTCGAACTTTGATTGGTTTACACTGTGTATCGATTTGAGATGCAACGACTTCGCGGACTAATTTATGGCGACAAGATAGGTAACGGTTTGATTTTTCCACAGAGTATGTCAATCAATAGTGTAAAGCTTATAGAGATCAGATCAATAGTTGGGTGCGCACTACGCAGTAAGCCATCTGAAAGAGATGGTTGCACGTGACTGTTACCGCGGCAACGCTAGGGCCCGACTGTTTGGTGTGTGCCTTCCCTTTTCCAACCAAGAAATGATTCTTGTCCCTCCGTCAACACGCGACTTCGACCTCCCATCGACCACGACAATCGACTCGACATCGGCAAACTTCGACGACTCCACTAGAACCGCTAAAAAGACACAGCATATAGGTTGGAATCAACTATTCTGGGAACATCCGTGATAACCACCGCCAACATGCCGGTCTCTGGAGACCTGATCAACTTCGACGTGATTGAGGCACAGAAGGAGAACGTTCAATCTCTGCCGGGCGGACGATCTGCAAAAGCTCTGGCACAAATATTCTCATCCGGCAGCAACGGCGATAAATACAACACACCCTCGCCAAATGACACCAGGACGTTGAACGACGCGATTCGACAAGAATACGAGGCTGAATTGCAAGCAAGTGCCGACTCGGATGATCCGCTCGATGCATATGACCGATACGTTAAATGGACAATAAATGCATACCCATCAGCACAAGCGACGGCAGAATCCGGACTTCTGCCTTTACTGGAACGGGCAACCAAGGCCTTCCTCAACTCTACACACTATAGAAATGACCCTAGATATCTCCGGTTATGGCTTCATTATATCAGACTATTCTCGGACGCCCCGCGTGAAACGTTCTCATTTTTGGCCTGCCACCATGTCGGAGAAGGTCTAGCGCTGTTCTACGAAGAATTTGCCAATTGGCTTGAGAGTGCGGGACGATGGGCTCAAGCAGAGGAAATTTACAGGCTTGGCATAGAGCGCGAAGCGCGCCCTCAGGAACGCTTACTCCGCAGATACAATGAATTCCAGACACGATTAGAACAACAACCCCAAGGCAACGATGGCCCATCGTCTCCTGCTCTCCCGACTGTGCGGCCGGCCTTGGCGGCAAAGGTTGACCCCTTCGCAGCCGCACGGGTTGCCGATCCTCAAGCACCTCAACCTAGGGCAGCCAGCGGCCGCACAACTGCCAAGTCCGGCAAACAGAAGCTGGCTGTATTTTCCGATTCCGATAATCCAGAGTCTAATCAACCGCCTGTGAGCAGTTTGTCGAAAGGATGGGATAGCATTGGATCAATTCGAGATAGGCGCAAGGAGAACGAAATGGAAGCCAAACCTTGGGTTGGTGAGACATTGAAGCAGGAGAAGAAACCAGTGCCGGTTCAGAAAATGGCTATTTTCAGGGATGAGGTGAGTCACGAGAGAATTTCATTCCCTCTGGATTCCAAATATTTACGATCACAGGACTAATTGCTGGCATGACTTTGACTTTTGTCTTGTATGTATCCAGTCAAAATCAAATGTGCAAACTGAATCAAATACCCAACCATCACGGAACGAAAAACCACAACATCACGTAAGAGAGGCCATAAACCCTCGGACTGGTAGGAGAGAGCGTGTTTTTGTCAATTTAGAAGCTGTCTACCCGGACTACAAGAATCCCAACCATGAGGTTTGCTTCGAAGAGCTCCGAGCCGCGAGTCGTGGATGGCTACAGAAAGACTGGTCAAAGCCGAAGAAACCGCTCAAAGAGATTCATACTAACGCTGTTGGACGATTACCACCCGATTTGGAAGAGATGACAGATCGATCGCTTGCTCAAGATGTGAAGCATAAACTCGTCCTGGGAGAATCATCACAGGACGATCATCGGGATAGGAGGTTATCCAAAGTCAAAAAGATCAAAGTCAAGGAGGTTGGAGAAACACAGACTAGTATGTTCGTATCAAGAGGATAGTTGGATGTTGTGGGCTAACATGAATAGTCAAAACCAATCTGGATTCTCCAACCGGACCAAGGATAAAGAAGAAGAACAACTCTGAGCCAACCATGACCTTCCACACTCGGGCAGCCACAGATGAGATTTATAGTATATTCAATCAACCCTTGAAGACCGAGACGGAGAATTCAGATCATGGCGATAGCTTCTTGGATAGCGAATATGAGGATGACGATTATACAAGTGGCGGCGAAAGCACCGGCACTGGCAGGATATCGGCGGGTCAAAGCGAATTCGACGACGATGAAACTAGAGGTGTTGATGATGAACCCATTGACGACGATAGTGAACATGACGGCGAATGGACGGAATTTACTGCCAGCAAGCATATTCCCAATGTCTCTTCTGCAGATCACGGACTTGGGAAAATTGCGGATGAGGAAGATTTCAAGACCAAGTACATTCCCGAAATACCAGATGATTACAATCCACCTGTTGGTCCATATCGGGATGCCGCGGTGATGGCTCAAAATCGACTACCTTTTATGACCCCTATCATCGAAAAAACGGAGTCTTCTTTGCCTTCTTTTACAGCTGGAAGGAACAGACATTACGAGACCAAGACACCCTGCAAGACCGTCGCTGAGGTTGATTTTACTCCGTCCGGCTCACCAGTCCAGGATTTGTTACTTGCTACTCCGGATGCAGATGGAGTGACAACTAATGTCGGAGACGTTCAGTCACCCAGCCTCGGTGTCAAGACGTTACGGCGAACCCCTGTCAAGCACGTTGCGCCATTCTCAATCACCAACGCCGACTGCATCATCAAGGATGCTCAATGTGATCCAAGCGATAGAGCAATTCGCAGCAAAATCCTCAAAATGATTGAACCACCTCTCAAGTCTTTCTCTGGCTACTACGATCATTCTACGAGCTTCGGGGCACATGCAGCGGATATCATGAAATACTCCAAATCCATCAAAAAGCCGGCCAAGGGTGGCGAAAGACTATCTTCGACTCCTCCAGTACTAAGTTTCCCTGGTAGTGGCAGAACTTATGCGATCAGGCGTGAGCTTGGTGCCGGCGCTTATGCTCCAGTTTATCTTGCTGAAAGCGTGGAAGACATCGATTCCTACCTTTCTGATAGCGAAACGGAAGGAAACAGCACTTCCTCGCTCAGAAAAAAGCACGGACAGAATTTACCGCGACATAGCCTAGAGGCAATCAAACTCGAAACGGACCCTCCGAACGCTTGGGAATTTTACATGATCAAATTGACGCATGATCGTATCCGTGCTTCCTCTTACCACCGTCGCGCATCAGAAAGTATTGTGAAAGCTCATGAGCTCCATCTGTTCAGGGACGAATCGTTCTTGGTAGAGGACTACCAAGGACAAGGCACACTCCTGGATCTTGTCAATATTATCAGGACAGAAGCTATCACCAACACTGGAAATTCAGAGGCCGGCATGGACGAAGCACTCGCCATGTTCTTTTCTGTGGAACTGTTCCGGACGGTCGAAGCGCTTCATGCTTGCGGTATACTCCATGGAGACATTAAGCCCGACAATTGCCTAGTTCGATTTGAAGATAAAAAGAGCAGGTCGTCATTCCCTTCGCCCCCAACTGAATCTCTCCTGGACCTCGCAGATGAAGATGCCATAGCCGATCCCAGCGAAATCCACTACTCTGCTCGTGGACTCTGCGGTTGGCGAGAGAAGGGTCTAACCCTAATTGATTTCGGCCGGGGCATCGACATGACAGCCTTCCGACCAGACGTTCAGTTCATTGCAGAATGGGAGATGAGCCAACATGACTGTAATGAAGTCCGCGAAATGCGACCCTGGACATACCAGATCGATTTGTATGGAGTTGCAGGCACTATTCACGCGATGCTCTTCGGTAAATACCTCGAATCTGTCCCAGTCAACAACGGACGCAATTCCTCTGGCGGACGTGATTCATTGAACGATGCAGAAGCCAACGCAGGAGACTCAGAGGTGAAACGATACCGCATTCGTGAATCCTTCAAACGATACTGGGACCGGGACATCTGGACCGACGTATTCGACCTCTTGCTGAACCCGTGCACAGAGCGATGGGCACGCATGGAGCAAGAAGGATCCCTCAAATCGACAACATCACTACCCGTCCTACCCCCCGTCCTACACTCCTTGAAATATGTCCGCGAAAAAATGGAAGCCTGGCTAGCCATTAACGCAGAGAAGAAGAATCTCTCCTTACAGATCCGAAAACTAGAAGCTCATCTATCCCGCAGACGCGAACGATTAGAAAAGGAGCGATAAACCTCCCCCATATGCACTTTCAAACGAAGCAAGACCATGATCTTACCGCATTTCACCTTCTTTTCGATTATGTACTTTATTTTATTTTCTTGCATTTTTGTTGTCCGTTTGCAGAGTACATACGTTTCCATATCCCGATATACCCCATCTCACGCATGTCTACGACTTTCTTTCCTCGTTATTCATTCATTATGTCTATACGTTTAATTCCATGCCCATTCTTTATATAGAAAGGTTTCACTTGATCCAATACTCAAAACCATATTTGACCCTGACTGGTACCTCGATTATCCGCCTCCATATCGAAAGCCCCGAAATACACACTGCCTCGTTTTAACTCCTTAGGAACGAACCACTACATCTTTGAAAAAAGACGAAAAAGGTATAGAGAGACCATAAAAGTAATAATTTTATTCTCTAAATGAAAACACAAGATAAGAATAGAATCGAAAGAAGTCAAAACAACAAAGTTTGGCAGTTGAAAAGGAACAAAAACGTCAACAAAAAAATCCATCACTTCATCATCATGATTCATCATCTATAATCTTTAGATGCAAAAGGAGAAAGGAAGAGAAATAAAATTAGAAAGTAGAAGAAAGAAGGGCAATTGTCGCGCGTCATCCTTGCTTTATGGCTAGGATGATGGTTTCGTGTTGTCCTCGAACTTTTTGGGGTCGTTTCATCAATCATGAGATTCATTCATCAATCGAGGACTCGCTTGTTGCAAGCCTCGGGCAAAAGGGAAAGGAGTTGGGAAAATTGATCAGTGACGCGGACTGTACACTAAGGAGTTGAATGAATGAATGTGTTTCTGTCGGAAAGTTGAGGGGGTGGTTGAATATTTGACGAGAATGAATGAAACGTCGAAAGAAATAGAAAGGAAAAGAAAAGAAAACTGTTAAAGATAGTGTGGTGTCGAGATGACTGAACTATGTTTGTCTGAGTGGGGAGATTGAAGTGTGAGGTTTTCCAATCGGTAGGTCGTCCGAATCCTGGCGGTGTTTGCAATGAGGATCGGTGATCGTCTAGGAAACCCTTTCATGGAATGTAATGGCTGAAAGAAGAAAGAAAAGTTTGAACGAAAGTAGTTGATGTCGGCATTCGGCCGTGCTGGAGGCTGGTATTGTCATGCGTCCCTCGATCGTAGCACAGGTCGGCCAACATTTTAGTGCAAATCTGTCACGTTGATCAGGTATAGCGAAAGAAATTGGCGTGGAAATCAATAGGCGAACTAGTCATAGCCGACGTGAGTATCATAAGAGCTTCTAACAAAGATCACCAAACGCTTGAAAACATTGAGTCGATAGAAATGTTGGCTGTTCATCCGGTCGAAAGTTGTGATGATTCCGAATTATCGAGTATTAGGGGCAAACATTTCAAAGATAAACCAAAAATCGCAAAAATCTTCGTGGTTCCATACGAACTCGTGTCACATGATCACGTCATCAGTCGTTAAGTAAGTCGTACTTCGTTCTGTTGCATGTCCGAAGTCATAATGCTGGAAAATAAAAACAAAATGCTATACATTGAAGAGAATCGAAAATGGTTGGCCGAACAACGGTCTCGAAAAGATGAGTTACTATGGCAAGGTTAGTGGATCATCATGATGGAAGTTTCCAATGGTTTGCACATACCATTGAATTCTTGGTGTATGGCAAATTCAAAATTTGTCGCCGAATCCTTTCTGCATCGGTCAGTCCTTCCTCAGTAGGATCGTACGGAAGTCCACCTGGGGTCACTCGAGATTCTGGAGCAGCGATTTCGCCCTGATGGTGAAGGTGGACTTGTGACTTGATAGAGGAGTTCATGAACGGATCAGACAAGGACGGGCCATGTCTAGAAGATCTGGGAGGAAAGCGTGGGGCGGATTCAGGTTGGAATGGGGAACCAAGACGGCGAATAGTCTCAGCGCGAGGGCGAAGGAAATCCTCCTGAGGTGCTTGTGATGAGCTGGCTTGGTTGCCTGGGAAAGTAAAAGGGGAGGTTGGTGAAAAGAGTTGTTCAATGCGTTCCTTGGAACTGAAGCCACCGCTAGTTGTATTGCCACGATTGCGAAGTCGTACACGCCTCTGACCGTCTTTCAATTTTCCGTCTCGGGCCAGGTCCCGAATACCGCGCTGGATGTCACCTGGGTTGGGACTCGATTCCAATCGATGGTGTGCTCGACGTTTGTGGATGCTTGAAGGCAAGTCCATACGAGGAGGCGACCTCAATCTTGATCCAACTACATGAATAGTGTCTCGTCTTAGCCCGCGAGTAGCGGCGCCATGAGCTTCGCGACGTGAGGTTTCAGGACCCCATGTATTATACATGAAAGGAGACCCAAGGCGGGGGAATGGCTCCTGAACAGTAGGAACATGGCTGGGGATGACGGAGGCCGGATTGGGAGCTTGTTGGGGTGACTGCATGGTTTCAATGGGTTCAACCGGAGGAGCCAGCTGGATAGTGGGTGTTTCAACGGCGCCAAAGTTTGCAAAATCGGTTGGTAAAGAGCTTGAAACAAGTGAGACACCGAGATCGCGTGTCATGAAAGTAGTTGATGAATTGTGGTCAATTGCTGGGCCAACTGGTCTTCGGGGTGGTGCTGTGAAGACATCCAGGAACGGTGAGGGACTACGAGACTGTAGCAAGCGCTGATAATGAGGAGCAATCGATAGTTTCCGTTTGCAAAGAAACTTGAGTCGTCGTCGTGTAGCTGCTTCGGATCTTGACCAACGAGGCAAAGCCGGCTTTTTGGCAGTGGGTGTACAGCTTCCACTCCTGTCTTCAGCAGGGGTGATTGACTGTTCATCGTCGGCAGAAAGTGAGACCGGGACGACTTTCACAGGTTCCTGCTCCTTTCTTGACTTTAGTCGAGCCCATGTCTTCTTTGCTTCTCGTGCAACCCGATGTGAGACCCCGAGAGGCGGAAGGCTTCCGGGAAGAGTTTTGAACGGGGTTGTTGTAGGATCCTGTAGATACATCTGGTAAGTATTCCACAGATGATTGTCCATATCTGCAGTCCATCGTGCCTTTCTTTTCGGCAGATCTGCCGATTTTCCACGGTTGGGGTTGCTACTGGGTGGCGTCTCGAGCACATATTTGTTAGTATCAGTAAGCTGAAAGCTGAATGGGTCGTATATCTCGCTCTCAGGGCTTGTGCAGCTACCGCCAAGAGAAGGCTGCGTAGTGTACGTTTCAATAGAAGAAACAGATGAGTCAGATGCCCTAGAGCTCGGCCTTTCGATAGGATCATCCTCAACATCCTCCGTAGGATCGGGTGTAGCACGGGGAAAGTTGAAAGGCTCTGTACGAATTTGCGCTGGAGGTGTTTTGAATTCCATCCGTCTCAATGCTGGTACTTGTAAAAATTTGGACGAGACGGACTCATAGGCCGTGGTATCGGGCTCAGACATAGTATCCGATACTGGGAATTCGATAGAAGGGACGGGTGCATCCGGACGACTGAGGTCGAATATGTTGGGTTCGCTAGACATGGTTGAGAAGATGCTAGCATGACTATCAAATCTTGGTCGTCTGACGCGATAACTTGAATGACGAGGAGGAGGGGGGATCTGCGGTTCGACGCGAGGATGTTCTGGAGTTCTGGGGAAGGAGGATTCGATCGAAGAGAAAGTGAAGCTCTTGGGAAGAGTTCGAGATAAGCCCTGACGCTCTTGCGCCATGGCCGCGACAATGATTTATTTGTCGAGAGTAATTGGGTTGCAGGGTCAAGGTCCAAGTCGTAACCCCCAATACGCTCGCTGTTCACTTGGTGGTTCAATGGTCAATGCAACATAGCTTGTCGTGTCCTTTGCTGCCGTCCAGTGATCACAAAATTACGATGCCGTATGCTTGCTCTTTCGGCCCCTATTCTGTCGTGTCCAGCGTTGTAATGCCCAATTGTGACTTGTTGAAAACAGTGCCAATTGCCAGCTAGTTCGGTTCGGCGATCGAGGTTCCGTTACTCCCGGCACAAGGAGTTTCTAAGCGCAGCGAAAAAAGTAAATCGTAAAAAAAAAAAAAAAAGAAATGAAAGAGAATGATGTTATCGCGAAGGAGATATGACAGTAATGGAATAGAATATCGGTCGTTGTCGTGGGGGACACTACTATCGATACGTAGTGAGTTGAGTTTCCCAGCCTCCCCGGATCGCATGCGCTTATCGATTACCAAATGATCCACGCGAACACGATAACCTTGACAAGACAGACCCAAAACTGACAATCCACCAACACACAAACACACAAAGGAAATGAGATGCTGACCGTCGGGGGAAGGGGGAAGGGGTAGGGGAAGGGGGGCGAGGACGACGTTGTTGATGGTTGATGGGAGGAGGAAAGAAGAAGAGAGGAAAGAGAGAGACGGTCGGTTGCTGGCAGGACGGGGGAGGAAAGCGCGGCCGGACAGGGGAAAACGAGGAAGGAACCAACGGACGAGGGAGCCACTGTGCTCCTTCCCAACTTTTGCAGCGTCCAGTCCGGGCAGTACCAGCCCACTCACCGCCCGAGTCTCTGCCATTTACCAGCATGATTTAGTGCTGGGGCTAGCTAAACTAAACCGCATCCTCGTCTAGCGAGCCCGCCAACTGTTCTAGTTTTACCACTGTTCACCCTGCTAAGTTCTAACTCACGGTTGTGCGGTGGAGCCCCCAGGATCTTGTCCAATGCTATCTGGCCATGAAAAATTCTACAAACGTATAAGACGCACACGTCTACGCTCAGTCAAGCTGATCTCGGGACTGTGCCAATTGTCGAATTCCATGCTCTGCTCGGGGTTACCGCCAGGGTGGGGGATAGACAGCCAGACAAGTTAAGCCTGGACAGACCAGAACAAAGGAAAAAGAAAAGACAAGACAAGACGACAGGGTACGACGCTAGTAAAGTGAAGACCGAAAATGACATTGAGATCAATGATCATCTGGCATTCCGCCGGTAGCGCCCAAGCGGTACTATTAATGTGCAGTGTACTGCACGTACGACGTACAGTGGCACAGGACATATTGCACAATGCAGATTGCGCGTCGAATGAGGATTGCTCGTTCCGACAGTAGCAGTAATTCGCAGACGGGAGTGCCTGGTGTCGGAACAACGGTCATGCCTAAGTCCCTAAGACCTAAGCCTGCGAACACTGGTGACAAAACGAACTAGCGCAGTGATAGCAAAGTTTGATCTCCAAGTCTAACCTTCACTACAATCTACACCGTCTTCTCTAATCCGTATGGACTACACAGTTACAATGTAAGGACACTCGGGCTTTAGGGCTTGTCTGATCGTGCTGCACCCTGTACTCCGTGCTTAAAATTCCGCATATACTATCGAATCACGTCCATAGACATTCCCAACAGGCGAGAGCTGCAGAGCGCACCATGTATGTATGTGCCTATGGCGTTTGCGACAATCACGAAAATTGAGGGGGCTGGGAAGCCCTGAATTTTGAGCGATCCGCTTGGACTTTGGAACGATGGAGTCGACGAGTCGTGGCTGTTAAATTACAAGCCCAACGAATCATGTACCGTTGGATGGATCACTTGTATCAATCCATACCAAGTTACCAACGAAGTGTATGCTGCGCAAAACAACAAGACGGCCTGAAATTATACCAGGTGATGTTAAGTCTCAAGCGCGAAAAGTGGAGTTTCTATGCAACGGTTCACCTAATCGGCGCACCGCGATTCTACATCGTGGATTCTTAGATGCTGGATGCGGTATGGATGGGGTTCTACCAAGGTACCGACCATCAACTAATCTGGGTGCCAGCGATTGAGTAGATGTGACCGTAGAGATCCATGAGCATAAATGCGGTCGTTGAATTGCCTTGTTCTAAGTATTTTCGATGTTGGGCAATGGGCTAACCGCTTAGCTATATTTAATGCGCCGTTGACACGCGGTCGAGGCGCTCCACCCCAATGAGACAACTCACATCTCGCGATAAACAAAGACCTGACACAGCGACAATCTATTCTCGTTATCTGAGCATACAGAGTATAGTTTGCTAGGTCAAATCTTAATAACAATTCTATTAAGATAACGTCTTCGGCACGGGCCGCGAGAAAAAATTTTGATAGGAGAGTGAAATTTTCAAATGCTGGAAAAAGCCGAAAAAGGAAAGAGCGCGTGTTTTTGCAGGGATACGCGCTCATGACCCCGCAGACGCGCCCGCGCGCGCGTCAGTGTAATCTTTCCGTATCGATAACCGCGTCTACGTATTTTATTTTGACCTAGCCCTAGCTACGTCCGTTGTACGTAGTATTGTACGCAGTGTCAACTCCACACTTACGCCGTGCTAATGCATAGACTCCCAAGTAAAGTTCCAGCTCGGGTTCAAAGTGAAGCGAAAATACGTACGTATGTATATACCTTGCGTGAGAGTTGAAACAGCTGGGGATTGTGCCACTGGTCGGGTTTTCGGCCTATCAGGGATTGGGTTCTATGTTGTGGATCGGTTCATTTGGATAATTGGGATGAAGTCGATCAATGATGCACTCCGGACTTTTGAGTCCCTATCAGTTAACTACGGGTCATGATAGGGAAGCGGACAAGTGTTATCGCTTGCCGTGTTCTTTGGCTCTCTACGGAGTACTCGTATTTGAACTCTGTTGCCGTGCGGAGATCGTAAATTGTCATCCGAGAGCAGCAACGGCGTGATGTGATATCAATCCAACTTTCGAATCACCCGTCCTCGACTCGTCAAAGAGTCACAGAGATCAAGTTTGATTCCTCTTCGAGTTCGAGTTCTGAAACTCCCACATATTCATATTTCACGGTGGGCCGCATCTGTACAGTTTGATATCTCGGGCGTAGTTATATTCCAGCCCTTACCTAAGAAGAGCAAGTATGTACGTACGTAGATACGAAACAGGCGCCATCAATACATAGACAGAGAGACGCTGTGATTCGTGAACTACGAAGGACTACTACGTATCTGCAGTCACTGCAGTATGTAAGCACCAGCTGATTTCGACTCAACTCCACTTCACTCCGCCGGGCCTCAAAGTTTCCTGGTTGGAGCTACGCAGGGATCGAAGGAAAGAGGCGATGTTTAGCGTACCTTGACTGATTCGATGACCTCCAGGACTGAATTGGAACCTAAATTTGGGGATTGTGGAGTTTGAGTTTGTTGACAGGAATGTCAACTGAATCATGCGGACCGAGCTGATGACTTTATTTAACCCTAGATGATCTCACTCCAACAATTAGCAGCGCAGTTCGTTTTGCCAGAGTCAACATGACTACGTACTTGGCTTGTTTACTTGACGCAATAGAACAACACATAATTGCCACCGCATGCAAACAATCGTCCATCAGCCCAAAAACACATTGCCGTGTTGTCGCTCATATCCACCCCAGTATCACGTACGGTACCCAGTCCGCCCGTACCAGTTGGTAAAGACTCAAACCCTACGGTCCGCATTGGTCAAAACCCAGGAAAATCATCACGCAAAACAAGCCAAAAATATTGGGGTCCTGTTGGATGGAGTCTTGATGCACTGTATGCTTCAGTACTAGCCCATTTTTAACATTTTCGGATTACTCGTGTTGAGCCAATAGAATTTATGGGCATGTTCATATTTTTCTGATTTGTGGAAAATGGGTTGTGCTAGTTAGTTAATTCAACTTAATTGGTGATCATTTGGGCACTTCGGTTTGGGTCGGGATTCTGGAGTTGTGCGGACTCTCAGACATAATTTTGGACCGTGACAGTGCTGATGTAGGTAGGTGCATATCCTGCCAAGTAAGCATGTCTTCTGTCTCGATAATCAAGTAACTTATTTCGGTCAGAAATCGAGTAATTTGAAGATCGTGGAGGGTCACGTGCTCAACAATGCCCAAATCCGTGATCTGAAAGGGTTCGTCCAATCAGAATATATTTTAGTCAGACCCACCGTAAACGACCAATCAAATGCATTGAATCTGACTGGTTTCGTCAGTCTTTATCGGAGTCAGTCCACTATCAGTCACCCGTCTTTAATTCTTTTCCCATCTCTGATTCTTTCCAGCGACGCATCGACCTTGTATATAGAAAAAGAAAGCAGTATACCAATTGCATTGTTTCAGCCTCTTTTTGACCGCTACATTGTCATAACATCTCAACAGTTATCACCATGGGAGACGTCGGAATCGTGGTAGACCCCGCAATCGACCCAACATTACCTCCATCGCAAGAGATAAACGTCCTCGTGACGGGTTTCGGAGTACGTATACAACCTTCTCCTTGCCTTGATCACGTCCTTACATATCTTTTCTGTGTCTTGTTTGCCTTCGAATCCTTATTTGACGGAGTTTTCTAATCAGTATAAACGTACAGCCATTCAGAAGCTTCGACGTCAACGCATCCTTCCTAATAGCACAATCCCTCCCGTCATCATTCACCTTACCTCCCAAAGAAAACCAAACACTCAATGGAACCGCAATCCCTTCTCCGCGACAAGTACGCATACACGTCCACCCCGAGCCTATCAAAGTCTCCTATGCTACCATCCGCGCACAACTACCCGTTATCCTAGATGACTACTCTCGCCAACACAACGGTGACCGGCCCGATCTGATCGTGCATATGGGCATTGCGTCTACACGGCCATATTATTCTGTAGAGACGCAGGCGCATCGCGATAATTATCGGATACCGGACGTAGATGGGCGATCCGGGTATCAAGACGGCGAGAAGATATGGAGAGGCAAAGGGTTTCCTCCGATCTTAACGCCTGGGCCTGCAGAGGAGATTGTCCCTAGTCGTGGTGATGATAATATTCAAACATCAGGACTGAAAATGGTCCCGTACCCAGCCAACGAACACTTTTTGCGAATTTGGAAATCTCTTGCACCGGCCGAAACGGATCTGCGAACTTCGAATGATGCCGGCCATTATGCGTGCGACTTTATATTCTATACGAGTCTTGCGCAGGCTCTTGAAGAAGGCCGCGATCGGTCGATAGTGTTTTATCATGTCCCCGTCACCACGGATCCGGCGAGTATAGAGCTGGGGACCAAGGTTGCCGTTGCTTTGATTAAGTCTATGATTAAATGTTGGGTGGATGGCGAGTGATCTTAACATGAGGGCGTGTATCATGTCGGGAAGAGTGCTTTATCTTATTTGTGTGCTATCTGAGGGCATTTAGCAGCGGGGGTGTATGATGCATACATTTGATATGTGATTATTTTGTATATACATTTTTACTTATCTCCAGATGTCCACTCTCTACCTAGGTATCGAGTTATCCAACGATTCAATGTTGTATATACATTGACGTTCATTGTGTCTTTGTATCCTAGGAAACATGATACTTCAAATGTTACACTCGATTTCTCAACAAAGCTATGTCTACCTACATATACAAAAACCTACAACATCCTTGATACTCAAAAGACATATAAACTCATACATCTCTCTACAACACCAAAGGAATCATTCCTCTCAGGAACATTCCTCGCTGCTATACATTCCAGCAAATGTGGCATATGATTGGCCAATGGACTCCGCGGCGGCGTCGAGACTCCGAGAGATTTAGCTAGAAATGATAGGAGTGGGTCCAACCTCTTGTGAACCACCAGCCTTCAGATTGATTTTCTAATTTCTTTCTTCTATCTCCGTCCGTATTTCGGAATACAGCTTCTTGTGCTGTACGAAGAGTTTCAGCTCGTGAATAGTGAGTCATTGCTGATAAATCCTAATGCTCTGTCGAGTCTGTGGAACAAGCTCTGCCCGTCTGAATATATATCATTGGTCATCAATCAGCCCTGCGATTGACATCGGAAAACATAACCTGCAACAACATATATAGAGCAGCCATTCTCCAAGGCTGATCAATCAATATCAACACAACATAGAAGATTCAACATGAATCTCGAAAATATATCCATCCGGGGCCTGACTCTGCCCCCATTCTCAATCCTCTTCGCCACCGCCGTGGTCATCATATCATGGATCCTGGCAACCTTTGCGCCGACGCAGTTGCGCAAACTCCAGTCATCCACAGTCAAACGACTCATCAAGGGTAACCTCCTGGGCAAACGAAAAGTGTATGAGATTATCGAATTGCGAGTCTACCCTGTCAAATCCTGCCGTGGCATCACCCTCCGCAAAACAAACATGCAAATGCACGGCTTGGATCTCGATCGACAGTGGATGTTCATCGACGCCAAAACTCACGACTTCCTAACAATCCGCCAAAACCCGCGCATGACTCTCATCAACACCGCCATCAGCGAAGACGGGAAACAACTAATCCTCAGCGTGGGCGACGAACAAGTCCGCATCGACGCCTACCCAACCCGCGAATGGCTAGCACAAAACCTCACTCTCATCCCCGTGAAAATCTGGTCCGACAACACAGACGGCTACATGTACGGCCCCGAGGTCAACGGCCCCTTCTCCCGGTTTTTAGGCCAGGAAGTGGCGCTCATCTACAAAGGTCCCACGGATCGCATCCTCGCCACAAATGCAAAACCGGAGCTTTTGGGTCGGTCTCAGTCTACGTATTTCGCGGATCAGATGCCGCTGCTCATTGCTTCGGATGCGTCGATTACGGAGCTCAATGAGAGATTGACGCAAAAGGGGGAGAAGGCGATTACGATTGAGAGGTTTAGGCCGAATATTATTGTCAAGGGGAATAGGGCTTGGTCGGAGGATGAGTGGCTTACTGTGCAGATTACTCGTTCGCGTTCTTCCTCGGCGAATGAACCTGCTGCAGTTAAGAAAGATGCGAAACCGATCGTTATTGACGTCGTCGCTCGCTGTGCACGCTGTCAAGTTCCCAATGTCGAACCTACGACTGCGGAAAAACACAAGCATGAGCCGTGGAATACGCTCATGTCTTATCGTAGAGTTGACGAGGGCTCCAAGTACAAACCGTGTTTTGGGATGCATAGCGTTCCACGGAGTGAAGGGGAGATTGAGGTTGGGATGCAGTTGGAGGTGTTGATGGAGACAAATAAACATAAGATTCTTCATTGATGTCTTCGTTGGGTTTGTCGAAGCATGGAAGGTTTGTTATCATACGGCGCTTCTCATCTTTCAAACTATATTTTCATGTACCACATGTATGGACATTTAGAAACGCCTATCTACTCAACAAATCAAATGAACTAACTCTTCATACTCTTCCCCGCATTCACACACCAATTATTCCAATCCGTAAAGAATCCCGGCTGCACATGACACTTATTACTCAACATCTGCGCCTTCCTCGTCTCCGCATAGATATCCACAATCCGGGAAATGTTCTGCTTGTCCTGTGCCACGAGCACCTTGACGAGGAATATACTTGTCTGGCTGGCTGCGGACGAGTGTGCTGCTGGTCCGGAGATCATTGCTTCTTTGTGGATGGCACGGAGGAGGTCCCAGACTGGTTCGATTGTGTCTTCCTCGTCGTCGTTGTCGTCAGTAGACAACGAAGGGATAGCGTTTCCCTTACAAAGACGAGTATATTCACGCAACACCTCACCGGCCCTCTGCGAAATCTGCTTCACGCTCGATTTCCGCGTCAACCTCAACAACGGCAAAATCAAATCCAGCGCAAGCACGCTCGTATGACACTTCTTGACATATATCTCGAGCAGGTCCAAAACCCTATTTTTGAAATTGGTCATTGTCTCCTTTGCGTCTTGTTTGTCCTTCTTTTTGGTGGTTGCTTGTTGGCGCGCTTTGAAGACTTTGACGAGCATTTCGTCGACGGCTTCCATTTCGTCGTCGTTCATGTCTGCGTCAGAAGAAGAGTCGTTGTCGTCGTTGGGGTGAGAGGTGCCGAGGGCTTCGGCGAGTTTGGCGTCGAAGGCGGCTAGTTCTTCTTCGTCTTCTTCCTCCTCCTCGTCATCTTCGTCTTCCTCGTCGGAGTCAGCCTCACTGTCCTCTTCGTCGGCGTCATCGACGTCAACCACTTCCACGTCAGAGTCGAGGCTATCTGCATCCTCCATCTCTTCATCTTCGTCCTCATCATCATCTTGTTGATCAAACATTTCCTGTTGACCAGCCAAATTCTCCTTGACCTCAATCACTGATATCAAAGACTGCAGCCCATCGGCCGTGATCTGGTCCGCAAAAACGCCGAAGACCTGCTCACTCATCCGACGAAACAACTTCGAGGGCTTGGATGCAAAACTCAAGAGGATTTCCACCAAAGCGTTAGACGCATCCGATCTGTCCTCTTTCTTGGATTTCTTGTCGCCCCAGAACTTGAAGTAGCAGAATGCGAGTTCGTCGAGCATGGAGACGGCGTCTGCGTCGCCGTTGTAGACTTGCAGGATGGTCAGGGAGTAGACGAGGCGGAAGGCTTGGACGCTGGCGTCCTTGACTTTGTCGTCTTGTTTGACCTATAAGATCGTTAGCATCGGGTTGTAATGACTACAAGAAAAGGGCGTGACTTTACCTTGCTGGAAAGCTTCTTCAGCGACTTGAAAGCTGCATCAACCGACTCGGCAATTGCCCCATCAATCTCAATGATGAACGTGCCGTATTCTTCCGACTTTTGGAGATCGCGAATCTGACGAACAACGGCATATGCAACTTCGGCTGGGTCTTGGATGTTGCTAATCAGACTGTTTAGACAGCTGTTGATCCTGTTGCGGAATAGTTCTTGAGTTGCTGAAGAGACAGCTGGGTTGGCACCTCCTTGTTCACCCCCAAAATAGGCATAGCGGACAAGAATCGACAGAATGTACTGCAAAACAGGTGTATACTCTTCACCAGCCGAGCTTCGAGTTCGGACAACCGATACGAACAAATCTGCGAGGTATTGGCGGCTCGAAGCAGCTGCTTTAGCCTCCTCTACACCCGGAGTCGCGATCAAGTGTTCCAACCGTACAATAATGTTCTGCAGTGATTCCGCATCGGCTTCAAGAACAATCTTCTCAACAGTCTTCGTTTTTGTAATTTGATCAAATTGCAACGATGCTGAGAGAAGACCCTTTACTGCGACTGCAGCAAAGGATGGCTCTTTTGATACGCGTTTCTGGATTGTCTTGGCCGCCTTCACGGCCATGCGATGAAGATATCTGTCTTCAACGGCGAGTTGATTCATGAGACATCTGACGACGTTCTTGGTGAAGATGGCTTCTGCACGGTGGACGGTGCCTTCATCGATGATTTTCATGAAGAGCAAAAAGCCCCAGTATTTGCGTTCGTCGGATGAAGCAGCGGCGAAAAGGCCGTCTGTGCAGAATTTGTTAGTAGGTACCAAGCGGATGTTCATGTAGAGACATACCGTCAACAACCTCGGTCCAGAATTCCTCGAAAGTAATACGAGACGATTCTTTACCCTTCTTGTCCTTCTTCTCCTTCTTGCCCTCAGGCTTGGAGTCTGCGAGTCTACTCAAAACAGCATCCCACGCAAAATTCAACCTCGAATTCCAAACGCCCAACGCAGCAGACTGATCCTCCGCCTCAGACACCTGCTTCATTATTTTCGCAAGTGTGCGCCTATCATGGCGATCAAGCGGGTCATTATTATATTTCCAAACATCCTGCGGCAGCTTCGCACTGGGAAACGAGTCCTGAACCAAAAGCCACATTGCAACTCCCTCTGGCGATTTCACAAACCCGTTTAAGCTAATGATTTCAATCATTTTTTCGCAGTATTTGACATCTGCTTTTTGGGTTGCTAGTTCGTGGAGTGCGCGATAGAGAACCCAGCCGGATTCTTCGCGTAGCCAAGGTTTGGCGTTGCCGATGTCGATTATTATGCCTACGACTGTGCTCCATTCTTCGAGTGGAACGCCGGGTTGGAATAGAATGTGAGATTTGATGATGGCTTCGGCTCCGAAGAGTCTGCCAAGATAGTAATCCTTTCGTTCCTGTAGGAAATATTTAGTAAAATATAACCACCAATTTATCGAGGAAACGTACTTGACCAGGCTCACTACCCGAAGGATCCGTCACAGAGGCAAAAATCTCAACCGCCTCAGAAACATTCACGTCCACCGACTCAGCAGCAGACTGCTGCTTCGACGCAAACACCTGCGCAAGCACCTCCGTCAAGGCAATCGAAAACCCAATACGAGCCGCTTTCCGACCACTGCAAAGACCACGAAACAGCCTCTGAAGCGCCTTTCGCACCTGATCTTCAGTCGGCTTGCTCTCTGGCGTGAAGCGCGAGACTAGATCATGTGCAGCTTTTAGTCGGACTTCATCTTTCTCATTGGCAAGATCCTCGTAGATCTCGACTTGTTTGACGTCGACGTTGAAGGGTTCGCGACGGCGTTTTTTGGAGTGTGGTTCCGTCGACATATTCAAACTCTACAAGACACTGAGAGATCGAAACGATCTATTGTGTCTATGTTGAATTCTGGTTGAATATGATTGATTTTGTGGCGGAGGCATGAAAATGTTTTGGCGCAGAGAATTTTGAATTTTTTAAGCTTCCCGTCAACAGCTTACAAATTAGGTTTAGCGCGGTTCCTTATCGACCTAGATTAGGGTTATTAGGGTTAACTAACATCCTCTATTAATTGACCCATCTTACTGCCATCACCTCCACACAAACTGTCTAGTCTATCTCATAAAAATAGTACATTTCGCTCAATCTAAACCTGCAACTAACTTGCTCTTTAGTGCAATCTTGACGGCCGCGGTCGCCATCGGCACACTGGGCATCGAAGATGTGGCCAGGCTGATTGTAGATGCCTTGATTAAGGCGCACACTACGGGTCCCTTCCTTCTCGGCGGCTACTCTGCTGGCTGTCTTGTTGCCTTTGAGGTCTCGCACCGGCTTGCTGCAGCAGGGAGAACGGTCCAAGGTCTTGTATTGATTGACATCTGCTGCCCACGGTCACGTATGACGGACCAGCACACGTTTCTCGCCGAGGACGAATTTAGCTACGATGTCTTTCAAGAAGCTGTGAACAGGGACGGTCTATCGACTACACTCGGGTCCAGCCATGACCATTTCCGTGCCTTTTTTGTTGCCATGAACCAATGAGTTGTGCGGAGAGGCCTGCAAAAACGGCCGTCATCTTGGCTGAACGGGGTATGGTTAACCGTGTCTCAGACGACCCCCGTGCTGATAAAGAAGCTGGAAAAACAGGGAGTTTCAACCAAGCATTATCCAGGATTTATTGAATATCAAAATCTAGGAACTTTTGCGTGTATTGTCCCAGATAAAGATCAGCGGAGAGGTCATGGCCCTGTCTGTGTCGGAAGATCCTTTCGAGCTGCCCATGCCTGGACATGTTCATCTTCCCCAGGCGCAAATGGAAAAGGGTTTTATCTACTCTTCATCGCATTAATATCCTACTAGAGGATTTCGTGCCTTGAAGGGTTGTTTTACAAGAAACTCAATGGATCCATCGATGATACTTGAGTACTCGGCACCTATGTAGATTACAGGTGGAAAAACAATTATATTATATATTACAGATGGCAAACAATGAATGAAAATGAAAATTTAAAATGTGATGAATACAACGAACTACTAATAAACCTGGAGTCCTTCAATGTTCTTTTCTGGGTCGACTCAGTATACTCATGACTTGGAAGTTTCTGGCAACAACAGTGAGACATCCTCCTTTTTCAATGTTAAAAAGCAATTGTCTATCATGGCACAACACAATCAAACCGTCGGTTTTGGTTTGCTTTCCTTCTCAAACCACGGATCAGGCTTATAGCAACCCTTATATCGAATACAGCAGCCACATTCTGCCGTGCAATGTCCATAGATTCCTGTTTTCTTCTTCAACCTTGGGAATAGAGACGACCGGTATTTGATGACCACTTTCAACGGTTTTTCGCAACATCCGCACTCTCTACCACAACATCCACCACTGTCAGAACACTGGTTACGTGTCTGTACCCAAGCATAAGGTTGTCTTCCTGAAATCAGTCGGTACTGCGGTTTCTGAGCCATCAGGACCTCACGGGAGCAAGTGTTGTCCTTGAATTTGGACCATAACATGCGCATTCGTTCCTCGTGGGCAAGGTACATTTCTCGCACTTGTAGAATCTTTGATTCAATATCTTCGAGTTCGTTACAGATCGAATCTGTAACTTTCAAGTCCGATTGTCCTCGTTGGTGTATAGTTTTCATTATCTCCTTTCGTTGACTTTCGAGGTACTGTTGTCGCTGAAGCAAGACAATCGCCATTTGCAATTCAGTTGTATAATCTTTTGACCATTGGCTAGCTCGTACTGAGTCGTCGGCAAAGCAGAAAGCCTTATTCCAACTTCGTGCGAACCGTCCTAGAGGATAGAGGCGACAGAAATCAAAGAATTGCTCAATCATTTTAGATATGACTTGATTTGATCTGATAATTGGTGCTGAGACGTTTGAGGTACATAGCAGGAATCTCTTCGCGTAATCTTCCCGTTTAAATGGAAGCTACTTTTAGGCAACCAGGGAGTTAATGCTATCATTAGTGTGTAATAATGAATTTACAAATTCACTGAAACTTGGGTAAAAGACGGAATTGAAACCAAATTAACCAAAAAGTTAATCACTCACTAGGTAGATTGTATGCCTAGCTATAACGAACGGGAGGCCCTCATTTCTAAGGTTTATGCTTAGACATTTCACTTGATAATAAGGGGCTGAAGAGCATAATATAATGACTTTATCTAGTTCTTTCATGGTCAGGAGTGCTCCCTGTTACTATATTGGCGCAATACAAGACGATTGGAATTAAAAACGAAGAAACAGTAGAGACTGGCTATAACGAACAGATTGAGGCCTCCTAGTCTCTAGATTTTGCATCAGGTGAGTTCACTTTATATAGGAATGGAGAGCACTCCGATGCACTAATTTGTATGGCCATCTATAATTGGAAGCACCTCTTATTACTATTGCTAGAACATTGATTCTTATTATTAGAAATATGGAGAGGCCTTCTGCTCGTTATAGCCAGGGTCTACCGCAGATGACTGCGCGTCTGGAAGTAGATCTTACGACTGTTTTCGCTAATTATGCAACAGAGTTTAGCAGACATAATTGATTTAAATTATCAATAACTTGTTACTCTGTGTGTTTTTCTGTTTTATATGCCGCGACAGGCTTTGTGGGAGTACATGTAGTATACCAAACGACCTTGCTCAGCAACATGACGAGCGAAAATTCGACCCCGAAATTGAGCAAGAAAAGACAAAAGAAGCAAAAAAACAAAAATCCAATGGTAGCTAAAATTTAACATCAATTTGTTTGCGGATTGTCCTTTTCGACTCCCTCTCCGATATACCTCATATTGCCCAAGACCTCACCGATGATGTTACCGGAGAAGGTCCCCTTAATCATCCATCTTTTGATTGTCTCACAAAAATTCTTCGAACACATGGCACTCATAGTGTGGTAAGAGCGAGATGATGTCGTGTCTGTGATGAAAGTCATTACACCAAGGCTACCCGTTCAAGCCAGTTATAGGGTGCACTGGCAAGCGTTTCAGTACTGTGGGGCAGTATATACTGAATTCCACCACCTGGCTGACCAAACCAAGGAGCGATAGTGCCACTTTCAACTTCGATGTCCGTAAGTGTCTTGTATCTGACATATATTGTGCCATTTCCGTTGCGTCTAATCAGATTGGATGGTGGAATGGAACGTTGTTCGTACGGAACTCCAGCAGGTGAGACATACTGACTGTCAGTGCGTCCAAAGCGATCAATGTAGGTGCCGTTTGGGATGGTTATGTTTGAATATATTTGAGCACCGCTGCTATCCAGTTTGAAACCCTGCTGAGGAGGATATATAATTACCTCCGTGTAATTAAACCAGGTGTCGAAATAACCTTGTGGGCACTCCCTTCCAAGATTATGATAGTTTGCCAACATGGAGTTGATGAGTGAATGACTTGGTAGGGCAGTTGGACCTAGTCGTTGATCACCGCAAATAGCTGAAGTAACTGCATAGCTACCGCTTGGAGTTTGGGATGGGCATGGTGATCTGCAATCATAACATGAATCTTGCTATTTATGAGAACATTTGTTGTTAGCAGGCGTATCTCATTACTTTCGAATTGCAAAGACAAATTATGCTATATTTGATATACTTGCCGTAGTAGTCGGCGTAGTAGAAGTAGCAGGGCTCTGTGAGAAAGCTCCTCCCACCAAGAGCATGACATGAATGAAAATTGCAAAAATCATGGCTGACAAGAGAACGATGCAATTTGGTAGAACTGATTGAGATGACGGCTAGGTTGTTTTAAATGTTCAAATAATCTGTTTCTGGGATTGCTGATATAGATAGAGAAAGAAACTTCAAAAACGACAGCGGGCGTTACCTGCCCTTAAATAGCCAGCACGCAGTAAAGCAGCAAGTCTCGAAGACCTAAAACTGAACCATATGCTCAGTAGCATCAGCCGAGTTATTCTGCTAATTTTTCTGCATGTTCAAAAAGTGATCTACATTCGAGTCCAGTATGAATCCCAAATATATCGACACACATTGGTAGTGCTGACTCTTATTTGCTCATCCGACGCAGCAGGCCAATATTTGAGTCTTTACCAGTGCCTTGTGTGTATATACACAGAAATGTCGGTGTGTATTGATTGTATTGAGTCCCTCATATTGTCGTTGAAAGATTTGCCGTTTTGCTTTTGAAGAAGTGATAGTTTTGCATGGGAACATTATCATTTCGCCTGACCAAACCGAATTCAGAAACAGCACTGGCAAATGATAACCTATAGGTGAATCTTTGCTTTGTCCTTGACTGTATTTTATTGAGAGAGATTCGAATGCGCATAAATTTTCTCACCATGGCTGGCTGAAAAGTATACTCCTTGCACCTTACTTAGGCAGACGGACTTATTGAGCAGGCTAAATGATTATAAATAATCTTTCTAACAGGTCATGTCGAGTTATTGTTAGTAGACGAACTAGTAATAAAGCCGTGAGTTACAGTATATGGTACTGATTAACGTGGTTGAGCATAGTATTATCACTCAGCCTGCAATGGTAGCCAGTATTCTCTGCAAAAGAGTATTGTTTGAGGTTGAGATCAATGAGATGTCACCCAATCAAAGATACTTCCTAGCGTCAGGTTGTAGAATCATTCTGAACTCACCCCTCAGGTGGATTTTGCTAAGCTATCGGACTTTCGGATTGATGCACATAAACATTTACTTAATAAGGTGCCTGGACATTCCGGAAATGCAAGGAACTCATGCATGATTAGATATAAGAATGGGATACGTACATGTAGAACACAGACACAAAGTAAAATAATAGCCAGAGGTCTGAGTATAACTATCAATTGATGTGTTGAGAAACCCCGAAATAAGCAAATAGTAAACCATCGCCGATTCAGAATCGGCGTCGCCTAAGCTTCATTTTCGAATTCGGGCGCGACAATTGTTCTTTTGCTAAATCACCTGGTTATCTAAACCCGATTGCCAGAACTTCATATATTATGTTTATGTGCGTGTGTAAATAATATCGACGTTAAGCCAGGGTTGCTCGTCATCTAGTATGTAGGTAGGTATATAAATGGTTGTCCAATAGATCTTTGACCTAGGATGGAGACTAAAGTTTTACGGATCTACCCGTTCGAGCCCAAGCCCTAATTATAGAGACCCACTACGTCTGATATCGTTTTCATGACTCTGTCAAGCTATGTACGTTGAAAACAAACAGCTAATAGTCTGCGAATGGGATATTTTCTATAAGCTATAAATTGGGTTATTATGTAGAAATGAAACTTCTATGTGCTATATGAGAGCTTGATATCTCGTTGCAAGCCAACCCTATCTGGCTCACTTATAGTACGTACTTTTTAGACTACTGTAGATACTGGTTAACGATTAGGAGTCTTCTCTATACCTATATCGATTCTAACTAGGATTGGTTTAGCGTATAAAGAAGAGGTTCCCCAGATTATCAATAATCAACTTATGAGTGCATTGAAGTACTCTCCATTCCTAGACCAGGTAAATTGTTAGATTCAAGGTATCGAAGTGCGAAAGCGTTGAGTTCGTTATACTCACACATGTGTAGTACCTTTATATTTGCTATAACAGCGCTCTCATAAATAATGTGTGCTCTCGGTAGCCACCATAAAGTCTACCATTCCGCGGATAGAGCATTTCTCGGTATGAACCCCACCAAAATCACGGTAGCACGTATTGGCACAATAAAGCAACTGCTTTTCATTTTTATAAAGTCTTGTCCAACGACTAACCTCCCAATTATTCAAAAGTGTGGGGACTGCACTTGATTGTTGAATGGATTTGGCTAGTTCTTGATCTAGACGTGATTTGCTGATTGTCCCAACTGGCCGGCGGAAAAGGAGTGCACCTATTCCGTCAATTTTAGGCTCGGAGGGCTCTTTGGGATCATGCTTTTTAAAATGAACAAATCTGATCGCCTCGGAAATGTTCTCCATTGATTCTCGTGGAAGTAGTCGCGGAACGCAAACTTTCGAGACATTGAGAAATGACTCAGATCGTTCTCGTCGGCCAACCTTAGTCATACCGATCAAACGCTCAACAAGAGCGCAAACTAATTGAATAGTGTTAGCCTTTGAATTCAAAGCCTTGTAAACATTGTCTAGTTTCTAGAAGAGCTTACTTGGCGGTTCGTTTGTTTGTGCCTCAATGCTAGTACTCCTGAGTGCATTTGCGATCTCAACTTCAACAGATATTTTTGGTCGCCGTATATCAGGTATGTCCTCCACCATAGGCAACAAGTCCACCATTTCGGGCCCAAGCCCATTGAGTGATGTTTTGCATATAGCCTCCTCGAATAGCTCATCCAACATATCTTGAGCTAAAGCGATATAGTAAAAGGTTTTGACAATTTCCCACTTTGTGGATAGTGAATAAACCGTTTTGGTACTCATTATCAGGGGCAGATTGACAGGCGCAAATTCAGGATTGATGAATCTTGGGTTCTCACCCCACTGGGAGTTTACTTTCTCAAGTTGAAGCTCCGATAACTTCACGACATGGTCCGACGTGGAAACGCTTACCAAGAGTTCTCCCAGAAAAGAACGAGCAGACTGGTCATACTCAAAGGACAGGCGAAAATCATTATAGGTATCATGCGTGATAAGGATCCCTCTTCGTCTATGATGCACTGTATCAACTTGTTGCACCCAGGATTGACGAGTGAATAATGTAGCGTCAATATGGCCGTAAGGAAAGTTTCTATTGCCCACAATCGTAATGTTCTCGCTCGGTAATGGCGAGGAAGTTGGTGGTGATGAGGGGGCGATGGTGACCTTTTCAAACCCGTTCGTAATCCGTTCCATCGTTTTTTTTTTTTACTAATTATACTCCTGGATCGCTGCGACATGCATTAGTGACGATGTTCTTTTTTCCTTAGGTCGTAATATCGTTACGCCCGCTGGCTGCTTTCTCACTGGTGAATTTCCCAAATAAACTCAACTATGATGGTGCAAGCTCAATTCGTAGGAAGAATTTTGGAAGCCTAGCTCCCCTTAAATGACTAGCTAGGGAAATCGAACAAAATGCGCCGCAAACAACTTACGGTTTCAAATCTTGTCATCTGTCGCAAGTCGGCACATTCAAGATCCACTGGTCCCCAAAAAATTGACTGCGCCGCATCCACGGGCCTATAAAGATGGCGATTGAATAATTACGACGGGCTCGCCCCTATACTAAATGCTAGCCGGTTACCGTATCAGCGTTAGGTAAATGCAACTTCGGTCTGGATCGCGCTGCTCATTGAGTCTCAAGATCCTGGGTCTTGTACCAAATTTGGATCAAAATGTTACCTGTGTGTGGTAACAAAACCAGTTTAGTCGTTACAGCATCCAACTACTTTGTACTTCTCGATAATTTGTTGTTTCTAGCCTATGATCCCGCGGATAGCACGCAAATCGTTTACCCAGGTGCGCAAAGTTCAATTGATCCTCACAATAGAAGAACAGATTTGCGGAAAGAAGAATCCGTTGATTCTTTTCCTAACTCAGAGCTCAAGGGGTTGGTTTGAAATTTAGTAAAGCATGATTTTGACTTGAGTACATAGGTTTCAATGATGATTATAGTTTGGCAAAATCTTTGTATGACTACTTGCACGACCACAATTGGTTGACTACCGCAAAAAGGATCCTGATCTAGCATGTTAAGGCCAGCGTTAGGGCTTTTCGGAGCGATGCAAGCCCGAAAACTAACTCTGATATTGGCTATCTTCTAAACGGTATGTCTCAGTACATAGGCGTCTCAAACCTACTTCATATCAACGGTAACCACTTCAGACTCAAAATCCGAAATGATTCTCCCCCATCGACAGCCAAAACCTTGCCAGAAACATAATCGGAGGCTGGCGAGGCGAGGAATAGAGCTGCACCCTCTAGATCCGACGTCTCTGCAAATCTGCTAATGGGAATCCGCCTCAAGAAATTTTGCCCATTCTTCTCAAGGTTGTTTCTTGTCAATTCTGTAATTGTATATCCTGGGGTAATTGCATTGACGTTGATGTCTTTCCCGGCAAACTCTGTAGAGAATGACTTTGTCAAAGCATTTGATACCGTGTTTCGTAGCTGTGTAGGCGACCGTATTATTGCTGGCGAGAAATCCTCCCACCGAAGATGTGTTGATAATTTTCCCTTGGCACCTCTCTTGATCACGTCACGCGCAAAAGCTTGTCCGAGGATGAACGCCGCTGAAAGATTGACTTGAATAATATCGTATCATTTGTCCTCAGGATAGTTAAGGATAGGTTCCCGGTGAGCGATGCCAGCATTGTTGATGAGGATATCAACCGTGATTCCGGCACTCCAAATTCGAGGAAATAGGTCACGAACTTTGATCTCGGTCAAGTAAATCGACCTTGAAGAGGTATGCTTTGACTCCGAGAGATCTTATTTCGTCGACAGCCTCTTCAGTTTCTGACGGATGGAGGACGAGTATAATATCTGCACCTGCCGAGGCAAGAGCCCGTGCATAAGCAAGCCCTATACCACGACAGGAGCCGGTGATTAGTGCTGTTTTGCCAGAAAGTGAGAATAATTGCTGAAAATAATTGGAGGTGGACATTGTTGGTTCCTGTGACCGGGTTTTCAAGAGAGTGTTGCTCCCGGTTGCGTAATAAGTGAAAATGAATGTCTTAATTGGGTGGCCTTTGGATTTACCCCGGCTTGCAGCTTTGCTAAATATGAAATTTACCTTTTTCCTTCCCCTTTTGTGCTTTCTGTGAGGATGTACGGATTGATCTCGGGATTTGATACCTATGAGGCAGACCGGAGCCCCCGACTTCCCCAGATTTTACTGCCCTCCGCCGCTCCGGATGACCGGTCCAAGCTACGAATCTCGACAGAAATACGTATAAGAAACCAAACATAGCTTTATGAGATGGAACGGCAGGCTACCGCGGTTACCCTAGATTGCATTGCCACTTCTTGAACAACAATTCACTTCGACAATGACACGCGACGACATTGAAACTGCAGATATTGGCGGAGATCGCCATGTCCAGACCTACCCTGGAACAGAAATCATGGAGGACTATCTTGGCAGCCACCTGGCTCACAGCCATAATGAAAAAGGTGGAATAGTCTTGGTTCCTCAGCCGTCTCACGAGGCTGATGATCCCTTGGTCGGTCTTCTGTTCACCCGTGGTTTCACTGCCTACCGGAAATCGACTCACGAGGCTGTAGAACTGGAGCCCCCGTTGGAAATGGGCTATAGTGGTTATTCAAGCCTACTACATTCTCACCAGTGTTATGTCGGCCCTCTCAGTGTCACCATTGACTCCTGTATTCGAGGCTCAATTCCACACCGACGCTAAAGCTATTGCCTTGCTGGTAAGCTATTCTCGAGTCGAGCAATGTATCTTTTTTGGAAACAACTAATTACTCCCACAAGCAAGTGCCTTGGTGACTGTGACTGGGTACACAAACTTCATTCTTGTTCTCATTGCTGAGGTTTACGGACGTCGATTTATCCTTATTCTATGCTCCTTGATCACATTAGGTGCATCCATTTGGCATGGAGCCGCGCAATCCTATGGTTCGTTTATGGGTGCTCGAATCCTTATCGGTATCGGTATGTCAATTGGCGAGAGTCTTAGGCCGATGGTAATTAGCGATGCTTTCTTCCTTCACGAGCGCGGTCGCTTCATTGGTATCTATTTCTTCTGCCTGTTCAATGGCATGTTCCTTGGTTCATTGATCGCGTGTGCGTCGGCTCAGCATTTCTCTACATGGCGTGACTTCTACTGGATCATTTCGAGTCTAGAAGAATTTTCATGTCTCTCCATTATCTTGTTTCACCCGGAGACTAAGTACATTCGCGAAACACCCTCTACGACTATCCTGGCTAGCAATTCTGCGCAAGTTTCCGAAGTTTTACTACTATCCGAGAAGGATGCGACCGAACAGATTGAGGAATCAACCACAGCCCCTGATAGAGTACAGACCAAGCAGAGTAGCATCGACACTGACCAGAACCTTGGACGCGGAAAGCCGACCAAACACCAGTTTCAGTTGATCCAGCCAGGAGACAAAGATGTCATTTCTAAGATTTCACGCCACGTTATCACACCCTTTCAGCTGCTCGCATTTCCTATTGTTGTGTTCGGATCCTGGATGTTGGCCTTCTCTGCCAACGGCCTGTTAACATTGAATTACATACAGTCCGGGGCGTGGATTGCGCCCCCTTACAATTTTGACAATGCCCAGGTCGGATTGGTCAACTTGGCGCTAGTTGCTGGAGGCACACTCAGAATGTTTACAGCAGGGCCTTTGTCGGACTGGGTTACAAGTATCTCACTAGGAGAAACCATGGCATTCGAGAGCCTGAGATGCGACTGGTTTCAATGGTGCCATTTGTGATCATCTCGGCTGTGGCGATGGTAGTTGTGGGTGTTGAGTTCGATCGCAAGTGGCCCTGGCCAGTGGTTATTGTTGTTGGGTTGGGGGGTTTTGGATTGATGAATGTCAGCTTGTCTACAATTGGAATTACAGTAAGTGAACATCATTCATCACCTCCTACACCCTTGATGCCGATGAGTCAGATAATGTGGTAGAGTGCGCAAGCTCACATCTCTCCTTATATTTGTAGTACGCGGTTGACAGTTACAATCCCGTTGCTGGTCAAATCATGGTCATTGCGACAGTCATCAAAAATACTTTCGGGGTAAGAAAAGTATCACTTTTTAGTGAAACTCATGCACTGACTCGTGATATCATAGTTCGGCATTGGGTATTATGTTACCGGTTGGGTCGAGGAAGCTGGCTATACTCCAGCCTTGTTGACTGCCATGGCCCTGATTATCGGTCCCGCTGTCTTCGGAATTGTTTTTTCTTTTCCTTGTTTGGGAAGCGTCTTCGCAAGCTTACTCGCAATTCCAAGGTCCATCGATTTTGATAAGACTGCACCGTCAAAGACTTGCTAGTCGTGAGGAAGAGATACCTAATCTGAACGACCTAATTCAACCACTGGGGCAGCCAATCAACAATCCTCTGCATCATCTCATAAGAGAGAGCATGCCCTTGCTCCTCTTGTGCCACAAAGGTAACATCATTATTTTCGGAGGAACTCTCCATCCATGGGATTGTGTATTTATTTGGCACGAGATCATCAACCGCACCATTCAGGATCAAGATCTTCTTTCCAGCGATTCTCTTCACTTTCTCATCTCTTGCCAGATAGAGTTTCTCAATCGATTTTGGCCATAGACCAGTATCCTCCGGCACATCGGATACAGACTTGTATTGACTCAGTCGATCAACAAGCATGTCAGTCAAGTTCGGCGATCCGACGATGATGATGGCGATCTGGATACGAGGCTCCTCTGCCAGAATGTCCCAAGTTACGTGACCCCCGAGTGATAGTCCGGTAGCAATATACGTAGTGGGAACGAAGAGGCCGTCGACATAACTCTCGAGAAATTTCATGACAGTTTGCATATCGGCTACAATACCGTCTAGAGATCGATATCAGTGTTTGTCACAAGTCGAGAATGAATCGATCCTCAACTAGAACATCTAGCAAACGATAACATACCCATCATGGAGAGCATATCTTGCCTGTTTTATTCCATCAGCCAAGTAGATCAGATAGAGATGTGCTATTAAAATCATCACATACGCATGCTTCAAGTTTCCACCCTTCCAATCCCGACTGTAAACTTTCTCTCAGTTTTCTCCCTTCTCTCATGACGTTTGACAGACTAACTTACATAGCAATGTCATCAATCTATATCGTTATTAAGAAAATCCTCAACTCATCACGCAAGGTAAAAACGAGCTTGACTTACTGCTCTCAATCCATGATTGCGATTGTCAAAAGTCACGCCAACCACGCCTTTTTTAGTCCCGCCTCTTTGTCGTAAGTCGTGTAATAAGTGATGAAAGATGTCCTCCGCATCTTGATGCGTTCTTGTACGCCCATGAATATGGAATATCACCGTCGTATCCTTGGCTTGCCGAGGGGTTAATTCATCGACTCCATATAGAAACACGTGAAAACCGCCAATATTGATGATAGTTTTGCTGGATCGGGGTGTGTTATCTGACAAGACGAATTTTTCGTAGGGGCGTGGCATCATGGAAATCGACTCAACGCTTCAAGTTCTCGAAAATAAGAACCTGCTAAATGCAAGATAATAAACAGTATCAACGATGGAGAGAGAAAATTCTCTGATGGTTCCGCCAATTCGCTGACAAATCGAGGCCAAATATCTTATAGACCAAAGATTTAGACAAGTCATGCCATATTTTGGACCTTTCCTCCTAGTGGGGCTAGCCAAGTAACTCCATCAAAACCCTGAATAACAACACTTGGCATGAAATGAGCAGCAGACCGGCGCTCCGGCCACGGCGTGGCGGCGGAGGAAGCCCTAAGTACCGTGTTTTAACACCGAGAGCCTCGGCGTCTTTGTCGTTCTTCATGACTTAGAACTCTATGTTAAAGTTTGATATTTGAGTACAATTTCGGAATCTGGAGGGAGGGACACTAATACACATAAATTTAGCTATGATGCTCTTCCGTCATGGGGGAGCTCTTCGAGAGATAGTTCAGTTCATATCAACTTTCTCCACTAGAACAAGAACATAGCAACAGGACTATTATTAAAAGATATCATGCCCGATGAAGTTATCCCGGATGCAGCAGCCCTGTTCAATGTCAATGGCTTAGTGGCCGTTGTGACAGGCGCTGTAGGAGGTGAGTACTCAGACTTCTCTTCTAGGACAGTGGCCAGCCTCTGTATGTATGCTGACCAATTCCAGGTATCGGACTTTTGATGGCCTGGTCGTTAGAAGCAAACGGAGCTGAAGTGTTCATATTGGATTTGGGTTCCCAAAAATTGGACGAAGCCCAGAATCTATCTGTAATTTAGCTTTCTTTTTAATCCATGGCTCTTCTCATAGTCTAATTTCCATTGACTCCTATATCAGAAATCAGGCAATTTTATCCCAATCCAATGTGACATAACCTCCCAGCAAAGCCTCCTGGCAGCAGCCGAGCAGATTGAACGACAAGTTGGCTATATCAATCTATTGATAGCCACTGCAGGTATTCCAGGGCCTTATCCACCTCGAATTCCTCCAGGTGCCACCATCGCCGAAGTATTCGATGCCTGGTGGCAAACCCCGTTTGAATCATTCTTGAGCACGTACCGTGTGAACGATGCTGGGACCTTCTACGCAATCCTCGCATTTCTGAAGCTGCTAGATGCTGGAAATCAGCAAAAGAACGTGGAGATGTCGAGTCAAGTTATCGCAACCGCTAGTATCACCGCATTCAATCGACAGGTACCGAGTGGTTTCGCGTATGCAACGAGTAAAGCAGGCGTGGTTCATATGATGAAGCACATGAACCTATCTAGCTCCATATAACATTTGAAGTAACGTGATCGCTCCTGGATGTAGGTAAATTTTGAGCAATCCATTCTGTTGAGCATGTCTAACTCAGTTTCTAAAACAGTATTTCTATCAGCGATGTCGAATCCAGCACTGGAAGCCGACGGTGAGACTTTGCTTGCCACCATTCCGGCTGGACGAACGGGAGATGTCAAGGACATAGCTGGAACAGTTCTATTTCTCGCGTCTCGGGGCGGGCTTGATTGTAATGGTATGGTAGTGCTTACTGACGGGGGAAGACTTAGTACTATGCCTGCGACCTACTAATCATCGTTAAATCTAAAATATCTCCTAGCAAGAGTTTAACCTAAACATCTTACCAATGCATAATTCAGAGCTATGCAGCACTACAGTTCCTAAGAAGTAAAGCCCGACAGCGAAACCTTATTGTTAGGGATTCATCAATTCGTGGCTTTCAACTTGGTACCTAGGTAATAAGTACTTGATAGATCCCGGAGGTCCGGAACCAAATATCCATTCATTGATGAAAAGCGTGTTACCAAAAACGACATTGTAAGTATATATAGGAGCATGTCAAGGCTCCAGACTCCCCAGAGATCTCATTAGACTATGCCGGTGACATATAAAGTGTACATTCAGATCATCAACCACGTGCCATGCCGACTTCGTATGAGAACCCCACCAAGAAGGGTGAATATTTGCCTACACTAGAGGAGATTATAGCTTCGAAGAAACCAGACGGCATTCCAAAAGAAGCCGCCTGGATCTGGGGTCCAGATGACGAGGTAAGTCAAATACCTGAAGGTGGCTTTCTGGTTTTGCAGGCGAAGGCTCAAACATATCATGATTGGCATTTAGCTGGACGATTGAATCTTTTGACTTCCGACCACATCAAAAACGTTATCGCCAGCGAGCCTAAGCACGGGCTTGTGTGTGCGTTAAATTGGGATGTGACGCTCCCAAAGCAACCAGGCTTTAGTCGAAAAGTCTGTGAGCACAAGATTATCCCATTCTCGGAAGTTGTCGTCAACGATGAAGTTCTCTCAGTGAACACTCAACCCGGATCTCAACTGGACGGATTCCGCCATGTCGCCCATCAAGGCTGTCAGACATTCTACAACAACCTCAAGCAAGAGGAAATCTTTGGGCCACGTAAAAGCAACAGATGCGGAATGCAGGCTATCAGCAAACACGGAATTTGTCGGTCGTGGAGTACTTCTTGACTTTGCAACATGGGCAGATCTCAACAGTATTGAATACGATCCGTTCGCAACATATCAGATAACCCTGGATCAACTGAAACAGGTCGCAGCGTAGGAGGGCGTTGAAAATTCAAGTTTGGGGATATTCTGCTTGTACACAGCGGCTGGATGCAAAAGTATAATGTCTGTTTAGAGGGAAATTTTGAAGAAGAGCTGCAACAGGTGTCCTCCACACATCCGGGTGCTATTGGGGTGGACCAGAGTGAAGAAATGAAAACCTGGCTCCATGTTCAGTATTTCACACTGGTGGGTGGGGATCAGCCAGCTTTTGAGGCATGGCCGGCACGCACAACACCTATCTTGCACGAGTATCTACTCGCATGCTGGGGAATCATGACTGGTGAGTTGTTAGATCTGGAAGACTTGTCGGAGAAATGTAGGCAGACCTGGAAATACTCGATCTTGTCTATGAGTGCACCATTGAATACTCCACGTGGAGTTGCAACGCTGGCAAATGCGCTCTGTATCATCTAAAAGAGTTTGGTTTCATATCCTTTACATTTATCAATCTGAAACTATTAAACCTGTCTTGATTTCTTGCCGTGACGTGCTTTCATCTTAGTGATGCCAGTTATGCCAGTTATTAGTATTGTAGTTATTAGAGTATCAATATTCCAACCCTAATCCTAATCTGTCGCTGGATACACTGGATAACAGAACAATTGAATTGACTAGGTACACTCTAGATCTATCTATTGGATGGCCTAGTGAGTGACGTGTTTTATTCACAAATTCTACATACATTCGTTGTCTAACATACAATGATGTTCCCAAATTACCCCTGAAACCTCAATCTAGTCACGCGTATACACATAACTCACCACTTCAGTGCTAGACCAAATTAGAGCATATGCTTGAGCAATACCTTCACGAATCCCTCCTTTTTAGCTTTCTCCCGAGGAAAGAATCTGCCCGTCTCTCTGGTATACTTTCGAAGTGCACTCAAAGATGGAAACAGGCGAGTTTTGAGGCCAGACTTTCGGCAGTCCAGTAGATCCACAATGTTCACATTGACTTTCGATAGCGCCTACAGGAGGGAAACAGCTGTTGTTAGTACCAAGCTTTACCTTCTTCTATTGGGAGCGATTGGCTTACCTTTTTGCACTGCGTGATCGACGGAAGATGCTCGATCCCTACTTCGGCGCAGAGCTTCTGCCAGGATTCTAATCGAGTATAGTTTGTTCCATACTCTTTGTCAAACTCCATCTCAACACACTTGTTCCAGTTGCGTTTGTACGTTTTGGAACCATTCTTCCATTTTCTGTGGGTTGCTAGAGAGGCGAAGTTCACGCTGATGCTGGCGGATTCATCGGGGACGAAGTCAGGGAAGTCGTCAAAGAAAAATTTGAGAGGAGAAGTAGTAGGCTTCGGCTTTTGAGCCATGATGACTTCTCTCGGCTTATGGAAAGATGGGTGAGAGTTGTATGATCACTGTTGATTGATACCTTCCAGAAAGGAGGAGAAAGAGAGAGAAGTATTTTTGGCTTGTCAAGATTTAAATCATGATGAAGATAGATGAGATCTTAATTTATATAAGTAGAGAGTCTACGATTGACAAGCTTAGTAATTTCGCTTTTTTCATCCTTTGAATGGACGGCAATTTCCGTGGATTCTGCCTCTTTCTAGCCCTGTTCACGCAGTACAAAGAACCATGATTTTCCTAAAGCAACTCGTTTGTTAGGAATGATTGCTTTTGTCAAATTAGGCTCCCTCTTAACAGAGATAAGCCAATCAAAAAAGGTGCTTAGAGTAGATGCTGTTGCATGTTCTTTATCGTGGCACATCAGTGGCCATGAAGGCAATTTCATGACATGGATTTCTATGGGCAAAAAGTCCTTGGACAGAGATACTAACGAAAGAACCCACTTACCCATTGGCTACGGATACTTTAGCAATGCTGAACTATGCTGAAAGCCACAGCCTGGTAGTCATATTTTCATGCGATCTATCTTCTTCTGTACCTCGGGCGGCACAGTGACTAAATCTGCCCAAGGCTTAGCTTTACGGGAATGCCTGACACACACACGAATCTCGAGAAGAGATACTCGGCATAATAAACTGCCAAGTACTATACAGCATACCCATTGAAGTTTTTAAACAAGGCCTGCGCCATCGGAGGCGGTGCAAGTGTTCGGCTACATGGGGTTCCCCTGTTAGGCGCTGAGATCCTGTCGCATTACAACTGCTTTCCATGTTTTTGGCGCTGTGTGGCTCTTATGCTAAGCGAGGTAGACTGATTCTAATGTACTGTCGTGTGACCCTGTCGAAGTGGCGATTCTTATTGTGCTTTATCCCAAGGCTTATCGAAGGTTTACTGATACTGACATAATGAGGTGACTGCATTGGGTAATCTACAACAAAGTTTTATACGGAAGCAAATTAAATATGCATGAAAGAAATAATTCTTAATTGTGACCTGCAGAAATATGTGTCGGTGACATACCGTCGAGTTCAAGATCTCGGTAGCTTTGAACCTCAAAATCGTCCCGAATGTAAATCTGACTTCCATCCGGGTTATAAGCAGGATATTTGTCTCGCGTTATTCTTGAGAAATTGTGTCCGCTGTCGTGTGTTGCATACTTGCTGCCTTTGCTACTACCTCCGTTAGTTGCAGCAGCAGCTGATCTCGCTCCGGTGAATGTGCCAACTGTCTTACTTTTGAGCCAGCGGAATATTGGTGTCGTGAGTGGAACGCAGGCCGCGATAATAATGATATTGGCTTCGATGATTGTCCAAAGTGTCAGTCGGCTGGATTCGTACAGGGCAGTAGCTATCCCCGCTTCACGGTTGGCGAGAAAGCGAAGCAGGCTCGTTTTGTAGATGGCAACTGCTCCAGAGAAGATGCCCAGCCCCATGAGGATTGATAGTTCAATCTTGCGAGAGTTTGCCAGTCTCATTTTCCAAAACACACTGGCTGGATAGGCGGCATATGCAAGATCGAGGAGAGCCGAGAAGGCTGGAAATACAATAGTTAACATCATGCTCCCATTCGGTAGGAAACCCGATCAAGATGTAGAAATTTCAAGTGCAATGGAACACTAACCGCCAACAAAGTATGAATAGTTCTCTTGGATGCTAGGATTCCAGCAGGTAGGATGATAACGTTCAGGATTCCATTGACCCGGTATGGGATTGCATTGAACAAATGTGAGGATCACTCCAACGACACCCAAAATGAATGCAAGAATTGAGGTAGAGATGAGAATGAATTTGACCCAGCGAGAGGGTCTGAGAAGTCGTGCAAGCAGCAGTGCGACGGAAATCTTTGGTAAGAATAGAGCGTTGATTCCCAGAGAGACAGAAATGAGCGCCAGCTTTAGGGCAAAAGGTAGATCAACGACCATATTATTTGCATTTCTGGTTGCCACTATACTAGCATTGATTGACAAATTCAGTACAATTCCAGCAGCGATACTAACGGCCTATAGAGAAAGCACAAGTTAAAAGAGGCGCAAAATGGGATCTCGGGGATGCAATGGGGCATGATTCGTCCTTAGTTATACGGTACTTACCCATCCAATTGCCATTATAAGATCCTCATATCCTATGTCACGCGTAAACCGTGATCTAGACCACATTCTCAATATAAATGTTGTAGTTGCTGCAGCAGTGACTATCCATAGGGCACTTTTTGTCGCTACTGCTGTGCTAGCAACAGTAGGGCCTGTGTGGGCGTCCATTTTCCGACGAAGAGGTGCTCAGCTGTTTGTTGATTTCTATATCTCCGCCACTCTTTCCTATAGGGTCCCAGAAAGTCAAAAATTAGACGAACCAAGCTCATGAACTCCACCAAGTTATTATAAAATAAGAGAGTGACTTTGCTGTGTTCGGGGTGTTGAAGAATGTAAGACCCATTATGGTCATACTATAGCTAGATACCTTAAGATATGGTCAGAAATGTGCCAATGCCGAAACAGTTTCCTCATTTGTATTGAATCCGACTTAGAGTGATAGACATATACGGCCAATTCATATATTACAGTCGATCAACCTAACTAGTGACAAGCCCTCTGATGATCTTTCGAGGGGGCCGAAAAATGCAAGCCACATGGGCCAGAATTCACGATTTTGAAAACACAGACAAAGTGAATTGTGTTGCCGACCTACTGCCGATTGAATTTCCAATGAAGAAAATCAGATCATTAGTTCGTTGAGTAGGAAAGGCGGGACCACACATGTCCAATGAATGCACATGGTACAACGTATATCAGAGACATACTAATATACGCTGACGATTCTGCAGGTTGGGTCAGCAAAAGACATCTCCCTCGTACTCAACGTGGGAGGTTTTTGAGTTGCATATACTAGTAAAACTTGGAGATTTTAGGTTTTTCTTTGCGTAACACACCATGGCCATACCACGAGCATGTGGTATGTTCGTATCCTAAGGAAATGGCTCGTGCGGTCACTTACTGGGATGCCGCTGGATGACAATGCATATTTCAGGGATGGTTACCTAGCGTAAGTAACCGATTCTAGTGATTAAGTACGATTACTTGCATATAAGTATATGCATGCTCAAGAATAAGGTCTGATGTAAGTTCCAGGATGTCATCTACATTCGGCTTCCGCCGCGATATCATCATGAAGCCAAATGTCTATATAGATCTGGCTCCTCATCTGGCGGTGTTCAGACCTTTTCGGAGTGACGCCATCATATAATTAGCTGATATTACAAGGTACGTCATGAAACTCGTACAATCAACCCTGTAACCTGTAAGTCAAGTCCGTATAATACGGTCATCGTCCAATACTCGCCGAAGTGCCCTGACTTCCTGCATGCCTACAGCTAGAGCCTGGGAGCCAACAGTATCATTACGTTAAACATAATTCTCATTCGCTGACATATGGAAAAGGCGGCTATGCGCCACTCCAGGATAACTATAACACTGGTGTGGTACTACAAGTGACGACAAGCTCCAACGTGACAACTCATCCTTGTAAGTTTTTTATAATTAGAACTTACCATGAATATGAGTCTACTAGCATGAAACGTCCAGATTGGACCCTGGTGACCTCCCTGTTCGTCCGTGCCGCCTTTAGTTGCACTTAGCCTTAATGACCCTTGACACCCTTGTATACCGCAGCAAATTATGAGGGGCTATGTAGACTCGTTGAGGGGTAATTTGAGAATGTCTTTGTTTGATCATTTTCTTTGTTTACGGTTGTTCAAATAGACGAATCGCTTAGAAATCGGCGAAGAATGAGCTGAAACCAATTCCATGGGTACCACTGGCTGTGGAACCATGCTTGAATGTTATGAGTTTATATATACAGAGCAGCACTCTTACTCAACGTAGAAGAAATACTTTATTCTTCGTCTTAAACTTAGTGAATCTATCAAAATGGCGGACATTCCTTCAACGTTACGCTCAATTTCAAAGGAGTCCTTTACCTCCGAGTCTGACCGTCAACAGGCTGTTACGGAAGCGCGAGCCCTAATTGCCCGCCTCGAGACGCCGTGGGAGACAGCTTTTCGCCAGTCATGGATTGAGCCATCACGTATGGCTTGTTTGGAAATCGGAAATAAGATTGGTCTATGGACTAAATGGGTTGCTGATGGCAGCGCTCCAAAGACTTTAGAAGAAATTTCCAAACTTGTCACTTGTGATATCCAACTCCTCTGTAAGTTTCAATGTAACTCGTCCAGTTATTTTCATAGTTTGCAGTCATTCCAGGCAGTAGCAGCTTGAAAAAGGCTGTTGGCTAATCGATATTACGAAAATCATAGCCCGAGTTGTCTGGCAGCTAGCTGGCACGAATTTACTCAAAGTTGTCAAGCCCGGAGTTTTTGGTCTCACCCCGTTCACCGCAGCCCTCGGCGATGGCCCTCAAATTGCAAGCACCGTTACCTTGTACTTTGAGGTCCAGGGCCCTGCTCTACACACCCTTCCAAGTTACGTGGAGGACCTTGGCTTCAAAAATCCGACCGATCAAGTCAACGGCTCTTTTGCCAAATGGGCCAAAGCTCCTCTCTGGGAGTGGTTGAAGGAGCATCCTGGTGCCGAGAAAGTCATTGGAACTGTCATGATGACTTATGCTGGAAACAGGCCGACTCTTTCTCAAGTTTACCCTACCGACAAGTTACTCAGCGGCACTACCAATGAGAATAATGTTGTTCTTGTTGATGTTGGTGGTAGTTTGGGTCATGATCTGCTCTCTTTTTCAAAAATATCCGATTTCAAGCCAGAAACTCTTGTGCTCCAAGATCGCGCTCCTGTACTCGAAAATGCAGGAGAGCTAATCCCAGCAATCAAGAAGATGGAGTATGACTTTTTCACACCTCAGCCAGTGGAAGGTGCTGCGGCTTATTACTTGTAAGTTGTCAGGGATCATATGTCATTAAGTCTCATGAATATTTTGCTAACTTTTCTCAATAGACATTTCATCCTTCATGATTGGCCCGATGCAGACTGCAAAAAGATTCTCAACAATCAGAAATCAGGAATGAAGAAAGGCTACAGCAAACTGCTTCTTCATGAAGTTGTCCTTGATGCGAATGAGCCCAAGGAGACTGGGACGGCTTCTGACATAGCGATGATGGCGATGGTCTCTGGTATGGAGAGTAAGTAAATGACAATTTTTTATCCTAGTCTTTTGGCTTTTTTGGAATTTTCATCACCGGCTAACCATAATACAGGAACCGAAGCACAGTGGACTGCTTTGCTGGGAGAGTCGGGCTTCAAGATTGTCCAAATTTATCACCATGGTCTTGGAGCTGAGTCTGTCATTGAGGCAGAAATTGCATAGTCGCGTTCCTATTATCGTAGTTACAGCAAGGAATATGGTTCTTACGTGTCATGAGTGAAAGACAAAGATTGTTTATAAGATTACTTTTACCAAGTGGTAACATCTAGTTCAACCTGTTAGGTTGTTTGAGCTTGTTTTGCGCGCTCATATTTAGTTAGAGATAAATACCACACATTGTACACTTTTAAAAGACGTGCGAAGTCATGACGGCAAGCTATATCCACTACTTTTTATCTTTCTTGAGTATGCAAGAACAGTCACAGTACGTAGTAAATACTACCTATATGCAGCTGTTGCAGGCCTAACTGTACCTGGGTAGACTAGACATCCACAATGCAGCTATAGTAGTGTGTGGCATGTGATAGACGTAAATACTTTTCCACGCCTTCATTCTAGGCACTCCTACTGGGTATCATGGGATTCCTGGTTGGTTTCTATAAATACAAGTAAGAAGGGTTTCCAAGTGTGTACATCATTGTCCTGCATTAACAGATCATTGGCCATAGAAACAGACACATCTAATACGTTGACACCTGGTAGGATTTTTGGACCCCGACGTCTATTATAGGCAAGGATATTTATACCTAGTGTTTGCACTCTGCGCCGCACTAGGTATTCGGTTTGTAAGTATGATAAGCACATGGACCTCCGGATGGCAATCGAAGCTAGAAGGATGTTTCCCAACACGTAGGCTGTATATATGAGCAGTGAGTGATTATGTCTAAATTATGATACCCCGCTCCAGTTCATTTGAGTGAATTGGCGCAGTCTCTATCTTAAATACAAAATTTGGGGCGAGGTACAAAATCGCCATAGACATCTTAGAAACCGAACTGTTCTCCTTTGATGTATCTAGGTATATCGGATTTGCAAACAGCATTCTACACAGAAAATCAATTGTAGTTCGACTACAAGACATACACCATGATTGTTCCAGATTTTAGAATACTCTTGGATGCTGTGGCCACTAACCCAGACCTGGGTCTACATATCTATGGCCCAGGTGACACCCGCAAGGGCCAATGGCTGAGTTATGCTGAGCTTCGTCGCATTGCACGGCAGAATGCAGCTAAGTTGAGGAATCTCCAGGGTTTTGGGCAGGACAAGATCACCTTGTTGCATTTTGATAATCACCGGGATAACCTTATCTGGTTTTGGGCGACTGCCTATGCGGGCTCTGTACCAGCTATGTCGACACCGTTTGTCAATAGCCCTGAGGCCCGCAAAGCCCAGATTGGGCACTTGCATCAATTGTTAGAAGATCCAATGTGTCTCACCCGCAATAGTACAATTTCGCGGGACTTTCAAGATGGTGCCCTTCTCCGACTGCAAGCTATTGACGATCTCGAGGAAGTTGATGACGCTGTGGAGGAGTACGATACGCCAGCAGTCAGACCAGACAATTTGGCTCTTTTAATGTTGACCTCAGGAAGCACAGGAAATGCAAAAGCAGTGTGTTTAACTCACAGTAATTTGCTTGCTGCTGCTAGGGGAAAAGCAAGCGCGTTCCGGACGCCTCCAAATACATGCTTTTTCAATTTTATCGGCTTAGATCATGTGGCCGGCTTAATTGAGATTCACCTTCACGCTCTAGAAGAGAAGGCAAGCCAGGTTCATGTCCAGTCCTCTGATTTGATTTCCGATCCCCTCGAGTTCCTTCGTTTGGCAAATAAACATCGCATCAGTCGAACCCTTGCACCGAACTTCTTCTTAGCCAAGTTACTCTCGACAATCGAAAGTGCCGAGGTTCGGCTCGTGAATAGCAATTTTGATCTCAGTTGTTTGACGCATCTTGCCTCTGGAGGAGAAGCAAATGTTGTTGAGACCGCAGACGCTCTGTCCTGTGTATTAAGCAAGTTTGGGGCCCCTCGCAACTGCATCGTCACAGCATTCGGCATGACCGAAACTTGTGCAGGAGCAATATTCCATGATTCTTGTCCTGACTATGATCTTTCCCAAGGATATGAATTCGCGTCTGTAGGGAAATGTTGTCCTGAGATAGAGATGCGTATCCGAACATCTGACGACGTGGAGACCAACGATCACGTTAATGGAACTACTACAAATTCTCATTACAGCATCAACGCGGTAGGAAATCTTGAAGTACGCGGACCTATGGTTTTCAGTCGCTACTACAACAATCCCACTGCCACTGAAGAATCTTTTACCAGTGATGGTTGGTTCAAAACCGGCGACCGAGCCATGATTGACAGCGCTGGGAATTTGAACATTGTCGGTCGTACAAAAGATACGATGAAAATTAACGGTGTCAACTACACTTCTCAAGAAATTGAGTTCGCAATCGAAGATGCCGGAATCGCAGGCGTTGCACCTAGCTTCACGGTCTGCTTTGCCTACCGTCTTTCTGGAGCGTCAACCGAGCAGGCCTGCGTCGTATATCTGCCGTTATATCAGGAGGATGATGTAGAATCCCGTATACGAGCCTTGGACAGGATTACAAAAATTGTTGTCCTCCGAACAGGCTCAAAGCCCTATGTCCTTCCGCTAAATGCAACGTTGCTTCAGAAAAGCACTCTTGGAAAACTGTCCCGAAACAAAATTCGCCAGGCTCTTGTCGACGGCGAATATTCTGCTCTTGAAGAGAAAAACCAAGTCATAATCAAAGTTTACCGCGAAAAGCACTTTTCTCCTCCCACAACGGAAGCGGAGAAGATAATTTCTCGTATTTTCCAAGAGGTCCTTGGATTGGAGGAAGGTGAACTGGGTGTTGATGCCCCTTACTTTGAGGCCGGGCTTACCTCAATTGATCTCATCAAGGCTAGACGCAAGATTGAGATAGCCTTCAACATAACGGAGGAGATCCCAATGAGCACTATGATGACAAAGTCAACAATCCGAATGCTTGCACAGACGATGGAGTCAATGACATCTGGTGAAGTACGCGCGTACGACCCAGTGGTAACCCTTAAACATTCAGGTGACAAGACTCCTCTCTTTCTATTCCATCCAGGTGTCGGTGAGATCTTAGTTTTCTTTGGTCTTGTCAAGTTCCTCGACGATCGGCCCGTACATGCCCTTCGAGCCCGAGGCTTCAATAAAGGTGAACCATTCTTCACCTCCATCGAGGAAGTCATCGAGGTATATTACACTGCTATTCGGAAAAAGCAACCACATGGGCCCTATGCCATGGCAGGATACTCCTGGGGCAGCATGCTCGCCTTTGAAGTGGCCAAGAAGATGGAGGCCGATGGAGAACAGGTTGGCTTCCTAGGCGCATTTAATCTACCACCACACATCAAATGGCGAATGCGCCAATTTGACTGGGTTGAATGTCTTGTTCACTTGGCATATTTCTCCGATCTTATCAGTGAGGAGAGTACTACCACGGTAGCTCCGTACATGCGCACGTTGCCTTCGAAATCTGCTCAAATGGATTACTTGTTGGAAATATCCAGTCCGGAACGACTCGAAGAGTTGGCATTATCAAAAGCCAATTTGAGCAACTGGGCCGATGTTGCTTTTGCTTTACAGTCACGGGCTGTTGACTATGATCCCAGTGGCAAAGTGACCGCGATGGATGTTTTCTATTGCCGACCTTTGACGATACTGGGTATTACGAAGCAACAATGGTTGGATCAACATCTGCGTGCTTGGGAAGAATTTGTCGGAGATGTGCAATATCATGAGGTCGATGGAGCTCATTACACGATGCTGCTACCTGAACATGTTGGCAGCTTTCAACGACATCTTAACAAGGTCTTGAAGAAGAGGGGGGTATGAGAGATGATAGAATTGGCCCCCAACCGTTTCGGGTTGAATATAAGCCTGAAACATTATCACTATTACTGACGGGAGGCTCGATCTCGACAAAATTTGTGCCTGCACTCCTCCTTTTTGCCGCAAGTAGACGTGCTCTTTGAGTCTCTGGTACATATTTTTCTTGTTTCTCCTGTTTTAGTCAGTATATTTGAGAGTTCGTAGGCATAGTATCGAGAAATGGGGGATGTTATCTGAGTATTCAATTCAACTGGCTATAGAACCCGAAGGTTTATTAAATTGTTGTATCTATTCCGTAGTATCTGAATTCACAAAATCTAGACCTGATTCGGCTCGGACAGCTCCATAGATCGAAAGAATATCGGCATTTCCAGAAGATAAATTCTTCGCAACACGTAGATGCTGACGAGCAACCTCATATGCAGGCAGTTTGACATCGAGACTTTGGGCCAATGCTGCTACTTTGTCCGTCAGGCCTATGACTGCATCAAGAGTCACAATTGGCTACACATATAGTCAGCATGTCACGCATTTTTATTCCTGTATGTCATTTGGGTTGCAGTGTACTTACGACTTTTCTTGCCCACTCTCCGCTAGCCATATGCCCTTGGTACAAAAGATGTTGTTTGATAGGGCCACCCGGATACAGGGCAGCGAACAACTTGCGCAAATTATCAACCCCAAGTCCAGACTTTTCGGAGAATACCATCAGCTCTGAAACTTGCTCAATCGCTGTCATAATAAGAACGTTCCCAACAATCTTCAAGAGCGATGCCTGGCCGTGCTTTTCGTCGCTGAAGTCAATCACCGCACCCGCCAGACTTGATACAGTCAGTAATCCTGCACATCAATCATTATAATCGAATTTACCACTTACCAGCCTTCCAGATACGGCCGAATCCTATCAACGGCCGCCGCGGGTCCAGCAGGAACAACAATCAGGTTACCAGCGCTGGCTGTACCCGGCTCTCCAAATACTTTGGGCGAAGGAGATTTAGTATTTTCCTTCACTAGCATTCTCTCAACCGGACTAAATTAAAACATGGCGATCCCTTACCTGGCATCGTGACAAACTCGGCACCTTTCTCTTTCAATTGCTGAGCCACTGTTTCTGTCCCAGAAGCAGTGATTGTAGAACACTCAACGAAAAGTTTTCCCATGATATCACCTTTGCATATCTCGCCATAGACAGATAGAACGGCTTCCTCATCAGCAAGACATGACCAGACAATATCAGATGGGGCGACAGCGTCTGCGATTGTTTCAACAGGCTTTGCGGAATCATTATCCTTGCATTGATCTATCGCAACTTGTGAGGTGCGATTCCATAGCAGCATAGGTCCTTCAAGGAATTGGCTTTTGGATAATCTACTACTCATGGCCTGGTATATTATGGTTTGTCAGTTCTACTTGGAAACTTAATGAATTATTATGCTTGAATTCAGAAAATGCCTGGGAATTGCCTCACCTGGCCCATTTGGCCAAGGCCTAAGAAAGCCATCTTGGAAGCCATTTTGATTGCTATGCACGGATTCCGTCGGATATCAAACAATGATTACAAGAGACCAGAGAAAGTGAAGTAAGAGAGTATAGAATTAGTTCTTGTTTGAAGTACCTATGTAGAACTATAGAACTCATTGTTTTTACTTGTACATCCAATGCAAGTCCGTCTTTAGTTCGTAAACTGGATTGTAAGTCTGACTTTAGAAACATGCCTCACTGCATGCTTGATTGCTTATGGAAAGTACCCCGTGTCGACAGTTCTCATACCAAGAGGACTTCGGGGCGTCACTCCATTATTTCCACGTGAGATTGTTACGCAAAGCAAATATCCGTAATTTGAACTAACTAACTACCCTGTCAAGTTGGATTGCTTCTACTGGTGCATTAACCAACAAACTCATATTACGGCTGCCACGTTATTGGACGCATGCATGACTGTATCCTTGTACAAACTATATCAGCCACGGACGCGTGTTGTGTCGCATTGCATTTTTTTTGAATTATTCGGCGAATATACATCATAATAGCATGGCAATATAGTCTGGCATGATCTGCAAGCAACGCGTTTTGGCCCCAGGTCCGACCGCGACGAGCCAACAACGTCAGACAGTGATGGACATGAAGGTATCCTCAAAGTAGAAGGCGGAAGTTAGAGCACGATAATAAGGTTAGTGGAGACGGTGCGGGGTGTGGGTAAATCTTACCCATTTGATACCCAGGGTCTTGGCGTTATTAACCCTAACAGCGTTGGAGACTTGAATAGCCCTATGTACATGATATTATTGTATTCATGATGGTGAATAACTGCTGTGTATATATTCACATTACTATATCTTAGTATTGTCTTGAAATACTAAAAATTTTACCTGAATATGCGGACTTTCGCCGTATGAATGACCCTGGTATGTATCCATGGTCCAGGGGCTAGTTTAGTCGTATTTCCGATCCCTAGAGTATATAGTACAAACATTTGAATGCAGATCATGAATAGCGGACAAGACGTATGATTCAAGTCTAGCTGCCTCGTGGCTGTATTTAAAAGATTCCGGTCAACGTAATACGGAGACTCTGCTGTCATCAAGTCTATGGATCAATATCATTTACTCGGTATAGCCCCTTTTTAGTTTTTGGAGGCACAGGTAGCTAATGACATTTAATGTCCGATACCAACAACATGGCAAGCAGCACAGGAGGATACAGTCTGACCAAGAGGCTAGAGACCAGAAACACGAGATGAAAGCGTCCCGCATTGGAATGCAGAACATTCTGTAGTTCTAGAAGCAATATCGAAGCAAGCCAAGTCAACTAGCGGAGTCAGCATTTTGATATGGACTCGTAAGTTATCATTGAAATTTGGAGAGCTTTTCCTGAATATGGAAGTATCCAACAACATAGATTTAGCCATTTTCTTTGCATTTTATGCTGCAGCATGAATCCTTTGAAAATGGGCTTGGATCGTACAAGCACGGCCAATATGGGTATACAGGTGCAGAAGTAACGGGCCTGTCAGTAATAGACCTATATAGATAGCTACTAGCTAGATATTTGTATGCTATTGCTGACAATTATTTCGGCTTTCATTCAGTTCTCTGTCTGCTCCTTTGCCTCTGCTTCTTTGGTTCCTCGTCCAGCACCATGCAGGCCGTTCTTCTGATATCGTTCCTATCAGTAGCCGCCCTTTCATGTGATTCGGGGCCTACGGGTGGTGAGCATCTGGCCCCTTCAGGATAGAATTTGACGTACGAATACCGCTCATCTCTTACTCCAGATCTCTCTCCATGGGGCACTCTGCCCTCCCCGAATCTACCTAGCTGGATTGATTCCACTGTCAGTGACTTCCCAATTGCCTTTTAACAACAGTCAATGTCAATCAGAGAGAATCTAACGGTTTCAGGGCATCAATCAATGGGACGCAGATGCTCGACAGAAAGTCGTGCCATACACAGGCAAAGTACGAAAGTACAACTTCGACATTCGAAGAGAATACGCGGCTCCCGACGGCGTGAACAAGAGCGTCATTCTCATCAACGACCAATATCCCGGTCCTCTCATCGAAGCTGACTGGGGAGATACAATCACCGTCACTGTGACCAACAATATCGATGTCGGCACCGAGGAAGGCGTGACTCTTCATTGGCATGGATTGACTCAGAAGGATACTCCCTGGATGGTCGGTGTGCCTGGAGTGAGTCAGTGCCCCATTGTTCCAGGTGGTAGTTTTACGTATACCTTTCAAGCAGATCAGTTTGGGAGTAGTTGGTATCACTCGCACTACAGTGCACAGTACAACGATGGTCTTTTCGGTCCTATTGTCATTCATGGGCCCGTTCAATCTGGGTACGATTATGACTTTGATCTGGGACCCGTCATGATCTCGGAATATACACATACTAGCTACTATGAATCCTTGAAACTGCTCTTTGATAGTCCTCCCGAGTTTCCCAATGTCGACAATAATCTCATTAATGGGAAGGGAGCTCTTGACTGCCAATCCAACTGTGACGAAGGTGCAAGTTTGGCCAAGTTTAACTTTACATCTGGGAAAACACACAGGTTACGTCTAATCAATACGGGCATGACTGCCAACCAGAAATTCAGTATTGACGGTCACGAATTGACCGTCATTGCAAATGATTTTGTGCCTGTTCAGCCGTACAAGACGAATGTGGTTACCCTTGGCGTGGGTCAGCGTACCGATGTCATTGTCGAGGGAACTGGTGAGTCCAGTGGTGTGTACTGGATGCGGTCTGACATCGACATGGATTGTCTTAACATGACCTCCACCATCCCCAATGCAACGGCAATTATCTACTACGAAAAGGCAGATCTCTCCGCTATCCCAACCACGACCGCTGCTTTCTGGTCTAGCAACGCATGCAGCAATGACCCTTTAGAAAGCACAGTGCCTTACTATCCCCAAACACCTCCAGCAATTCCTCCAATTACTCAGGAGCTTCAAATTGCACTCATGCCAAACGCCAGCGGTGCGTTCCTAATGTACGTAAACAACGTCTCAACCCGAGTCAACTACGACAACTCAATACTCCTGGACGCCAAAGCCGGCATATCCTCCTCTTCCCTCGACCCTGAGTTGAATATCTACGACTTTGGATCTAATAGCAGTGTTCGAATGGTGATTTACAATACATGGGGCCAACAACATCCCATGCATTTACACGGGCATAATTTCTGGGTTCTAGCTGAAGGAAAAGGGACATGGGATGGAACCGTGACGAATCCCAGTAATCCGCAAAGACGGGATACACAATTGATGAGACCGGGAAGTACGGATACGCCGTCATATATTGTGTTGGAGTGGGAGATGAATAATCCGGGCGTGTGGCCGATGCATTGTCATATGTCTACGCACGTCAGTGGTGGTTTGGTTATCAATATTCTCGTGAGTTTACTACACACGCTTAATGGTACATATAATACATTCGAGATTACTAACCATTCTCTGATATTAGGAACAACCATCTTCCATAAGCCAGATGAATATCCCCAAAACCATCTCGCAAACATGTAAAGACTGGGCTTACTTTGCCGGTCATGACTATGTTGATCAAATCGACTCGGGGGTATAGGCTCTACCTACATGTTGATACATCTTGCTGCTCTGGGGGGTAGGTGTTCCTGCTTCAGAATAATTCAATACACATAATATAGATGCATATAGAAGCCTTGTAATGTAGCCCAATGAAGAAGATTTCTATAAACTATTTAAGAGACCGCTCTTCAACCGTTTGTTTTTACATATATTCGAGGTGAATCCCTCATAATCTCATATTCCCTGTTACTGCCTGCAATAATATTTGCCGTATTGAGAAGAAGGTACATGTTTCAGTACCTAGGCTGGTATGAGGCACACTCTTGTATATAACATGCAGTTCACAAGATTTTTATGTAGGAAGGCCTCTACGGATAGATGTAGTTATGTTCATTAGAAGTTGACATAGTCTGCAGAGATATCTATCGTCGCCCTTCCTACATTTCACATTTCAAGATTCCTTGAACTTCGGCTTCGATTACTGTCTCACTCCTTCAGCTTACTATATTACTTCTTTCCATTCTATCTACTAGCAATTCTATATCTCTCTAGGTTAGTAGAATCGTTTCACAATTCAAAGCTATCTCCGAGAGTACAAGGAGAATATAAGTTATCAGCATCCACGTATGATGCAATTAGAGGTTTATATCACATCAAACCCAGCCTTCAAATCAATCTATTCATGCAAGTCGCCGTCTCCCCACGTTGACAACCCCCGGCTGAGCCCCTTGCTACGTGCCTATGCAATGTATGTATACTACGTTCTCCGTGCATATGCACCTCCATCCCTACACAGGCACGAACCCCGTAAATCGACCCGGACTACTGGAAGGGGTAGGAAATATATAAATGTAATAGATCCGTTAGCTATAGACTTGGCATTTCATCACTTACTACCTAGGTAAGTTATGGTGTGCATGTTCCCCGGATTGAGAGGGATTGCTCGTGGGTATATATTCAGGAGCAAGGAGCAAGGAGATATTCCTAAACCTTGACGCTGAACAAGATCTACGCTCAAGTTTAAAAGTCGTCTATGTAGTCAAATATAGTACACATTGACACTGTGAGTCACTTTTATTTTTAGCTCGTCTACCGAAAGAAAGAAAAACAACGGTATGCACAAAGACGGCATACAAAGACAAAAAGAATGACAGAAAGAAACCCTGGCACTGCGTCTGCTGTCTAGCTATCTGTAGAAGGAAAGAAAGAAAGAAAATTCTTCGAACATACCAAACAATAAAATGAAGTTCCAAAAATATACTTTGAACAATGCAAGATTCAAGGGCGATCTACCTTCCTCCTCACCGGCCTCAAAATGCCGAATCAAGAAAAGAAAACGAAATGCAAAAATGCGGAGAGTTGGGGATATTTCATCCATTTAAGTACGTACCTTAATTGCCTCCTGCCCGGAGTATGGACTATGCTATGCATGTATATACTAAATTAGGTGGAATGGATAATGTGAGAAAGAATTGATTTTGTCTCCTTGCTCGTGGTGGATGACTGATGCTCATCCCTTGATTGGAGATTTCTACCTGAGTAGGAAGGTTGGCCAAGATAGGGGATTCGGGGGTATCCCTTGGTCAGTCCCTTGATAGTATCTACGGCGTACATACATAAGCCATCTTTACAGTTGATGGAGATCGATTGGCTTGAAATTATACAACAGATGTGGCTTTAGGTTCCTCATTCCAAGGATCGAGGTCGATGGTGTGAGGCTCCTCATTAACCGTGGGGCTTGCAGAGGTACTCCTTGCTCGTGGTCTAATAGATGTATGGAGAACATTGATCTTAGATAGACTACTAGTAGCGAGATTCAATAGTCACCAGTTAATATTCATCTTTATCGACGACTACAGTTATCAATACAGGGTTGGATAACACTGAACTGTAAACCGCTACCAGAAGCATTATCTCGAAATAGTACAGATTTATTGACTCTTCTCAAGACGACGTACTGCACTTTAAGAGAGAGAAAAATGCATGATTGACGTGTTGAACCGATTCAATAGGTGATTGCATCACTTCCAAGGTTATAGGCGTACATACACTCCTTTCCCTGGCATATCAAACCAAAGCCATTAATTCCTTGCTCTAGGCACTTGGCCATGCATTTGCAGCAAGTCACATGTAGTCCTAAAGTCAGAGAGTTATGTATATCGTCAGTGCGAGTACCCAAGTCGATACTTGAATGTTCATCGGGCTTCGCAAAGTACCCTAAAACCGACAACCAAAATAGCTTATCTGTTGAGAGATATAATAGGATTTTCCTTGCTAATTAGATAGCCTTAAAAGCCCGCATTTAATGGACTATACACATGTATCCTCAGATGGTGTAGATATTGAGATTAATTTTTGATGGATACATCTATGTAGAACAGGATGGTTATATATATTGTGCATGGCTGGACAATCGATAAATCAGAAACAGCAGTTGGATTCATGAAATCAAGTCACGATAGGTAGCATTTGTAGCACTAGATCGTAATCCTCATTTGAAATACACGTAATTCAATATGTCTGATGTCCAGCTATACATAGGTAGGGGCATCGTCTGGTATAACATAGGGCTCGACGCGATCAGACAAACTCTAATTCACCGCAGCAAGGGTTAGGGTTATGATCTACACCACATGGTAGTTAAAATATTCGCAACTCTGCATGGTTATTCTAAAAGATATGCATCATCTATCATGGATTGAGGAAATGCTCAATGCATCTCCTAATGTGGCGTCCAGGGATGAAGCATGGCTGGATCATCGCATTCTCTATTACGGGAGGGCGTCCATGGATTGGGTATCAACAGTATATTCTATCAAAACCGACCGTTTAATTCTTATTCTACTCACGTCTAGAACTGCCATCATCTACAGCAATATTTGTTTACATCTCGTTGTGCCGTCTGCAATAACATCAATAAGACAGATATGATGTCAGACATTCGGTGTATCCAGTCCAGCTCATGTTTTGCATTAGTCTCAACTTTCGGCTGATCGATTCATCGCATTTTCTTGCTGATTGCCAATAATAAACATCAAACGGATCGTAAAGTCAGTTACGTAGTCTACATAGTATTCGATGTCGTCAACTGACTTGCATCGCATATTGATCCGATTTGATTAACGTGAATAAAGTAGGGTTTGAGTGGTCCCGTATTTACGATGTTTATTTACTACGTATTCAGACAGAAACGCGTCGGTTGGAGTGTGTATATCGTCATAACTCACACAATACTACACTGTGTTTGTACAGAGATGAAGAGAACAAGATTGGAAGAATCGTCAGATACGTCACAGATGGTCCAGACATCGAAAATGGGTCTGATGGTCACTGCTACCAGGCTAGAGTCGCTAGACTAGCTGGGCTCAGCGACAGGTCTGTGCTGAGGAACGCGTTTCACGGCTTCGTTTTTGGCTTGACCAGTCCACGGAGTGTGCTTTACTGTCCGATTGTGTATATGGACTAGAGGAGGGGTAGTGTCTCATCTTGTCTTGGTGTTACACGTCCTGTCTGACAGAAAGTTGCTGGTGTTTGTTTTGATAAGTCGGAATCAGGATGTGATGGATGTGCATAACCACGGACGATCTCGCGGGTCGAGACACAATGGAGATTGGACACAGGACACAGAAGAGGGGCAGGATTGAGTCATTGACGTCAATTGGATAGCCCCCAATCCTCTCTTCCACTGTGCGTGAGCCTTGAAGGGAAGGAATAACTATGGAGATAAGAGTAAGAAAGACGGAGTGCATGAGGTGCCTCAAGGCTAAGGCTGTAATGCAACATCGGCTCAGCCAATCAGAGCGCGTAGCGCAGGCCGATAGTCACGGGACTTGGCACCTTCGTCGCGTTTTTGGCTTTGTTTACTTCTTGGCAGACGCGGGTTCTTTTTGCCGTCTTTCTGGAGACGAACATGTGAACTGCGCACTTGCGACACTTGGAGCAACTTGTGGCGACTATCTCGACGACTTACCCTACAAGGATGATCGTTTCAGCTGGCCATGGTCCATGTCATGCCTGCATTGACGTACGTACTTTAAAACGGAACCCACGGAGTAGAGCTGTGTTGGAAGAGTTTATCTCGAAACACCGGACGATAGACACCAACAGCCCAGTTAGTGGAGAAACGCAATTTAATCTATTTGCTAGTCAGATGAATTACGAGTCTATCCCATGATCAGATTCGTCGAATGCAATCCGACACGATAATCCTGTCTCTTTTGGGCTACTGATTGGATCGTTGCGTGGACTCGCGTGTGATGGCTTAGACCAGAATAGCACATCAGACCGAGATGCACTGCTGAATGCATCGCTTTAAAGTAAGCTAGCGCTGCCTAGCACTGCTAACAGAACAAAACTCCAAACACATGGCGCCGGATCCCTGTCGGTGGCCAATCAGTTGGCATTATACGAGTCCCATAAGGCTTAAGCGCCACGACTGAGATCAATCAGACTTTGGGAAGGCTGAGCTGAATGGATTGCGGCCACTGGCCCTTCTTCCACTTGCCGTTCGTATGTCTATCGCCGATGACAGGGTATCCTATCCTGTCATACCTTTTGCGCAGATGTTCTGGAGGTCTGTTCTACACCGCGTTTTACTACGGATACCATCAACACGGTTGACATGTATATGGACAGTCTTCGGATCTTCCGAAGCAGTGTGTAACGTAGTCATTCAAACAAAGACAATGTATTTGGAAGACTTAATCAGTGATAGTGTGACTAGTGCGGGGTTGATCAGGTACAAGCCACTCGGCGAGTCGGCGGAGTCAGCGATGCTCGCCATTCTCACCGTCGATGTCATGGCTTGCTTACGCTTACTCCGTTTACCTGCGTTGCAGCGATGCCATGCTGATGGCTGATGGATCCGATCGTTCTACTACTTGCAGACTTGCAGCTAGATACGCCTTCTGACTCATCCAATCATAGCTTCCAAACATGTTTTTATTGAGCTGAGCGTACAGTCCCTGACTCGACGCAATACAAACAAACACAGCAATCTAAAGATGAGATGGATACTACGCAGTACGTAGCATCTAGACATGCATGCACACATATCTTGAAGATCGCATTTTTATTCTTAGTATACTAAATGTAGTATGTGATGCATCTCATTCTTCTTGATCGAGGGGCTCCAAGGCACGGGAACGCGTGTGGAGAACGGCAGACGACGAGAAGCAGAAAAGAAAAATTTTAAGCTCGATTGCGGATCGGAGAGGAATTGAGTGGGTACACTATGTACGTATGTCTGGATGATCGAGATTTTGGTCTCAATGGTCCGTCGATATTAGAGATTGAAGGCGAGATGATAGTGTTGGCTCTCTGAATTGAATGTCAAGACTCAAGTAGAGACCCTAACCAGCAGGTGCAACCACATACAGCAGTTACGTAGACTGAGAATTGTAGAATGACGATCGCAAAACCCACATGTTTGAACTCTAACAGGAATTGCTGAATGCAGCATTGATCTACATGGCATTTCTCCTAGCACGTAGTCCTCTCTACTCCGTAGTAATCGTAGAGGGACGGGCCGGAGCCGCGAGAATGTTTGCGATTCTCTACAAATCACACAAAGGATACTTGTCCAGATATTTATATCCCCAGTCTTTGACTTTGATCGAGTAATTTTAGACTCGGCAAAAAGCAACCAAAAAAAGGACAAAAGAACCAAAGAAGAAAAAGAAGAAAGAAAAATTTTCGAGACTGCGGAGTACTTAGAATAGTGAGCCAAAGTTTTGCTGGCTCTGTTGCCGGGTTGACCAAGCCGCCTCGTTTTGTATGGAGTACAATGTACGGAGTACACCGTATACCTGTATTTTTAGCTGAATACTGAAAGACTGAAAGGCTGAAAGAATAGACAGAAAGGAAGGGAAAAAAGCGATTCTTCCTATTGTTAGAAGTTCATACTTATTTAGGTCTATATATAGGAAGTATGTGAAGGCTGGATATTTCCTTGCTTGTATGTTACTACGTACTCCGTATGTGTAATGCGCTCCTTGATTCAAGATCAGGACAGCTCCATACATACAGTACAACCTGAACGGACAACGTAGCTAAAGCCTAAAACCAATAATCACCGCACTAACCCGCCCAAATTGTTAGCCGGGCAAGCTCCGTCAGTCGGCGTCAGACGTAGGCGGTTGTTGCTGAGCAGCGCCTATCGGCCTTGACTGCGTTGGTTCTAGCCTGCTCCTCTCGGAGTCTCTGCCCTATGATACGGCCTATCGCTCGGAATTTGGGGCGAGCTGGTTGGCTGGCTGGCGTTTGATTAGTATAGATTAATTAATCAATCGCTAGATTCGTTACTACAGTGATCGCTGAATCACGAATAATCTAGCGAGTACTAAGTAGCGACTGAAGTAAAGCCCCGTACAAGGCTGTACTCTGACTCTGTAGTTTGTACGAGTATTACGGGGGTTAGGGTTAGAGCGAAGGGTTCAAGGGACCGCAAGGAGGATACTTATACTTTACTCGATAGAATCGTACTAGTGAGTAGAATCTTTAATTGATAAACGGAATATTCAAGGAGAATACTCCGTAGAGAATACCTTACATGCTTGTTCCTTGCCTGAGCTCACATCGTTGTCCCCTTGGCCCGCCCAAGCTATGTAGATGACGTGGGTTTGGCCCAATAGGCGCTGAGACAGCCTGAGAGGGTCGCTAAGTGCAGCTGGAACGTGTTGCTAGCTACGACGGCTAGGCGTTGTGACCTGTTCAGCCCGTGCTTCTATCTCCGAGTTCTTCAGCGTAGAGTCACGAGTGTACACTGTATACAAGTACACAAGTATAGACATGTACCAGTACTTAAAGAGAACATGGATACAACGACATGGCAGTAGAACAGAACAGAATGACAGTAAAATACTAAGTAGAGAAGTAACAGCGTTAGGGTAATACGTCGTTCGTACGTATTGTACTGTAGCCTCAGGCAGATCTCCCCACTTGGTATCTTTGTAAACTAGTACGCATTTACCAGTATTTAGTACAGAATTACCAGGAACTGCCCTTTCGCTGGTTGCCCATTGCAACAACAAGTCTTTCCTCTTCCTCTTCAGCTTCACCTACCCTCTCTCTTTAACTCGCTTTTTCCTTTCAACATTCTTTCTTCCTTTCTTCTCTTTCTTCTCCATCCACAACGGTGTCCATTGTTCGCACGACCACTTCCTCTCTTTACCTTCACCTCTCTCTACCTCTACCTCTCTCCACCTTACTTCTCTTCCTCTGTCGTACTCTTCACTCCGATTACTCTCACGACAGACAGACTCTCGCCGTCGAAATACAGACAGTCCTGGCCAAACGTCGAATGATACCTACGATCGCTTACGAATTGGACTACTTACTCGCTATTGGAAACAATGTCGATCTGATCCCGTCGCTCGCAGCCACCGTACCGTCACTTCGCTCCTCACTCCGTTGGAGCACATCGTTGGAGCACATCGTTGGAGAGCATTGTTGGAGAACATTGTTGGAAGACTGCAGGAACATCCCATTGGAAATACAATTGGAAGTAAAAAAAGGCAACAACTCAACAGGGAAAGACAAATTTCTTGGGGTCGTCCGTTCACATCATTTGGATGATCGTCTATGGGACAACACCCACCAGTTGAGCTGAATTGATTCCTCGTCTCATCCAACTCAACATGGAGCATTCTTCACCACTCGCTGCCATGCAGCCGCCTTCAATGATGTTTGGCCGTTGTTTCGCAAACGATGCTCCCAAATTTCGATCGCTCGGCGGAATTGGTGGGTTTGGGCCTGGCAGCTTCAATTTCAAGGACTTGTCGATGAAGAAGGCTCCTACTTCGGATTATTTCAATGTCAAACAATTCACAGGCCCTTCGCCGGCCGCAAGTTTGGCTGCCGATTTGTCTCAGAACTTTCACATCGACCAGAGGTAAGCCAAGCAGCTGCGCAGTTTTGTTCAATTGCTGATTTGATAGTCCGCAACTGGCTACACCGCGTCGATCTTTGTTTTCGGCAAACATATTTCACGGACGTGGTAAGAAAATTGCCAACCTTCTATGTGGCCGAGCTAACATCCCAGACGAAATGATGACCACACCCCCGTTGCCGGCCTCTTCGCCAATGACCGATATCATGGAGACATCTCCTCTTCCTCACAAACTCCCATACACTATTGCAACGGCAGATGTGGTGCTCCAGTCACCGACACCGGAATCGGAAACGCCTTCTACCGCTACCACTAGTACAGGGATGTCTTTACAGGCATCACCCATGGAAGACGACTCGCCTGGCGTTCCCCAAGAGTGAGATAACCTTAACTTTGTCGAGTAACCTTACTAATATTGATGCAGACGTAGACGCCCACCCCTTCTACGCCCGTCTTTACTTCGCAACAAGGCCCACTCTACACAAACCGGAGTCAGCAAAGTCTCCCCCGAAAGCCAGTGCCCTCCGTTTCAGTTCGGCAGTGGCACCAGTGGTTTGTCCAACTCAATGTCGCTAGCTGACATGTTCAATGAGTCGTCGCCGCCACAGGATCGCATGAGCGTCAAGAATTCGTCTTCTAACCTGCTTGGTCCTCGTTTAAGACAACCTTTTGGTCGTAACAGTGGTTCTGCATCTCCCGTGCCTAATGCTGTCCGTAAGAATGCTAGTGGAAACCCCTTTATGCGCCCGCGCAAGCAATGCAGGAGGTCCCTTAGTATGTTTGAACATCCAGAGGACATTGTACGCCAGAAGCAGCCGGATGTGGTTCCTGAGCCCACTCTGGCATCGATCATGGACGAAGAGCCTACACATACTCTTCAATTGCCGCATTTTGTGCCGGCGGACCAACCGGATAGTCTCCCTCGTATTGAAAAGAGCGTATTGGTCGACATTTTGGATGGAAAGTTCAAACATTGTTACGAAAACGTGATGATTATCGACTGTCGATTTGAATATGAATACGAAGGCGGACACATCAACGGGGCTGTCAATTTTAACGACAAGGAGGTTCTGGCCAACCAACTCTTTGCCGATCCCAAACCAGGCACGACTATCATCTTCCACTGCGAATACTCTGCCCACCGGGCTCCCATCATGGCGTCCTTTATCCGCCACAAGGACCGCGCATTTAACATTGAACGATACCCCAACTTGACTTTTCCGGAAATGTACATTCTGGACGGAGGATACAGTGCATTCTTTGCGCAACACCGATCTCTCTGCTATCCCCAGAACTATGTGGAAATGACATCCAAGGAACACGAATTTGCTTGCGAACGAGGGCTTGGAAGAGTCAAACAGCGATCGAAGTTTATCCGCGCGCAGACCTTTGCATTTGGACAGCAGTCTCCTCAGATGGAAGACAGCCCGACAGGACGCTGCCGTAGCAGCAACAACGACCGTGTTCGAGGCCTGGATTCGCCTTTTGAAGCGCCTGAAGCTGGACGCATGCCTGGTCGTCGTATGCTTTCTTATTAGCCGTCCCCTTGATGGGTGACTGACTACCTCACGGTTTATGCCTATTACCACATGACCCATATCATGCTTGCCATGCCTATCTTTATTTCTTTATTCCTTTTCTTTCGACTTTCGGATTTCTTCCAAGACCGGATCTTCTTCTCGCCTCACCTCCCTTACTTGTATCGATACACCCACTACCGAAGGAAGAATTTCACACATTGTATAAGACGACTATTCATACAATGTTCTCGATACCCAGGCGCACACGGTTTTATCTCTTGATTCTTGTGCCAAGGCACCTTTTTTTTGATTCTTTACGACACGACTGATCGTCTTCGAGCCAGCCTTTTCTTTCTATCTTATGTGAATTGACCCTGCCATGACGCGATGCGATAGTCGACTACAGCGCCGACTCGATCGCCTACATACTCTACACTACTACAACTACCTCTTTCCTATGTGACGAACTGCTCAGATGGTAGCCATCATGCTATCAAACATTACAACATCACCCCACACCGGCTGAGAAATGGACAGTCTCTGCATATAACTATTGGATTGTCCAGCTTCCACTTCTCTGCATCCTATTCCAGTCTACTCTTTTAATCGACAACCGAAATCACTTGAATTCTTGCACAGTTTTGCGGTACCGTTTCTGTTGCCACAACACAACCACTGCCCAAAATACTTCGTCCAAGTCTGTTTGTGCCCTTGTTTAATATGGTGGATATTGTGGAGAATTGTTTTGTCAAGTGTGCACTCCACAATGTTTGCATTCTAATTTTTGTTAATCACCAACACCTTGGACGTGTACGCGCACAAAAAGAATTGTACATATGCATATTCGAAAACAAGCGAGAAGGAGCATGAGATGAGAGCAGCGGTTAGGTATATGTACTTGAGCTATGAATATCTTATCTTTAACCCAGTGTCTGTACAGTAAATGCATTCGTAGTTGTACATAAGATGAAAGAAGAGATAGGGCTGGTTAGTGGTCTCCACCTTGAAAAGGTACATTCCCCACCAGCCAAGTACAAACCTTGAATTATTTACTCCGCATTATTTTCCACCACTTTCCCAAACTGCAACACAATGAATTAACACCACCTTTTCTCCCCACCCCAGACATATCACGACCGGATTAATGAATTGAATAGAATAAAAAAAATGATGGACATAGACGACATCCTCGCCTCCGTCGACCACGCCACAAACCAGCTCTCTTCTCCCGAATCCGTGACCATCGACCACCAACACCTCACGCGGCTATGGGTCGCCGAACGCGCTGTTTCGGAGCTGTTGCCTTGGCCGGCAGAATTGATGGATAGGATGATGGAGAGGGTTCGGAAGCAGGTCCTCCTCCTCTCTCTCCCCTCCTACTACCCTTGACATATACAATTGAGAGGACTGACGGATTGGTTTGTTGTTGTTTGAGGGCAGGTCGAGAACATAGAAGATCTCACAGCTTCTTCGTACGAAATGTCGAATAATATCGATACCACCACCACCACCCATAACAGTAGTGGGAATAATAATAAGAATAATACGCTCAATCTGAAGCTTTCGATCCTCCAAACCGATTTGTCGCGGACCCAGTATTTGATTCGCTCGTATCTGCGGCAGAGGTTGAGCAAGATTACGAAATATGCAATGCATTATCTGGTTCTTATATCGCCGCCGGCGCCTTCATCGGCTACACAGAACAGTGACGGAGTAAGGACGGAAGACACCCTGCCCAACCCATCCTCCTCATCTATAGCATCATCAACGACTCCGCTATCCTCAGCAGAAGCGCAATTCCTCTACTCACACCAATACCTCCTCGCCTCACACTACAGACTCAGCTTCCTAGCCTCGTTTCCGCCACAATTAAGACGTCTAGATGATAATGCGGGGGGTACGAGTATGATTCAAGGGCCGGATATGAGGGAGGTAGTTGTTGTGAGGTGTTTGGTGCCCGAGGTTGCGGTTGTGATTCCTGCGGATGAGATATTGGATAGGGAACGGGAGGGAGATGTAATGATGAGGATGGGCGAGGTTTGGGTTGGGAGGTGGGAGGGTGTGAAAGGGGCGTGGGAGAGGGGGGATGTTGAAATATTATAAGTTGGGTTTTTGGTTGGTTAAGTGGAGTTTGGAGTATATATACATAAACATAAATGGATGGATAGGTTAGAAATGGGTTGCATATAGGGTTGGGTTGGGATGTACTTGGTACATCAATCACATGAATTACGGGGTTGATTGAGATATGTACAGTCATGGATACTGTAGAACGCTCCATTATATTGCAAATCAGAATATAAGCTAACGCCAGCCAAGCCAAACCATGCATGCGCCTGAATCATGCGTCTAAAAGCAACCATATCCTGCCGTATGATAATTGACCTGCGCCACCTGCCAACACCGAAAAGCCAGAAGAAAAAAGTTATGCTACGTATCCATAAGCAGGTGGATCAGAATCCGGAATTCGTTCCAGATATTCGCGATCAATTAGACTCTCGATTCGTTTCTTGATCATGTTCACGTCCGGCACGAAGCGAGCCGCGAGTTGGCCTAGGACCTCAGTGAGGAGTTGTGAGTGAGCGAGTTTTTTGCGTTGTCTATTCAAGTTAGTTGAAGGCGATAGATAAAGGGGGAAAGGGGATGAGTCTCACTTCATAATCCGCACAACAGCAGCCTCAATACTTCCCCCTCGCTCCTCATTCATCTTCTTCTCCGTCTCGTTCCGCTCATTCTGATTCTCGACTTTATTCCCTCCACTACTCACCACGCCTATACGCACTTTTGTGAATTGGCTTTTGAATGAGGCATTGTAGAAGAATCGATCTGTGGGTTTGACGTCTTTGCTCATGGGTTCCTTTTTCAGCACACGGGTTTTGGGGGCTACGGCGAGAGATTGGAGGTTTCGGATGAGGTCGTGGTCTGGAATTCGGGTGCGGGCTTGGATTTCTTCGTAGGTTAATGATTCGTCGAGGGGGAGGTCGTTGAATAGAAGCAGAATAATCATTGCGTAGGTTGATACGTTCAGGTCGTGACGGGCGTATTTCCCTTCTGCGCGGGGAAAGGTAGCTCGAATATCTGCCGTGCCCATCGATGCTTGCCACGACAGTTTCCTGCCGCTGTGTTTATCGAGATAGAATTTCTCAAAGCTCTGCCGCACTGTATCAACATCCTTGGGAAATATGCAGGGCAATTGCATGTCGCCATCCTTGGAGCTTGACATGATCTCCATCGGCCACATGGTACTCGTCAAGACGCTGATCTCTAGCTCGAATCTCTTCGAGTCAGCTGCCGTTCGTGACATGTGCGCCTTGTAGTTATTCGTCAGGTCTTCCGAAACAGACATATCCTTGAACATTGCCTCGAGTCGTTGCGTGAATTGATTGCCGACCTCCATTTTCATCTTGGAGATCATTTGTCGCTCAACATCCATGCTGACTGATCGCTTCATCAACAATCGTCTTGAAAGATGCTTCTTGTAATACGTCTCGAACAAGTCCTTGTCGCGAATGTACCTCAGTAGTGTGATGCCATTCTCCAAAAGACTGTCAACTTCCGCATCAGTCTTACCCTTGATTCCCTTCTTCAAATTCTCGTCGAAAAACAAAGACAAATACTCCGAGCTCCGATTATTCGAATTGATGAAGTCCGAAAAACTGTTCGTAAAGGACGTGTGCATGCCCTGATCCGACGCAAAAGCTCTTTCCCATATCGTATCAAACTTCTTCTTAAGATTCAAAATATCATCCACCCATTTGATCGCTGCCGCAGTCTGTTGATTCACAGGCGGCGCCACCGGTTTCTCTTTCTCTGATTTCTTCTCGCCATCGGCTTCTGTCGATTTGGCCGGTGGGGGCGCTGTCGCAAATGTTTTGGCTGCAGCATTCACCTCATTACCCAGTTGAACAATGCGTGTTTGTATAGATTTGGTTAATGCGCCCTTCTTCGGGTCAATTCGAGCATTGAGCTCGTATACATTGGCAAGGTCTTGGACCCTGTCGTGGTCCAGCATATACCGGACTCCACTGCCTTCAAGATTGATCACGTCGATGATGTTCTTGCTGACCAATTGCTCATCTATCACCGCTTTGATCTTTTGCTCCGAGTATGGTGACAATGTAGCGTGGCAACGCTCTTCCTCTTCTGATATCCGCTCGGAACTGACACGACAGAATGTAGCTGCATCTGCAGTTTCGAGTAACCTCTTTCCTTCGTTCTGGTAAAATATCGTACTGATTTGTAGATAGCTGGGTTCAAAAACGGAAAGGTACAGCTTGGCCGACTCTTCTTCCTCCAGCGTTTCGTAAAGTCCTTCTAACATGTAAATGCAATGCCGGACGAGAGGTCGATCAATCATTTCTCCCGTCCGCTCCAACTGGACCATGAAAAGTACGGTAGATTCGAGAATTTTGTATATAGTCAGGTTACTGTCCGGAACGGCGGAACGTAGGACGTTGTCTCGGAATAGACACATGGACACCGTGTATATCGACGGTTTCTGATCAGTGTGCATGACTTTGTCCTTTTCCCAAAGGTTAGTAATATGATCTACATATGTGCCGAACAACCTACCATATACATCAGCACATCCGTGATCATGCCCATGCAAAGCTGATGATCTTCCCACGCGCCCCTCATCGCCGCCAGAAACCTCTCCCCAGCAGCCCTGCGCTCATTCGCCTGATCCGTGGTATCCGTAGGCTCAACATTGAGAAGCAGCACCGGTGACACTGACGACATGATATTCTGACTGACGAGACTGCTCAGCCACTCCTGCTCTAGCTGCTTAACCCGCTCATATAGTTCGTCGCCTTTGCCCATCAACACGATTCTGTATGAGCTGCGATAGAGCTCCTCGAAGGATAAAGAGGAGGCATTCTTGGTGTGGATTTCGCGTAGCGCAGAGCCCAGGACAGACCAGATGGCTTCAAAGTCGTCGTTTTTGCTGCCTAGTGCCTGTTGCCGGAGGTATCAGTATACTGCGAGTGTGAAATTGAAGGCTTTGTAAAGACAGAACGTATGCTTACCCTTCTAGGAGCCCGAACCTTTTGCCTCGCTCTCATTGCCATCGTTGCGACAACCGGGAAAAGTAAACGTTGTAGATAGAATGGAAGTAGAGCTCAACAGCGGGGCCGGAGGCCGTTGAGGGGTTGCGAATAGTAAAAGCCGAGATTGATACAGATCAATCTCAGACTCAGGGTTCCATTTGAAGTAAATCCAAAGCCCAGAGGTCGGTTAAATATGAATAAGGAATGGGAGCGGATGACAGCGAGTGACGAGTCTCGTTTTCTCTGTTCGTGATGTCTGGAGACTTTAGAGCTCCTCCGCGATCTTCTGCGGAAGAGTAAAGCCGGAAAAAGTATTGATCCGTCGCAATCTTTTTGAGCAGAGCTTCAGACGTTGCCTCCGCCACAATGACATATTATAGAAGCCTCGATCCAGTCTTTGCATTGTCCTCACTTTCACGAAACTGTTAAACTCCTCTGGAACACTTCGATACAGCTGGATTATATATCAAAATGCGCTCATCAACAACTCTCCTCCGTCTCCTCCGTGCCTCAAGCGGCCATCTCCCCCAGACTCGAAATATCATCAAAGCTCCATCCGTATTCAGCACATACAAACCATCACCACTCTACTCAAAAGCCAGCACTCTATACGCCTATACCTCCCGGAGATACAACTCCAGCTCCTCAGACGCCGCAGGCGCAGCAGACCCAAATCTCCGACCCCTAACCGACCGCGTCCCCAGCGCATCCACCGACGCCGCCAACGCAGAACAAAACGCTGCACGACGAGCCGAAGAGCCCGCTTACCGAATCGTCTTCACATGCAAACCCTGCGGCGAACGATCAGATCACCAAATGTCCAAACATGGATATCACAGGGGCACAGTGCTGATTACGTGCCCGTCTTGCAGCGCGCGCCACGTTATTAGTGATCATCTGGGCATATTTATGGATGAGAAGAGTTCGTTGGAGGATATACTGGGTACGAAAGGGATGAGGATTACGAAGGGGGTGCTCAATGATGATCTTGAGATTTGGGAAGATGGGTCGGTGTATAAGGCTGGGTCGAATAAAGAGGGTGTTGATATTAGCTCGGATGTGAGTCCTAAGGAGACGCCTTGATTCTTCTATCAGGAGCTTCTATGCCATGACGGAGTGTCTTGTAATATTATGTACATATCTGGAAAAGTGTTTATCTTGTTGGATTGGTTCACGCAGCGTCGCAGGCATGCGTTTCGGTTTTTCAAGGTAGAATAGACAGCATTTATACTTCTCAATTCACTTTTAAATCATTAACTATTTATATAAATTCTTCACAAAAAGAACGCCGTATTATGCACATTTAGAATCCTCGTCTCCGCTCCCGGAATTCCTGTCCCCTTTCTTTCCTCTTGACATGCTTCCTATCATTCTTACGTTTCTTCTCGCGGCCAAACTTCTCTGGATCGGCCACAGCTTCAATACGACGTTTGGCACGTCTTTGTTCCCGGCGTGCTCTGATATTCTCCTGGATACGAGCCATCTGGTCAACATACTCGGTTGTACCGAGCTTCTTCTGCAACAGATCCAAGATTTCCTGGGCATTTGAGACAAGAGACTTCCAACCGGTCTGGAAGTCCGGGTCGTTAGATCGAGGAGCAGGAATATTTGGATCGATCAAGTGCTGCAGAGGCAGAAGGATTATTGGCAAGAACCCTATAAGTTTGTCGGCGTCCAGGTGACGACAGATTGCCGCCAAAAGAGCCATGGTTGCAGCTTTGGGTACAAGCGCACTCGGTTTTCCGGAGATCGTTTCTCGGCGTAGTATACTAGAGAGTTGTCGGAAGATATAGCGTAACAGACTCTTGGGCGAGGCGACCTCCGTATCAGCCTCTTCTTCTTCTGCGTCGCTCTCGTCGTCTGGTCCATCCTCCTTCGCTTCTTCAGCCTCTTTCGAAGAGAACTCAACACCGTTGACTGCAAAGCATCGACTAAGGAAAACAATGTTACGGACGCTCTGCATGGCAAGTTCTTCGCTGACGCCTGGAATTTGCATAGAACGGATACTGCCGCGGGTGAGTTTGATCATTCCATCCTTGTCCAGCTGGAGACCAAATTTGCCGGCCAACGGAACGGTGGCATAACCTTCGGTTGCGTTTGTCTTTGCTAGGTCCGCAAGCCACAGCCCAACCAAGTTCGCTGCACAGGTCTTTACCCAAGCATGTGGATAGAAGAGAGATTCTTGGACGCTAGACCACAGGCCCAAACACTTTTCACTAAAGGCAACCGAAGGCACGGCTCTGCATATCTTGAGGAATAATTGCCACGAGAAATAGACCGTTTCCCAATCCTCGCTTTCCGTGTCTTCAATAATCGGATTGATGAGCTCGGGTAAAGTTTCAATAACAAATCGGCTTTCTTTTTCCTTTTCGGCACCTTCCGCCTCAAAGAAGATTCTCATAGCCTGCAGACCGGTGTTTGCGAGTTGTTTGTTCTCCGTCTGCTCAAGCCAAGAGTGTAGAGGCTTCAGCATGATCTGTAGGCGTTCCTTATCGGCTCTTCCGAAGAATTCACTAAGAAGAAGACCGGCCATTTGACGGCATTCAGGAGTCTCATCGTTGGCCATGACCAGCACAACCGGTAAGAAGAAAGTGCTGATGATATCTTGACCTAAGTCTCCACCGGTTTTGTTCAGCAATCGATGTACTGCTTCCATGACAGATTCTCGCCCCTCGCGGTGCTGGTAATCAAAGTTCTTTGCAAGGAAAGCTAGCTGCTTGGACCAACGAGACTTGGCTTGGGGATATTCTAATAGAAAGTGAACGTACACACCCCTAGCCAGATCACGAGCAGCCTTGGTCTGATTGGTAACCATCATCCTCGCAATATTGTCGACCAACTCGTATAATTCGGGAACAAGGAACTTCCTATCCATCACAGCGCGAATGAAGTTGAAGGTTAAACCCTGGCGATCAGGTTCCTCGATATCATTCGTGAGACGTTTCAGTAGATATGAGAGATGATTATCCCTCAATTGTACAGTCTTTCGCTCTCGCAATACAGAAGCGATGAACTTGAGTGCGGCTTGTGCGGCTTCCGTGTTAGTGCTTGGAGCCTCTTTGACGACTTTGACCGCTTCGACAAGATAGGTCGGCGCGTTCCGGTCGAGCTCAGGGAGAGGTAATTTGATAATGGTCGAGAGAAGACGCATGGCGGAGATCTTGACTTCTTCATAGGACTGGATCACTGCGTCTCCAACAATGGGCAAGAAGCCAGCGAGATTGTTTGCGGTAAGAAGGGAGCTGTACTTATTGAGGACGGATCGGAGGACATCTAGCGAGAAACGCGATAGCTTATAGAGATATGATGAGGTTGTTCCGCGTTTCTCCCCCCTCTTCATACTCTGCATGTTAATAAGGAATCGGCGATTCCTCGCTGATTCTGTGTGAGAGGACGCCTGCGACTCATTTGCATCTTTGTACGATTCTTTGATCACTTCGTAGCAAAAGACAAGAATATCCCGACCCTCAGCACCCGGATTTCTCAATAGACCAAGTCCTATCCTCCTGAAAAGCTCATCAATCTTCCTCACCAGAACAGCTGTAAGTTTCTCCCGTAGAAGCATCTGCAAAGGTGCTATAAGAGCACCCAGGCGTGAAACAGAGCTGTTCTTAGCAAGCAACTCCATCGAATCGTAACTCTTGCTGCTCTTGACTTCTTTCATTTGACTGACGTAATCTTCCGCATCTTTCTCCTGACCAACGACTCCAAAGATATCATCCATCACAATTGCAACAGCTTGTTCAAGACAGTGATCCAAAGAGCCCTGCTCAAATTCATCTGTTGTCGACACGAGGATGGAATGCATGGTGAAAGAGAGAACGTGAAGCTGATAACCACGAGCAAGAGCCGTCCTCAATTCTTTCAATATATAACCAAAGTAGGTCGGGCCGAGAATGATGGCAATGTCTGCAAGAGTCTTCCTGGCATTATCTCGAGAATCTTGTGCCTTACTTCGTAGAATGTAGCAAACATCCAACAGAACTGCCGGCAGGCGTATAGCCATATCTTCTTCTGGCAGAAGTTTGAGCAGCTTAATGCTGGTCACAGCAACGGGGAGACGAAGACTCATTTGGGCTTCATCTTTGTGATGTACAAACTCCGTCAAGAAAGGCAAGAATTGAGTTGTCAGCTCCGTTGCAATCTTTTCTGGTGCAGGTAATGTCAAGGCTAGACGGCATTTCGTAGGCTGCTCCAAAGTAAAATCTCCGTCTACCTCCATTGTATCCTCGGGGTCATTTTTCGGATGGCGTTGTGTAAAAGCAGTTGACAAGGCATCAGTCATACGACCCAGCAACCGAATCATGTTCTTCTCAATCTCGGACTTGCTTGTCATGTTTGCACGATACCTGCGGAAAATCGCTCGAAACTGATTCCACTCCAACCACTCACCTAATCCACCCAGAGTTGCAACAGCCTCTGCAGCTAGGTTGTGAGCAGTCTCGTCCTCAGCGATATGGAAAACAAAGTGCTCAACTAGAGGAAAGAAGACCGAGCTTATATTGGAAGAGTTAATCTTTCCACTTGAAGCCTCGCTTGCAAGTCTGCGTAGAGCACGCATACGTCGATGTTGCTGGATGTGAAGAATGTTATTGAAAAATGAAGCTTCCTCGTCTCCAGCAACCAGTAGCACATGCAAGTCCTGAACACTTGGTAGAGTTGGATTCAGTTTGACCAAATGACCCAGGGCTACTACGAACTCTGATCGTACTTGTTCAGATCGTTGACGGACACCATTCTGGAGAGCTGGCAGCAAGACAGTATCTCTGAGAGTAGCAAAGCTCGATTGGTTCGATTCACCATCTGCAGCCCTTTCGATAAATCGTTTGATGCCGTGCGAAGCACTAGCTCTGATAGAAAGTTCTTGTTCGTCCTTGACATGATACAGCATATTGAATAGTAGAGGGCGCCATTGTTTGGGGTTTAGACTTGTCCATAAATCTTCATTGATCTTCCTGAAGGCCGCAAGTCGCCGGTCATAGTCAATACTATCCAGCTTCGATGTGTCGATAGAATTGAGGTCAGCACAGAGAGCGCTAACCTCCGCTAGCTCAGGATCGGACTTGGCAAATTCATGTAGAACAGCGGACAAGACATTACGGTTTTGTTCATCCTTGAAATAGTCGAAGAGAGATGACACCGTGCGAAATACTTCCTCGGCGAATGCAGGGTCCTTATCAATCGATGATAAAGGTATGAAATGCTGCAGAGAGTGCAACAAGGCTGACTTGGTCTTGGGTGAAATCTTGTCCTGTGGTTGTCGTAGAAGATAAGTCGAAATACGCACGAGACTAGCAATCTCCGACGATGTCTCCACACAAGGCGCTATCAGGGATAATGTTTCCACGGCAGACACAAGAACAGGGCGTGCAGGGCTTGATTGTAAAAGCTTGCTGAGATGGCCCAGAATGCGGTCCACATATGGCGCAAGTATCTCTTCGCGTATGGTCTGGAAGGAAATATCGCTCATTTCTCCAGATTCCTCAACCGCACGACCGGTAGACTGATTAATAATAGGCTGTACTATCTGCTCCAGGATGAAAACCTTGACATCATCTCGAGCCGATGGAACAGTCAATGTGTCGACAACAGCGGGTACCACGTTTTCGCTAAACCGCGTCAAGTAGAAAATAGACTTTGGCGCAGAAACCCATTCGTGGAAAAGTCGATGGAAGGATGAAATGCCTTGTGCGTTCTCGATGGCGAAGTTTTCCAGTCTGGGATTAATGACTTCAGAGAATAGCAGACCCACGAACGGTGTCCAGTCGATATCTGGCGCGATGGAAAAGATCATACTAGCGCAGCGAATACCGACGCTCCGAATCTCTCGCAACACTGCGGCTTTATTTTCTAGATCCGGTGAGTCCAAGGCAAGTAAGCGAGATGCTCGCACAAGACAGTAGAATACCGCATCCATTGACTTGACGGCATAGGTATGCATGCGGCTTTGAAGAGTCTCTAGCATTGTTTCTACCATTTTGAGGAAACCGACCTGCTTCCGTTCGCTGGCTAACTCCGAGTCAAAAGATTCATTGTTGATCTGGCCGTCCTTTAGCAAATTCACATCATAGAGAACTCCAAATGCGATTTGCACGAAGAGTTCAAAGTCTGGCTCAGACATTTGAGCAAGAATACGGAGAATGGCCTTTCTTCTTCCGGTTTGACCACCAGAGCCTGAGCTAGACGCAGCTCTGGATATCATCCGTCCATAAAGGAGCCGTAAAAGAATAGGTAGGATATCTGCCTTGTGACCTTTCTCGATCTTGCTGTCTTCGTCGTCAATATGAACGAAGACTGACAATTCCTCACGGAAACGTGACTCGTCTAAAATATTGAGCAGATTCTCTTCGTAGGGGCGTACACCAGGTGATTTCCAAGTAAACAGACCTTTGAGTGCGGACTTTTGCACTGCAGAATCTCCATGGGCAGTAAGACTAAGAAGCGCATCATAAATTTGTGCAGACTTGAAGAGAGAACGTGGGTTGATGAACTTTTCGAACAACCCAAGAAGCGATAGGCGATCCTTATATGCCCAGATAGGAGTGGCATCCTCGAGTCCAGCAGACTCGGAGAATTTTACATTTTCCACGAGCTTCAAGCTGTCTGTTTCAGTCGAGGCCCACCTAAGGAAAAGAGGAACAATCTGTCGGGAACGCTTCTCGGCCACTTCAGGGATAACATGTAGAACCTGTAAAGATCGAGCTCTTGCGGTCACGGGAATCAGGTCAGATGTCTTATGACTGGTATGGAAACTTTCTATAAGAGCATCCTTCGGGTCATTGGCGTTTTCAAACTTGGCATCGATAATTCTCTCAATCTTCAGAGCATTGTCACATTTGAAGTCGGACCAATTCTTCCCGGGCTCTTCATCTGCAGACTGATCGTTTGTGGCATCAAAATTGTGCTCCAACCAGAGCATACACAATTCAGTAACTACTGCTTCTCCGACGGCGTGTTGGCTGACATTTTTCAAAGTCTCGGCAGAATCAGTCCAGAGTTGTCCTAGCTGCTTGGAGAACAGACCAAAGCAGAACTTGGGAACCAATCTGCGGAGCCAAGTATGTTCAATAATCTGTGGGTATAATAGGCCGAGTTTGCGGACCTGCATAGATAGAAATCGAGAAGTCTGTAGGGATAATTCACTTTCTTCGATTTCGATTGCAATGCCTATGGTGTTTTGTAGATCGCCAGTTGTTGCTTTGGCCAGCTCGAGAAGTATTTTCAACGACAGCAGTCTCAACGGCTGTGACGGCGACGTGAGGTTGTCAATAAGACCATCTGCAAGAGAACCCAGATCCTCTTTAGTCTCGGTGATAAGGTCGGGTAGTCTTGTTATATAATTTAATGTAGCCTCCAAAAATGGTATCCGACGGATAAATCGAGGTCCAACCTTCAATATCGACTGCCAGAGTGATCTATCCAGAAAACCGCATTGATCAGCAAGGAAAACGTAAGTCTGAAACCCTTGACCAGTGGAGAACATATTGAGTGGCTGATCTTCGAGAGCTGATTCATCCAACGATTCTGTCACCAATTTATGAAGTGATTGCACTATCTGAGGAAGAAAAGCAGCATCGTTAGAAAGCGAGACTGCCGAGCGAAGCTTGGTATAAGCATTGAGCATTGCAGTCTCGTTTAGCGATGGGCCAGGCTTATTTAATTTCTCGAGGATATGCGTTCTCCACTCTGCTGGGCAAGCAATGAAACCTGGTCGTGAAGGTATAGACGTGACACAACCGACTTCCTCAAGATGGATGAGTGATAGACACAAATCTTCCTCCTTCGTCTTCCAAGAAGAAATCAAGAATCTGTACCACGCGAATTAGCAAAAGTGAGGGTGTAAAATCAAGTTGGGTATCTTACCGTTGGAAGTACGGCAGGACGACGATCTGAAATCTTTCAGGTCCAAACTCGGAAAAGGTTGAGCAAAAGGACAAGAAGTAAGGCGTTAAGCGCTCGTCGGACACAAGTTCCATGATAGGCCGCATAAAGGGCATCATTTCATCCATGGGCGAGAGTTGTAATGCATAAGCGGCGGAAGTTAGAATTCGCGGAAGAGTATCACGATGAGTTTCTAATCCCCGTAATGCTCTTTGTAGCAAAGTCTGCAAGCTTTGGTGGACGTCCTTCCATTCTTTGACTCGTGTCGCTTTTCGAGTGGTCACGCAGACGAAGATCAAATGCGCAGAGAGTTTCATATGAGACACCTTATGTTCCGATTTCCCCTCCTCAACGAATGCGCAAACCACTTTCAAAAGCTCGGGGAATGTTTCAGGTGTTGTAACATGGATTATATTTGTGAGGACACCACAGACGACTTCTTCGGCCAAAGAAAACTGCACTTCATCATTGACGGTAGCATTTTCTATCAGACACTTGAGGATATCCGAAGCATTGGAATATAGACCCCCTTTGATGCCCTTGATGGCTTCTGAAAACATAACCATCAAGCCTTCCTTGTAGTTCTCGAGGCTTCGCGACTCTGTGGAATCCCGTAAATCTTCGAATAGGTAAGATATGGCGCGGTTTAAAGGAGCTTTATTCTTGTGGTATACTAGTCCAGCTTTGCGAATCAGGAAGGACATGGACTCGGCGGCGAATCGAGCAACGAACGGTTTCTGGCGTTCTTTTCCGAGATATGGGGTCATTATGCCCAGAAGTTGTCTCAAGTCCGGTACGAGAAGGCGAGAAAGAAATTTGAAGATCCAGGCGAGACATGTGAAGCTCCATTCTATTACTTCAACATCTGTATGAGTTGCCGCGACGGATGCGACCAAGGTAACACTAGTCGCAAAGTGTTTTTCAAATCGTACACCCAAATCTCTTGCGAATTGGGATAACAGACTCAAAAGCGGCTCGATCGACAGTTTGTCCCTCTTATCAATAAACTCGACCAATAGCGCCATAATCTTTTCTTCATGGTATAGCACTTGCGGAAGACTCTCTGAGAGCGAGTTGACACGGCGGACAAATTCGGTAAAGAACTCGGACAGATTCATCTCACTCCAATGGTCCAAAGAGGACCGGAAGTGGGAGAATGTCTCATCATCCTGGCCATCCTCCTCTCCAAAATCGGTTCTTCGCACACGGTGGATCGGATCGATCTTCAATTTCGAGACTCGTTGCGAAAAAGTCTCGAAGCGATGAGACTTTGTTGTTTCGGTGCCTTTCTTCAGAAACTTCGCAGGTTTCCCCCGCGAACTTAATGAAGGTGCCACCATTGTCGGGGAATGGATAGGCGACTGAGCGTGGTGGCAGCAGGCGGGTGCGTTATGGCATGTTGATATGGCAGTTGAGGCAGTCGCTATCAATAAAAAAAATGTTGTCGGATCAGGAGAAACGTTGTGCCGCTTATCGGATGGCGCTAGTCTGTTCCGGTCGAAAAGCTCCGTGGTGAAGCACGTGACATGTCCTTATTCTCCAATGACGGCATCCGCTTATTTCTCTTCGTCAAAAACATCAGAAGCATCCTGATATTGGCGATCTGGGTTATATAAGCGCGTCAATTGATGTTTCGGTCAATAACGAGTATCGTATGGTGACTGGGACTACGAACCTGCTCTTTTCTGCCATTCAAATCGCGGACTCTACTCGCGCTTCAATTGCCAGACGACATTGATTTGAACAATAATGGCATCAAAAATGTATAGATTTCCCTTCCTTTTCACAAGAAGACTATATGAGCTAACTATGTCGACTAGTTTGGTACTGGGCAATGTCAATTGCGCCTTTCAACAAGTATTCACCAAGGTCGCCAAACTTCATATCAAGCAGAACTTTGCCTTCGCTATCGTGGTTGGCGACTTGTTCGGCGAAGGCACGAGTGAGGAGGAACTGAACCATATCTCAGCTCTGCTCGCGGGCAATATTTCCATTCCTTTACCCACCTACTTTAGTGTCGGCAAACATCCAATCCCCACTAGGGTTGTTGAGAAGATCCAAGCAGACGATGAGGTGTGCCCTAACCTCTACTTCATCGGAAGAAGGGGCACATTAAAGACATCGGAGGGCATTCGAATTGCTACTCTTGGAGGCGAGGTCGCTACAGATGGCCAGTCAGACCCAAACATCAACAAGAGATTCCACTCCCTCTACACTGAATCTGACGCTCGTTCGCTTTATGGCGTTCATGATACCGACATCTTGATTACACATGAGTGGCCTAAAGGCATCACAGGACGGTCTCAGGTTCCTCTTTCCGACGACAAGGTCGCGCCAGAAGGTGTTCGGTGTGTGGCAGATGTTTGTTCGACGTTAAAACCCCGTTATCATTTCTCCTCCAAGGCCGACTTTTTCTACGAACGAGAGCCATTCTTTCACGTGCCGACAGATGAGAATCCGGATGTGAAATCTTTGACTCGTTTCATCAATATTGCTCCCTATGGAAATACCGCCGGGCAAAAATGGATGTATGCATTTACATATGATCCGAAAGCCCCCATTCCCGACACTGTTCCCACCGGAACCACAGTATCTCCTCTTGCCAGTGTGGCTAAAAAGAGACCTGCTCTGGAAAGTCAAAAGGAAGGCTTCCAACGCTTCTCAAGGGGCGATAATGAAAGACCCCACAAGCGCGCGCGACGACCTCCTCCGGGCCCGGGAGAGTGCTTTTTCTGTCTGTCTAATCCGAACATTGCTACACACATCATTACCTCCATTGGAAATGACGCCTACCTGACTACAGCAAAAGGTCCGCTCACGAAAACGGACACGTACCCGCTTTTAGGCTTTCCTGGCCATATGTTGATCATTCCTCTCATACACTCCCCTACTTTCACATCGATAGCGGATCCCGAGGCGCGAAAGAGCACATATGCTGAGATGCAGCGGTACCGTATTGCGTTAAATGATATGGTCCAGGAGAAAAGCAAAAGCAGTCTGGGATCAGTCACTTGGGAAGTCAGTCGGGGGAATGGTATCCACGTACACTGGCAATACCTTCCCGTTGCCTCAGACCTAATAGCTAAAGGCCTGGTGGAAGCCGCATTCAAAGTCGAAGCTGAAAACCTACAATACCCAAAATTCACATCCTCTTCAAATGACGATGGCGCAAACGAGGTTGGAGATTACTTCCGAGTCTGGATATCGCAACCCGCAACCGAAAATGGAGAGTCGAAGGGTGGCTCAGAAAAGGTTTTGATTCTGCCGCTGACTCCGGACTTCAGATTCGATTTGCAATATGGACGCCGGGTGATGGCGAAGCTGTTACGACTCGAACAGAGAATGGATTGGAGGGAGTGTGGGCAATCGATGGAGGATGAAGTTGCAGATGCTGAGGCTTTCAAGGACGCTTTCAAGAAACATGATTTCTCTCTTGAAGAAGAATAGCATACTGGCTAAAATACGAAGAAATAGAAGAAAATATTATTGGGTTAGTCGAGTTGGCTTTGTCCGGAAGGAAGGAGCGAGCCGTCGGAACTGCCTCAGTCACCAATCTCATAGACTCCTTCCCTAAAAGACGTCTAGCATCTCTCCCGGAACAAACCATTTAATCCATTCTGACTTCGTATCCTTTTCTTCTTCATCCAGCCTGTTAACTAATCATATCATATTGTTGTATGCTTAGACCTCCACTGTCCGAGACTAGTCGACCTTAACCACCCATCACAAAGCTCGACATAGACGCCTTATTCGCTCATTGCATCAACATATCACAGCGGTGATTATCAACAATATCAATAACCGCAACCAATCACTCGCATGAGATATACGGTGTTGACCAGGCTGGAGGAGTCAACTGGTCTGGAACTGTGCGTTTTCTTTATTTCGCTCTACGAAGTATAAAAGCTGACCCGAATCTGGATTTGGAAGAAGGTCGTGTGAATGATTCAATCCTCATCTCTGATGCTTCGCTATATACTACAAACCCGATAAATCACGACTTGAGCCTCGTGCTTCAATTCAACATGGCGAGCTCGAACCAAAGAATTTCTACAACTGCCACCTCTTCCTCCTATTTTTCCCCAGCGACCTGGAGTCGCCCGCAAGTCACTCGTTCTTCATCCTCCAAGTCTGGACGAATTCCAATTTCTGAAACAGCAGCATACTCCTGGCTACGGGTTCAGAAGATAATGGAACTCTCCGTCCAGGTACGTCGGGCAACCCTTCCCCAGGGCGAGAAGCATGTTGCTGATATGGCACGCATACATGCCGCTAGCTATGTTATGTGTCATATCAACCCGGAATACTAACAATAAGGTTCCCGCAGCAGCCTGGATCAGAATCTCTGGACAATCCGATATCCCCCGATGGTCATGTCAATGCTCTGACTCGGATCAATTCCTCGGCTTCGTCATCCGCTACATCGGTTGCGACAAACGACAGCCCGAACTCGATGCACCAAACGGACATGGATACGATTCTCATCGGCAGGACAGATTCATTGACTCATGGAAAGTCAGCACAGCCAATCACAATCCTCGTGGATCGAGTCGAGAAGTAAGGCGATGACGTAGATGACATACGAATGGAACGGATGTGTCTGTTGGTGGCCTAAGTAGGCAAATATCACTCATTTGCACCAATAGCGCAGGCCACCATTTACAACAAACAACTCCATGGAAACTCCATTAACTCAGATACTTTCTCCTCGTCAAGCTGCTTGTTTCTAATTGTTCTGCTTTCTGTTTTTTGCTTCCTTCGTTTTAGGACATGTTCTTCATAACCAAAACCAATCCTACAAAGGGTAAATGGCAATGTATGGTTATCGTATGATTTCGGGTCCAGTAAGAATTTCCAGGTACTATACACACACTTAGTACGGATATGAAGCAGCTTTACTACTTTTATTGATATTATACACCTATACTGCTGTGCCGTTAGCCCTAACCCTTAGGGTTATGGCATGATGAACGGAAGGAGCTATTCTCGTAGGTCTTCGGACTTTCCTCTCGCCAACCTGTCGACTCAATTTCATTCTTCATTTATTGCATCACATCCCAGACAGAAGCAACTCAGTCTTGTCAAAACTCGTATGTCTCTTGATAATTGCGCCCGAGTCACTTATTGTTGACCATTCATGGTTGGTTCGACTCGGACAGGACCCCTTCGCCGCCAGTGATCGTGTCAAAGTGACCCTTGACAGCAACTGAAAATACTCCTCCGACATCCCTCTTTACTCTATTTTGCACAAGATTCAATTTCACTGCTCATAGTCGATAGTGAGGAAATCAATCGGGATTGAATCCCCACGAACAGGATACGATATGTGCATTTTCTTGACGATGTCCGGGATAATGAGGATCATGTACAGCATCAAATCACATGCAAGCCATGTCTGATGGTGTGAATGTGGCTACGAAACCGGGTTATTTTCCGATGGGCCATTCTGAGCCTGAAGTATGACTTAAAAGTCACAAAATGATACAAGCACTGGACCTTATGCTCTCGGCCTTAACGCTCTCTGCGGTATCTAGCATTTTCAGGATAGACAACTTTCCGGCCTTTTCGGCGGCTCTATGAGCACTCCCGTACCGGCCTCCCTGAGCATGGACATTGGCTCCATGTCGCAACAGGATTCCCACAATCTCCTTATTCCCTTGCCATGCTGCAGCTTGCAAAGCATAACCGTATTTACCGGCTTTTGCGTTGACATTCGCCCCAAGGTCCAAAAGCAAACTCACCATTTTCGGATGTCCGCCAATGACAGCGGCCTGGAGCGGGTTGCCATAGTACCCACCATCGTGTGCGTTCACGTCAAACCCTGTACAACGGGAGAAGACACGAACCAGCTCAATGTAGCCGTTCAGTGCTAGGATTTGCATCACATTGCGACAACGACCGTCGTTGAACAGTCTATAGCACGCAGTCAGAATCCTGCCTTTTTGGGGGTGCGTCAAAAAGTTCTGCAAGAACGATCGCTGTGAGACACCAGATGCTTGTGCGGTTTCGGCATGGTAAAATATGTATTTGGACGTGTACGGCAGGAAAGGATAGCTCCTCTGAGCGACGAAAGCATCGTTTTCGATGGGCAGTTGCATGCTCATAAGGTATGCAAAGCAGCATCTTTGCAGGTAGTCGTGGCTTGTACCAACAGGATTACTGCGCAATTTCGAATCTAATGTCCTCAATCTTCCATTACGAAGCAGGAAGTCGTTGACAGACAGGTGGATAAATTGCAATGTGGTCTCCCCTTTCCGCCTCTCGATCAAACCTTTCGAAGAGTGGATGATGCGATTACTAACCTTGTTGCTCGTGATTTCTGAAGTATCCCAGGGACTGATCTCTTTCGGACTTGTTCCAACTTGCACTGCGCAGAATAGCTCGACTGGCTGGATCGGCCGTTTGCTGAAGAGAATCCATTGAATTGCAAGAATGGTTTCGTGCTTGTTATCCATGTCTCTGTTTAGCAGAGTCTGGAAGACCTGTTCAATGTCAGGTGGAAGCTCATCGAGTAGATTCTGCATCGCCTCTGTCTTTCCATGGTTGAACGCGTGGTTGAGCATAGCCACGACCAGAACAACCCACATGAAAATTCCACGTGCTTTGCCGAGAATCTGGGCTTCGACTTTTTCGGTTCTCTCTATCAGTCTATCCCGAAGGTATACTTTGATATCATCGTCGTGCTCCTGTATTTCCTCAACGATCAATTCCAGACACTTTCTTATACTGACTGTAGGATAGTGTCGACTCGAAAGGCAGATGCGTAATTCGATCCCAGCTTGCACAGCATCTGCGCTCAACAACTCGAGAAATGTCACGACATTTTGCACTTCTTTCTCCCCACATTCATCTAAAGCATCAATGAGAAAAATGATGGGTTTAGGATGAGTCCGATTCGCTTCGACAGAAAGATATTCCTCAAGCTCTCCTCTTCCCCAATCCCAATGCCCCTGAATGTGCTTTTTTAGCTTATCTCGAAAGAGAACAAGAAGACGCTCACAAGCAGGTCTATCTTGATCGATTAGTTGATATACCAGTGATCGAAGCATTCCAATTGGAGTTTTTTCGAGATCTGTCCCTCGAGCGTTGAAGAAGTACGCAGCAATGACATGGTCTTTGAAAATTGTCTCCTTTGACTGTTTAAAGATGTACTTCATCAATGTTGATTTTCCTGCTCCAGGCTTGCCCTTGATCCAAAGAATGCCGTTGTTGTTCTGGAGGTCATGACGATTTTGCCAATGCTGGAAATCCGTGTTTTTTAAAACCCATGAGCAAGTGCTTCTATGGGCCACAGAGATGTCCTGATGCCGAGCATCGATGTTACGAAAGCTGAGGGTACGGCCACATTCTGATTAGTGTCAGTTATCAGACGATATTGACCTCAAAACAACGGCTTCCGGAATCTTCGAGGAATGACGTTTGGCAATCTGATCACTCTTACCTTCTTTTTCTATCTCGAAAGGCAGAGAAATGAACGCGGGCCTTGTTCTTTCTATATAGATACTATTCAGCTCGGTATACCTTCTCGGGCGAACAGCTTCACCTACTATTTTTATCAACTGTGATCCAAAAGTCCAACAAAGCCTTCATACAAGCTGCCGCTGCCGCCGCTGCATACGGCTGCCATGTTTTATTCTTGTGACTGTCTGCGTAATCACAAACGCCTTTGATTACTAGACATGGGAAAACGTCCCAGATCCCTGCACTTTCCATTTCGAAGGCTATCACCTCCTCTTCCGTTGCAATCTTATCTCGGTCCTCTCCAGACTTCATCACCATATCTCCAGACGCAATTCGGCCAAAGTGAATCTTTGGTGACGCTACCGACGTAGCATTCTCCGCGATTGATAACCTTTGACGAGATACCAAGCATGCTGGATCGCAGCCTAGCTGCTGGCAAGACATCTTTTGGGCAGCCACGCAAACGGTGCCTTCTGTACAAACTTTGCAATCGCTAGGTTCGTGATGTCGATGTTGGTAGCTAGGGTGGAACAGCTGATCTAACTTGGGGCCAAGATATTTGATTCCTCGAGGCCCAAGTTTCCGACATAACCCTTCAATATTTGTTGCCAACTTGTCATGAAGGAGATTTTTGTTTCGTTGAGTTCTCAGCTTGGCCAGCATTGCTCGAATTTCGGCTCTGGGTGGGCTGAGGTTGTCTTTCGGCGTGTCTCGCCGTACAAATTGGCTTCCTGGAAAACGCCTTCCAAAGTCGTATTCCACCACCCCGTCACTGATTATCACGTCGCCTAAAATAATCTCTTCACCATCGCCACCAATCGGTACTCCTCCGCAAACGCCGACCAGCAAAGCAAGCTTGATACCGAGAAAGCTTATCCGAAAGTGAGCGGCAACACTGGCAGCATTTTTCTTGCCCATGCCCGGCATATAAGCTAGCACGACATAGTGATTGCAAATCAATCCCGTTGTATAGGCGTTGCTATCGGTGGATGATTTGCCATATTTGTCTCCTCCATCGTCCCAGATTTCGTCAAATGCTGCTTCTACGGCACTCGCTTCCGAGGGTAACGCGCATATGATGGCGATCTCGAATTCACTGCGCGACTCGGGTCGCGAGTGCGTTTCATAGGAAGGCGACATTGGAGTCGAGATCTGCTCGTCCAACGCATTCGGCAGCTGGTGCTGGGTTTAGTTTGCCTCTACTGATCATGAGGGGCAAGAAAGAAGCTAACTTCAGGGACAAAAAAAAAGCTCATTCACATATGTTTGATTTGAATGTGAAGTGAGGGGAATGAGGCTGTTTAGACAAGGCTGAGGGGCCAAGGCTGCACAAACCCCGCCACCGTCATACTATCCTGGTCTCAACCTAATTGGTGATGAATGATCAGCCTCATTGTGCTGAAGAAACAGTGGCCGAATTGTAACACATCATTTCATCACACGGCGGCCGGGCCATTCGTGTTCAGCACCCACTCGATTATTTCAAGCATCAAGCATCAAGCATCAGCAGTTAAGATGCGGACTCCCAACCAAGAAATATACAACTGATAGACCGCTCGCAGAATCTCTTAACTCCATCGCCGAACCCTCTTTGCGAAAAAGAGTTCTTCATCTTGCGGCGCAAAGCTCATGCCTAAACGGAAAGGAGTAGGTCAAGCCTGTGCCTTTTGACTCGGTGCCTAGACGGCTGTATGCCAGCCAACGGTTCGCATTGCAGATAACGCATCAGGTACAGATACCGAAGACAAGGCATTGGTCGAGCAGCTCAGCGTCCACAAAACAGCATTGAACCGCCACACTAGGCTACTACATACATATGCGTGCATACGTATGTACCTAACGCTGTAAAGGTGTGCAACTACTTCGGACCCATCCATCCATAGCATACGTAGCCTCTATAGCCCTTGGGCGTGCAAGATCACGGTTATATTGGCTATTGAAGGACTTAGGGAGCCTTACACTGACCATCAATCAATAGTCCATGCATTCATGGATACCTACTTCCTACCAACCAGGGGTATATATAACATATAAGCATAATATAGATACACAAGTCACACCCGAGATCAGTACGTGATCCTCATTGATCCATTCCCGATCCATTTGCATTTGCTATACATTTCCCGCCCATTCATGAACCTATCAAATCCATTACACAAGGGGCCACGCAAGACCTCAAAGAACAAACAACATTGAATCATCTAGGCAAGAGTGTATACGCTGTAACCGGACTAGGAAGAACCAAGTCTGTGACTATGATACCCCAAAAACGCCGTGAAGAAAAAAGCCCCCCTTTAAACGCCAGATTGGGAAGAGAACGAAGAAGGTGGCAACCATCTCGTGAGAAAGCTGTATTTTTAACGCATCACCTTATATCAAACAAGATTATACAGCTCGATACGAATTCGGCGCTGGTCGTCGACCAGCCATCAACAAACTCGGCGGTCGATCCTCTCCACCGGGTGACTGATGATCCGGCTCGTCCAGGAACGAAGTACCCTGATGATGCTGATTAAGCGGAGGCGGCGACGCGATTCGTGGCGAGAACGCTCTATACTGGCCTTGGGGAGCTTGATGGCCCTGTTGCGGCTGTTGTGGTGGTGGTGGGCTTTGGGTTGTTTTCGGGTGGTAATAGTCTGATTGTTGGTGGTCGTATGGAGAGTATCCGTTTGAGGCTGGTGGTGGGCTGCGGGTTTGTGGGTATGGTGGTTGGTGTTGTTGTTGTTGTTGCTGGTGGTCGTAGGGTGAGAAGCCGCCTCCCATGGCTGGTGGGGATCTGGGAGATGAGGCCTGGTTGTATGCGCGGGGTCCGCTGAAGTTGGGTACTTGGACCCTGGGAGGAGGCTGGTTTTCGAAACCTCGATAAGGAGCGGGGGATGTTCGAGACGCATATCCTGCGGCTGCTGGCGGGCCGTATCCAGGAGACTGGGATCCGGGAGAATGAGGAGTCTGGTTGAAGTAATGCGTATCCGCTTGATTGCTTCCGTAATGTCCTTGATCGCCGTGATTGAAATACGCGTCATGTTCACTGAGGTTCCCGCCCATGCCATCGCCCGGGTGTCCTCCATAACCTCCTCCATGTCCATTGGGACTATGTCCGTTGGGAGAGTATCCCTCGTCATACGTTGGCTGGGGACTTGGGTGCGGACTAGGATATGTACCAGGGACCTGATCATACCCACCACGAGACATACCGCGCGACAGCCCTCCAGCTACCGGTGCGGGCGAAACTCGTGGATTGGGATGTGGAGGACTCTTAGCATGGTCCCTAATTCTCTGCAAATTATCCATCTCCACCTCTTCATGCTCGACATGGTTATCCTCTACCCGCCGTGTTTGCGCCTCAGCCCAAGTCGGCATTGGCGGGAGCTCATCTTCATTCACACGCACATGCGCCGCCTTACTCGGCTGCTCAAACGAAGCCGTAGTCGGGCCGCGATATGCAGGCGGCGGTCCAGCGGATAGCGACGATGCTGCGGCAATAGGTTGCCTATATCCAAAATTCATAGGTTCTGGCGGTGGAGGTTGTTGATAGTATGGTTGTTGTTGAGGGGGGTCCGCGTATTTGTTTCCTCCGCGATTGTGTCGAGAGCCCCCGCAGTCGCAACAACTGTAGCAGCAGCCGCAACAGCCTTTGCAGCATTGGTAGCCGCAGCAGAGGCAGCTGACCAAGCAGCCTACTATACCGAGTATAATAATGGAGCCAACGATGATACCGGCAATGACAGGCCATCTATGTATTATCGTCAGTTCTCTGTTAAGCCTTTTAAAAATGTAGATGATACGCACTTGCAGTAAGTTTTGGCCATACAATTATCCCAACTAGAAAATGTCGATTTGACCGAACTGGCTTCATCAGCGACGCTCCGCTCCAGGAGCGACCTGATCATTCTGTCGCGAATTGTTGAGCCCATGGTTGCAGAACTGCGACAGTGAAAAGTCTCGCAAATGCACCGGCCGACAAATATCGGGCGGAAAAATTATACGATCGCGAATAATCTCGATTTGAAACAAAAAAAAGCCAAAATCATATATATAGCGCGACTGGTCTGAGAGTAATCAAACGAATGCGCACCAGATGTTTCGGATAATGAGGCTGTGTCGTGTCTGTGGGTGGTGTAGCGGGAGTCGTGTGCGGCCGGGAAAACGAATTGTTCAATAATATTTCTCGTTCTTTCGCGTTCGGGGTATATATATCTTATAAAGATCGTGAGCGTGAGAATCGTGGAGCGACAGTGTATCGAACGAGAATTGCGACAGCGTTCGAGTCAGTAGCTAGTGTATAGTCTGAGATAACGAGGGAAGGCTGGGGTCGAAATGTTGGCGAGATGAAAATGTTGACTGAGTCCAATTGACTGTGTCACGGCGATGTCTCACAACAATTGACGAAAGGAGAGACAAGAACGACAGAAAAAAAAAGGAAGGGACAGTCCCCCTCGTGAGATGTGGTCGAGGGTTGAAAGAAGGATTGTGTCCTTCCTGGGGTCGGCTGGTTAAAGAAAGAGGAGAGGAGTTCGTGATTGCTCCATAAAAAAGGACATTAGCTTACGTTAGCGCTTGTGGGCTCCCGCTTCTACTACTACAGTTTATCACTGCGATTGACATTCAGAATCTGGTACATCTGATATGACATCCTTATACATTGTACAAGTGTATGTATCCTTCTGGCGACGTCTTGTTTTGACACGAATACAGAACTATCCCGCGTCTTGTCTCTCTGAATTCCTAGACATTGACTCGGGATCTATACAGCTTCGCCTCCGAAGAAAAAGTCTTTAATTGAGATCGCCAGCTAAAAGATCTCCACTCCTCGTGCGTCAACTTTTTCTAGCTAAAATAGATATATGGGGTGCCTATCAAAAACTCAAAGATTTACGTATGTAGGGAGTTGGTATACGGATATATAGTAAAAGATGCTTGTAAGAGTGTGTCGAGCATTATGTACATTGCGGTATTGTGGCCTCGGTACCGATAGGACTGTCGAGTCCCGTCACGTTCGAGACCCAATAGTAGATATATCACGAGTAAGGAGAGCGGTCATAAAAGGTGTATTAATAGCAGAAACCAAATGTATATCAATATATCAACACCGTGACACCAAACAATTCCGGAGAATGAAAAATCAAATGTTCAGAAATCCCTGCACCTGTATATTTTCTCATCATAAGGCCCTCCGCCCGATACCAAGCCTATGCCTCCATGCCCTACTAGCGAATCTAATTCTTAGCGCCTGGTGGTGGTCCCGGAGGCGGCGCGTACACTTGTTCTCCGCCGTGATAAGCGCTTGGAGGTTGCTGTAGTTCAATTCCACTCTCTTGTTGGCCACCGTAGGGACCGGTAGGACCTTGATGCGGTGAATATGGTTGTTGTTGTGGTGCATAGTATCCTTGATTCGGATCTTGTCGTTGATATTGTGGAGGAGGTGCGGGTTGATAATCGCCTTGTCTGTATGGGGGTGGTGCCATCCAGTGTGTTCCGTACATAGGGGTTAGGCCGCGGGCGCGGCGACGGCGAGCATTGAGGCAGCTGCATGAAATCAAATTAGTACATGAACAAAAACTCAGAGTTTGTGTCGATATTTTGGGCAGACTTACGCAAATAGAAAGAAGAAAACGAAAGCAGCTCCTACGATGACTGCAAAAGCCACCCATCGGCCCCAACTATTCCACGAGGAGTAACAGTTGCTATAATTTCCGAAGCCATCATAACTAGAAAAGAGTCATGTCAGTTCGAGTGTCTTTGGGCTGTTATGACATGTCTGACTTACCAGTAATCTCGTTGATTTATGACACCCATGTTGAGAAACTGCCCAGCTGAGACAATATCCTGATCCACCGAATGTGAGAGGGATGCGAGGCAAGATTTCCGTTTGAACGATTAGACAGATATTTGAGCAGTCTATGAAATCGAGAGTGAAGAGATAACAAATAGACAGAGATGGCGCTCAAGGGTAAATCAAGGATAGAAGAAGAAATTATTGTGAGACAAGAAAGAAAGTAAAGAGTGAGATCATACCACGGCCTCTTTAAGGCTCCAAGGAAAGGCTGGCTGGCTTAGCAAAACAGAGTGGCTGAGCTTCTTGGCTGGCAAAGCTTCACGTGTTGCCCAATCCGGACCGGCTGAGTCATCTGCGGCCAATCAGAGATTGTAGCTGCCGTACTTTATACCGTATTGGGAATAGCTGATTAGGAATCACGGTGGGTCTAACAGCGTATTCCGTATCGAATACAGCCAATCAGAGCTCGAATTTTTCTCTATCCGAGGGATCTGATTGGGCGGCGCTGCCGCTGACTATTCCGCTTTGAGTCTTGATGTCTTTCTTTTGTCCTTCCTTTTTGGGATTCTAGCCCTAATTCAGAAGAAAACTACCAATTGTTGAGCGGAAAAGAGTGTATTTCAGTAGCTATACCAACAAACAGCAGCCGACGTGTCTTTCTTGATTGCAATAATGCCTCATTGTCTATCTGTTACCACTCATGTATGTATCCATGCCTGATTCTGGAGGCAAAGTTGAGACACGTTGACGTTTCACGAGTCAGCTGCGCGTCAAGAGCCCACATAAATCTATACGCACGTACCGAGGCACACAAGTTACAGAAAAGAATTGCTCATGTTCAATCATTAATCATTATCATAGGGTATCCAAACATTTAAATCATAGCTGATGTCCGGTCAGCTCAGGTGCAGTTGTGACACGTATTACTCACCCCGAGACTTTGATGACCCAGCCTTCCCATGCTCCGTATTTCAAACGCCTTTAGGACAACATATGTACCATCACTTTTCAGTTTCATGACTGCGAGCCAATAACCCTGAAATCTTCTTCCCCATCTCTTGCGCCTTCGTCTCTCAGAGTGTCGACTGAATCCATACTCATCCACCCCTTCGCGCTAGCTTTTCGACCATAACCATTGTTCTCATTGTTTGGATCCGCATCGACGAATTTCAATTCTTTATACCTGCTCCCACCTTTCTGCGCACAAGGATCTGCGACACTTTCGGTACCACTGCCGGAATTCTTGGTGCCGTAGGCTGATATCTTGCTCTTTGCTGATGATACGAGAGGTTTGTAAGTCGGGAGACAGGCCGAGACAATGGCGATGCCGGCATGGATATTGAGCCAAAAGGCGTCTTTGTCAAGTTGTAGTGCGCCGGGGCCGCGGTAGCAGATGACGATGCGGATGATGCCGGTGATGATTACACTGCAGATACTCACGTCTTAGCCTATACATGCCATCCAGAGTGCGGATGAATGAGATAAGGCGATATACCAGCTTCCAAGCATAAAAATCCCGCACACACTCAGCCTCCGCCTCAACGAAAACTGCAACATCAACACCTCACTGATCGGTAACAAAAGCATACACACCTCAAACACCAACTCCGTAACCATCAACACAATCCAATAAGTGCCGAATTTGATACACATTGGCGTCAAAGATTCCCGGTATGATGATGGCGGGTTGCACACCCATATCTCGACGAGGGCGCCGGGAATCGCCCAGATGATTTGTAGGATGATGAGTAAAAGGCATAACGAAGCGACACGCTTGAACCAACCTGTATCAAAAATGCGGCGGTAGAGGAGGAGGATGGAGATATTGGTTAGAGCGATTGCTGGGTAGTAGAATATGCCGTAGATATACATGTACTACTCATTCGGTTCTTAGTATCCCTAGCTATTTGACAGTTTCAATTTTCTAATGTTTGAACCTACTTTAGCATAAGTCCGATAATTCGGGTCTTCGGTCCCATTTTTGACGTGCAACAGCGCTTTGGCTCCTACCAGATTGAATCTCAGTTAGTATGCGACGAAATCAGGTAGCATCATAGAACCCACCTGTCATCTCCAATCCCTCACAGAGTACAAACATAACCAATGCAGCCAATATAGTCCAATCATCCCATCCAAGTTGTGCCCTTTTGATACGTCGCGCCACAAATCGGAGGATAACCGCCAACACACTCAACGCCGTGAATACGGAGCCTGTGGCCAGGATAGCGGGCACCTGGCTGTCGTTCACGGCCGTCATGATTGTGCTTGTCGCATGTAAATATACTATCCAATAGATTAACAAGTCGACAAACGGATGGTTATAGCCAAGGCGTAAGATTATGCCATCATGGGAGCATTGGCCTTAGGCACATCGAGTGTAGAGGATAGAGTTGTTGTCGTAATCAAGAACACAAACGATACTCACCCATAACTGAAAATAAGATAAAAACGAACAAATCCCCGCGGTCGTCATGGACCAACCTGATCTACAAGTCATATTAAGACCATGACATGACGAGCCGACGAAAAAAGGCGGAGGAGCATCAAGGGCTGTCGGCTTAATCAGTGGTTGTACTACGTACGCCGCATACAATTCAAATTCAATTCCTCAGGGCGGACACTGGTGCCGCTTGTGTCATTCGTCACTCTATCACGCACCATAAACACGACTACGAGCCAAAAAGCCAAAGGATCGGCGGCAACTAGAGCGTATTCCAGCCCCCAAGCCAAGCGTAATCTGTAGAAAAGGAGGGCGCTACGCCCGCTACAGCTTGGCGACCAATTGGTTTACCGTGCTGTGCAGGGTGGCGTTTGTAAGCGTTTACTTTATTAAGTTCATGGTAATCTTATAAGGCTTTAGCGCCACCTATCGACTTCCTCAAGAGGTATTAGCGTGGATATTCTATCGTATCGCGGATCCGCGGTCCGCGCATACATATCCATGGGTACATAAGCACATCGGTATGCCTTTAGCCCATAGGCACCATTCGCCCGTCACTGACGACCAACTAACCTTCGGTTCGTTAGGTACAGATCTCTATGCAACCCCCCCTCAAACAGCAGTCTCAATACCACCAACCCATTCCTCCAACAACGCAACAATCTCATCCGGCTTCTCACTCGGAATCCAATGACTACAAGCAAGCTGCTCAATACGACCGTTTTTGAGATACTTCTCAAACCCGGATTTCTGAAAAGCCGCATGACAGACATAATCGTATTCGGCTGTGACCAGTAACGCAGGGATGTCGAGGTTTTTGCTCTCCTCCGTTGTTAGTTTGGAGTAGAATGGTTCGTCGATGCCGCGGATGTATGATTTGTACCTTTGATAGAGATTAGTTACACTTTCGCTCTTGTAAAGTTTGGTGTAGAAAAATGATACCAGTTTAGTGGTCCCGTATATCCCCCCTTCTTGAAAATCCGTATATGAGCCTCATTCTCCTCTTGAGTCATCCAAGACGGTGGAGGCGCGACCCGACCAGTACTCAACCATTCTTTAGCAGCACCTGCAGGGCCCATATAAATCTTCCAATCTTCGGGAGTGGTCGAATACAGTAGCGACGTTAGAGATGGCGCATTCGCGTCTACTATTGCAGTGGCACCATCCTCATTGAAGAATTTCATGTATCCGTAACATTGATGTCCGAAATATTGCTCGGAGAGGGAGTTGAGAACGTCAGTCTGAAAGGGGCCTGGTGGAGCGTAGCCGACTGCTAGGAAGGCGATGGCAGAGAAGTACGTTGGATGAGCCAGAGCAGTCATGGAGAGGAGTACAGAGCCCCTTCAATCTGTCAGCACCCCATTCCGGCAAAAACGGAAAGAAGAGACAAACCAGTCATGTCCAACACCAATAACCTTCCTCAACCCTTCACACTCCAAAATCTCAATAATCTGATCCGCCATCCGTTTATGTGAATACGCTTCTACTTCCACCGGTTTGTCGGTATCGCCATACCCCAACAAATCAGGCGCAACAATGCCATAACCTTTCTCCTTCAGCCTCGGGACCATATGTCGCCATTCGAAACTTGAGCTTGGGAAGCCGTGGAGCAGTAGGAAGGTGGGATTTGTTGGTGTTGCGGCTGGGATGCGAATGTAGGCGTATGTTGTGCCGTCGGATGTGGTGGTGGTTTTGCTGACGTCGGGGTAGAGTTGGAGGGCCATTTTGTTCGAATTTACTGTTTGGATGTTGTCACGATTATACACTTCATGAAACTAATTGATGATTTATACCCTTGGACGTAGTTGATCAATCCTAGGACGGCATCAATTGGGATATGGTTCGGTATTTATATCTATTTCGGTGGAGTTATTTGCGTGCAGTGCTCCAGGCGGTGAAATGCACCTTTCCATCCAGATGTCATATACCGTATGGACTCACCAATCAATGTAAGCATTAATATGTGGGTTACTATACAAAGGAAATCGAATAAAGCAACCATGCCCACCGCATAAAATGTTGTCGATTGGGGGCCGATGTCATCCGATTCATGTATTTGGATTCTGCGGTTTATAAATTGGCCTGAGAAATTACAAATTATCAGATCATTAACAAATGCTATAGCAGAGATATCTGATTGTAGTATCGTCAGTCAGAAAGAGGATGAGGCTTACCAATATCTGCCAGTCTGTAGTCCCAAGTCTCTGCAGTCTGCACATATACATTAAACCTGCTTTGTGACCTCGAAACGAACAGAGGTATTATGCAGATAGGCCCCACTGGAAAGAGTAACATGGGAAATTTTCCCAAATTGGAAATTTAGGGCATTTCCACGATTCGTGCCTGAGGCACCAAGATTCTGTGTTCGAGGGGTTTATAGGTTCAAGGTTGAAAGTGGGCAATTAAACTGTGAACCTTGGAACTATCATAGGATCATCGGTTGACATGCTGGTGCGGTGGGAATAGATTTAGTGTGATTAAGTATTCTGCAAGACGCAGATGCCCCCTAGTCCAAGTAGGTCATAAACGAATCATGAGAGCTTTAAGCTTGGTTTCCCTAAAAGACTACTTAGCATAATAGACGATCTATATCTATAAGATACACCAAATAAGCCTTCTGCAAGCCCTCCTGGTCATCTGCTTGATGACGGCCGATAGTCTCCCAGGTCTCATTAACAAACACTTTTACTGCCCTACGGAGGAAAACGAGAAAACAGCACCGCAAGCATTCTAACGACAGCAACAGCCTTCAGATGGATATTCTAGGGTCAGGAAAACGGGGTTTTTTTTTTTCGACTTCGGAGTAGGCAGTGTGCAATGTGCGCGCATACGAACAGATAGGGGTAGACTTATGGCGTTGCAGAAAAAGGTACTACCATATGCTATTCCCACCGCCACGAGACTAGAAAACCTAAATAGATCTCTTTGCTACATGTAGAAGAGATTTCATTAACTAGCTTTCTTGAAATCCGAGTCGGTTCTCAAATAGTTCCAATCTATCCATATATACTTCAGTAGAAAAGTCTCAGTCTAATCGATGATCGTTCATCAAAACGCGAAGTGCGTAGGCATCAAATCAAGGTCAGGTTAGATGTTACAGCAAACCCAGGCGCCTCCAGACAAAGTTCATTCCACTGATAAGACTTGTCAGGGCAACATACGTGATCAACACACCGTATCCACTACCATAACCCCCAATCGTCTGTCCCTGCCACGGTAGATTGCGGATGAGCGCATCGCTGAGCGGTCCAGATATAACATTACCAATTCCCCTGCCTATGCACAGATGACCGTAAACCATCATGGGATCAATATAGCCAAACCCTGCGTCTTCACTTTTCTGGGAGATTTCTCGCATAATGCCAGGCCACGTCGATGTCCAGCGCCCGGCGAATATCCCGTACAGCACACAAAACACATATAGGACGGAGATGCTTTCAGAGAGGCCCAAAACAGCAAAACGGGCGCGGTCGTGCCCACGGCCGAGATGATATACAGGTCATGACATTGAGTTTGTCGACTGGTAGGCCCATTACAATACTGCTAATCATCGTGGATATATTGATGAGAATGAGTGTCAATGAGGATAGGGAAGCCGGAGCGTGGAAGATGGTCCGGGCGTAGGTCGGTAAGTAGATACTTGGGAGGAAAAAAACCCGCGGCTTGTATAGCATTGGCTAGTTGGTGGAAAACCAAAAGCTTGAACATAATATACCGAATATTGAACAATCGCACGCGGGCATGAGCAGAGTATCGCAATCGGGGCTTGACCCAAAAGGCCAAGGGGACGGACGATGCAAAGACGATACCCGCATATATCCTCATTGTTGTTCGAAACCCACATCGACTGAGAAGAGCATCGAGAACTAAGGGAAGGATGACCCCTCCAAATCCACATGCACTCCAGACTATCCCATAAGCCAAGCCCTTACGTCGTATGAACCATTCGTTGATGTACAAGACACAAGGGCCGTTAGATATGCGACCACTGGCTCCGAAAAGAAAGCCCTGTACTGCAATAAGTTGGGACACATTGTCGCAACAGGAGCAGATTATCAAGGCCAAGGATGAAAGAACCAGCCTGGCGAAGGTAAAATATCGAGCCCAATGAGGATAAAGGCGGCATACTGCAAGTACAAACGGCGTTCCCACGTAAATTGTTGCCTAAAAGGGGCCTTAATTCAATGGTTCCTCATCATCACACAGGAAAGGGATGTCGCAATAGAAGGATGGCTTTTTCTCACCATCATGGTCGTCCCGATCACGGCTATATAGCTCGACTTTTCAAAAGGCTCGTGTGTGCCGTAATAATCTCTGAAAACTCCGAAAGAGAAGCCAAACCCTCATTTTCTCCTTGATGAGCCGCAGAAGTGATGAAGAATGTTTGGCCAAAGAACATACCGTAGATCAAAAATTGAACAGCCCAACAAGCAGACAAGAAAAACCACGCCTCTTTCCCTCGATCCGCAGGTGCCACAGCGTCTTCGAAATTTGGAGCATATGTAGTTGGAAGAATTTCAGAGCATGCAGCCTGATTATGCTGTTGCTCGACTTTTTCGCTCGACGATTTCGGACTGCTATTGTCGACATTGTCTAATGCTTGACTCATTCTGTTACAGTCCTGATCTGCGGGCAAAAAGCACTGCTACCCGACTTCATCCATAATATCCAGTAAATAAATGCAGAGCATACAGGGATCATATTCCGTTGAGGGGTCAGGCCTTTTTCTTTGTTCTCGGGCCTAGATCGCTTGTAATTATAAAGCTGTAAGTACATATGTTCGGCGTACATACCATATACCCGGACTCTAGAAGACCCTTCTCCTCGTTCACGGCATCCGTTTACTTCTAAGTAATAGGAATAGGATAAGAATGAAACTTTTACTGTATGTTTTGCTCAAGACGTAATGGGCTCCTCCCTGCAAAAATATTGATAATATATGGTATCTCCCGGCGATCATCACAGGATGGTTCATGATGAAGTTGCCTGGAGTAAATGAATCCAGCAAGTTCTAACTAGTACAAAGTATTAATGGCCGGGTAAGCGGCACATCCCTTAACTGAGAAACTTGGACTGTGCATAAACATATACTATATGTACGGAGGTGTGAGCCATGAGTCAATACACACAGATATTGGTGTTTTCATGCTCATTTCAACCGAGTATAATCTAGCGGTAAGCTTCCAGAAGGGCAAGTAAGAGAGCTTCAAACAACTAACTAGCTGTATTTAGTTGTGATAAGCATTTATAGTGTGCTCTAGCATGCATTAGCCTATAGTATTCCTATTCTTTGCTCCGCGTTTACTTGCAGCAGCTACCTGGATATGAGGGAGATTATTGTCCGATGGGATAGATACGCCATAGAGCGTTCGATGGATCCATCTTAGAAACTGTATGGCGACGTTCAACCTATTGCTCATGAACATGTCTGTGACATGCTATAACTCTCCTACAATCTGCATATTCTATATTCTAGGATTCCCCGGTCCTACCTAGGTATCTACTAGTCTTCAAAGGCTCATATATCATGTGTTGAAATATCTATCTGGTACTACGGTCATAAAAAGGGATAATCAGCAGTATTAATGACCGGATAAATACATTGAAGTGCCATGGGTGTCCAAGAGGGTACTTAATTTCGGCGATAGATGTCATAAAAGTATCTTTTTCCCAAATCTAGAAACGTAGAGATTTAGCAATTAGATTCTTAACACGAAACCTGCGGTTCTCCCACATATAGGACAGAATTATCAGATAGGTGACAACGATACTAGCCGCATACAGACACAAAATCCTCAGCCAACGCCCGTGTATAACGCAGCGCATCGTCAGCTTGAAAGAGATTGACACCCGCGAGACAGCCGAGATTATTACCGATCACCACAAGAGCCGGGCTGACTGAGCGATGGGTAGATGACGTAGCATTGATATTGAACCAGGCATCGTTGAGTACTTGTCCAAGAGAGCCGGCTGAGGATAAAAGATCAAACCAGCGTAGCGAAGTGGCAATCGGATGATCGAAGATGAGCGTCGAGTCCACCAACTTATCGAGCCATCAGCCAGCTTAGCCTAGCTAGAAGATCCGAATTTATCCAATCAATCAATTTGTGATTTTGTACAATGTACTGCCCATCATCTAGACCAGCCGCCTGAACAGGACCTGGAAGTGCCCTCACAGCAGCGGCTGCTGGATGGAATCTACATGATCAACAACTACTGATTTCTGATGGCCAGTCTGTGCAATGGGGGGAAGATATCCGTCAGCAGTCAAGGATGCATGGAATGAGATGCATGAATCCAAAAATAAAAACGAGCGGGTCGACTCATCTCACCGTCAGCAATCAAGCCCTAAGAACCGCAATTGACCAGACGACACTTGGGAGCGAATAATAAAAGGTGACGTCGAATGCAGCAAGATAAAAGTATGTATTCTGACACTTGATTCGATCATTCTGACCTAAAATTAGGTCCATTGACCTGGCTGGATAGTCCTTGCGTTGGCTTCTTTGCTAGAACGTTACATATGTACCTTGCAGGAGGCCTGCCGCATTGTACTGTGATCCAACTAGGTGGACATCAACCAGCTCAAAAACATCCTAACTGGGAACAGAACTGGACTGTCAATATATCCAACCTAGAACCCCTCACAGTGTTAGATACAAGCCTACGTTCTGCTTTCATTGAATAATTGAATAGAAATGGTTCAGGAAAGCTACACATGTTCGCAAATATTTCAGGTCAATAAATATGGGAATTTTTGCAATTATAGCCAAACGTCCGGTGAAAAATGTCCCCCGAGATTTCCCAAGTGCGCCATTGAACATTGTGGCACAACTGGCCAGTATTAGTAAAGGCCATACTAGACAGCATCAAATGTGAGTCATACTTGAAAACCGAAGCGTCCTGCCCCCTCAATCCATATTATAAAGGTCCAAGTCTCGTTTTCTGAGAAACTGGCCACACAACGCAACATAGCTTGTTACAATCTCCGCCACAAAGGACTCCGACAAGTCCGCATAAATCCGCAGCTGTTTTCGGGTCGGCGCCAACATTTCACTGTAACGGCCGACCTCCCAAGACTCCGATAATGTTGGCAGGGGTACATACACCATTGCTACAAGTCTGTCGTAGCAATCGAGAAGAACAAGACGATTCTTACACTTGGGCCAGGCTAATTCGCGGGCATCAGTGGCTATTCTGGTAGTCCATAGGAGATAGCCCTGACTACTCCTCCACAGGAAATACGGAAGCTCTGACTTGTAGCATCCCTCTTCCAAGGATATGCGCGTCCCAACGAAGGAAGAGATCGGCTGTCTGTCGTGGCTTGTCTTAGCAAGCGACTTTTTTTCCAACTCGAATCTCTGCTCAGCCGACGGCGACTTCGGCATGTTCAGATTCGATGCCAGAACAGCATGTGGCGGGGGGAAATATAGCACCACATCCCACGACGACTGCACCACCTGCACTAGACCCGCAACTTGCAGACTGGAAGTCTTTACACGCATTGATGCATATTCAGCCATCCAGATCGTTGGAAATATTAGCTCGGTACCATCTCGCCTAGGTGTACGGGGCCAGCAGACTGCAGCCTTAAACTTCCCGTCCAAGTCGAAATCCGGATAATCTATGCTGTAAATGTTCCTCCTGTTGCTCTCATCCCACAAACCCACTGGCATGCATGTCTTGGTGTCGGAGACAATCCAGTAAACAACACTGGGAACTTCGCTCTTATATCGCTCCTTCCATTGAGCGAAGTCTGTTTTTATGACGAGATCGTTATCCAGAGGAAACGGCGATGGCGCCGTCATAACTTTGCTGCTAGCTTCCGGATGCGTCAATGCATCAATCTCATCCTTCTGCAAGAAATGGCGTTGGCGAGATGCATCGTAGGTAAGGAGGCGAAGACCGCAGTGGCCGCAGTAGTGGACAAACCAACGTGAACTAATTCAGATGGTTAAAAAGTTCGACCTGGGTGTGCTAACGTAAGGTGAGCGTTAGGAGCTGATTTTTACGTACCTAAAAGTTGACTTCTGGCGGATTTGGATAGTTTCCTTCGTGCTTCCGCATGACGGACATAGCACCGTTTGCGGTTTGCGACTGAGGTCCCAGTATTGACAAGCAGACATGGCTAGCGGTTAGGTAGGGATCTTGGGAAAATTCATTACACAGTTCATGAACAGCGATGCATTCAACCGTGTCATAGTTAAGTGAGATATCACGGCTGTAACCAAATACCGTCCCTTAGCACCTTGTGCACGGTCCACCGTCGTGCACGATTATGACCATTTACAATATCTACGGTTTGAAGCTTTACAACAGCATACAACAAGAAAATATATTAAACATTATGGTGTAGTAGTAAATCGAACATAAGGAATCTAGTAAGCATATTTTTAGTTAGCGAAAACGTACGGGGAGGCGGATTGGGCGGCCTCGGCGGTTTGTGTGAATAACTTCCTCAATAACTTCCTCATGAGGCGTAGGAGGGTTCTTTGTAGGTGATTGCTGTGATTTTTGGTGCTTTTGCTTCCTGCGAGGCTTTGGAGTAGCTAGAACGTCTTTTTGAAGCTATAAATCAGCGGCCTTAGCCAGTTTTTGCTCCGCTCTGAGGCGCTCTTTTTCTACAGCTTCTTATTGCCGTTATTCTCGCTGTTGTTAGCAGATTTGAGCCTTTTCAACTCTTTCTTTCTCTTTAGCTGCCTTTGCGAGCCTTTATTGAAGCTTTATATCATCTTTACGGGCTTGATCCTGCACAGCTTCCTCATCTTTTTGACATAATAGATCCCGAGCGCTCTGAATCTTTTGAGGGCTCTAAAAAATAGCACCTCCATTATTTTCCAAAGGCATATCCAATAATAATGGCTTCTTCTTGTTGGTATGTTTTTGAACATTTATAATAGTCCTTTCAAGGCCCTTACAATATTCTTTAAAAAGAATAAGATATGTAGAAAACGCATACATGGTATTCTTGATCTTTTTTGCCTTTTTGTTGTAAGAATCATTGATAATCTCCTCCATTACTGCTCTCATTGAGCGCCAGTCTTTTGCTTCAAAAATTGAAGCTGCAGACTTACTGGATTAGGGCCTGCTATTCAGTTTTTTAATAAATTTGTATATAACAATATCAGGATCAAAAGGGCTCAATCCAGTGCTTCGGAAGCCAGATTTGATATTACGCTCAGTAAAGGCCTTGCCCTAAGCCTTCCAAAAGAGGCCAAAAAAGTCACGTTTCCAGAGACAGGTGAAGCCTTTACTCTCATACATAAATTGATCAAGAGCTACACCATAGTAGTAAGAAAGAGGCCCGAATAAAGCAATATTAAGAGACTGTAAAGTATGCGTTGCATAAGCCGGAAATTAAGCTAATAAGATTCAATTTTGATCATAATAGTCAAGAAATTTCATATTGATATGAGAGCTATGGCCATCAAGGATAAGAAGCCTCCATCCCCGGCTTGCTTTATGCTTGGTCTCTCAATCAAATATAGATTTTAACCACTCCAAATCAAGCTCATTATTGGTCCAACCTATTTCTGAAGATGCAAAGAAGCAGGCATATTCTTTAGGATCAAAATCTTCAACCTATGAGCTTTGAATAAGGCCTGTTTTTACCATATAAATAAGACCTGGAGATAGCACTGTCCCATTAGCACAAATACAACCAATTATTATAATCCACTCTCGATTACCATCTTAAAGATGTTGCCTTTGCTTTCCTTGCTCGTACGCGCTCCGAGAGAAGATTCTTTTGCGTTTTTTTGATACTCCAATCATGAAGCCTTTTTCGTCCATATTGTATATCTGATCCGGCTGAAGGTTATATTTCTTGATTTTAGCACATAGATTGGCAAAATATTTCTCATATCTTGATGCCGAATCAGCCTGTTGCCGGTCAATATCGAGACCAGTTGAAAATTGATATATAAGCTCATCTGAATGCTTCTTGAGCCAGCGGCTAGGCCAACTTTTATTGGGCTCAACCCCAGTAATATCCTTTGCTAGATTTGCAAGAGTTTGCCGCGTAGGAGGCAGGCCTCGCTCTGTAAGCTGATTAACCCATTTTACAAGCGTATTCGATTGCTCGTTGTTGAGTAATTGTTGATTGTTATATCCGGCTTCTTTTGAGCGTGTAACTCCGTTGAAACGCCTCGATAGCGTTGAGCGATTAACACCATATTTTTCTACAATTTTTGTAATATTGATATTTTCTTCTTGTTTCAAGGAGCGTAATTCTTCAAGTGCGAGATCAATTGGAGCCATATTGAGGTAGTTGACGCGCTTTCAAATATTGTCTATTTTCGCGTTTTTGAAGTATACCGTGCACGACGTTGGACCGTGCACAAGGTGCTAAGGGACGGTAGTGTGCACAGCCCCGGCATAAGGTTTGGTTAATGCATCGCCTCGTTCGCTGAACATTTAGACATGACCTATTCGCAGCCTTTTCTGTGCCACGGGCTGGAGCTGGAGCTTGACACTCGATCGGGAGTTTATCTGCAAGCAAACAAAGTAATTAAAGCAGCGGTGCTGGGCGCCTATCACCGCACAAATAGGTTGCGTATACGCTACCTAGGTACTATGGAGGTGATCAATTGCCAATTTGGTGATCATCTCACGCGCAGTTCGTACCTAAGTAATATCGATCAACCTGAAACTCAATAATCGCTACGACAAGCATCGTATAAATATGATCCGGGTGTATACCTCGGAAGATTGTACCTAGTACTTGTAGAAACTCCGGCACTGATCAATGTCAAGCACCACAAAACCCATAAAAGATCATCCACAACCCGGTAGTAATTCTGATTTCCATGTATATCGCCCCAACCCTTATGAATTACATGCATGCATGCAAGACATACACAACTTGATAGAACTAAGTTGGGGTAAATCTAGGATGTACAATCGATAGGCTCCCAACACTGCCAACGCATCACTTGGTCCGTGTGTCTACCTCTCCCTCTAACTCCATGTATGAATTGCCAACACATCATGTTTTTTGTTAACAAATTAGAGGTCATTACTGGCAGTGGCTACATATGTATGCATGTAGGTGTACTAGGTGAAGATTTGTGGTGGATCTGCCATGATTAAGCAGCGTTCATGTATGATGAGTTGGCAATCGGATGATGGGATCACATTGCTAGCTAGCTTGCCATGCAAGAGGTTATATTTTGAGAGGGTGCCCGAGTGGTGGATCTGGTAGATTTTATAAAGTGTTCGTCTCTTGTCTCCTTCATTCGACACTCATTTCTAATGCGGAATTGTTTATTTTTGTGCTTTGCAAGAATGAGGGTATACAGTTGACCCATGCATGCCGCTCTCGAGGTTTTTCTTACTATCTCTTTTTTTTTTACGACACTATTAGGACAATTGTTCAGATTGTGCGATCGCTAATAGAAGCTCCATATATTAACCCCAAAGAAGATGAAGAAATACCGAATGTCACGAAACAACAAAATCAAAGCGCATGATGAACAAAGCAAAGGACGCAGACAAAAGTCGAGAAAACAGAACCGCCATCGCTGGCGCGCAGGTATCGCTGCATGAGTCTTGACATGAATAAAAAAGAAGAGATACACAGATCGTTACTCATTAAGTCGTTGAACAGACAATCCTTATCAGACGTCGATTGATGACTACCTATTCGCGCGCGCAATCAACCAATGCAACACCGCATCCAGATTCGTCTCCTCCTTTGCACTGATTCCATAACAACTTACTTCGCGACGCACAATGGACTTGAGATCCATCTCTTCAATCAGCTCGTCGACAGACAGCTTGTTGGGTAGGTCGGACTTGTTGCCCAGTACCAAAAGGGGGATGCCGTCTAGACTTGGTTTGTCTAGGAGGTCGTGCAGTTCTTCTGTTGCGACGGGTAGGGCTGCGTGGTCGGCAGCGTCGACGATGTATCTGTTCATGTTAATCAAGGAAACATTCTACCTGTGAGTACGTTGTGTGGCTTACACTATAGCGTTTACCCCACGACAATATCGTTCCCACATCGGTCGGAATCGAGGTTGACCTCCCAAATCCCAACTACAACAATGTCAGCACTTTTACTATCGGACGACGCTAGAGAATGCAACGAGACAAACCATTTCAATGTCACATGGCCCTTCTGGACCTTTTTGGTGTTAAAGCCAATAGTGGGTATGGAACTGCAAGGGTGATCAACGCGTTAGTTCGTGAGGGGTCCGGGTTCAAAGTTCACCTTGTGACCGGTTTCAATGTCCACTGTCACGGGCACACTCGGATTGGCTGGAACGGGGACTTACTCGATTGTGAATTCTCCTCCCTATGAATGATGTGAGTAGAGTTTAATAGAACAGCAAACACAAGTGGGGGGGAAGACGTACAGCTAAAACACGAAGCAACGACGACTTGCCGGCGTTCTGGAGACCAATCATGGTGACATCCATTTCAGTGGCCCTACAGAGAAGAAAGACGAACGGTCATTAGCCGGTTGGTCAATAGGCATAGCGAGTTGACTTTGCTCTGGTTCGTGCGGGTCATGGGTCGACCCGGATCCAGTTGAAGCCATCGGCGCCATCTCCGCGAGAGGATCCATTTTATTTCTAGATGCTCGAAAGAGCTGGTGACGTGATGGACAGACACAGACTTACCAAAACATGCGCAACAGCCAGTCATAGATGGTTCGAAAGATGCCGGCCATGATGGAGAATTTGGGAGCGGTCAGAAAAAGCGAGACGGTAAGACGAAAGAAAAGAATGAACGACTAGTAGGAACGATAATATCCCCAAGAAGATGCAATCCGAGGTAAGCAGTGATAGTATGGTCGATATCGCTGTAACTGGTCGTTCGAGATTCGGCAAAATCGCAATCTTTGATGTAACCAAGACTGACTTTCTTTTCTTCCCCCCTCCATCGGCTGACCAGCAGGTCCGAGTTGAGTGCGGTCGATAGTGAATGAATGAACCGAGTAGAATTATCGGTTATTGATTATTGATTAAGTACGTAGTGCTGTTGTATGGCGTAGTAGCCTAGTAGTAGGTCGCTGAGTAAGTTGGTGGAGGAAGGAAAGTCTTTGGTTGAATGAAATCGGCCAAGTGGGGTGGCTGCCTTTCCTTTTAGGCCTCAACGCCGGCTTTCTCCATTCAACATATTTTATATTCTATATTTTTATTGTTCCTACACTTTCTAGAAAATACATTGTCCCATTACAGAAAAAGTGGCACATTCCTTCTCATCCAAGTCAACCTGTGGAAAATTCTCAACGCGCACATGACCCATCGGACAACAACCTGGATGCCTTGATTAGTGCTACTCTACTAGCTAGTACGGTAGTTTATCGTTAATCATTTTGCTATGATCCTATGGAGAATCTGATTGATTTTTGGATTATATTGGATTATAAAATGGGTCATTTTATTGTACGCCGATTGGCTATCTGGCTGTCTGCCTGGGCTATTGATATGTTTATCCAGACGCTAGTCACTAAGAGGATATGCACGACATCACATTGGTTTTTAGTACCTCGCACAGACTATATAGTCGAGTTACGGTGTATGTGTAGTATAATACTATATAGGCAGTTGGATGAACTGGTGATTCTGCCTTGTAGCCTAGGATTATATTGTGCAAGGTACATCGGGATTAAACAGGCTGCAGGGCACCGACTATGGTAAGAAAGTTTGTGTAATACCATCCACTCATATTGTCTTATTCATATCTGCAATCTTCACTACCTATGCCATCGCATCATTTCATACCTTATCCTTCTTGTCAACTTTGCATCTTGGCGATCTTGCTGACTGGTCAACGCTTGTCAACCCGAATTGACAGCTTAAACGTAGGTAACAACAACCTCAGATGAGCTTGGAACAGAAACAGAGGTCAGAACCTGACCATTCTGTTCAAGATCAATCAAATCAGCACCATCAGTGCCAACGGATTCACCGTTGGAAAGACCAGCCGAGGCAGAAGTGAAGGTGACCGATCCAAAGTTGTCAAGAGTAACCAAGCTACCACCAGATTCATAGTCCTCAACAATCCACTCAGCATTCTGACCCCCGAGAGCAGAGGAAGAGTCAGGTGCAGTCAAGCGGTGGTTGACGGTCTGGCCGGTGCTCAAATTCTCGATGGTGGCGGTTCCAGAAGTGCTGGAGCTGGCCACAACTGAAACAGCAATGGTGTCTCCGGCGTTGATGTCGATGCCAGAAAAGTCGTGAGCATAATCAGGGTACCACTCGTACCAGGCATCAAAGGAGGCAGCACCGCTGGAGTCGACGCTGAAGTCAATGCCGGTCTGGAGGATGGCAGCACTATAAGTGTCGCCGTCAATACCGACCCAGGCAGAGGATGAGCCTGCTTGCCCGTTAACGGCCTGAGGGGTCGGGACGGTGAACTGAGCAGACACGGAAGTGAAAGTGGTGCCGGATGGAGGTGAAGTCAACACGGCGCCGGACCAGTTGGAGGAATAGTCAACATGGGTATTGTTGGTTTGCTTGGGGTGCGACAGACGGTTACGCCCAGCGACACGAGCAGCAAGGCCGTGGCCCGAGGGTGCAGCGAAGGCACCAGCTGCGAAGAGAGCAACGGTGGTAGCAGTGAACTTCATGTTTGCGTTTCAAGGCTAACAAGAGGTCTGATATAGATATGAAGAAAGTCTGGATGGCAGATGAGGAAGTGTTGTGATTGTGTTGATGAGAAAGTCTCATCGCATGGCTACAACCCACCTTTATATACCTCACTGCGTCCCTACAAGACCGAAAACATCCAGGATGTGATTTGCAATTCAACACTAGAAGTGCGAATGGTTACATCGACAGATATCAGATATTTGCCAGCACGTCTTCCAGTTACCGAATGTGTAAATCACAGGCGACCAGGTCACAACGAGGAATTGGATTGGTTGTCATCTCGACTTCTCCTTGTCGCATTCGACCAAACGCTATTCGATACCATTGTTGGATCACTTTGTTTTGTATCCATGCAGAAAAATTCATGGATGTGATATTGTTCAGGTGTGTCGAATATGGGATCAGATGTCGCATTGGGTAGGCCTTGAGCTGGCATTTCCGGGGTCTGCTCACACTCCTATACCTGGTAATTCGATAAAGAGTCTTCTGATAGGTCGTGGATGCATCGACGAAATAAAATCAATATCAGGCGCCATCACATATTGAGCGAAAGGTGTCAAACATCTCGTCAGCCCGAGCATTTTATTGGAGGGTCACGATCTCTGAATCAGTCACCATCATTTTGTCTGATATTTCTAGTCTGTACAAGGTAAGTGATCAACCTCAAAAACAAGCTTAAGCATTGTCAGCACCGCTAGACCTCTAAAATGGCGTCATTAACTAGTGTTAGCTTTAGTCTCGATGGGTGGCTTTCCAGGAGACAATAGAATGATCGACATAAAAGATGTGCTGGATGTAACGCTTGGTGCCATCATCTGGATATGTTCGCATTTTCATGCGGATCCAAGTCATTCGATCAACTGTGGTTGTTCAAGTTGAAGAAAAGAAGTCATGTGTACTTAGGTAGTGGTGGGTGTACAGTGTTCGTCTGAACCATTGATGGGTGGCTGAAGTTAAGCATATTTCAGAAGCGCCACGACAACGACTTGGCATTTTTCAATATACCGAGCAATCCTCAATCTATATGCAAACAATATAAAGGGACACTAAATATTTTGAAGATGAAGAGGATGTGCAAAGTAAACAAATCAAAAAAGAAAGACCGGCTGACAAATAGAGGGTTGTATCACGTGAGGGTCGTGATATTATTGGACGATGGCAGCTCTATCAGCACGTGGTGATAACAGGCCGATCCACTCTAAAAATTTCCGGAACGAAAAAGCCGAGATGGCTTCGTCCATCAACGTCGACGAGAGACGTTCAACCCATTGATTGATTGTTCTCAGGCCATTTCTCTTTTATCACCCTTGGAAAGAAATGGTCCTTTGTTCGACGAGCTAACCGACTCTTTTTTCACCATATTGCATTCTGTTTCTGCGTTGACAACGTAGACGAAGATTTTTACGACTCGATAGAATCGCCAAAATGGCCCCTGCGCCTACAGACACAGAATGGACCGTAGGGTTCGACACCCTCCGGCGAGAAAACCTTTTCAAGAACCCGCCAAAAGACAAATCCCCTTATCCCATGTTACAGGCGGCCATCCGACCTCACATCGATTCATTCAATGCGCTTTTCGGAGAAAGCAAGATCATGGAGGCGGCTCTAGCGGATATGGGAACTAAGACTTTCTTGGATGGCGACGTTGAGACCCCGGAACAGCGAACCCTACGAAAGGCCCGCGGCGGAGCACCTCCACAACGCAATAGCCTTAATTTGCGCATCACGGAGCTTTTCCTCGACAAGGCCGTGCTGCCGCCAACCAACAAGTTCGTCCCTCGTCAGGCTACTACTGCCAACCCTGATTACCGCAACATATACCCTGCCGAATGCAGAGAACGACATGCCACATATCGAGGACGATTGCGTGCAAGGCTTCAGTACCAGGTCAACAACGGAGAATGGCGCGAGTCCGTACGAGAATTGGGTCAGGTACCGATTATGTTAAGGTCTAACAGATGTCATTTGGAATCGTTCAGTCCCCAGGAATTGGTCGATCATAAAGAAGAGTCTGAGGAATTGGGTGGTTATTTCGTCGTTAACGGAAACGAGAAACTTGTGCGAATGTTGATCATGCCCAAACGCAACTTCCCCATGGCCATCAACCGACCCTCTTTCCAAAAACGTGGAGCCGGTTTTACATCTTTTGGTATCCAGATTCGATCCGCTCGACCCGATCAAACTACACAGACCAACGTCCTTCATTATTTGTCTGATGGAAATGTCACATTCCGATTTTCGTGGCGAAAGCAAGAATATCTTGTCCCGGTCATGTTAATCTTGAAGGCGCTCGTCGAGACCAACGATCGCGAAATCTTTGAAGGCATTGTCGGCAATGCCTCATCGAAGGGATCTGCCAACACTTTCGTCACCGACCGTGTTGAGCTGCTTCTCCGAACATTCCATGGTTATAATCTCTATTCTCGAGCAGACGCCAGAGCTTACCTAGGAAAGAAATTCCGACCCGTCATATTTGCACCAGCAACTTGGACTCATGAGAAGTGTGGTGAAGAGTTCTTGCGGAAGATAGTGCTACCACACCTTGGCAACCAAAACGTGACGACCACACAAGACTACCACAAATTCAAATTGATTCTTTTCATGATCCGAAAGCTCTACGCCTTTGTTGCTGGTGATTGTGCCGCCGACAATCCTGATGCTGTTTCTAACCAGGAGGTCATGCTTGGTGGTTACGTTTACGGTATGCTGTTGAAGGAGAGGCTTGAAGAATGGCTGTTGAGTTTTGGCAGACTTCTCAGGGACTGGTCATACAAGGGCGGCAACCTCAAATTTACAGATCCTTCCTTTGAGAAGGATTTCATTTCCAAGGTTATCAAACGCACAAACGAGAATTTGGGTGGAGCTTTGGAGTATTTCTTGTCGACGGGCAACTTAGTCAGTCCAACTGGATTGGATATGCAACAAGCCACTGGTTTCACCGTGGTCGCTGAAAAGATTAACTTCTATCGATTTATTGCTCATTTCCGTATGGTTCACAGAGGTACTTTCTTTGCTCAGCTCAAAACCACGACCGTACGTAAGCTGTTGCCTGAAAGTTGGGGTTTTATGTGTCCTGTCCACACTCCTGATGGTTCCCCTTGTGGATTGCTTAACCATTTGGCTCACAAGTGTCTTATTTCCACGAACGACTTGGATGTTGCACATATTCCCCGTGTCTTGGCGCAATTAGGTATCAAGACCGAATCTTCCGCTGAAGTCACTGAGTCTGTCTGTGTACAACTTAACGGACGTGTTATCGGTTACTGTTCACCAAAGCAAGCTAAGATGATTCACGATACCTTGCGGTTCTGGAAAGTTGAGGGTTCGCACGATATTCCCAAAGAACTCGAGATCGGCTACGTCCCAAACATGAACGGTGGCCAGTACCCTGGTATCTACATGTCCTCACAACCAGCACGAATGTACCGCCCTGTTAAATATTTGGCACTCGACAAACTCGACTATGTGGGGCCCTTCGAGCAGCCCTTTATGGAAATTGCTTGCTTGGAAGAAGACATCCGCTCCGGCCTCTCAACACACATCGAGTTCACACCAACCAATATGCTTTCGATTATTGCCAACATGACACCATTTTCTGATAATAATCAGTCGCCCCGTAATATGTACCAGTGTCAGATGAGCAAGCAGACTATGGGTACTCCGGGAACGTCAATCGCCTACCGCACCGACAACAAGCTGTACCGACTCCAGACCGGTCAGACGCCAATCGTTCGATCACCATTATACAACGCTTATGGCTTGGATAACTTCCCTAACGGTGCCAATGCCGTAGTCGCCATACTCGCGTACTCCGCATATGACATGGACGATGCGATGATTATCAACAAATCCTCACATGAGCGCGGGTTCGGACATGGCACGATTTACAAGACGAAGTTCTACAACCTGGACGACAAGGACTCTCGGCGAAACAAATCCAAACGTGAGATCAGTAAGCTTTTTGGTTTTGCTCCTGGCGCTGAAATCAAAGCCGAGTGGCGCACAACTTTGGATGAAGATGGTCTACCTCACCCGGGGGTCAAGATCAAAGAAGGCAGCTATGTAGCGGCCTGGCATACCGTTCGGTACGATGCCGGCAGCGATTCTTATGTGAACGTTGACGGACAAACTCATTTCCTCAAGTACAAGGATGCGGAAGAAGGATACATCGACACCGTTCGTCTGGTTGGAAACGAAAACGGAAACGAGCCACTTCAAGCCATCAGTGTCAAGTTCCGTCTGCCACGTAAACCTATCATTGGTGACAAGTTCTCGTCTCGCCATGGGCAAAAAGGTACTTGTAGTGCCCTTTGGCCTAGTATAGATATGCCCTTCTCCGAAAGTGGTATTATGCCTGATTTGATCATCAACCCTCACGCTTTCCCTTCCCGTATGTCTTCCCCCCCGTTCAGTCTATATATCAGTTACGCTAAAACGAACAGGTATGACAATCGCCCAAATCATCGAGTCTATGGCCGGTAAAGCTGGCGCTCTTCACGGCCACCCCGTGGATTGCACACCGTTCCAATTCAACGAAGAAAACACCGCAGCCGACTATTTTGGCCACCAACTCCGCAAAGCCGGCTACAACTACTACGGAAACGAACCAATGTACTCGGGTATCACCGGTAAAGAGTTTGCCGCAGATATTTACCTCGGTGTCGTCCATTACCAACGCCTCCGACACATGGTCAACGATAAATTCCAAGTCCGTACTACAGGTCCCGTAAACAGCGTTACCGGGCAACCGGTCAAGGGTCGTTCGAAGGGTGGTGGTATCCGTGTCGGAGAGATGGAGCGTGATTCATTGCTTGCGCACGGTTGCGCGTTCTTATTGCAGGATCGATTGTTGAATTGCTCTGATTCTACGCGTGCTTGGATCTGTCGTGACTGCGGCTCTTTCTTGTCTACTCAAGTCGCCGTATCCTCGAACAGTTCATCCGGCGCTATGGCTGCTGGAGCAAGCAAAGCTGCTCTTGCAGCAGCTGCAAAAGCCACGCCGAACAACCAAGTCATTACCTCGAACCTTTCTCGCATCAGTTCCGTGAACGCCCTCGGCGGCACAAACGGTATCGTGCGATGCCGTCGCTGTGCACGCGAAGCCGTCTTTGATGATTCGCGAGCTATGGTTTGGGAAGATGGTGACGGTAATCGGTATGTTGGTGGTGACAATGTCACAATTGTCGTTGTGCCCGGTGTGTTGAGGTATTTGGATGTCGAGTTGGCGGCTATGGGTATTCGTCTGAAGTTCAAGGTTGATCATTAGACGACTATCACCATCAGACGGCTATCCTACAGATCAGGTCGAGAAAAAAGTTTATTTATTTCATGGGTGAATGTACAGTCTGCTATGTCATTTTTCAGCAATGGGTTGTACTTTTCTGCTAGATTCTTTTTTTTTTTTGCATACAGCTAGGCGTTTACGCCTTTATACTTAGCCATAGTCAATTTATGAGTCAATACACAGGTTTTGTCTAGATGTGTGCAATCTACTTAAACGATTTAATGGTACCAAGTCTCAATTTAGGACTATCGATAAATCTAAAAAGACATTGATGGAAGAAAAATGCGAGCGTGCATGCTCTAGCCGAAGATCTAAGGGGGAAGAATTACACCTCGGCAGTAACATTCGTAAATTCACCCTTCTCCAACTTGGTCTTCCAGAAAATAGGGTCGGTATCGTTGAATCCATGGTGAACCCATCCTTCTTCCTTGACATGATACAAGTTGATGTATCCACCGGAGTATGCGTCACGGTGAGTAGCGGCAAGGATACTTCGTCGGCCGAGTTCGAGGGCTTCGTCGGTGGAGAGGTCGTATCTGTATTCGGCGTCTAGGACACCGTAGGCGAAGGTTTGACCGGATCCGACACAGAAGAGGTTTCCGGGGAGACGGGTACCGTCGGAATCGATATAGTAAAGGGCAGGGCCTTCTTGGGGGGTCATCTGGTCGTTGTTAGCTTGTAGTTTTCATTGTCTGTGGATGATGTGAACGTACTCCTGCAAGCATAGTACCCATGCCCAATCCCATAGATTTGTATGAGTATGTCAAATTGGCCAAAATCTTTGATGCCGCTGCAACAGTGATTCTTCGTTTATGTCGGAGTTCTGTAACAATTAGTCGTCTATCAACAGTCCAGGCACCGATGCTATCATACCGTGAAGAGTACATTGCTCGGCCAAATATCTCAACCAGTATTGGCAATCCTAAGATCCCATATTAGCATAACCATCGGGATTATACCTGAGGAATACGTACAGCTGCAGTACCAGCCATGGTTCCCAACAATCCTGGAACAGGTGCATCCTGATCCTTCTTCAAAGCCATGTTCAACCGTGAGACGGGAATGACCTTCTTGACTGTCTGACTGGCGATCCAGTTACCAGCGGTAGCTCGGGAATCTGTAGCGACGATCTACCGTTCGTGTTAGCTGTATTTGTTGCCGGGTCTCAGTGACTCATTGTAAACCTACAATACCATGCTGGAAGCGAAAAGCTAAGGTAGTAGTTCCGTGGGCAAGTTTGATGGGTGCGCTTGGATTCGAGTGGTCATCTGTCATTGCACGGAGAAAGGAGGAGGGCTATAAAACAAATGTTAATCAGTTGTTTGTACTTCTCAAATGCAAGTATGATAAGGAGCTCCAGATAGGTTGGATGCAGTTCTTCCGGGTCATCGATTGCATCGCATCATAATCCCACGTTCGAGTATCAAAAAAGAAGAAATCTCATCGGCAACAAACCTTCGAAATAGGAGGAAGATCGAATTTCAGCGACAACGGTGGAAGACACTGTGTGAGGTCGCGCTGTTCCTCTGCAGAGTACATTGCATCTGGAAACGGAGAGCTGGAGTACTTGGCGACTAATGTATCCATCTTGAAGTCGTCTGTGGGAGTGTCGGTATATTGGTGTGAGAAATCCGAAGAGTAAAGAAATTCTGAGTTTATCGCGATGAAGAAAGAAATGAATATTATACACAAGAGTTGCAGTGAGTGGTAGATGCTGAGATGATAGCTCTTGCTTAGGAAGCTCCGAAGCTTCGCGTCACAGCTGCCTGATTGATCACGTGACAATTAGGTAATTGATACACTCGGGATAACCCTATCTACCCTAAGTAATCCTTGAGCCCTAACTTCCACCTTCAGATCACAACCCATGCCATCTTCCATTAAACACTAGCTACAGCAAAAAGTCAGACTTAGTCAATTGTTTTGTCGGGATATTTCTCTCATCGTGAATTAATTACACATCTTGGGTGCGTTCCGCTATCCTTCATTGGACGGGACCTTCTAAACGCCCTCCTCGGACCGTTCTCCACGGTCAAAAAACAAGATTTCAAAGATGAGCTTCAAGTTCACCCCTAAGGTAGCGTGCCATTTCAAACTAACACTTTTTGATGGTATGATAATACGGCGTTCGGTCCTGTAAGTCCGAAATGTTGATGCTCCTCTTCATATACTCTGGTAATGTGGTCGAAAGCTAAATTTTTGGTAGAGGCATCTAGCTTCTGTGACTCTTCCTGCAATTTTTCGAATGAGATAATACATTCCCTGAATGAGCTCTGGATGATAGCATCCAATGCCTCGTTGCTTCATCCACGCTGGTGGAGTGCGAGATCAAAGCGTTGCAAAATTCCTGCAGAGCCTTCAATCTTTCAACAAAAGAGGCAATACGTCTCTTTTGATATTTAAGTTTTTCGTAAAAGTAGTAAAGTGCACCGATAACTTGTAAACCACGGGCAACCAGCCCAGCAGCCTCAGTTACAGAAGAAGGGTCCATGGCGTTGAGTTTCTGCAATCTTATGAAAATGAGTAGTAGTTTGCCGTGTCATAAAGTTTTACCTGCTCAGAGGTTTGAGAAATAGATTGATATGTGTGGATGACGCCTGAGGCTTTTCCAATGAGACAGGACTTCCGCTAGGCAAACGTCTTTGTATGGGGAATATTGGATACCGCATTCTATACACAAAGTTTCATTGTTGTATGTAATTTATTGATACCGAAATTTCCGTCGTATTCCAGACGGGATCACATATAGGCAAGCGTTCAAAACCTATGGCTTGAGTCCTAGTGTTCCCCAACTTCAATTGTTTTGTAACTAGTTGCCTAATACAATCCTATTATAAGCCTTCGAGACGAGGAAAGTCGTCTGAGAAGATAACAAGTAGGGCCTGGGATGGTCTTTGGGGCGCGGTGAACCGACAGCTGGACGCTGCCTCCTATGTATATAGAGGGGATGACTTAATGCTAAACACAAGGAGGTAATAGTCGTTATCATTTTCAACGACTGAGGCAACAAATGCAACCAAACGAGACAGTAGCTGTGATAATCTATCGTATATTCAAACTGCCCTACACGATCAGGCATATATGGGAACAAAATGATCATGCTAACTTCTGTCAGGGCTTTGCAGATGATAAACAGTGGCTTTACCGAATCAGTTATTGTAATCCAAGCAATCCACGCATTATTTCAGTAACTGAAACATTCGAAAGAACCAGAACGAACCTCTTTCGATGATTAGCAGTCATTTCTACCTCACCAAATCTGCGAGGTTACACGATTCTTCTACCTTTGACTCTATCTAGATAGCCTTTGTCCTCGGCCTACTCTCATCCATGCTCGTTGGTCCTCGATGGGGTCACCTCCAATCATGTCATCTGGTAGAGGTTTTCGGGGTTGAGTCATATCGAGTGGGACCCCCCATACCGTTCCTGTCTGCTCAACGTAGGTATGGAAATCATCAACTAATTCCTTCAACTTGCTAGGATATTGCTCCGCTAAATCTACACATTCCCCGGGATCCACAGACAAATCGTGCAATTCCCACGCCCCCTTGCCATGATCCTTCACTGTCATCCAATTGATCTTCCACTTGCCTTTTCTCATGGCGCCCCGTCCAAACATCTCCCACCCCACAGGCTCCTCGCCATAAATAGGTTCCTTGGAACTGAGATGTGGAACCCAAGATTTGCCACGCATAGGATACACCATGTGGCCTCTATACGCCGCTTTCTGTTTTCCTGATGACTGGTTCGGATGCTTGACTCCTGCGAGGTCCAGCAAGGTCGGCATGATGTCCATACATGTCGCGAAAGTGTGTGAAATGGTGCCCGGTTCATGCCCACTCAATTGAGGATATCGAACTATGAGGGGAACTCGAATACCGCCCTCTGTGTTGTACGCTTTGTATAGCCTGCCTGGGGCCGTGGAAGCCTGAGCCCAACGAGGCCCATACCAACAAAACGAGTTGTAGTTGCCTAGGTTCTCGTAAGAATTTTCATAGTATTTATCTATCGTCCCTAGAAGATCTGGGCCATTGGCAGCACTACTCTCCCACGCGGCTGCTTCTGCGCCATTGTCACTCATGAACATAATCACCGTGTTGTCTAGCTCGCCAATGCGCCCCAGATAGTCAACCAACTTACCCACCGCCTGGTCGATTCCATCTACCATGCCCGCAAAGATCTCCATGGCCTTGGACGACATCTTCTTCTCCTCTTTTGTCATCGCTTCCCATTCGGTTGTAGTTGCAACAACCGGATGCGGGACCGCATTTTCTGACACCATGCCGGCTTTCTTGAGCGATTCGAGCCTTCGAAGCCGCAAAGCATCGGGCCCGTCGTCATACATACCGGCATACTTGTCCCGATCCGCTTTTGGGCATTGTAATGGATAATGCGGTGCTCCAAATGGGAGAAACGCAAAGAAAGGCTGTTCACCACATTGGCCTAAGTAACCTATGAGGGTCTCAGCGTACGTGTCAGAGCTATAAAAGCCCTGAGAAGGGTCGCTTTTTGTGTTGGGCGTAGGCATGTAACGTGTCCCATTCTCTGCATACAGTGGTGCTGAATGACCGGGTACAAACTTTGCAGGTCGTTGGCCCCCAGGTTCCTTGTCCCAAGCTGGTTCCCATCCAAAATGGTTGGCACACCCGGGCAGCATCGCAAAGCTGCGGTCAAAGCCACGCGAATGTGGTCCAAATTCGTCTTTATAGCCGAGGTGCCATTTGCCAGCCATGGCTGTAAAATACCCGGCATCCTGGAGTAGTTCAGGGAGAGCTGCGACATCGTGATTCATATAGCCCTCATGGCCAGGGACATTATAACGCTCAGGGTCCACTGTCTAGAGTAAACAACATCAGCGAACAGTACATATGGGCAATAGGAGAGCGCAAGTCACTGACTCGAAACTCAGACATAACCCCAAGGCCAGCGAGGTGACAATCCGTCCCGCTCAACAGCATTGACCGGGTCGGCGAGCACACCGCAGCTGTATGATAGTCACTGAAGCGGAGGCCTTCCATGGCCAGCTTATCCAGGACTGGTGTCTGAATTTCTGAACCATAGCATCCTATGTCTGAATAACCCAAGTCTGGTGAGGTGGTCAGCCTCTGTTGCGGAGTTCAATTCAAAAGAAAGGGAAAGCATACCATCAGCGACTATGATGAGAAAGTTGGGTCGGTGTATCATATTGCCTGAAGAGTCCATAAGTCAGGATGATTGAGTCCAGTATTTCTTTGCGTATCTTAAGGCCAAGAGGGTTATAAAGTTTGATGAAATTGGAGAGAGATCATTTGGTGTCAACTGCCCAGGTGGGCAAAGGGCCGGCTAATATCAGCGTCATTGAGTACACTTCTCAACCGCTAACACGGTGAATAAAAGTTGACTTCCCTGTTATTCTCCGTGACAAGCGGGGATGAGATATTTGTTACAGGAGAGGTGAAGCTGATCAAAGCCGAAATCGCGGACGAGTGTCTCTAGTTAGGACGGTGCTATCTCCGACGGACCATATTTTCTTCAATTTTTAATTGATTGAATCTCCCATTGCTTTTACTCGAAACTACAAATTCTGACACTATTTGCCGAAGTCACTCACCTATCGCCATGACGAAACGCCCGAACTTTTTGCTGATCGTAGCGGACGGTACGTTCTCTTCACCAGTGGATTATATTCTACTATACCTAGCTAATATCTTTCGCAGATCTCGGTTACTCCGATGTAGGATGCTTTGGCTCCGAGATAAGAACGCCGAATATTGACCGCATAGCTCGCGAAGGGATGCTCTTCACAGATTGTGAGTCTACGACGTACCAAGCAAAACTTCTACTAGCTGAAGCTGACAATTTCCCCAAGTCCACGCGGCCGCGGCATGTTCTCCAACTCGGTCTATGCTAATGTCTGGCACGGACAACCATCTCGCCGGCATTGGTGTTATGAGTGAGCAACGTGCCAATGACTACGAGCGATGGAATAAGCGCGGTCATGAAGGGTACCTCAGTGAGTTCTTTCCAACTCGCTAGATACATTGGATCCGTCGGACACACAATAGCTAACTGTGCGATAATACTAGACCATGATGTTGCTGCTTTGCCCGAGCTCCTTCATGATGCAGGCTATCTCACACTTATGTCTGGAAAGTGGCATCTGGGCCTCAAGCCTGAAAACGGGCCCTCTGCAAGAGGCTTTGATCGCTCGTTTGCCCTACTCCCTGGCTGCACAAACCATTTCGGCTTTGAACCCCAGTTTGAAAACCCAATGGATTTCTTCGTCCGGATCCCCGTCCTATACGTCGAAGACGGAAAGCGGAAAGCCATCGAGGCCAACAAAGGGAACGAGTACGATACCGGTTTCTTCTCCTCAGAATACTACGCTTCAAACCTGATAAAATACTTTCAAGAACGTACTACCGAGCAAAAAGAGCAGCCTTTCTTTGCTTTCCTTCCTTTCTCTGCACCCCATTGGCCCTTGCAATGCAGCAAGGAAGACAGAGAGCGGTATCATGGAAAATATGATGATGGGCCTACGACTTTGAGAGACAAGCGGATAGCTCGGTTGAAAGAGTTAGGGTTGATAGGGAAAGACGTTAAACCCCATCCCATCATTCCTGAAGATACTGCACATGCGTATCATGCCGAGTGGGAGGATATGACAGAGGAAGAAAGAAAGAAATCTGCTCGGGCGATGGAATGTTTCGCTGGAATGGTCGACAACATGGATCAAAATATCGGCAGAGTAATGGATTACCTTGAGTCAACCGGAGAGCTCGATGACACGCTGGTCATCTTCATGTCTGATAACGGTGCCGAAGGAGCTGTCTTCGAATCGTATCCCCTTATGGGTAAAGACTTAGTCGCCGTCTTGAAAAGATACTACAACAACAAACTCGACAACATTGGAAACCACGATTCCTTCGTGTGGTATGGACCGAGGTGGGCTCAGGCGGCTACCGCACCATCGAGACTATACAAGATGTACTCCACCGAAGGTGGTATTCGAGTGCCAATGGTGGTCCGATACCCCCGATTGTGGCCCCAAAACAAGGTCGTCCCTTCTTTCGCGACGGTTATGGATATTGCCCCTACCTTTCTTGAGATGGCGGGTGCCACGCATCCTGCAGGCAATGGCAAGAATGGAACGTACAAAGGACATGACGTCTACCCCATGCGTGGAAAATCATGGGTTCCTTTTATGACAAGAGGTGCCGAAGAGGGCGTTTCCGGAATTCACGGAGAAGACGAGTTCATAGGCTGGGAGCTCTTTGGACGGGCTGCCTTGCGCAATGGTAATTGGAAGATTGTCAATATGCCTGAAGATGCATTTGGAAAGAACAGGTGGGAGCTATTTGACTTGTCAGTGGACCCGGGGGAGACTAACGATCTTGCCGAATCACATCCCGACAAGCTGCAGGAGTTGCTCAAGGCGTGGGATCAGTATGTTATTGAAACAGGCACTGTATGGGGAGAACCTGTTTCTGGTGAAATTGCATGGGGAGATCTGCCAGAGGATAGTGTGGGTGGAGATCCAATCGGCCAGACCAAGGCTTGGATGTGCATTGGGGATAACGAGCCCCTTGATCAATGATTACAAGGAAATCAGGGAGATAGAAGTGAAGTTTTTGCTGCAGTAAATTAAGTCAATAAATTTAGCTCTATGCAAGTTTTAAAACATCATTTGGGTATATCATGAAATGCAGTCACACCTAGGTAAATCTCCGATCCAGGAAGGGCTACTGTGTAAATTCTTGTAGACTTGGAGACTATTTCGAGAGAACATGTGAAGCTTAGACAAGCAGTCAGGATCGGGGCTAGAGGCGAGTAGCCTCAAGACAGCCAGACATATGTCCGGACCACAATACAATCGGTGAAGACAATTCATTAATTATTCAGCCGATGTAGCGGACGAAAGACGAGTTAGGGTTTAAGCTCTCCCCCGCATTCTTCACTCGACCGATCCGATCTTGGCACCTATGCAAATCCACGAAGCTAATCCTCTTGATTCATAGCGATATTAGCATACTAAGACAGTATAAAGAGTATGAAAGATCCGACTGACCGGGCGGTTTTGCCCCGGATAGTGTCCAGTCTCAACAGGCCTCCCCTAGAGTCTTCTCACCTTTTCAACAATGTCAAAATCACACCTGTCCAATTTCAAAGCGCTCAATCCGTATATACTGTTCTGCATCCTGGTCTACCTCCAAGGTGCATTACTTTTCGGCATGTAAGTAAGCCCTAGCAAACGTACCTCTAGACATTTCACTGATTTATGAACTCCCAGTGACACGGGCTCGTTTGGCTCTCTCCAAGCCCTTCCCTCGTTCTTACGTCAATTCGGTGAGCAAAATTCCAAAGGTATCTATGAGCTGCCCACGCAGCGCAAATCCCTCATGAACTCGATTCCCTGGATTGGTAAGATCGCCGGCTGTCTGCTCGTTGAGCCACTCATTGATCGTGTCGGATACCGCAATTCGATCGTCGTCGCCTCGTTCATACAGATTGTCGCACTGATTCTTGAGATGACGTCCAAGAGCTGGCAACAATTTACTGTCGGACGTAACTTTGCATATCTTTCAGTTGGCTTAGTAAGCTATCTCCTCTCGTGTTTTCACATGTGAAGCTTTGTAGTAGGTGTTGATGTTCTAAAAGGTGGAAAACCTGGTGCCCGCATACTGTGCCGAGATATCCCCAAGCGCGCTTCGTGGATTGCTAGCTGGTTCCATCACTTTCGTTGTTGCTCTTGGTAACCTCTGGGGCAGCGGCATGTCTCGCGCCTTTGTCAATGAATCATTAGCGAAGGGTTGGCTCATTCCCTGCGCTATGCAGCTTATTCCCCCAATCATCGTTCTCTCTCTCATCTGGTTTACCCCGGAATCTCCTCGATGGTTGTTGCTGAAGGGTAAGAAGGATCTCGCTTTAAGCAACCTGGAAAAGCTACGCAAAAAGGAAGAAGTCACCAGTGGCTATGTCGCCGCCGAGATCGACGCGATTGAAGAAGCTATTGCTGTCGGCTATTCGCAAGATACTGACAGCTGGTGGAAGATCCTTAGCGACCCAACCAACTATGGTCGCAGGGCATGGATTGTTGCGTCGCTGTTCATTTTCCAGCAAACGAACGGGAATCAGTTTGTCAACAGCTACGGACCGACATTCTACAAGCAGAGTGGGTACGGTGACGCTTCATTTACCTACGCCATGATCGGGCAGGCCATGACGGGGTTCGGTTCCCTCTTGGGTATTCTGCTCACTGACTATACCGGTCGCCGACCACTGATGATCATCGGCGGCCTCATGTGTGGTGTCCTCTTATCCATTGGTGCCGCTCTCGGCTCACAGCCCAACCCTAACCAGTCCGAGAAGCGCACGGTTATTGCCACATTCATACTCCTCGGCATCTTCACCAAGCTCTCAGCGAGCAATAACGCTTTCTTGATCGGTGCGGAAATTGGTGGCGTGAAAATGCGTAAAAAGATCATGGCGTTTGGTACCATCAACGATGTTCTTGCGGCATTCCTCGTCACTTTCGTGACGCCATACCTGCTTGCTAACCCAGGACCTAATATGGGACCCAAGATTGGATGGATTTTTGCCGCAGCCGGCTACCTATCCGGACTGTTTGGTGTCTTCTTCACTCCAGAGCTGAAAGGTCGATCGCTGGAAGAAGTTGACGAGATGTTCGAGGCGAAAATCCACGCATGGCAATTCAAGGATTTCCAGACTAGTGGTGCCGGACATCGGTTGACAGACTTGGAGAGGCACGACAGGACTGCATTGGAAGGGTCAAAATTAGGTATCGAGCATGTCGAAAACGGCCCAAAGCAGGCCTGATTTTATAATATCTATGTAGTTCTGTTGGAATATGTAGATTTCTATATGTCTAGAAATTAGGATGGAAGACTTCGATGTCTAGGATTATTCGCAGTAGTAGTAATATCAGCCGTGTGACCCATCTTAAGAATGATTAATTCTTGACAGAGTGTTTGCAAAGCGAACATGCTCTGATTATCTATTCAAATCGTGTCAAGGAGACCTGTCTAAAGTTCTCAATTTTACCCTAACCCTGTCCTAGGGTTACCCCATGGGGAGTTGTATTGCGAAGGCATTACGGTATAGGTTTAGCGTGAGGAGTAGGTTCATCAACCCCAACCTATCCATTCAGACATTCCCAGCTCTCCAGCAACCTCATAACCGCTATTTATCCAGATTGCACTTACTTTCATGTGATTCGGCTTCCAGCGGAGTAGCATATCATTATGTCAAGTCCTACAGAGAAGACCCCAAGACGCAAGCCGATCAAACGGCCGAGACCGATCTTAAATTGCGCAGGTTCGTGACTAGTTGAATCACTCTTCATTCTATGGAGCAGCCCGTTGAATTTGTGCAGAATGCCGCAGGTTGAAAATAAGGTGCGATCGCCAAGGTGAGTTTGGCTCTCACCCCTCTCGCATGATCGTAGACTTACCTACCAGTACCCTGCGCCAATTGTCTCAAGCGGGGATGCGCCCATGTCTGCCCTCGACACACACTTGGCAGCGTCAAAAGCATTCGTCAACGTGTATCACAACTTGAACACGCCCAAAACGCTCATAATTTTTCATACCACCAAGATGATACCATTTTGCACGAAGCGGCACTCTCCCCTTCCCCCGCGCCTTCCCTAGTCGCTACGGATCACCAGACAGCCGATGTGTTCCCGGCGGAGGAGGCGCCGGAAGAGACAGCTGGAGTCGGCACGCTGGTGGTGGACTCGGATGGTAGGTCCAAGTTCATCGGTCAATCGGCTAGTTTCCAATGGCTGAGGGATGTGAGTCGTCCGATTACTTCCATCTTCAAAGTCCCATTTAATCTGACTCCTGTAATCATGCCAGGAAACAAATAATGACCATGAAACGCGCCCTCCATCTCCAACAGGTCTACATGCCTCTGATGGGTTTCCATTTCACTCCCATCCACCTATAGATTTTTCAGCTCTCTGGTCACAGCTTCCTCCGGAGGACGAAGCTACATATCTAGTTGGTTGCTTTAATCGTCACATTGCCTGGAACGGTTCTCCAATCCTGGAAGACGATCTTTCCGCTATCCTCCGGTGGCTTTACAGCCTGGCCGGCATCGCTCCAGATAAACCGAGTATGGCTCTTCAACTCCTGGCATTGTTATACATCGTACTAGCGTTAGGCTCAATGTTGAATATGGAGGCTGCGGCGGACGATCCATTGTGCATGAACTTCTATAAACTGTCTCAACAATGCCTGGTGTCAGGCAAGTTTCTTGTCAATAACTCTCTAACGACAGTGCAGACCTTGAGTCTAATGGCCAAATTTACCGCATATGCCGGGTTGCAAGATGTTGCGTGGCAAATACGCGGAATGGCGACACGTATAATGCTGGCCATGGGCCTTCACAGAGACGGTCAAGGCTGGAATCTGTCTGTGAAAGACCTGAATAACAGAAGACGCACATTCTGGGAGGCTTATAGCACCGATGTGCTCATTTCAAGCAACTGGGATAGGCCAAGCGGATTGCATGCAGATTTGTTCGATACTCAAATGCCCGACGACTATAATCAGGGAACCGGATTCGAAAGGCAACGGTGTCGCATGTCGGTCCTGGCTCAAGAAGCGTTACAGGAGAGTCTCAAGATCAGGTCTAATTATAAAAAACTACGAGAGATTTGGCATAAGATCCTCGAGGTGGAATCGGAAACCCCCTTTCACTTGCGCAATCGTACGGCTCTTACTTTAAAGGCATCCGAGTATCCAACGCTGGCCGAAGTCGAAGCCAACACGCCGCCTCCGTCCAAAAATCTGCGCCTCGTGTTTCAATCGCACGATCTCATCGACATCGCTTCCACACTCATTCTATCCATGTTACGGCCATTCTTTGTACACGCTACACAGGCACAGGATCCATGCACATCCCCATACGCCGAGGCATACCTCGCCGTAATAGAGCGGAGTAGCATGCTCATTGCCAACCTGAAGTCTCTCCACTCTATATTCCCTCTCATATCGACTCGACACTGGTTCTTTTGGAATCACGCATTTTCCGGCGCCGTCAGTTTGGCGATCATTTGCATAGCCAGTCCCGGCAGTCCTTTTGTCGACAAAGCGCTTAACGATCTCAACTCAATCATTTCGCTGTATTCGACCATCCAATCAGCCGCGCCTCCGAAAGGGGCTAAACGCAATCTCCGGTGGTTACTCGAGCTCAGAGCAAAGGCTTTTGAACGCATCGACGCGTTTAGAGCCGGTCAAGTCACAGAAACTATATCCCCGGTTTCTCCATCGGAGGATACGGCCGAACATCTCTTACTAGTAGGCTGGAGAAAAAGATTGGTAGAGCTAGGTCACAGGGAGGCTGTATCCGTATCTGCACCAGATGACCATGATACCATCAGCGCCACCGATCTTAATTTTGAATCATCCAACTCAGATATCGTAAGCGTATACTATACCATCTTGATAACCAATTTTGAGTCGCTGACATCTTTGATAGCTGTCGCAATTACTAGGTCTTACTACCGAAGGATCGCAGTTTGTCACTCCATTTGAGAGCACGGCTATGTTGGATTTTGGATTCAATCTACCATGAAAAATTCATAGAAATTGTTTATACTCTCTACCTAGGTACGTGACTAACTTTCTATCTATGTCTAGCATACCAGAGCATCTACATAGTCTGGTATCCACTCAACTCTTTGTCTACTTAGTCCAACACAATCTAAAACCCAAAGCGTAGACGGAAACAGCGAACAACAATATATTTCCATCGCCATAGTAGTCAATGTACCACACAGCTCGTAGTCATATACTGCTCAGAATTCGCAGAGAATAACAAAATGTTGAGGGAATTGAGCAGAATGGGGAACAGATTTTAGGGCTTGCGGGCCTGTTAGGGTTTTCCCTGCCTAGCCCTATAAACTCAACTTCATTCTTTCATCGCGGCTAATCGATGCAACAGATACAAGAAATTAGCCAGATATTTTGCAGGTAGTAGTACATGTCAGATACAATCCTTATAAACAAGATCACTCCGAATTTTACGGGTGCTTGAATTATACAGTGAAGCTCGTTTTATTTGATCGATGATGGCAATCTAAGAAATACCTAGTGCCATATCATATCATGTCGTATCATTGAAACAAAACCCACATGAACGCATCAGACATCAATCATTACAGGAGTAAGACTATTAGAAAAGGGAAGTTATACATAAATATACAGGATTACACCAACGGACTCTATGCCGTTGCAATCGTAGCTGACTCATTAACATTCGTCGCGACAGACTCTCTGTTTTCAACTGCTTCGGGCTCAACAGCAGGACGAGTCTCAGTCTCAGTGGCTCCAACTCCGTCCGTAGCCGGAGCTGCTTCTTGTTGTTGACCTGCGGCTACAGTTTCTGGTTTCGGAACCAAGTTTTGGGCCATGTCACTGGCGTTCGATGTGATGGGGTACATTGAAGGTTCCCATGCTCGTAAGTCGCCTTCTGCGTCGTTGAGAATGTCTCGTGCTGCGGTACTTTGTTCGTATGGTTTGACGGCGTCTCCGGGGACGATGGGCGTGTCGTCCAGGAGATTGACTAGGCGGCGCGCATGATGAGCGAGAATTATTTGCTTCTCAGCACGTTCGATAATGGCGGCTGTATGGAGGTCAAATGCCTCTTTGACTTTTTGTCGTGTCTATCCATTGTTAATACTTCAACATCATACTGGAAAAGATGGATACATACCACATTCGACAACTGCGCCTCAGCAACTAAGTTCTGCGCCTCAGCTCTGACAAGCTCCTGCTCCAATGTAACCAGCTTCGTATTCGATGGATCCTTATACTTCAACTTCTGAATCTCATCAGAAATCTTGTTTCGCGAATCCCTCGACGGCTGCACCGAACTCTCGGTGTTGCGAATCTGCTTCAACACACCACGATACTCCTCCAGACTCTGTGCAAAGATATCTTCCTGCTCCCCAATTTCGGATAAGAGCACACCCAACTTATCCGAAATATCGGACACGCTTTCGTCGCCGGTAGCTTCGCCCCAGTCCGAAAGCTGGGAGGCAATCGAGACTCGTTCGCGGCCAGCAGACTCGTAGGCGCCGATGACGACATTTTCGTTTTTGATAATTTTGTAGAGCTTCTTGCTGAGTTCGGGCTGTTGGTAGCCGCGCAGGGTGGTCATGGAGAAGCGATGGCGGTTGCTGGATTTGTCTTGCTTGCCATCTTTTCTGGCGGAGCGGATGGAGAGGGAGCGGTTCCTAGGGCTGTCAGTTATTTCACAGGAATATTGAAGAATAAAGACCTACATTGTGATCGTTCTGTATAATTTGTTTCGAATATTTCAAGTGGTATAATTGACTGGGTATAATTATCACTCATAAGATTCAAAAAGTGGAATCTATCGACATATAAGAAAAGTAAGAAGTGACGTTGGAGGCGTGAGGGGCGATCACATCCCCCCAAAAGTGGAGCTGACGTCACCGCAGCTTCCCACTCGTTCGTCCCCTTCCTCCACTCTACAACTACATACTCTGTAGTACACGGAACAACTGGAGAACGAGACAGCTCAATTCAGATCTACCAATAACACCAAAGACCAGCAAATCTAACAATCCCAGGGTATCAACCGCCTATCCGTATACCGGCTAACCCCGACGCTCAAATGACAGACCTCGCAGGCAAACAGACAAAACAGACAAAACAAACCCCAAACTCCTTGACCTCTAGCATCTATCGTACGCGAAACCAACAATGCCGACCCCAACAAAGACTTAATTCAGAAGAGTACAAATGATTTATGGCGAGCGGTCAATAATGCGCACATCCATGTATCGACCATCTCCTCCCCGCCGACGGTATTCGATGTAGGTCGGCTCCCGCTCGTACCGTTCTGGGATCACTTCATACGGACGAGTGTGTCGCCGAGTTCGAGTGATTGTCGTATATGATGAGCGCGAGTAGCGCGGCGGTGGTGATGGTGAGCGTGTCACGAGACGGTAGGACGATGAGTATGAATATTCGGGTTCTTTGAAGATGCGACGGCGTTGAATGACCCGGATGGATGTGGACGGCTCTTCTTCGATTTCCTCGTACCAGCACATGGTGTGATTTTGTGTGTTTTTGTAAGGATGTAGTAGTAACGATGGTGTGGTGGTTGTGGTTGTATTTGTGGATGAAGCAAAAGAACAGAGTAGATAGCTTCTTATGTTGTCTGAAGATTGCTGAGCGCTATGATATTGGCAGGCCTTTTCTACTGAATAAGACAGAAAATAAATGATTTGACGTGACCATCCACCGACAAACAATGGAACGATGTTTCTTTATATACAAATGACTCCCACCAAGACAGCCTCAGTAGCGCGTGATACTTGACCAAATCGGAAATTTAACTACTAAAGATCTCGCATGACATGCATTGTACCTGACAGTATGACAGATTGAACAGCCACACTCTTTTCCTATCGAGAAAAAAAAAATGACTATGTCATACAAGACTATCAAGATAAAAATGGCATAGTCGGAGTTCGAGGCTGAATCGTCCATCGTGAGAGGTCAAAGAGGCACAACGGGCGAACTGCGCCACGATCGTAACACTATCAATAACTTCATGCATATTTATAGCGACGCTGTCAAATCAGACATCAAAACTGGGAAAGTCTATTAGATTCTATTAAATTGAGCCTATCGCAATACAATAATAAAGATGTTTGCGTTGCTTGGGAAGTGTGGCTGGTGCCTGGTGAGGCGCACCGCCTGGTACAAACATTCTTTATCACAGCCCTCTCCTTCTCCTCTCTTCTGTTCTGTCTTCTTCTCTTTCTTTTGGATTCCATCGTACAAGATGAATTCACCCGGAAACTTGTCCATTGAGGCTCCGTGGACCAGACGCTTAGACGAAAACAATCACCGGTATTCGACATGGCTGCCTCAACCGATTCTCGTCTGCTCCAACTGCCTACTGAAATTTTCATCGAAATCGTCAAGCTCCTGCCAAATTTCTCCTCCCTCTGGGCCCTTATGAACGCCTTTCCTTGTTTTGACTTTCTCTTTCTGTCGCTGCCTTTCGAAATACTTGAGGACTTCCTACAAAAAGAGACGCCGCCATGCACCCAATCCCTTATGCGAGTTGCACTGGTTACACGAATCTCACCATCATGGTTTCCTGATATCCAGGATGCCACAAAACACATGTGCAGACATAAATCTCTTGATCTTTTATTCTCAGCTTTGTCGCGACAAATTGAAGAGTAGCCGCCGCTGGCTTTAAAGGTGGCTGTTGTAGTACGTGATCTGGTCGAAGTGGCGCATAAATTCCATGCCGTAGCACATGCCTGCTTGGACTATTACGTAGAAAAGTCGATGACTATCAAACCCGAGCGCTGGGACGAAAGTCTGCCCCCATTCGACCACTCACAACTTGGAAATCAGCCTGACGGCCTCCCTATTCAACCCCGGCCATCTGGTCCTCCGATATATGTGGAGAAGAATATACTCATCAGACTCCCCTAGTGCCTACAAGGGTTTATCGATCTACGAGCTGCCGATAAGCAGAACCACTTGATGTATTAGCCACTTGAGGATCGTCTCAAGATCCAAGTCTGGAGCGTCGATCACCTGTTCCACTCTTTCACCGATAAATCGAACAGGGAAGAATATTTCCCAAGTTATATTGATACATGGAACCCGTATTGCGAGCAACAGCAATTTAGGAGCTTGATGGATTGTGTCGTTGATATGAGGGCAGCAAAGACAGATCTCTAGCCGGGCTTGAGGGAGCTAGAGGCGTTTTTTTATAAAAATCTACCTGAGGATGTGGACGATGGTGGTTTTCATGCTGCATGCCTACCGCCGAAGCCGGTTCCCATTCTGGAAACCAGCACAGGGCCGATGACGATTGATGACCTCCTCCCAGCAGCGGTTAGCATTGACGAAATGGTTGAAAAGTCGCCTGCGGGATGGAGACTTTACAAAGAAATGACCACAGATCATAGATATCGCTACTCGGGTGTACCGTATAAGCCTTATCGGAAATATGGATTTGTGTTCTGGCAGGCTGAACGAATGGCTAATCTTGGGTTCAAGGATCGCGAGAGGTGGCCGGCTGATGATGATGACGAAACAGACTTGCGTGAGAGATATTTTGTTGACAGAGTATTTTGAGGAGTGTTGATGTGAGTAGGAGGTACGGCTATCGTCATGTGGTTACTCAATAAGCCTTTTGACTATGTGAATATCCTGAATCATCTGCAAGGCGTCAGCCTTGCTTGTACTATCTAGGTACCTCGCTATGTATCACGGGCTATGCCTCGCTGTGCCTTGCTGTGCCGTACGACGTACCTCCACTCAACCCCTTCATCACAGAAGCCTAGAGCATATACCTAAAATCCTCCCCATAATTCTCCTCCGCCGTCACAAAGCCACTCTTCTGCTTCGCCTGCCTCTCCTTTTTGGTGCCATACATCCTATCCAATTTCTTGTTCTCGGACACCAACAATGTCCGCAATCCTAGACAGAGGAATAAATTGAAGAACATGAAAGCAGCACAAATCCATAATCCGCGCGCATAACGGGGAGAGTCGCTTGAGGGAAAAGAGTTTGTGCCGAGGAAGGGGCCGCATTGCCCTATGAGGTTGAGCATGACCATTGCCATGCCGCGGCGGGTGTCGGAGCCTTGGTTATCTACTATTTATCAGATCACTGTATACAAAGGAATGTAGAGGAAGGGGAGGGGGGACGTACTCAAAACCCAAGATAGAATATTACCAATCGCTGGAAACACGCCACTAGCAGCGAGAAAGACGCCAAAGTATCGAACTCCCACGGACTCAGCGGCGGCGATAATAACGTATCCCACTGCACCTACAGTCGATAGCAGCGCAATCACGAGACCTCTTTGCTGGATTCTGTCGGCAACCCAGGTTGAGAAGATCGTAACCAAAAATGATAGAAAAAATGGTGGTGCTTCGAGACCCTGCGCGTTGACGGCTGTGAAGCCCATGTCTTCCAGGATGGTGGGCAGGAAGACGGGGAGGGAGGAGTAGCTGACATTGCAGCTGAAGTACATGAACTAGACCCTTGTCAGTTTCCTGTAGTTCTGTTGAGGCGAGGAAGGGGGTAGGCGTACAGCAGTAAACCAAGGCTTAGGATCCAACAACGTCTGCACAATATCCTTCCAATCAATCTTGTGCGACGCAATCTCTTCTCCACTTCTCCTCAAACTCCTCGCTTTCGCGACTTCCCTCTCTTCCTCCGTCAAAAACTTGGCTTCTCCCGGCGAATCCGGCAGCAAGAAATATGCAAACGGGACAAATGCCACACTCGGGAGACCTTCCACGAGAAACAAAAGTCGCCAGTTCGCGATATGTGGGTGTCCAGATGTGATTCCGTAGGCTAGAGCGCCGGCGAAGGTTGCTGCGAGGGGGGCAGCAGAGAGGAAAATTCCGCATCGAAGACCGAGTTCGCGACGACTGTAGAAAAACGACAACAAGTAGGGAACACCGGGCCCAAAACCGGCTTCTGCAGCTCCTAAAAGGAAGCGGAGGGCCATCATTGCGCTCCAGCTTTGGGCTGCGGATTGGCAGGTTGCGATTACGCCCCCTTCTCTCTGTCAGTCCTAATCTTCGTTGTATTGGAATGTTTAGGGTGTAAGTTGGCATACCATGCAAACATGATAAAAGCAGCCCATTGATGAGGTCGAAGGACTTTCCACATGAGAGCTTGAAACTCGAATAGCGTATACGAAATATAGAAGATGGTCAAGAGCCATGGATATTTCCCGCCGTTTAGACCTAGGTCTTTTTTCATTCCGGCGATTTGGGCATTTCTGTATGAAGTCCCGATTAATTCTTCGTTCCAGCACTCGTGTAAGGAAAATGGCATACCCGATGTTACTCCGATCCAGATACGAGAGCAAAACTATCCATCCGTTTGTAGTTTGTATTAGTGCAAACTGTTTACCGCAATGAAGGTGCGTATGTACATACACATAAACCCAGTAATCACCGGCAACCGACGATCAAGTTTCCTCACAACACGCTTCTCAATAACCGGGTCAATTCCAGGTGTGATAGGAGCCAGTTCCGCATCGTGCTCAAGCTGCGCGTCTTTCGGTTTCTCGACTTCGGGTGTTGAAGCTGGCGCTTCTTCTATGTTGTTGTGTTCCTCGATGGTGGCCATTGTGTTGCTGTATTAGATCGAGTTGGATGAACGTGGGGGTTGAACAAGATCCGGGGCGAAATCCGGGGTAATTGCGTCTTATGTTCTGTTTATATAGGTCCAAGGAATGTATACTGATCCAGGGACAAGCATCAACCCATACACGCGAGTTATTCACACAATCGGAGCTTTCAGGAAAAATAATTCTTTGTCTTCAAGCGCGTGGGAGCGAAAGCACTCTTAAATATGTCCGATCGACTTGTCATACACGCCGAACCACACTCGCTTGATGTAAGGCGCACAACACGGAGATACGTAGTAGCTCTTTTCTGAATCCTTAGTCGGAGAGTACGCCGAATCATGGAGGCTGGTCACGCGTCTAGTAAAAAGCTTCTCCATTTTTTTGTTCGATATGCAAAGGAAAAGCAAAATGGAGAGATTTCATTGGATCCGGGGTGCTGAACTCTTTTTCCGGACGATCATTTTCCGTGTTGAGAAGAGGGTAAGTATTTTCCCATCTCAGCTCTATCCTCGAAATTGAAAAGTGAAAAATCGAGTGAAATTCCGATGACTTATCTGACCCTTCATGAATGAATCTGGAACAAAGCATCCCGCTACCGAGTCTCAACTTTTGATTTCCGAGTAGATTGTTGGCTTTGTTGTAACTGAATCGAAGGCGGATCGCGGTTACATCCTTTCAGGCCTGCGACATCTGGAGAATACCCCGCAAAGTCTGGGGAAACCCTTCGTCGAAAGCTTCTGTGATCTGATCACTGATCGATCGTTATCGATTCATTGGCTGATTAATCACTCATTGGATTTAAACTTGTCGCTTCTTGAGGGATCTGATCAGGGAGGTGGTTGTTTACTATCCGCGGAATGTGGAAGTCCGAATACATACATGAAAGTCAAATTGGGACTTGAAGTCTTATCATCTCCTCGTATTTCAAACGATGTCTGATTGTTGTATACGCTGGACGAAAGCTGGATTGTAAACTGAAGATCAGGGATTCTGATTGGCGGACAGACTGGCAGTATTGCTTATCCTCGCAAGGATCTAGTACGTTAGTACTACGTCGTAGAACCGCTTCTAGATTAGTAGACCGGTACTTTCAAAAACATCATCAAACCATCACAATGCGAACACAGGCCCGCCCTCGCTTCCCTCCACCCATCATCAAATTCGCCGAGCGAGATGATATCCCAGAATTGGTGCGTGTCTGGCTTGCAGCTGAACGAACCAATCTCCTCATGTTCTATCACTTCCCCACAGAAGAAAGCAGATCGGAATACGCCAAGGAAGTAATCAAACAATTTGAAGATAACTTCGATAAGCCGCATCTTCTCGTCTTGAAGGCTGTGGATCCCGAGACGAAGCAGATCACGGCCGTGGCCGTTTGGCAGAAGAGGGGGTACAAATTCAGTCCTCTGTCGGATGATATATTTGCGGCTGCCGGGATCGTGTTGAACGGGACCTTGACGAATAGCAGTGATAAGATTATCTCAAAATCGGTAACGCAATCGTTGGAATGCTACATTGAAACCCAATTCGAGCAATTCCTGGCTTCCTGGAGTCGTGATTCAAAACATCTATATCTTGCACTCCTCATGACCGATCCCAGATTTCAGCGAAGAGGTATCGGAACCGCCATGCTGGAATGGGGTCATAAATATGCCGATGAAGCTGGTATTCCGGCATTTCTGATTGCTTCTCCAGTTGGACATCCACTATATCAACATGTAGGCTGGAAGGACGTCGACACGCCTCTGCAGATTGACATGTCGCAATGGGCAGCTGGTGCACAAGGAGGCGATATGGGCTGGGGAGTGTACAAGTACTACTATATGCTGCGCATGCCAAAGACGGCTGATACTTGAAGTGACTGATTGATGTTGATGAAGAAGGGAGATACAAATTGAGTCATGTAAAGTCAAAATAATTGAACATCTTGTAGAGTGCCTCAGGCATCAGTGCTATTGTGGCCTGAGGCATTAGTGCACAGATGGCATTTGCAGTCCGCCCGACTTCCGCATATCGACTTTTTGAGCGACTTCCAATTCCGCGTCGCGTTAGGAACAGAAGAAGCAGCTAGCCCAAGTAGCTTGTCTATCTCATCCAGCCACCATCGACACTCATTAACTTATCTACATCTTCTCAGGCGACTCTAACTCGGAATTTTTGCGATTCTTCCCCTTTGTTGTGTCTCGAAATTGATCGCACTTGCCCAGCATGCAGGACCCGGCGGGTGGACTTCCCGGCCAGTTGGTGAGCTATTTTGATTCCATCAAAATATGAACGTATTGCTGACAATTGGTCAATTATAGGTGCCGCATATGCACTTGGTCTCTCGAAATCGATACCCAGCGATGACCGCTTTGCCGACCGAAACTGTCCTTGACTACCTGTTGGCCGCCCCCAAGGTCGTCCGCGAGATGTATCCCATGTCCTGGACATTTCTAGACGGTCCTCAGGATGGAACTACATTACTTGCATGGCAGCCTCTTGGCCATTTGGGAACTACCTTTGCCAGTGATGGATATGTCTGGGCTGATGCAGAACAAGCCTTTACTTTTGAGACCCGAGGCTACGTATGTAATCATCGCTCTATATTTCGGGTTGATGCTAACAAGCGGTCAAATAGACAATCGAGATGTGGGTTCAAAGAAGTGGCTATCACCCTCCGCAGGAAAACATTGCGAGCCACTCGCGCCGCCGTTATCGCCTGGTCCCTTCTAAAGTTCCCCCCAATGCGCCTCAGCCCGATCCTTCCCTATGGATCATCCATTACGCGCGTGCTGCTCAGAACGATATCATCCCCGCTCAACGTATTCCGATCACCCCTCAAGTGCAGACGACGCTTGCCCAGCGACGATTCCTACAGACTCAGGGTCAGCTCGTTCGCAAGGAGTTCATGTTGCACGATCGCAACAACTGGCCTACGATCAGTTTTCCAGCGCAGATGGGCGCACAAGGATTTGCTCAACCACAGGCATACTATGCAAATGCAGGTCCCGGTCGCCAGCCACCCCCAGGTGCATACTATCCTCCTCAGCAACCTGGTGTGCCCGCCGGTCAGGCACCGGTAAAAGCACCTCGTGGTCACCGTACGTCTGCAGGCGCTGCGGCTGCGGCTGCAGCGGACTTTTCAATGGAGGATGAAGATATTTCTACAGGTGATTTGCTTGATATGCTCACGCCTCGTGAAATTAGCAAGATACGTTACCAACAGCATCACGAATGGATGGAGGAAATTTTCGCGTCGCCTTACACAATCAAACAAATCACACCCGTCGACCTTGGCATTGGCCGCAAAGGAGAGCTTGAATCGTTGACAACTGGTCTTTTCGAGGCCCCTGTGTCAGCAGCTCACCCCAAGGATGCCAAGGACAGCACTACAGCTCTGCAAGGAGGCAAATTGGAACCGGAGAAAGCAGAAGAGTTTGCCGATCGAGTCGCCAAGAAAGTCTCTGATATGACAGCAGAAATCGAGAAATTGAAGAGACGTCATGAACGCAGAATGGCAAAGATAAGCCGAATGTCAGTATTGAAGGAGGCTGAACTACGTCTGCGTGAGGCCGGAGCGAATCCTTCCGAGACTGGACCAGAGATTTGGAGATTGGAAGGTCGTATCGATACATCTAATGAGGAGGAGGCGCCTATCGAGGAGACTATCGAGGATATTTCACTTCGCATGCCACGGCATCGGGTAGATGACGTCGTGAAAGATCTAGAAAAGACCTACGGTCGATCTATCGTTCCAGCTACGAGCATTACCTGCATTGAAAAGGGCGGCTTGCTAGAGCGTATTGAGCCTACGCCACAACCTGAAGATACTGCTGGTGCGGATACAGACATGTTGATGGAAACTAGTATTCTAGATCAGTTTGTTGCATCTTCTACTTCCACGCCCGGGCAGGTTGGTCAACAGGCCCCGGTCTCTGCAGCAGTTCCCGCCATCCAACCTGCTCCACAGGCAACAGATGGAGACGTTGAGATGGGAGGTGCAACAAACGTTCCCGTACAGTCGGGTACTGCAGCCGGCGAGACCGGAGAATGGGTGGTGGTAGAGAATGAGAATGCTGGAAATGTCCCTGTTCTTACCGACAAACCTGCGCCCGGCGGGGGAGAAACGGTGGAAACCAGCAATTTCGACGATGCGGCCAACTTTACCAACATGGACTCCGCAGGCGATGCGCTAGCTGCGTATGATGATCAGCATGACGGATTGGATCTCCCAGATCTCGAGAACTCGGCTTTCGGAGATGCCTTCCACGCGTCGGATCATGAGATGGGACATCATCCTGAAGACGATGAGATGTCATAGATCATTCAATCTTCCTGGCTTACTGGAAAAATTTCTCTACGGACTGTATTTATGAGGCGCGCGGACTGAGGTTTGTTTTTTCTGGGTTGGAGTTGAATTCATTTCGAGGTTGCTGGAAGGTGTGCTATGCTTAGTAGACTAAGCTGACTATGATCCTGTTCAAAGAACATAATCTAGTTGTAACATGGTGCGATTAATGATATTTCAACTTGTACTATACAATACACCATCTTCTTTGTTGCTTGCTCTTGGTTCTGATCGAAATACTTGAACAGCAGTCTAAACCCACGACGGACAACAACTTACGAGACGGTCGCCAATCCATTCAAGACTCACCCACCAAATCAGATCACAACGCTAGCAATAAAAACCGATAATAGCTTATTTTACTACAGGGCTTTGATTATATCAGCTAACACACTAGTGCAAACTTACTCCCTGTCAGGCTGCAAAGAACAAAAATCTTCGGCGTACGGAGGCCGAACTGGATCGTCTCTCAGACTCTTTCCTTTTTCCTCCCTTCTTCCTGCATGTTCAACCACTTACGTATGCAAGTTCTGCCGGGCTGTAAAATTAAACGCCTAGACTAACTACGTAGTACGTACCACGCTACACCTGTCACCTCGTACTCCGCGGACCCCTTAGGGGGTACGTAGGCAACGTAGCAATGGCCCGATTGTTTGATCTTTACTTCGTAGGACATGCATCTTATCGCAGTCAACTGTCAACGGTCAACAACGTCAAATCCAGTATCTAACGCCCAATACTCCTCATTCAGAACGCTTGTCTAGAAACTTCACCGTTCTCTGGGGTACCTACCTAGGTACGACACGGATAAAAAACATCTTTCATTTTCGACCGATTCCTCAGTTTGCTCGTCTCTCACGTAGGCATACGTTACCAGCAACAGTAACCCACGGGTGGCAGACTATGGAATCAATCACCGAATGCTTAATCATATGCTGATTACTAAAATGCGTCGTACAAGGTGTTGGACGGATCTCCGTATTGTTGTTGTCTTTTTTCTGATGCATGCAGCGTCGGAATTGTCCAACTGTTACCTCCACAGGTTGTGATTTGAGGATGACAGCAAGCAACTTCAGTATCTGCAAGTGGGCTTCTTCGGGGTTGTTTGTGCCGGGTTTATTTTGCAGAATTTGGGGTCTGAGAAATCAGGCCCGTTTATGCAGCGAAGGAAGAAGGGTTGGGAGTTGAGTCTCGGGGTATGTAGATGTAGTCTTGGGATCCTCCAAGGAATGAAGAATTGTATCAACCTCGGGCTTCATGTGAGAGAAGGGACGAGAAGATGGCATATGAGTGAAGTCGTACACGATGGATGTCACACGATATCATCACTGCAAGTATACGAGGCGTATCAAAGCGGGTAGATGCTCGAATTTGGTAATTTATATCGATCTCAATTGGTTGGCTTATATAGTTCACTCACTATAGACTAAGCCTAACCGGGACTGAATACCTATTTTAGACTTTGACGTTTCTTCAGGCGATCTAAGCCAATCAAATCAATCAAGATTTGCTACATTGTGGGTCAGTGGGGACTGACCAATTCCTGGAATGGTGTAGCGCATTACGGGCCAATACAGCGGTAATGATCGTCTCTCGGCACGTTGATTAATTTCTCTAGTCTCTGGCTAGTCAACGTTAATCTACTAGAATCAAGAACAATCGACGTACGTAGCTTTGTTTCTTTATCTTTTCTTCTTGTACTTCGTTTCATCTCATCGTTTTGTATCGTTTATCTGATCTATCAGATGACTCACTTCCTGCTTCGAATTTAACTTTCGGAGTAATGAGAATGTGAACCATCTGCATTGAACTATCGGAGAGAAAAAGCCATCAATAATGAATCCAGATCATAGCGACTCGGATAGCGGCTCGATTTTTACTGTCAAGACCAGCACCACAGCTCCGACAGAATGGACTTCGGAAGAAGGCAATGAGAGCGATGTCATGTCTATATTGAGTAGTTTGTATGCCTATACTTCTCACTTCCAGGTTCCTAGAAGGGCGAATGGCTGAGATTGTGCGAATCGTCGCGATATATAGATATGGTGGTGAATCGACATATTCGCTATCGTCTAGCGTTTTGAATTATCAGTTTGAAGTACGAGTCGATTGGTTCGTGGTTACTCGATTTTTTCTAATATCTATCCGCAGAATGGCCGACGATATCATGCCTACCACGAAGGAAAATACATTATGGTACGGATAGCCCGGAACACACGACTTACAAGTTCGATGATGTCGGACATAATACTGACGACGCTTTCCAGCCAAACGACGACCAGGAACAAAACAAGCTAATGCTGGTAAGATTTACGCCTCCAACCTTATGCGGGACGGATCACAACGGCTAAAGTTTAACTTCAGATGCATCTGTGCTATGAACTGGTGTTTGATGGCAGATTGCATTTATCGCCTATAACCAGTCATCCGCAAAATGTTTTGGATATTGGTACGGGGAGGGGAGATTGGGCGATTGATTTTGCCGAGTATGTTTTATCACGACAAAGAATTGTTTGTCTGCGTGGTAGCTCATCTTTGTTCTTTTTAGGGCGTATCCATCGGCGCGTGTGATTGGCACGGACCTCAGTCCGATTCAACCTTTATGGTAGGGGACCGTTATTATCAACCATGTGACGACTTTTCAGATTGAATAGTACGGAGACGGGGTGCTAAAATGAATATACTACAATAAATAGGGTCCCTCTAAACTGCACCTTCGAAATCGACGATGCCGAAGACGACTGGCTCTACGAACAAGAATTCGACTTGATCCATACCCGAACCATCTGCGGCGCAATACGTGACTGGCCACGATTCCACAAACAAGCCTTTGATCATGTGAAACCCGGTGGATGGTTTGAGATGCAGGAAAACGATGCATGGTTCCAGCGCGATGATGGTTCGTGTCCCGAATGGACGCAGCTGTTTTTGGAGAAACTGGACGAAGCGAGTATCCTGAGTGGCCGGCGGCTCAATGTCGCGCGAGACCAGAAACAGTATATGATTGATGCCGGCTTTGTCAATGTGCATGATGAAATTTTCCGAGTGAGTTACGTACTTCTCTCAGTTCTCTTATCTTTGTTGTGTGGAGATGCGCTAATGAATGCAGCTACCCCTCAGCCCTTGGCATAATGACCCTCGTATGAAAGAAATTGGTCGAATACGTGGCGTGGCCATGAATGAGGGGGTCGAAGGATACAGCCTGGCTTTATACACGCGATTTCTGGGTTGGAGTCCGACCGAAGTTCGAATCTTGCTGGCCAAGGTGCGCTCCGAGTTCAACGATATGCGGAATCAGATGTATATTGCTGTGTATGTCCATTTCCTGGCATCTCTTTTTCCGCTTCTTTTACTGATTAAGAGAAACAGGCATGTCGTGTACGGTCAAAAACCGGAAGAACCGGTTGCGCAATGATTTGACCCGCCGTACGATCATTCTAGGCGTTTTCTATTTTTGCTTTTTCCTTACTGACATGTATAATGGCGTGTTCGATACCCCTTCTTTCAATTCGATAATTTGTTTTTACAATTCCTATCTTTCCTTTTTCCCTTTGTTTCTTTTTTGCTCCCTCCAATCATGTTGTGTAGCGAAAATCCCACCCAACTCCTTGACTTTTACACAAAAATAACAACTAAGACGAGTCAAATTCAGTCTATATGAGTGGTCGGACCGTGTCTGGTAAATTGGCATCTCTGGAAAAGAAGGACGTGCATCTCGAACCATGGTACTGGACGGGTAGCGGCACGTCGCCCGTGATGCATCCATCAGTGCTTGTTCATACAACTGCAAACTACTGTGGGAAAGATGACCTGGAACAGAAAAAGAAAGGAAACCACATATGCCAGTATCATGTACAGTATGCATGAGTCCGTGGTTCTGGGAATGTCGTTTTCCGGTGTACCTACCTAGTATGATGTGCATACTATCGGCGAGCGTGTGATAGCTAAGATTTTGGTATGCGCTTTGAATGAGTCCGAGCCTAGGCACGGAAGTTACTACGTACATTCAATAGCTAATTGAGCTCATGAAAGAACGTAAGTAACTTGATAAAACGACTTTAGAAAATATGAGCAATTCATCCAACATTTCGCGCCGCTTTAAGCAAGGTACGTACTCACTTGTACTTGAACCTTCGTAGTACATAAGTAGGTGGATATTAATCGTTTTATCAAAGGGAGAGCTTTTTTTCATCAATTAATCTGCCTTCAGTACTAGGTAGTGAAGTCAAGGTCAAGCTATACATACGGTAACGATATTGGAGTAAGACTTCCTGGAGTGTAGGGCATACGGAAAGCTCGGAGACAGTTTCAGCAGCGGTTTGTACCAGCCCGGGACACTGCGTATGTAGGGAGCACCAATTATTGTAGAAGATCCAGATTAATGTTTATAGCCTACAGCAGCGGAGGATAGCCTACGGCACAGAGCTCGCTTGTTCAACAAGTCTCAGACCACCAAGACCGACCTTGCTCCAATTTGTAGCGAACTTTCGATCATAGGATGCAAGCCGACGGAGAGTCGGAGAGTTGGGGCTTGGAGATGCTTGTGAATTGGAGGGGGGAAGTGTATGAAACGGGGCGGGGGCATGTTTGCACATAAACATGTTTGACGGCGCTTTACTTAGGGCTTAGATAGTCATTTAGCGTTTGAGTTACATAGGAGTGCGGCAAGCGCCAGGATTCATAATGCTGGATCCAGACTGCCAGGGGCTGGCCAACGTTGCAAGAGGCCTCCATGGCCTAGAGAGCTGGATATATGCTTTGAACGAGCAAGCTTCCTCGTTTCCCGAGCGAAGCAAGGTCAGGTATGTAAATCTGTTTGTTCATTCTAAGAGTATTAAGCCTAATTTTCTATGTGAATTTAATCTATACAGAGCCGAATAGATATATTACCACACAGTAAGCGCCAGGAATATTCTTCGTACCGATCAGGTTATATTGATGCAAGATGATGAGATGGAAGGCGTGCTTTGTCCTGGCGCGAGTTAACATGTTCGTGGATCTAACTCGGGTCTGACAAGCAGTTACAAGCTTCGCTGAAGTAGTATAACGGCGATCTGTATCATACGGTCCTTGGACCTTACACTTCTTTTGGTTTCTATAAACATACTTTGATTGTCTTTATTCGCGTATAGATGAGTTTTGGCGAAATTTAGAAAACAGTTTTAATGCTTCGATCGAGAACCGCAGGAGTGGTATGCGCTGCGGCCTCACGAGTATAGTCTCTTATTTTGCTATTCCTTAAGCCTATTACAAGAATCTCTGAGCTCCCTTCCTCACTGGGTGTTTTGAACGTTTGTCACTAAACTTGTACCGCTATCATGGCTGTCATATCCATTCTTGCCAATTCAACGGCAATCGCACTGATCCTGCCCGCGCTCGGCCTGGTGTATCTTGCTTCGTGGATATACACCTATTACCGTCTATCCCATATTCCTGGACCATGGTACGCCGCCTGGTCTGATCTCCCTCGCATGTACTGGGTTTGGACAGGCAACAGTCATCTCAAACAACTAGAGCTGCACCGAAAGTATGGACCGCTGGTGCGATTAGGGCCTGATGCTGTATCCGTTTCTGACACGACCGAAATTCCAAACATATATACATTCACTGGCAAATTCAAAAAGGTCAGTCAAACTAATAACGATCGACCCCTCATACGTAAAACAACATTAAATGGCGAAGATTACCCGATTCGCAAGACTAACAAACATCATGACAGTCAAACTTCTACTCAGTCCTAGGCCCCTATCACCGCGGCCAAGCAATTCCCATGCTGTTCACAACTCAGGACGAGAATATGCATCGTCGTCTAAGACAGCCAATTGCAAGTATTTACAGCATGACCAACCTAGTCGGATTTGAGCCATTTGTCGATAGCACTATTCGCTTTTTCTTTGAACAAATTGATACCAGATTCGTCGCCACAAATAACGTCTGCGATCTAAGTACATGGTTGCAGGCATTTGCTTTTGATGTCATGGGTGAGATCACAGTCTCGAAGCGTCTTGGGTTCCTGGCCGAGGACAAGAACGTGTCGGGGTTGATGAATGTTCTCTGGGACCACTTCCAATATGCCGCGGTGGTAAGTCCAACGATTTGCATTTCGTCGATGGTGACACACCCTAACGGTGGTATCCTAGGTTGGCCAAATCCCTTGGTTGGACAAAGTCTTCAAGAAGAACCCAATTATCGGGTACTTTCGTACCACACAACCCAACGCAATTGTCGCCTATACCTTTCAACAAATGATGCAACGTAAGAAACTCCTTGAGGAGAAGGGCGTTTCCTCCGTCATGGCCACTGCCGAAACAACTGCCAACCCAGACCTCGATCGTCGTGACTTTATGTCACGCTTTTTAGAGGCTAAGATAAAGGACCCGAAGGTTCCAGAGATGTAAGTTCTTCCGACAAAACACCATATTGCTGAATGATCGTTAATTATTGGACAGGGCTTCGGCCGCGTGGTCCATCTCAAATATTGGAGCTGGTAGTGACACGACCGCCATCACATTACGGACAATTCTCTATTACCTACTCAAAAATCCTTCGACTATGCAAGCACTTCTTGACGAAATACGCACCGCTAAAGCTGCCGGCAAGTTATCCGACCCCGTCACATGGCATCAAGCCCGCGAATTGCCGTATCTAGATGCATGCATAAAGGAAGCTGGTCGTGTACATCCTGCATTTGGTCTACCCTTGGAGCGTGTTGTGCCTCCCGAAGGAGCAAATATTTGTGGCAAGAATCTACCTCCAGGTACAGTTGTGGGTGTCCAAATGTGGGCAGCACACCGGGATGAGACCATCTTTGGAGGCGATGTCGATGAATGGCGGCCAGAACGCTGGCTAGTAGACGAGCCAAAACGTTGGGCTATGGATAAGGCTCTGTTAACGGTATGCTGACCTTGATGATGGAAAAGTATCTAATCGGTATACTAACTTGACACTTACCTAGTTTGGTGCTGGCAACCGCTCGTGTATCGGGAAGAACATTGCTTTGCTAGAGATCTATAAGCTAATCCCTAGCTTACTACAGCGGTACAAGGCAAGTTTCCCCTTTCTGTCTTCCTTTAGGAACCAAAATTTTGCTTACACAATATTAGCTTGAGTTGGCCAAAGACGAATGGATCGTAGAGAGCTCTTGGTTTGTGCACCAGCGGGATTTCCTAGTCCGTTTCTCGAAGCGCGAGAAGTTCGCTGAATGAGTAAAATATGACTATGAATAGAGCTAGAAGTAGAAGCTAGGATGAATTATAAGGCACAAAAGATGCAACAGGAAGCCATACGGCATTGCAAGATGAGAAGGTAACCAGAGATGAGGGTATCCATCAAGTACAATCAAGAGAGCATCCAAGGAATCAACTTTGTCTTCCAACGTGTCGAGTCACACTGAGCAATAGATAAATGCAAGACTTAGCTATAATTCAAGTCGATAGCAGCGACTCTGGATTGCCTTCTTCTTTCCTTGGGCAAAGTTCAGTTTTACAAACAGTTTTGAATCACAATTCTGCACTACAATATACTAGGCAAATCAAAGATTCCACTGAGCACGTTCTGCCCTTTGTTCTTCTTCAGCTTGAGCGCGAAGGATTCTACGCATGATCTTTCCTGACTGTGATAGACATTAGATGACCCATATACTTGAAGCAGAAACAAAGGATACTTACCGGTGTTCGTGGTATGCCGTTTACAAACCGAACTCCTGCAGCAAGCCATTTGACTTTGGAGGTATTCGGCGCCATGTAGTCTAGGACTTCCTGGGCAGAGAGGCTCGAGCCTGGTCGACGCACGACGTAAGCTCGTGGTAGCTCGGTATCATCCCTGGAACGCATTCATATTAGTTGAAAACTTCTGGCAATACTTGGATCACAAAAAATGCCCACATTTTCACACCGACGACGCCTGCATCTGTAATTTCCGGATGTTCCAAGAGTATGCCTTCTAGTTCTGCCGGTGCAACCTGGGCTCCCTTGACCTTGATAAATTCCTAATAATTTCAGAGTCAGCCAGGTTCACAGATACTCAATAATAGATAATTCAGGTAACCTTTTTGCGATCAACAATATGGTATTGTCCCCGACTATCACGAATGGCAATATCGCCTGTCTTGAGCCACCCATCTTGAGTGATAACCTCTTTCGTTGCTTCCGGTTCATGCCAGTATCCTTTCATCATACTTGGCGCCCTACACCACAACTCGCCTCTCTCTCCATCAGGCATTCGTTTAGTACCGTCTTCGCTCATAATCATGGCTTCGCAATTAGGCACTAATTCTCCAACCGCAGCCGAATCAGACCGTTCGTTCGGGTTCAACATAATAGGGAGGCCAGACATTCTGGTAATCTCATTAGTCAACACTGCTCTTCAAACATTTTCACGTTGTCAGGATCATACTCGGTAAGTCCGTAGGCCTGCTTTAAGTTGACAGTCTTGTTGGGCCAAAGCTGTTCAAATGCTTCCGCTTGCTCTCGTGCCAGGGGGGCTGCCGCACATACAACCTCTCTAACACTACTCAGATCGTACTTGCCAAGTCGAGCTTGAATATCTTTCGAGATTCCCACCACAATGGGAGGAACTGTTATCAGGTCGGTCAGCCGGAACTTTTCGATCGCGGAAAGCATATGATGCCGGTCAAAGTCGCGCATGATGTATGTCGTGATCCGGCGATGAGGAGCAATAGTAACATATACAACCGCAGCAAGTCCGTGGTAGATAGGAAGACAACAGAGCCAACGGGATTTGCCTTGGGATTTTGCACTTGGTCCAGCTCGAGAGGTATCAAGATCAAACATATGGTTCATTTGCATGGCATTGGCGACGAGATTGTAATGGGTTACTTCCACGCCCTTAGGAAGACCACTGGTACCAGAGGAGTAGAGCAGCATGGCCGTGTTATCTGAAGTAATATTGTCCCTTGCGTTTTCCCAATCGAAGCCAGCCGCTTCCTGAGGGTCTGTTAAGACCGAGAACCAGTGCTTCAATCCGAGTGGTGCGGTTTGCTTTTGGGATTCCTGATATCCACGTTGCAATACGAAAATATCCTCTTTCGTTATCGTTATCGGGTCTTTGAGAGACTTGAGGCTCTCAAGAACGACCCGGGCTGCATCTTCTTCGCAGATGAGAAAGCGTGGTTGCACACTGTTCATCTGAAATGTGAGCTCTCGTGGTACGGATCGCGGGTTCGCAGGAACGTAAATGCCACCAGCCATGAGTATCCCTAACACGATTATGGGCAAAAAGATACAGTTCCGGGATACAAGCATCACCCTATCGCCTTTTCGTAGTCCATTCTTTTGCAGGCCGCTAGCTAGGCGTTTTGACCACTCGCGGAGTGAGTGCAGTGTCAATTGGAAGTCATTAGGCGCCGTCGTGTCAACATAAAGCAGGGTGTTAGGGAGTGGTTTGGTGGGAGATGGAAATATAAAAGACGGTATCGTTGTACGAGGAATTGGGAGTACCCAACGAGATCTGTCCGTCCTATTTAGAGGTGATATAGCCATAGTAGAGAGTACAGAAGACTGCGCGTATGAGATGCAATACTGATGAGTTCGTGTGATTGAGTGCGATTTGCATTTGAAGAGAGAAACATTCATTAGAGAATGCAGAAGGAAACAGAAAATATTTGCTATCCTACAAAATATCCCCGCAAACCATAAAATTGATGACAATGGGCATATGACTCGGGTTACTGTCGAATCATGTGCGGCCCAGTTCGTAATTCATCATTTATTCTAGACAAAGTCCGACTTGATACAAGATCCTACAACCAGTTTATCGAGAACTTCGACGGTGCTAATGAAGTTAATTTAAGATATCGAGTGGAACCAACAAATGGGCTTTTTTATCCTATACACCGTACATCTATATACTACCTGGGTCCACGGACGAATGCCTATCTGACAATCTTCCCCAATGGATTCCGTTTTTGAGGTGAGCTTTGAGATAGACGTTTGCCTGCGATATGTGATACTGATGTACGAAACCTTCGTACTCTAAGGGTATATGCCTAGTGTTTCGGTGTTTCTGACTCTTCTAGTGACTGAGATTGAATTAGTTACTCGAAAGGACAGATAACTAATCAAATGAAATATGTCATCAATAGAATGCCATATGTATTGGAATCTACCAGCCTTGAGATGATTGGCTACGCTATGAGGTTGCTAGTGCTCAAGGAACAAAGAAAGCGGGGTTGACACCAACCAGCATTAGATAAAGCCTGACAGTGACTCGGGTCCAGTAGATTTCCGTCCATGGATATTCCGATATATCCGTCTACTCTAATATCCGGCCTGCTCATCCGATGCCATCACCAAAGCTCACACCTTGGAGGCAGAAACCAGCAGGGACATGTCCATGAACACAAATCGCAGCACTCGAGAATCAAGTCGATTACGAGAATTCGCTTTTGTTACTATACTCGTCGTCCTGGGCCTTGTTTTTGCATATTATCCGTGGCCGTACTTTCAAATTCCATCTGTTGTATCAAAAGGCTCGTGCTGGTCCGCTGACTCCATTGACCACAACATGACTGCTAGAGCGGCCAATCAAACCATGCGCGCTATAGTCGTTCATGAGAAGGGCGGCCCTGAAGTATTGAAGTTCCATCAGAACTACCCGAGACCAGTGCCGGAGAATGGCGAAGTGCTGATCCGTGTTAAAGCATTTGGCCTCAACCGGGCTGAAATGTTCACCCGACAGGGTCACTCACCCGGCGTGGTGTTCCCACGTATCCTTGGAATTGAGGCTACTGGAATTGTCGAGCAGTCGCCCACAGAGGAATTCGTCAAGGGCCAGGCGGTGGTTACGGCTATGGGGGATATGGGCCGGATGTACGATGGTGGTTATGCTGAGTACACGTGCGTCAAAGCAACTCAAGTCAAGCCTATCAAACCCAACAACCTGCCGTGGGAGATACTAGGTGCGTTACCGGAAACTATGCAGACGGCTTGGGGGAGCTTATTCGGCCCTCTCAAGCTTCAGCCCGGCGACCGTCTTCTTATTCGTGGCGGCACTACGACCATTGGGCTGGCAGCAGCGTCGTTGGCCAAGCATTACGGCGCAACCGTTGTGTCTACGTCACGAAAGCCTGAGCGCGAGGCTCTCCTGCGGGAACATGGTGTCGACGATGTCATCATCGATAACGGCTCCATTGCCGACGAGGTCCGTAGACGGTATCCCGAAGGTGTCGACAAGGTGCTGGAACTCCTTGGTGTGGTCACCATGGCAGACTCGCTTAAGACACTCAAACCTGGCGGAATTCAGTGTATGACTGGCATCGCGGGTGGCAAGTGGGTTCTTGATTCTTTCAGTCCACTGCCAACAATACCCAAAGGTCGCTACCTGACGACGTATGGTGGGAGCAGTGATGATTTACTAGCGACACCACTAGATGACGTTATCAAATTGTTGGAGAACGGTACGTTTAAGTTGCCCATCAAGACCTTCGACATGGAGAACATTGTTGAAGCACATCGGTTCATGGAATTTGAAGGTGGTGCCAAGGTAGTTGTAGTAGTACCATGAAGTCAACTGTGCTGCCAAACGAACAAAACATAGAATATATAGAAATGTTCTTGGTAGCCGTGCTCTCAACTACAGCTACTATCCTGTGATTTATGTTGGGAACCAACTAGACCAAAAGCTACGCGCATACTAGATGATCTAGTATGGTAAGATCTAGTTGGCAACGAGGATCGTATGGTGTGTAGAGTGAGGGAGTGGGACGTTGTCCCAACCATTTATTTGCTTCAATGTTACATACCTACGTAGAATAAGTGCACACAATCTAGAACAGCCTATTCACAATTTGGATGATGTTCGAAATTTTCTCACTCTACAAATATATACATGCCGAATATAGTCAGTCATGATATATGAACTACTGTCCATCGACTACTTCTTCGCATACGATTCCGTAATTCTTTTGACCATGTGATCCTCAACCGTGATTGCCTTCCCACCTTCAGACGGACTACCATCTAGAGGAGAGAGAGGAACATCAAGATTCCCGTCAAGGAAGAAGACAATACTATAACGGTCGGTGCCACCCTCATTAATAACACGGTGTACGCTGCTCTTATAGCGATATCCTGTCCACATGCTCAACATATCGCCCACGTTAACAACATACGCATCCGGCCGCGGCGGCACATCCAACCAGCGACCATTACTGTCTTCCACTTGCAAGCCTTCATGCTCATCTTGCAATAAGAGTGTAATAGCACCAAAATCAGTGTGTGGACTTGATCCGAACTGTGGCTTTACACCTCCACCTGCACTTGCTGGTGCTCGCCCAGGGGGGTAGTGAAGGAAGCGCAACGGAGCAGCAGGATTTTCGACGAATTTTTCGAATACATTCTCGCCGTAAGGAAGAGTGCGGGCAATAATCTGCATTACAGTACGAGAGAGCTTTAACATGGCTTGGTAGTAAGCCTCGGCAGGCTCGCGGAATTCGTGGCGGGCTAGAAGGTTTTCGGAGGGCCAAACGTTGGGACCCATGAAGAAGCGTCGAGCGATGACGGCTGGATCGGTGAGAGGCACATCTATGCCGGTATAGTAGCCTTCTTTGAGATCTGGCAATAACCCAGCATCGTAATTCTGAGAGGCGAGGACGTCGTAGCCACGCATGCCAACGTTTTTTTTGGCGTCAAGGGGGGCTTTTTGGTCGAAAGGAAGGGCAAAGAAACGGCGAGCAGCCGCAAAAGCGGCTTGTTGAACTGAAGACGTTACACCATGATTGATGATCTGGAAAAACCCCGTATTTTCACAGGCTTTGGCGACTTTGTAGATGATAGCCCGAGACTCTGGGGAGTCAGGTGCGGCAAGATAGGGGCCGATATCGATAGTGGGAACTCCTGTGGACGAAGTAGTATGCATCGCTCGGCGGGCTAAGGGCTTGACTGGGAGTGGAGTGGGCGTCCTGGGCCGAAAGATTGAGTTGCGGAGAATATTTAGCCTCATGACGACTGATGCTTGTTTTATTGAAGCTGAACAGACGTGGGCCGAACAGGTTTTATCTCTCCATAGAGAACGGACCCGGATTAGGGCTCACATTCTGGAAGTTCTTTCGAACTTCCAGCATCAAAGAGTGTATCAGAATAGCTAGAATTCAGATTTGAGACTTAACTTTAGCGATCAGGACGACAACAGAGAGTTTCAGTTTTGGATGTGAGAATGCCTTCCTCTCATTCTCTTGATAACAGAATACATGTATTCTTGATTCTACGTACTGCCAGGCATAAGCCTGTGTACTATGCACCGCTTTTGTTAAGTTTTAGACTAACCCCGAATTAACAATATCTGAGACTAGATTAAAACCATTTTACAAGGCTTTCGCTTTCTAGATAGAGTCCAGTTTCCTCTGTCTCGGGTGTTGCATAGCTACACTTATCAACTGGATGTTAATCATATCTTGGGACAATATCCCCATCCGTCCTCGCAATACGCCTACACACCACGTGGTCCTCCTTGCTAGCTATATTATACCATACTAGATCATCTACGTAGTATGCGTGCTGCTTTTTGGTCTAGTTGGTTGCACCAACATCATGTGAAACCTGATAAACCTTTCGGATTGCTTCGCTTAGTTTCGTTGAATGAACAATACGTCTCATATATGACGCAAGAAAGTCCTAAGCAGGGCTTTGCATCAAAACTAGTAATACGTACGTACTTATTGATCTAGGCTTTCCTACAGAGTGTAAATCGCATGTTGTCCTTATCTCCGCCCCATCCAGACGCCTCCTAATGAGGCCATTCAACAGATTGGGAAAGGAGTCAAAGACCACCCCATTTGGGGGGACTAGAGTGCGTACTAGGCTAAAAAATGAGTGGCCCGCTCGGGTGACAAAGAGATCCCGGTGCCTCGTAATCAGGTGGCCCATATTGGCTACGTAAGAAATTAATAACTAATGTTGGCGCCCTTAACTAGTGCAACAAACAAGCAATTGTGCATGACTAGCGCTACAACCCTTTCTGATTGATCTAATCGCGGATCAGAAAATTACGATTGTTATCTGATTGATCTTGAAGACGAGCATAACGACTCGAAGGTAGTTATAGTAGATAAAGATCACCACTAGACTTAGGGCTCGGTTAGAGGGTGATGCCTACATGATGCTGAAAGGCTTGTTTTAGGGTCATTTTCTTGGGTTAATACATTCCCCCAAGTCTGTGTATCCGGATATAAAGCTGAGTTTTGAACGGAAATAAATAGAACATGGTCATATATCCGAGATGCATCCGGCCGGGTCAACAAAGACATTTGTCGATCTGTTTATGGAACTGCACTATTTTAGCCTGATACACCTTGTCTGGAGTGAACCCTGGTCGCCAACAAGGGCGATGATTAGCGGGATCGTGTTAGGGCGTCCGACTTTTAGTTACGGAATACGGATATGTGATGCTTGACTCGGGTCTGACTCGGGCCACAAGGGGAATATCTGGCTACACTGATATTGCCACCACACTCTTGACTTCCTTTACGAAGCAAGGCTATAGCTACTATATCGAATGATCTCTTCTATCCTCGCGGTCTGAGTGAGATTCATTGCCTCATCCAATTCACCGTCCAGCTTCGCAATCTGAGCTCATTTGGGGCCGTTTATTCCCTCTCGCCTCCTACGCCCTCACTATGCCGGAAGAGAACAGCGAGAACACTGTGGCCGCCTCTGTGGCGGATACACAACCTCCCAAAGATAACGAAAGAGATATATCTCCTGGTGGCCAAGAAACTAGCAACATAGTTGCAGAAAAGCCTCAAGCACCACCAGGTCCAGAACCGCCACAGTTTGCAGATGGAGGAAGAGCTGCCTGGAGCACCGTGGCCGCTGGATGGTGCTGTATGTTCGTCAGTTTGGGCTGGATCAACTCAATCGGTGTTTTCCAAACAATCTATGAAGAAGACCAACTGAGAAACTATTCATCCAGTACAATCGCGTGGATCAACTCACTGCAAACCTTCATCATGTTTGGCGGCGCGCCGTTCTTTGGGAAGATTTTTGATGGTTATGGGCCACGTTATCTCCTGCTTGGTGGCACGTTATTTCACGTCTTCGGTCTTATGATGATGTCTCTCGGTAAGGAGTACTATCAATTTCTGCTTGCCCAGTCAATTTGCAGTGGATTGGGCGCCAGTGCCATCTTCTACTCATCAACCAACTCGATCGCAACGTGGTTTAAGAAGAAGAGAGCTATGGCCTTGGGTATTGCATCGTCGGGCTCAGCATGTGGAGGTGTGGTCACTCCGTAAGTTCACTTCTCCCCCGTCAAAACAAAGGGACCACGCTGACTCATTTGGTTAAGCATTCTGGTCGCGCAAATGTATCGCAAAGTCGATTTTGGCTGGGCTGTACGGACGACAGCATTCGTGTTCCTTTTCTTGCTCGGTATTGCCAATTGTTTTCTTAGGTCTGCATTACCGCACAAACCTAAGCCATTTCACATCATGGACTTTGTGAACCCTCTCAAGGAGCCTCGATTCATGTTAGTGTCTATGGCCTGCTTCATGATCTTCCTTGGAGTTTTCTTGCCAGGAAACTTTATCGTTCTAGATGCAGTGCACCATGGAATGAACGGGAGCCTAGCCTTTTATCTTCTTGCTGTATTGAATGCCGTCAGGTGAGATATCACTCTATTCCTTATACAAAGTCGAGTCGAGAGCCAAACTAATAAGTCAACACAGCGCTCTTGGCCGTATCATCGCCGGCAGGGTCGCCGACAGTATTGGACGTTTCAACTGCATGATCATCGTGAACATTCTCTCCACTATTTTCGTGCTCGCTTTCTGGATCCCATCAAAGACAAACGCGGAGCTTTTCGTCTTTGCAGCTTTCATCGGTTTCACATCCGGAGCATTTGTGGCCATGGTGGCGGCAGTCATAGGCCAGATCTCAGACATTCGTCAGATTGGTGTCCGCAACGGAACGAATTTCTTCTGTGTCAGCTTTGCAGCCTTGATCGGTAACCCTATTGCCGGTGCTCTCATTGAGCGTGATAACGGGGGATATTTGTACATGCAAATATTCTCGGGCGTGTGCTTCTTTGTAGGATCAAGCCTGTTTATAGCTGCGCGTATTGTTCAAGTTGGCCCGGGTTTGAAGAAGATTTGAATGCTTAAATAGTGAGGCAATTAAGGCATTATCGGAAGAAGGATAATTGGGCAACCTTTCATCATTTTGCATTTATTAGACAGTGATAGTCTGGATACAGACATTGAGCTTTTAGATCGAACCTGTTAGCGATATAGAAGCGCTAAGTTTCAAAAGACAGCAGCGCTGGTGCTTAATTCTACTCTCTTTTGTTTATTCTATACTTCGAGTATGCTCTGTAATCTACTGCTTGAGCCGTGAGGACATCTTACAGGATCTTCATTTCACAGTATGCGATCTTCAAAATCAGGCACAGAATTTGGAGCCTACACTCATCGCTATGCATTCTGCATCACAACACGTCAAAAGCCATCCATTCTGTGGCCCCATGATGTTATGTTGGTCAACCAGAGCTGTAAGTAAACATTCGTTTGTTCCTTGCTTCCCGTAATCTAAATAATGAGACATGCTCGTATTTCTGCATATATTAAAAATCCCTATTCTAGAAACGGCCCTTTTCTGGATGCAGGAAATACGAACTCAGCTAATGGTGGGTTGCATTCCCTGTTAGAACCAACAAACCGCCGGCGCATCTTTTAAACAGATCTGCAGAGCACTGACACGTTCTTATGTCTTGGCTAGGAATATTCTAGATTTGGAGTGGCTCTTCGTGTTCTGCTGTCGTAAACCATGTTTCTTTACGAACTCATTTTGGAGTAGGGCTTCTGCTTCGGAAGCCCTAAGGCTGCGACAACATGTTATATACATAATCAAGTACACAGCAGTCATGAGGAAGTGCAAGGTGTTATGTTATCTTTTAAACGATCTAGCCAACAAATATTGAGGATTGCTTATCTAGAAGTATTAGGTAGGCGACTAACGGCTGCAAGAATAAGAAACCTACGAGGCATAGGTCAATGTAAGCTGAAGGACTGCCTAGGTGGTTAGTCAGGTTATAGATCCTTTGACTTATATACTGGGCAAATCTAAGGCTCGAATCAGATAAAAACAAAAGAAGAAAAAGAAAGCTTGTGGCAAAGATGGAAGATGGTACGTAGTTCCAATGGGCGAATTAAACAGTTTGTGTAGAATCAACCACGGATGGAAGGACGGAACAGATGCAACAGATGCAACAGAAGGATCTATGCTCTGTACCATCTCGTTTAGAGTGTGGTCTACTGCATCAGTGGCGTGTAAACTGCATCTTGTTAGGAGTAGACACCGAAGTAGTAATCGCTCACTCATGGTTGATGCAGCTATAGCCCAACCTTGGCTATAATTGAGGCTAAATTGTAGGAAAATAACACGGATGAGCTTATTTTGGACTTGGAAGCTTGAATTCAAAGATACGTAGGTTCCTTCAACAAGGCTTTTCCCTTCCGGAAATCTCCAGGGTTAGAATTCGAGTATTAAAGCAGTCTCGACAATGACCTCGGGAATGTATAAAGCACTATGAGTATGGTTTCACAGTCAGTTTGAGAAATCGTACTTCCATGTTTCCTCACGGAGTTAAACACCCCAGCCGCCCTCTGACGTTTCTTTAGATTAGGTTATGAAACTCACTTTATGCATAACCGCTCAATTAGGTAGTCGGTTCGCGACAGGTGTGGTTCTCGCTATGGACTGTCTATGTGTATTTTCCTCTTTCAAAACGTCAGTCTGAGCTTCAAGCTCAATTCTATTCCTGTCATTGGAGGTTTACGTACATGACTCGGGTCCCTGAAATGGCCCCCAACTGCTTGTGAAGAAAATAAACCAGCTTTTGTAGGTAGCTGATATCGTGAATATCTCTTTGATTACTCATTTGCAGCATAGCATGATCGTGTACTATTGATCTTTATTGGCCCCTAGAAATTCCGCAATTTCTTTTCTTTACGTGGTTTCAGCCTTATACTTGGAATGCTTTATATAGTCATTTTATACCTCACTCCGTGTCTGAGTACAGATCCATGTCCAGCTCACGTACTTAATTCAATCGGGATGTCTACATATGTACGTGCAGATCTACTTAGGAGGAATCTCAAGATGATTAAGCTTTAAATTAGAATACTAGATTGGTATGAGTAAACGGACCCAGTTTTCCAATGAATTCGTAATATGTAGCTGGGGTTGTAGCCATTAGCTAGTAAACGTACATTACATCTCGTATTCTAAATCATTTCTCCGCGAAGCGTTGATGTGGCGTCTTCTAATAGTTGCAGATCAACAAGCTACATCAACCAAGAAATGCTTGGTGAATGTAAGCTTTGCTGTTACCTACTCTACAACGCCCCGGACCCCTGCCAAGGGACCCCGCCAACCACATAGCCCCAAGTTATCAAAGTAAACGTTGGCCGCAATCTGATAGGCGAGGTAAATAAAACGCTTTAGACTACTTGCGCGTCCGTGTCAGCATAAATGGCCAACTGAAGGCTCCAGCCTGATTGTGCCGCCTATTCCCTGTCCCTCGCCAAATTATCCTTAAACTGGCAAATAACGTGCTAAAGAGCGGGGATAGGTGCTATAATGACAGATTAACTTCGGAAAGCTGAAGAATGATTTCACTACCATATATGAACGTTCGTGTCTGGCCGTTTTGCCAATAGGTAACACCCTGCCTTCTTACCCGCAGGGCTCCGACAGCCTCGTTCACAAAAAGAAACAACATACATATACATTTGCACAACCAGTGGGCTTCATAGATTCAAGTTTTTCATCATGAGTGGAGGGCAGCCCGCGCGTATCAGGAGATGGTGGAATGAGGAGGAAGATCGCATCTTGCGTGAGGCTGTAGCCGCTCAAGGTATGCAGGACGAGGGATAAATGCGTTTTCATCTTAACTGCTACTTAGCACAAAAGCTAACGTCGCTATAAAGCCAAAGGTGACAGCTTCAATGACTGGAATGCCATTGCACTGAAGCTTCCAGGAAGGTCAAATAAGGACTGTCGAAAACGGTGGGCTAAGATCTGTACCAATGTAAAGAAAGGTGCTTGGGATGTTGAAGAAGACAAAAGACTTTGGGCCGCAGTCAAGCGGCATGGCCTCTGGTATGCGAAAATTCACCCTTGTGCTTGTTCTTATCAATAGGACCAACGGCACGGCGGTCTTTTTGTTCTTTTCTTTTCCTTTTTCTTGTCTGACAAATATCACAGCTGGACCGAGGTTGCACAGGAAGTGCAGACAAGACATGCCGATCGTACGTACACACTTTACGTCCCCCAATGACCACTACCCTACTGACTTAATAAGAGTGCGCAAAAAGGTGGCAGCATTCTCTGAATCCTTCAGTGCTCCATACGAAATGGGAGGCCGAGGATGACCAGAAGTTATTACGGGCAGTGGAGGAGTTTGGACGAAGCTGGACCCGTATCAGTGAGAAAAGATTTCCCACTCGTTCTCCCACGGATATCAAAAACAGGTTTGTCATAGAAGTATTGCCACATGATGATGGGTTTGCAACTGATCAAAATACATCAGACATGCATTACTCCTTCGAAGGCATCAAGCCGAGTGGCGCAAGACATGTGAACTCGAGTTGAATATGGGCATCGAAGACGCTATGGAGACTGACGAGTGTTCGGACGAAATTGCAAGCAACGCAAATGAATCAGGTAAGTTTATCGGTTGTTCTTTGTTTCTTGCAATATAACTAATTTTCGAAAGATGGAGAAGACGAAGAAGATAAGTCCCCAGGTAACGAGCCGGTCAGCGACATGAGCCCAATCACCCCCGATCCTTCAAGGAAGGACCAAATAAACGAGCATATCAATAACTGGATTATACCGGATCAGAGCTGGATCCAATTTCCGAAGGAGAACAATCACCCTATAGACCAGGAGAACGATCTTGCAGCGCAAAACATCTCACTAGCTTGGGATGATTTGAATTTGACCAATTTTGCTACTGCCCCCATTGTCCCAGCTACGACCGCTACTATGTTGCACACAGACCCCTTGATGGACATTGAATCCTTCACGAATTTCTTGCCGGGCCCATCGAAGACGGAATCTAAGGGCGATGAACTACCTTCGACCCTACCATCGTCGCCTAGCGGGTCCAAGATTACTCTGGTTATTTACAATCTCAAGCCTCCCACACTGGGGGTTATATTAGATACATTATATCGAGATGGTGCTGTATACAAGCTCGACGTTCAGAGGTGAACTACTTAGTGAGACTATTGGAGCTTGACTGCGGCGGCTGTCCTTATGCATTGTGATAGAAAGGAGTACATAGGGTCCAATCCATAAATGGTTTTTGACCAGCTAGTTGGTGGTATAGAGTCCTCTGAACCAAGTACTGAGCCTTTTCTTTCGATCAGATCCCATACGATGCGTCTCGGAATTCTGAGTTCCTTAGATTGCAGAAAACTTATTCCTCTTGATAAAGTTTCTAGATGAAAATTATTCTCCTACAGTTATCATTTCCTGGTACATCTTCTTATCAAGGACCCTCCTCCCTCATAAGAGGCAAGTACTCATTGCCTTGGCCGATGTGATGAATATACTTCTTTTCATATAGGAAGGAGCATGATAATTGAACTAGTCGTTTTCGCCTAACTATTACGTTCCATATTGCAAAATCAAAACCGGTTGAATAGCCATTGTAACTAGCTAATAAGTGAGTAGAAAGATGTCCACGGCTATAATAAAGTCTTGTAACAAAAGCAGGCACTATTCATTTAACAAGTTCAAATACAAGATTTAATCCCCAAAATTCCCATCTTTTCACATCTTTGCATAGCAAGGATTTCAAGACTCTGTCTCAATAATACTTCGCATCGTGTCAACTGCCTGCTTAAGACACTTTTCAAATCTCGAGACGTCATCTTCATGTCCCTGGACTAGTATCAATGGGTCCAAATGATGTACCTCATAATGCACAAACACACTATTGGGATTTGGCATTAAGAAACCTCCTTCCTGCATCCGGAGCCAGCCTCCCGACCCCAAGCAGTCTGTCTTCGCCATTTTAGGCGTAGCATGACGGTCTGCAAATGTCCACGAAGTAGACTTGAAGAGTGGCGGCAGCTCAAATGCCGTACCTTCCTGCTGGCTTTCAGTCATGGCAACGCCCAAAAGTGAGTAGAGATGTTCAACGTAGCCGCGACCATCTGCGACTTCGCGAAGTGCTTGTGTGTGTCCATTGACGGCGTCTCGCAAGCTAGTAGCTAATTTTAGACCATCATTATGTTTTGTGCCATCATTCATGTACTGCATGGCAGACTCTATCCACAGCGCTATATCGGGCGTCAGGCTTTGCAACCAGTCAATGCGCCCCTTGGAGAACTTGGCTACCGTGACCGTCTCCCAAACAGGTTGGAAGTACCCGTAAAAGAGACGTGTGGCAAACAGGATAGCAATGAGTACTGTTCCCTTGGACCGTAATTGATGTTTACCAAGGAATGACCGGTTGAGTGCGGCATAATTTTCACGGTAGGCGCCAATGGTTTTATAATGAGACAGATTTGTCGTTTTCTGCGTTTGAATAGTATCCAGAATGACCGATGGAATCTCGAACTTGATCTCTCTTACGCGCGAAGAAATCTCAAGTTTTTCTACCGGGGGAGTTGGGGTACGGTAGTCCATGATCTCATCTGTGATCATTTCGTGCAGCTGCTTGACACTCAGTCCATCCAGTTTGGAGTTCTCACCCACAAGTGCAGACACTCCATTAGCAGCGACGGTAAATTCCAACATCTTATCCAACCACCTGTTGGTAAAATGGCGATCATTGACTAGTATGGACGTGCAACGCTCGGAGGCCGTGACAGGTGCGGTATCATCAAGACAAACTATGAAGGCAGCTGACTCTATGGCCTCGATGGTAGGCACATTAGAAGTAATTGCCATCAATTGCAAGCGCAGTGCGGCCCAATCGTCCCGTTCTTTACTCGTAAGAACAGAGACAGCGGGCACTGGCTGCTCAGATAATGCAATGAGCTGATTGAACAAAGCTGCAAGCTCCGCAACTCCATCTTGTTCCTGAACAGTGACCTGGAAGAAATGGCCCCTCCTCATCACGACGATGTTGTTGCTCGGTGGGTATTTCCGCACCTTATCTCCTCCTTCAGTTGGCACCTGCACAGTGTGGAAGATCCACTGCAAGGTTTCTGTGCACAATGGGACACCATTCAACGAGTTCTGTTCAAGGGTGCCATTTTGAAGCTGCTTTTTAAATGACAATGCCGAAATGGTAATAATTGCCGCTCGTTCAGCTTGTGTATGTACTGGGGCACCGTCGGTGAGATGACCTAGATAGAAAAGGGCATGGTCTTGAAGAGCTTCGCGGCGATCGAGATGAATATAGTTATCGTAGAATTGAAGCCGTTTTTCGTTTCCGAAAGGATTTTCTTGAAGCTTTTTCTGTAAAGCGGAGCCTGAAGCCTTAAATTCTTCAACTGCCAACGCAACCTCTTCCAATTCCCCTGGGGATGCCATGGCCTTGCGAGAGTCGACAAATTTGCGGAGTGTATCAGTGAGGTCTGGCACTGGAAGAGGAGCCAATAAAGTCTCGAGAGTCTTTCTCTGGGACTCAATGGAACGGGATCTTGATGTTGGCAGAGTGGATATGGGAATACCAACGCTGCTGTTGGTGTCGGCCTCCGTGCTGTCATCAGCGAGCAAACGTGAACGAAGAGCTACTTTCTGTGCGAGTGACACTATATCAGCGCCATCAAGGACCTCAGAAGACTGGATTGGTGAATCGAATTCTCTCATGACCCAATTGCGCAGTTCGATTGCGATCAAAGAATCAATTCCAGAGTCTAAAATAGACGAACCAAGATCGATGTCAGATACGTCAACAGAGATGAGACTTGCAAGTTTGGCAGCAATCGATTGAGCAATGAACAGTGAAATCTCATTGGGATCTTTTGTCTCTGTAATGATATCCTTGAAGGTCTTTCTTTGGATAGCAACGTCACTTTTAGCATCTGTTTTTCTAGCATGACGCACATGGGTGAACATAGGGGTATGAACAGCACCATTGGCTGCAGTGGTCTCAGCGAGAGACTCGGGCGTAAACCCAATAATGGCTTGGTGGCACCCTGCTTCACGAGCATCCACGCTCATCGAATATTTGAAGAACGATAGGAGTTCATCAGGCATGATCGGAGTCAGACCCTGACGACGGAGAGCTTGCATGCGAGATTGATTATTGATAGTAGCATCGGCACCTTCGATGGTACCTATATTGATTGACATGTAGTGACAACTGGAGTCTTTCTGCCATTGTGCAATTGCGTCCTGGAGCGTATTTCCTGCGTTGTAGTTGGCCTGTCCACTAGTACCGATGATGCCAACAGCGGATGAGAGGGAAATGAAGAAACGCAAGTTCTCCGGACTAAAAACCTTCTGCAAATTTAGCGTACCAACCATTTTTGACTCGAGCACGGAGTTGAAGGTCTCAACCGTCATGGTATCCAAGGTGGAGTCACGCAGAACAACTGCTGCTTGGACGACACCCCTGACAGGAGGTAGGTTTCGACGCTTGATCTCATCCAGAGCGGATATTGTACTTGACTTGTCTGCAATATTGCATTTCAAACTATGCAGAGTGGATTCCACACCCATGTTTCGAAGCTCTTCTTGAAACCTGAAGTGTTCAGGAGAATCATGTCCGTTCCTGGATAGCGTGACCAAGGTCTTTGCACCAGCTTTCGCCATTAGCCGGAGGTATCTCTTTCCAAGATCTCCAAGACCACCCGCCACAACGTAAGTCGCTTCAGGATCGAGCTGTAGGATAGTGTGACATGGTTTTGCTACTTTGATGAGCAAGTCATTGTCGACTGTCAGGACGACCTTTTTATTTGATTCATCTCGGTATTTTGACTTAAGCTTTTCAATATCCGTGATAGATACTGTTGCAACGCCCCATGGTTCAAGAGTCATTCCATTACGAACCATGGTAATGACTTGCTCAAGCAGCTTGGCAACCTCGAGAGGCTTGAATTGGTAGAGTGTCTCGAGATCAAAACTCGTAACAAGTGTGTTGGCCGGATAATTTGATCGATCGTTTGCCGGGATATTGATTTCATTAGCATGGGATTGTATGTTGATCACACTGCTGAAAGGATTCAGATATGCACTTATATCACTCGAGGTCTTTGATCTCGAGCAATTAATTATCACATCTAGGCCTGTTGTTCCGATCAGCTTATGTAGTTGACGTTTAGCGACATGGCCGGTACGGGGGATGACGGCGCTCGAAGAAACCTTGAAAGTGTCTGTCAATAACTGAGCTTCGTCTTCCCTTGAGACAGCAGCTATGACTTTAACTCCCAAGAATTGAGCTATCGTCAGGACGGCTCTACCGACATCGGTCATTGCGGCATCAATCAAGACCGTTTGTCCAGGTCGCACATCAGCTAGATGAGTAAGTGCATGAGTAGAAGCCATAAAGGAGATTGGCAGAGTTGCAGCTGCAGAGAAGGAAATGGAATCCGGCAATAGCTGTACCTGGCTCATATGAACCCTGGGACGGCTAGGATAACAAGTTGTGCCAAAAGCTACCACTCGATCGCCAATACGAAGGCCTGAAACATCGGATCCAATCGCTGTCACAAGTCCAGCGTATTCATGAATGCGAGTTTGCAGCCCTCCTGAAGGGACTCCGTATGCCTTCAAAGTTATCTCAACCATATCTTTGTCAAGCGGCACACGATGGGCTTCATCCTCAATGAATACCGGATCATTCAAAAAGTCCTTCATTTGAGTATCGAGTCTTACAACCTCTTCAGAGGCAGAAATGCTTCTAGTCACTGTGATAGATTCGCTGTTGCTAGAAACTTGTTGATTGAGCGGAATGCTGGGGATAACCCTTGGAACCAACAGACCAGTGCGATTGAACACATACTCCCGTTCTGCGGACCGAGTTTTGCTCAGTGATGACTTAATTATTCGCATGAGTACGTTAAGCATATCCGACTGATTCACTTCGCGAAGGGTTTCTTGGATGTCAATGGAAATCAACTGTAGGTCTTCATTTTCTGCATGCGCTGTTCGAGACAAACCGGTAATCAGGTGCTTCTTGGGATTAAACCTGCCCTCTTCCTTATCTTGGAGAGTAATCCAGAATACATTTGATGGTCTTCGTAAAAGATCCCGTATCCTTTGAAATTCGTATTCCGTTGCACGACTGAGAACAGGACTGGCACCATTATCGATCACAATGGTAAGGATGTTCTCATGCAGCGGCTGATCCTTCCAAGATGATATGGACGTGAAAAGTCCGTCGTTCTGTAAAGTGGTGGAAAAGATGCCGACAAAGTCGTTCAATTCTAGGGGTAGGTCGGGTTCCAAAATTAGTCGAATTTCAGGACGAATAGCTGAAGTGATATCGTCCGTTGCTCTCGAAACCATAAGACTGGAAAGCGGCAATTGACTGTCATCTTTTGCCACGAGCTGCATCTCTAGTGAAACTTGAGACATGGCGCTGGACCAGGCATCGGACGACAGGAAAGGTCCAGTATTTCTGCCTTCTTCTGCACCTTTCCACCACCCAGGCAGTGTACCAAATGTGATGTTGAGATACCGCTGTGGATTGGTGACCTCTATCAACAACAACACGCCATCTGGTTTGAGCATGCTGCGAACTTTTGACAAAGTTGCTTTTATGCTTGGTGTGGCATGTAGAACGTTGCATGCTAGGACGATATCGTAGGAATATGCTTCGAATCCTTGGCTTGTTGGTTCCTTTTCAATATCCAAGGGCCGGAAGTTGACCGTATCAGTCCACTCTTGAAGTTTGTTGCGAGCACGATCAAAAAATCCGGCAGAGATATCAGTAAAATCATAGACCGTGGGGCGAATACCCTGAGAACTCAGGGCTTCCAGGAATGGAAGAGTAGCACCTCCTGTACCACCACCAATCTCAAGAACAGAGATATCCGCTTGCTTGAAACTCTTGAATTTGAGATACTCGGACATCAAGTCATAGCAACGAGCAGATGAATCGTCTGCATAAACTCGGTAGAGTAAATCGTCTTCAAGCATTAATTGCAACGCATTTACTTGGCCAGTCAAGATACCTGGTAGGGCTGGGCCCAGCCGGGTGAGAAACTCCCCCTCTACTCCCTGCTCAGAGGCGAGCTTCAAAATCCTTTCTTCGCCAATCAAGTCTTGTGTTGTGTCGGTGGGGGGCTCGGTTTTTTCCATCCATTCGTACAAAATCTTGTGATAATTCTCCGGAATCATCAAGTGTTTGTCGCGAACTTGAGAAATGCAACGAGAAATATATACTCCTGTGGCTTGATCCAGAATCTTAAATTTCTGCTCCCATGATAAGGGCGGCTCCAATGACTGAATATGCTTGTCACTGAGGAACCTCTCGTCAATGTTCCATTTCAGCTCATAGCAAATATCCCGTCCATTCTGATCCCCTTCAATGTCGGTGGAGCTAGAAGCTAAACTTCTCAGTTCCATTGTGGACACTGACATGACTGGAGTTGCGTCTCGAACGCCTTTTCCAGGGAAAACCAAAATGTCGGCCTCGGCTGCCCTGAAACGGCTTGATGTCAGGGTAGTTACTGCAGAGAGGTATTGTCCTGCTCTGCTCTCGATATCGGGGGAGATGGCTACCTCTTGAATGTGCACTGGCATGACGGAGCCGCTACCAAGCTTGTGGTTTACCAGAGGAAGACTTGTATGCAAAAGCGTATCCAACGTTGTAGGATGGATAACATGTGGCCGCATGTACTGAGCCGGCATCACTTCCGCGATATCTGGAATGCTAACATGGGAGAGCGTTTGATCCCCGTCCATGGAAAAGTGGACTATACTAGAGAATGATGGGCCATATTTGTTGCCTACTCTTTCTAGCTCACTGTAAAGATCATCGGAGGGGACAACCTTGGTAGTCGCTTGGTTGAGACCCTCCGATAGTTCCTCGTAATTTAGTGAAATCTCGAGAGGATTTTGCCCGGCATCTGAGAGGAACTCGACAACGACAGACCCGTGACAATTTTCGCTCCAGTGCTCATCCTCAGTGAAAGCAGTAACGGAGAAGTCGTACTCAGTCTCTTTGGCAGTCTCCGAGTTTTTGACGGGAGTCAATGATATTTGCATCTCGACTCTTGTTCGACTTTCGGGAATAACCAAACCCTTGAGAAATGAGATGTCTTTCAGAAGAAAACGATTTATCTGTTTCTGCGGGTAGTTGTCCTGGGCCAGTTGTGAGGCTGCCTCTATTGCCATACAGAGATAACCAGAGCCTGGGAAGATGATCAATCCATCCACAACATGATCTTTCAGCCACGGTAAACCCTCAACTCCGACGAGATGCCTCCACGATGGTCGAAGAGGTGTATTATCAGTCATTCTAGTGCCTAGCAAGTCATGGTATGGGTGCTTTCTCAATCGATAGTCGCGACTTAACCGTGATTCATGCCAATGTTTCTTGGAGTGGTCCCATGCATAGGATGGTAGACTATACAGGACTGAAGCATTATGAGAGTCTCGATCAAGTTTTATCACTGAAGACAAATCTGCCACATAACCACGATTGAAGATGTTTGCAATCATTTCGAGAACGCTTTGGATAGCCCCCTTCCCACGAACAAGTGCTGACGTATAGTCGAAAGGAACTTGATCGTCAAGGCCAGTAATAGATTGTCTAGTAGGCCCCGCCAGTGCTGAATGTGGACCTATCTCAATGAAAATGCGATGGGGCTGAGCATTTCGATTGGGACTATGTCTTGACTGTACCAGTGCTTGTAGAGCATCGCAGAATCGCACCTTGGACACGAGATTAGACGTCCAATAGTCTGCATCAAAGCCCTCCGACTTTTCTATTCCCGTGACAGATGAAAAGAACTTGATAGGCAGCGGAGAATCCACCTCGATGTTTCCTAGGCTGTTCTTGTACTCTTCGGCAGCTGCTTGCATGTGGTGAGAGTGGTAAGCAGCATCGACATTGAGTTTTCGGTTGAATACACCATCTGCAGTTAGGATTTGCGATATTTCCTCGACTGCGGAATCGTCCCCGGATACCGTCGTACTACTCGGGCTGTTTTGGCAAGCTACCACGGCAACTCCTTTTGTGAGTCGAGAAATATATTTGCTGACGTCTTCCTCTCCAAGTCCAACAGCAATCATTCCTCCCTTACCGAGTCCCTTTGCTTTGGAAATGCCAGCAGAAAAGCCCCTATAGTATGCTGCTTTCAGTGCTGTATGTTGTGACAGGTAACCTGCGGCATATGCTGCGCCGATCTCACCACTTGAGTGGCCAACAACAGAGCTAGGAATAACGCCCCAACTCCGAAGCAGATCAATGAGCGCAATCTGAATAGCAGCCGTTGACGGTTGTGCTAATTCAGCCTCTTTTAGCCTAGATGACTTGTCATCACGAAGGAGCTCTTCAATAAGATCCCAAGACGAATCAAGATCTCGTAGAATATCCCGAGAGTGATGCATGGAATCGCTGAAGACAGTATCTGACAGAAGCTCTTGACCCATTCTAGCCCACTGAGCACCCTGTCCGGTAAAAACAAAAGATAGACTAACATCCGTAGGTATGCGCTTCATACTGTCGGTCGTCTTGATACTTTTGTCAAGAGAATCGAGCAGTTCCTGCTTGTTTGTAGCAACACAACTGAATCGCCACGGCATGATAGATCTTCTCTGGCATAACGTGTATGATAGACTGCTTAGTGAAAGTTTCCCTTCTTGCTGTTCAGATAGCCATTCTTTAGTGTTGCTAATTATCTTGGATAGTGAACTTTGACTCGCGGCTGATAGGAGAAACAAGCGTGGATTTTGCTCTGATGGCAATTTTTCACCCAAATGCTCCTTTGTAGACTGCAAGTATCGCTCTAGGATAACATGCGCGTTGGTTCCTCCATAACCGAAACTGTTGATGGAAATTCTTGGGACTCCCTCGAATTTCCATGGTACGAGAGCCCTGGGGATGGTAATGTTCTTTGATGAAATATCGAGGCTTGCTCTTTCTTGGTTCAGATTAACGTTAGGCGGAATTGCTTCGTGCTCCAGCATTAGGGTTGCCTTGATCAATGCCGCCAATCCACTCACACATTCCAGATGTCCGATATTTGACTTGATTGATCCAACATATAGGGGGCTATCACGATCCTGACAAAAGACCTTCGAGATGCCTTCCAACTCCGCACCATCTCCAGCAAGGGTGCCAGTGCCATGAGCCTCGACGTACGCTACATCTTTTGGATTCAGACCGACTCGTTCCCAAACTTTACTCTCCAACGCCATTTGAGCTGCTCCACTCGGCAGCGTAATTCCTGTCGTGTGGCCGTCCTGGTTGAGTGCTGCATCTAAGATAACGGCTCGAATAGGGTAATTTGATTTAATGGCATCATCTAATCGCTTGATAGCCAATACGGCAATGCCCTCACCACGGCCGTATCCTGCGCCTCGTTCGTCAAACGAATACGACCTCCCGTCGGCATTGAGCATGTGAAGGTTGCTCATGGAAATCATATGATCCGGGCTCAAGATCAAGTTTGCACCGCCTGCTAACGCTAGGTCACAGTCTCCAGAACGTAGACTTTGGCATGCTTGACTGACTGCTGCCATGCCTCCAGAGCACCCAGCGTCTATTGTCATGGATGGACCGTTCAAATCAAAGAGATGTGATAACCGGTTCGCAAGAATGGCCTCACCAGTTCCGGTCACATGGTATTTTGGAATATCCATCATGTCTTTATACACATTTCGGTCGTAGTCTCTGGTAAACATAGCCATGTAGACAGCCGTGTTCGTTTTGCGGATTTTCTCTTGAGGAATTCCCGCACTTTCCAACGCCTCATATGTTGTCTCCAGTAACAGTCTCTGTTGCGGATCCATCGCCGATGCCTCCTGCGGTAGAAGGTTAAAAAAACCGGCGTCAAATTCCGCCATATCCCGCTTCAGGAAGTGGCCGCCAGAATGATTGTGTGTTCCGTTACCATCATCTGGATCAGGGTGTAAGAATGCTTCCTCATTGTATCTGTCCGCCGGTACTTTGCTCCAGGCACTTTTCCCATTGGAAAGCAAGTCCCATAGTTTTTCTGGATTTGTCGAGTCTCCAGGTAACTGACATCCTATGCCAACAATGGCTAGTGGTACTGGGGTCTGGATCATCTTTGTGGCAGCAACCATTGTTTGATCGTTTCGAGCTGACGACGAAAGGGGATGGAATTGTAAGAATTTGTGATGAAGTGTTTTAAGATTCGAGGATTGGAACAAGCATTGAATTTGGAGGTGGATTTCTCAAATGAAATGCAATAGGCTCTGCCAACACTGAAAAGTATTAACAGATTTCCAATATGGGATCCTTCTTTATGACAGCTCAAGACTCGGGTATCGTTCTGTTAACTACCACGTCGACGTTCCTCGTATCATATAAAGACTGGCACTTATTGAGTATCATGAGCTTATACAATAGCATCAATAGACTTCTAGCTTGCCTATAATTTGCCACCATGCTTCAGCGGATATACGTAGGTAATTCCGGGCTTGATTTTCCTCCATATCACAGCTACCAACACCGATGACTCGGGTCCAGCATTTTGTATGAAGATTATGCGAGACTCGGGTCCCATAAAAGGTTAAAAGCATTATCGTATCTTTGCCCTCATACTTTCCCGGATATACAATAGCTGTCCATTGTAGGAATACGGATATACAAGTCTCATAGGACTTTCAGACACAACAGACGCCATTATCTTGGAGTGAAAAATGGCCAAAAAAGTGCAGTCTATGCCAAAGGAGGTCCGTGCAAGTATGAGCTTGGTTAGGGCTATTTTATTAATGATGGGAGAATCATAACCGGCGAAGATATCATAGATTACACGAAGACTGAAGAATTCTTCAATCTCCCCAATTTCCTGGGGTAGTTGGAGCTATCCCCGTCCATGTACAACTCTAGCTTCACTTCCCTTCAATCATGCCAAGTCATCGTTCCCGACAAGTTGCTACATATATCGAATCGCCATGTATAAATCTTTCATGTAGAAAAGTGGACTATGATGATCTAGTATAGTTCAATTTATGTATATGCTATGGAACCGTCGTGTAACAAATGGAAGTAGAAATGGTCCCAAATCTATGTATAGTAACTGTAAGGCCGTGAGGCGCCAACCACTACACCAAAAAGCATACAAGAGTAATTGCGCTAGTAATTACGGTGGTTGCACGGTATATAAGCGAACAGACAGCTGCTGCTTTAGGCCTTCAACTCTGGTGTAGGGCTTTCCCCTCACAGTAACGCACTGCAAAAGTATTATACAGAAGACCTCACAAGCCCACTCGCCTAGCAAGCCATTCATATCCCTGATCAACTGCTGTTGCTGCCTCACCAACCATCCAACGACGATACAAATCAAACAGATGGGGGACATGCTTCAAAACTATTAGCTCACAATCCGGAATCTTGTTCTCAGTCAATGCATCAAATGTACGCCTCGCTTGCTGAATTGGTATCAAGTCATCACTATCCGTGTGTAGTAGGAACGTGGGAACCTTGTACACGCCTGTGCGGATTTGGGCTAGTGGAGAAATCCTCCTTACTTGTTCCAACGGCGGCTGGGGAAGGATCGGCGGAGATGTGGAAAATGCTGCATTGGCTGATGCAAGTGTACGTGTTGGTAAACCGTTGATAATTGTTGGAAGAACCTGGCCGTGCCAATTGTTGTGAAGGACAATACGGGAGCGTGGATCTGCAGGGGCCATCCAGCCACCAGCGGCTGCGAGTCCGGCAGGAACTTTGTATGCGGTGATCTATTCAAAAATCAGATCTTGTAACGAGTACTAAAGGTGGTTGAGAGTGTGATCTAACAGGTTGGTCTTGTACCCCCTCTAGCAGGTCGTACGGAGCGGTAGCTTGGTCAGCTGAATCATTGGGATAATTTGGGAGACGCCAGCCTATATAAAACCCACAGACTTAGTTGCAAGACAAGACAAATTCGTATGGGATTAGAGTAAACGCTTACATTCGTCTTCGTAGTCAGTCGGGCAATAGAGCGCGAAGATAGCATCCGGAGGAGTAAGACCAGCATTAACTGTTGTCCATGCTGTAGTCATTGCTATGGTGCCTCCCGTTGACCAACCCACCACTGCCAGTCTATTGCCGTCCATCTTAATATCAGGGCGACCGATACTGAGAGTCGGAAGCTGATACCGTGCCCACTGAATGGCATCACGGACATCTGTCATAGCCCCATTCTGAATGTCGATCTCGGGGCATAAACGGAAGTCCACGCTGACGGGCAAAAAGCCAAGACGTAGTAGTTCAGCAGTCTGCTTTGGTCGGATATCTTTTCTTGACAACATTATGTGGCCCCCTCCGTGGATCATCAGTGCTAGTGGCATATCAATAATAGGTTCGGTTTACTGACGGAAGTCAGGGAACGGTACCAATTGGCCTCGCAGTTATGGTTTCCATAACCGTAGGAGGGTAGTATATATCGGCGAACAAAGAAGTTGAACCTACCTGTTTGAATAAGACTGTCTCTTCTGTGATGTGAGGGCCCCTGGTTGCCTCTCTGGAATGTGCTTCTTTCTGAAATGCTGTAATAATACGCAAGGTGTTGGACTCTTCAGTGTCAGCACCAGTCCAGGTGACATGCTTGAATCCAGCGGTGCGAAGACTGCGCTCCCAGAAGAATTCATCTGCCAATACATGGGTGCGGCCATCTGTGAAAGACCACCAGCCATCAAGAAGGCCAAAGACTAAGTCGAACCAGAACATGTTACGGGTGAACTCGACAAGCGCGATGAAGCCGTCTTCACGTAGCATTGAACGGATATTGCGGCCCGAGACAGTCAAGTCACTTGTAGCATGAATGCAGTTCGTTGAAAGTATAGCATGATATCTGTTCAGATGCTTTTGTTCGGGTTGTTTTTCGATGTCGACTACGCCGAAAGACATGTAATCCCGTCCTGCCATCTTTCGCTGCATCGCGTTTACCAATGATGCTGATACATCTGTAAATGTGTATCGGAAGGGAATCTTCAACATCGCCAGGTACTCTACGAGGTACTTGGTAGTTCCCCCAGTTCCGCCACCCAATTCCAGGATCTCAAAAACTTGTCCGCTGGCAGGTGCAGCAAATGACTGCGAAAAATAGGTTCCGAGCTGTTTCGTGACAGCAGCGTACATTGGGCCATTCTGGTAGACATCCTCAAGCAGCCTTCTGTTTGCAGGGGGCCTGAAAAGTAGCATAAGTGCATCTTCTGCTCCGGTAAGACAGTCAGCCAACTTGGAGCCTGTTATAGATAGCAGTTTATGCTCTGAGGCATGGTGAGGAAAATCTTCTAGAATTTGGTTAAGGAGGGTCGCTGCTGGAGTAGGATCAACAGGCTTGTTTGTTCTGAAAATGCCATCGTTTCGAATCTGAACGAGGGAACCGTCTTGGAGAATATTATAAAGCTGTGAGACTAACAAGTCATGTTTTGGAAGCGTGTTTATCTTTGGAAGTTTGGAGCCCGCACCGAGGGATGTAAGATTGGTTCCTAGAGCACCCATTGCTTCTACAACGTAGGCAAGCACAAGACGAGCTTGTGCCGGGTAGACAATATTCCAGAATCCAGAAAATCCAAATTCGTTCGCATAGATGTCATAGTCACGGCTTATTTGATGGAAGACATCTTGCACATTGGCAATGGATGACTGACCCGTGGTAGATGTTGTTTTTGCAGACTTGGTGGAAATGGAATGCTGCTTTGTCGAGGTTGGGTTTCTTCCAGGGAAAACCATCTCAAAGAATTCACCAAAAGTCGTGTCATTGGTGATTTGTGTTGGGTCGATATGAATACCAAATTCCTTTTCAATGTCACCGACAACTTCCATACACAGTAATGAGTCCATTCCAGCATCTGCCAGGATCACCGCATCAGTCATTCCTTCGTCTCGCTCCAAGCTCTTGTTGACCAAATCGGATAGCGCTTGATATTCATTTCCGGTGGCATCATTTCCTATACTTGCTGACGTGGCTGAAGACACCGCATCTTCCATATCGCTAAATGCATCCTCACTTACTCCCGATGATTGAGGTCGTGTCTCAGGGACCTCATCGCTCCCGGAATATCCCTTGACTCTGGACCGAAGATATTGGAAGAGGGCATTGACATTTTCCATAGCAACAAAATCATCGAGAGGAATGTCCACGCCGAATGTTTTCTGGACATCGCCCAAAACTTCGTTGACCATCAATGAGTCAATACCAAGTTCGTCCGGAGTGGTGCTTAAGTTGATCTGTCCGACATCAACGTCCACTACTTTGCTCAGCATGACCTTGATATCCCGGAACAGCTCGGTTGAATCGGACAGCTCCTTTGACGCTTGTTGAATCTGGGAAAGTGCCGTAGTCTTCGGTCGGATAGCAGAAGTAGAACTCGAGATCTTTTCCGCAATGACCGGAGTGGGATTAGGGATCTTTTCCGCGACGGCCAGGGTGGATGAAGGTGTCTCCTGCGTGTTGGCGTTGGACAAGACTCTTGCTAAAGAGTTCATGGCAACTTTTGTGAATCTTGCCCCAAGAACATAAACAACTAAATTCTTGGTTTTCGTATCAAAAATGAATATATCGTTAATGACGTCTCTCTCACTAGACCTGGTGAAGCTAGAATACACCGTCCAGCTATCCGCTTCGGGATTCATGCCCTCAAAAGCTGGTGTCGGCTGAATCCTGTCAAGCTTGGTGCAAACGTAGACCTCACCATCGCCACATTCGCTTAGTGCATTGACATGTAAGCCAGACACCTGGATAAAGTTGTCAACCATGAGAGGATGATATGCCGTGTCCTTAAGAATTGTTGAATTACTGGGTGGTAAAGTAACCAGGCCCACAACCTCGTTACCATTTGCAGCAATTCGTTGGACACCTTTGTAGAAGGGGTCATAATGAACGACCTTCTCAAAGACTTTGTATATAACCGGAGAACCCTGCATTGTAGTTGCACTCGGTTCAGTTGTGAGTTTTTGGGTCCTATCGTATCCGATGAGGCGCTCATAACGAATAACCTCGCTACGCAGAGCTTCAGTGGATTTCTGAATCGTGACAGTCCCAGAAGCATGCGACGTGACGCTGTTTGAGCGACCGTCATTTTGTGTTATAGGACGACTCGAAAACTCAAACTCCCATGTAGATCCGTCACCTTTCCCTATTTTCAAGGTCAGGAGGCGGTTGGAGGCAAGCCCTAGTGGAGCCTTGATCTCAAGGTTCTCCATTCCGAGGAGATATGTGTCTGTCGTGTTCTTTTCCATAGCTTTCACTCCTTTGGCAACCAGCTCAAGGTATAATGGTGCAGGACAAAGGGGATTATTCAATACTCTGTGTCCTTTAACGAATAGTTGGTATTCATCGTACTGAGGATTGAACAAAAACTGTGCGCCGGACTTAGTCCTTTCAATTTCGGTCATGAAGCTCGGAGGGGTTGCGATATTTGGTGCGGGTGCTGGCTTTTCAACGACAACTGGTTGTGCATAATCAATCCATTCGAGCCAGTGGCGAGTCTTCTCGAACTGGTACGGAGGAAGCTGCAGGAATTCATATGCATCACGTTGAAAGTCCTGTAAGGGCCAATAACGGACTTGATAAGCATCCTTCTGCAAATCTAGTGTAATTTTCGCCAACGAGTCTAGGGAGTTCGTAGGACTAAGATTCACTGTGTAAAAGGTATGTCCTGTTGGATCATCCAGGGACCTGCGTGCCATGTTACCGATTGACGAATTCATTCCTGCCTCGAGCCAGGAACAGGGTCCGAGACGGTTTGTGATTCTTTGAACTGCCTGTCCAAAATAAACAGGTACGCGGGAATGATCAGTTACAAGCTGGGCAGTGATATCTCTCCAACTCTCTCCTTCAGAGCACATCTCGATTGGGATTTGCGGTTCCTTGTACTCCAAAGTCTTCGCCAATTCCAACAGTCCGGGCAGGATTGGCTCTGTGAATTGAGAGTGAAATCCGTAGGGAACATTCAGTACTTTCCATTTTCGGACTCCTAGACTCTTCTCCGCCGATAGGTATGCTTCAACTGCTTTGATGGAGTTCTCGGAACCTACAAGAACGTGGCTTGTGGGTCCATTGTAACAAGCCACCTCGACAGCGGTACTATTTTCTCTAGCATTGATTGAATGGACAATCTTCGAGACTCTTTCGCTATCCGCTTCAATCGATATCATTGAGCCACGTTCATTACCCCAATGGGTTTTCATGAGCGCAGCACGACCAGTAACAAGCTCCAGTCCTTGCTTCAGAGACAGAGATCCACAAACAGACAAAGCTGTCAGCTGGCCAAAGCTATGGCCGATAATGCCGTCCACTTTGAGGCCGCAGTCCATCCATGTTTTCGCAAAAGAGTATTGAACGGAGAATAATATGCTGTGGAGACTTATGACATTCTTCACAGGGTCGGGATGGAAGATATCAGGGAAAATGCTCGGGAGACCCAGTTGTTGTAGTACAGCGTCACACTGATCAAGATGAAAACGAAGTCGACTTGAGCTTTTGTAAATCTCAACGGGTAGGCTTATAACATTGCTAACCTGACCACCAAATGCCAAGATAAGGGGCTTTTTATTACTTGCAATCACTTGATAGTTGCTCTCTGACAAAGCTCTTTGGATTTGGGCTCGCAGGTCTTCAAGACTTGAGACCGTTGTGACAAAGGCGTGAGGGTGACTGCGATTTTGTGTCTTCTGTAAAGTGAAGGCAAGGCTCCCTAACAATTTCTGTTCCTTGTACTTTGTTTCCACCTTCGCAATATATTCAAGCAGTTTCTGCAGGTACGAGCTCAAGCTGGAGACCGTGTGAGCGGAGACGTAGATCGGGTACTTGAGCCAGTCTTTGCTGGCTATATCTGTGCTAATTGTTGTGTTATCTAGCACATCGCTAATTTCTGACACTGTACTAATCGGCCCTTGACAGACGACCATAGCTGCGTTGCTGCCGGCAGCACCATAATTGTTAACGCATGCTGCCATGAAATTGGTATTCCACGCCTGTGATGCTAGAGGTATTTCCATCTTATCCTGGGCAAGCGGGTGAATCTTAGGATTCAACGTGACGAAGTTTGCCTGGACGGGAATCGTGCGGTGCTGCATCATAAGCAGTACTTTGATAAGACCAGCCACACCGGAAGTACCTTCGGTATGACCAATGTTGGCTTTTATGGAGCCAAGGTATAGTTTCTGCTCACGGTGAGGTCCTCCAAAGACTCGCCGAATGCTGTCAGTTTCAATCGGGTCACCCACAGGCGTGCCGGTTCCGTGGGCTTCTACATAGGTAATCTCGGTCGGGTTGATATCTGCTAGACATGTGACCCTCTCGTAAAGTGCAACTTGTGAGTCTGAGTATGGAACGGTAATAGGGACCGCATTGTGGTTCTGATTTACAGCAGTCGCCGAGATAACGCCCAAAATATTATCTCCATCTGCCAGAGCTGCTGATAACTTCTTGAGGACAACAAGACCCACCCCTTCACCACGACAATAACCGTCTGCCCTAGAGTCGAATGACTTTGTGGCACCAGTGGGACTCAGAAATGAAGCAGCCATTAGGTTTTGGTAGAAATTAGCTGACGTGAAGACATTGACTCCTCCCGCAACCGCCTGAGAACAGTCTCCGAGAATAATCGATTTACAAGCAGCATCAATAGCAACAGCGGAAGAAGAACAAGCGGTATCAAAAGTCACGGAAGGCCCCGACCAACCAAAATAATGGCTAATCTTTCCGCTGAGAAATGCTCTAAGTGTTCCCAACGAAGAGTACGCTGTTGGTGGATGCGATGCGACATTGTCATTATAATCCGATGCACATAGCCCGACATAACATCCGATGTCATTTTCCACATCGATCGGTTTATTAAAGTATCCAGATGATTCTAAGGCTTGATACGCCACCTCCAGAAGCAGTCTTTGCTGGGGGTCCATCTGGACTGCTTCCCGAGCCGATTTCTTGAAGAAACGGTGATCAAATGAATCCACGTCCTGCAGGAAATTACCCCAGAAGCGCGTGTTTGCCTTCGTTGTTCTGCGCAAATTCTTCGTTGAAAACCGGGATTCGGGCACCTCTTCGGTCATTGAGCCCCCAGATTCGATGAGTTCCCAGAACGCATCTAGCGAATCAGCCCCTGGAAATTTTCCCGCCATTCCGATAACTGCAATGGCATTGGGAGGATAGCGTGGATCACTACCTTCCTCTGGCGTATTGATATCAAGATCTGCTATTGACGATTGTGGAGATTGAGTGCCAGACTTTGAATTGCTTAAATTCGTAATCTGTAGATTGAGGTCGCTCGCTAGGGCTTTGGGAATGGAGTTTGTTGCACTCACCATGATTACACTAGAGTGACCATTGGCGGCGAATTCGGTGGCAGCGGCCGTGATAGTGATATCCCATTTGAAGACATGTGTCAATATTGATTGGAGAGCAATCTCATGGACACGACTGTCTGTAATCTTTTCTCCATTAACGGGAGATCGAAGGGGCATGCGAAGCTTTTCAGAGCTCGGTAATTGGAGCTCGGTATTCAGCTCACAGAATTTCAGTAAAGTCTGGAAGCCGGTTGCAAGAGCCGGCGAGTGGTAACGACCGTGCAGGCCAAACTCCTTGACAAAGTATCCACGTACCGTCAAGGCATCGGCAAGGTCATTTATCGTACTCCTTGGAACTGTTATTGTCACGCAGTTCGGCTCACTGATCACAGAGACGTATGCCTGGAGATTGTTAGCAAGGAAGTCCAGAAACCAAAATCGGGGGAAACTCACGCCTGGATAGCTTGACAAAACTTCATCAACACCTTCTCTGCCATTTTCCGCCCTCCAACGGACTGCCAGGCACGAGGTGCGAGATAAATCTGACTCTGTAGCATCCAAATCGACTACAGCTCCAATACACAAAGCTAGACGTAGAGCAACCGATGCATATTCTTGGAGTTCTTTCATATTCGTCGAGAACGAAAGTGCGGATGCCATCAAGTACCCAGTACACAGACCCTGCGCCTCTGTTTGACTGATTTGCTCTGTTGTGTTTCTTGGTGTATTCTTGTGTCGGAAAAATATCAAGTATTGGATGATAATAGTCAGGGGTGCAAACAAGGCATTGGGGAACGTTTCGGAAGGGTCTGGTATTTTCCCACCGTCGATCCAATCCAGTATGGCAGCAGTAGGTCGTTTTAATGAGATGGTTTCCAACGACGGCTCAAATACGACAAGCCTATCTAGCCACAGTGGCAGATCTCTGATGGCTTGCAAGAAATCTTGCAGTTGTGGCTCCTGAAGCAGCATATCTCGCAGCTGGAGCAGGAGGTCTGGCGAAGGCCATGTGGTAATTTGAGGTCCGAAGACAACAAGAGTTGGTGTTTCCGTCATCGTTGAGTGTGAGGACTTGATTTCAGAAGCACAAATGTGTTGAATGATTTGATTGTGCTGTCGATTTGGACGTCTTTCTAGTAGTATATGCAAGTGTAGCTGGGTTAGGCCACATGGTATACAAAGTAATCAACAGCCCCTTTCCATCTTATGCCGTATCACACATATTCCAGCTTTCAGCAGTGTGAAATACAGGTCTAGGGCCGAGTTGGGTCCCATCATTTGGGGCCGCTCCACTGAGTAGCGGGCACATGCTTATGAGATTGAGACACTGGGTAAACTTATAGAAGAAATTTTATCAATAAGCATCAGATTAACACGATTGTCAGCCTAAAATCAAATAAGGGCGCACGTGTAGCAACCGTAGACAGCTTGTAACCTTTACACATTACATTCAAGGGCCAAACGTGGCAACTCTGGTGAGTTTCCGTCTATTTACTTTCAGTGTCAGGTGTCATACTCCTTCACATACGAAATTTAATGAGTGAAGCACGTAGTTTGTATTCATAGTCGAGATAGTCAGAAAAAAGTTGTATCGATTTCTCCTACTTCAAGTATCCCTTCTTCCTCCAATAGTTTACACAAGCTACAATATTGACTTCCGAAACACCGTCAGCTCTTTGCAAAGTTGGCGAACAACTGCGAGCAAGACTTGTGTCTAGGATAACATTCCCGGATGCCATGTGCTCAAAATCATTCCGAAAAAATTCTAGAAGATGATAAGCAGGGTTTTCAAAGTTGATTCCATCTCCCCGGGAGTCAACTCGTTGCAGCCATTCTTCATACGGGACACATTTCGAATTCTCGAGGCCGATATTAGACATTATTGTATGGGAGATGTCCTCCCAAGATTGCCTGATGGGATTTTCGAGATGAAGGACCGGGCTATGAGGGAGTTCAGCAGAGAGGAGAATATCGGATAGGACCTGCGCTGTAACATCGACCGGTAGCCAGGAGCAAGTCTAGATTATATTTCGATTAGAAATTGGAGAGATTTAGCATATAGACTTACTTACCCCTTTGAGATATGGAAAACAGCCTATTGTCTGCGAAGATTTCACCAGAGCCGGAATATGCTCTGCGGTACTCCAGAAACCCGTCTTTTGGGCTGCGGACATCTGTCCTATGCGAACGCTCACCGTTTCGATCTTAGTCGAATATGATGATGCCATAGATTCAAGCATTTTTTCACAAACAAGTTTGGCCTGACCATAACCGAATGGGTTCGTACATCGGTAATCCGTTATGGGGACTTCTGGGATTAAGCGGGTGCCAGTAACGGCGTGATATCGACCGACGACTGCAATGGAGGAGAGGAAGACGAGTCGAGTACGCTGTGGTCGATTGATATTATGTGCGTTTCTTGCCAGTTGAAACAAATTCTGGACAACCGTGAACTGCCCTTGAAACGACTTCAGGGTCCATTTGAAATTTAGGGGCCAGGCGTTATGTAGAATATGCGTTATCTGGCTACTGATGCGTGAATATTCTTCGTCAGAAAGACCCAGCTTATCACGACTAAAATCTGCCTCAATCACCTCAATCTTGGACCACTGGTCCTCGCTGATAGCAATTTCTCGTTCTTTCAATGATCGTCTCTGCCTGTCGTAAGGGTGCGATACCTCATCCGCTTTAGGGCGCCTATTAAGACAGATAATGCGAGCAACGTTTGAGAGAGATGAGAGGTGTGCCAAAAAGTGACTACCCAGACTTCCAGTGGCGCCAGTAAGAACAACAACGGCCGGGGCCTCCTTGAAAACTTGACTGTCATTTGGAGTTTCAGGAGCATATAGCTTTATGTACTCATCGATGAGCTTAGTCGAGATCTCTTCCTGATCTTTGAGATGTTGACCTTCTCTCAAGGAAGTCGCAATCTGAGAGATTGAGGAATTCTGATAGATAAAATCGCGAGGGATTTGGTCACTCATTGGCTTGCTACCATTTTCAGTCTCGGGTAGTGAAGAGACGATGAGTCGGCGGAGACGCAGCACTTGAAGAGAATCCATTCCCAGCTCGAAAAAGTCATCATGGATGCCGAGAACTTTATCCGAGGGAGTAAATCCTAGAGCATCCATGATCAAATTTCTCAGGTCCTCCTCGAGACTATCCATCCGTAGCTTTATTGACGTTTGTGTGCTGGCCTCCTCCAGTCGCCGGTAAACATGTTCAATATCCGAAGCAAAAGCGTAATAAACCTCCTTTCTCTTGATAGATCCTTTGTCAGAACGTGGCAGAGATCGATCGGCTGGGACAACAATGATAGCAACCGGCGAGGACACTCGAGCATGCGCATCCATTTGCTGGTTTGCCACTTGAATGATGGACCAAAACTCCTGTCGAAGGCTTTCTTCATCTTTAGTAGCAGCCCATGGGGTAGGCTCAACAATGACGCCAATCTCAAACTGATTTTCCCCGAAGACGACGGCCGTTTTGACTTCCGGACTATCTTCTAACATAGCTTCCAATATCCGTGGGCTCAATTTCTCGCCCGTAGCAAGAATGACAACGTCGTCCTTGCGGCCGACATTGGCGAAATCGACACCAGGATTGTTTGGATCTTCAACCAGTGAGTCTTGGATCTCAAATTTCTCATTCCAACCAAAAGGGTACGCAGTGAGGGAGAACTGGTGGGCCTCGTCCTGCGGAGATTTCACCTCGGTCAAGACCAGATTCATATCTCTCCGTAGACGAAAGTAACGCCAGTTGTAGCCTTTTTGGGGAACGAACATGGGACTAAGTGGCCCAACCTCTGTGGCACCATAATGATTAAGCAGGCTCACGCCTCCCTTTGTCAGAGCATCTCCAATTGCGCTCTTCAACGGTCCACCACCAAAGGCGACGTAGTTCAACTGCGCTAATAATTGTGATCCTTCCTTTTCGGGGGAAGTTGCAATGTCCTCCAGGATAGATGGAACGGTCATAAGGGATTTTGCTTCAGCGATCTTTATCAAATCTACTGTTGAAGCAGCATTTGATACGATATCCGATGGGGGGAGACAGAATGTCTGTCCGGTACCGAGGGAAAGTCCAGGAGCAATAAGCCCGTAGCCCTATTTGGAAAAGAGATTAGTCATTGAAAGAGCAAGAATCATGTGAATTCCATACATGGTAAAGTGGAAGAGTCGACAGAGTTACAGCTTGTGCTTCCTCTGGAGACGTAAATAGATGCGCTCGTGTGAAACACAGAAGGTACCTGTGAGCCTGGTATATTGGCTTCGGCAGGCCTGTACTGCCCGATGAGTGCAGGATGATGGCGTTTCGGTCAGAGTCTCGCGTATAGTGGTTCGGAGAACCAACCACCCCATCCAGTCGCTGTCCAAGACTCGCGCTGAAAAAGGATTGGAATCGTTCTAGTTGGTAAATAGGGAGTCCTGTATCTGCCTGCGCTACGAACCCAGAAAGTCGACTGGAGCTCACGATAGCCACGGCGGAAGTGGAATCAACGAGATGTTTAAAAGCGACAGGGCTAAGACGAGCGGAGAGGAGCATAACAGGCACGCCGAGGTGTAAAAACGCAAACAGGTATAACACGAGGTTGAGGTCACTTTCGACAAACAAGGCGATTGGGCGGCCCTTCTTAACATTCTCGCCGTCGCTAGTAGGCAGTTCCACCTCTTTGATGTTGGAAAGAATCCATTTCGAGCATTGCAAGATTCCCTGCTTAAAGTCGTCGTAGGTTACTCTCAGAAGATCATAGGTGTTTCCAGGCTGCTTGAGTGTTTGTATACAGAAGAGATGGTCGGGATTGTATTTTGAATTGAATTCGATTAACTCAGGCAAAGTCCTAATCTGATGGAGACCAGGCGTAGCATTTGTAATATCGATATTTGCAACGCGAAAAGTGTTCTTTTGTTCAGGAATAGATCCCATGGTGAGATATGAGGTCGTGTTGAGGACTTTTTCCTCGATCCTACTATGTATAATTAGGCACATAAAATTTGCAAATACCGCACAACAAGTAGCCCACAACCAAAACCTTCCAAGAGTATAAAATGAAAAACGTATCGAAGCTAATATTGAAGACGATTCAACTAGGGCAGTATTCCGTGGCAGCTTGAGGCAGCTAAATGACTCGGGTCCTTGGCCCGAGTGATGGCACTTACAGCTCCCCCCAAATAAATAAATCATTTAATCAGGGATCTACGAATAACATCACTCTCTCAAGCTTATTTTCGAATAGACAGCGATTCGATACTGGCGTGAAAATGTCCGCGGCATCATCATTCTACGTCCCATTCGATCAACGTACGCCAGCACCTCCTTGGCTGTGGCCAGCGTTTATCGCCGTATGTATACTCTCCACTGCGACGCCCCGCAGCCTTGGGTTCTGGCGCGTGGCTATCAGTGGGCCTATATTGATCAGTATCATGATTATGACACCAAATTATGATTTTGGAGACGTGTTGTCGAACTTTTCTACTGGTGCTTTCATGCTGGGTACGTTCATCAAGTGGGTGGACGTGTTGATAATCCAGGGACCGCCCGAAGAAAAGAACTGGCGGGTGCCAGAAAATCTCGAAGATGCACAGCTTAAAGACCGCCGGCTGGCATCGGTATCACCGCGGGCGGACGGCGGGTGGTGGCAGAAGCTGCGCTGGGCATCAAGTATGTGGTGCACTGATCGTGGTGTTGGTTGGAATTGGCGCGTAAAAGGCACCGCTCTGGGCGTGACATATGGCTATTCTCGCATGTAAGTCGGTAAAATCTTCATAAGTAGGAGGCGCTATAGAGGTGGTTGCTATTACAAAACCGTAGCTCACACACTGCTTCCGAACAGAAAATTCGTACTTGAAAGTGTGCACCAGGCCCTCATATCCTCCTTGGTAATTGATGTTTCCGTCAGTGTCCTAGGCAAGAGTCCATATGGCAATCCCGACAAGAGCACCTGGCCCGATCTCTATACTATGGATCTAGCCCAGCGCACCGCCATTGTCTGGCATGTTGGTGTCGCAGCTGTGCACGGCGGTCAGCTACCTTACAGTGTTTTTGCTGCTGTGACAGTAGCTACCGGTCTGTGTCGTCCGGAGCAGTGGCCACCGCTGTACACTTCCTGGTTAAGAGAAGCTTGGAGCGTCAGGCAGTTATGGGGGTGAGTGTTTTTTCCCCATTAAATAGCTATTTTCTCGTTGCGACTGGCTCACTAGTTCCAGTGTGTGTTGGCATCAGCACCTACGTCGCTCGATCAAGATTCCAGCGGACTTTGTCGTCCAGCTTTTGCGCATACCCCGTGGCGGGTTGATTTCCCGTTACTCTCAACTATGGTTAGGTTTTCTTGTATCGGCAATATACCACCATGCGGGCGCCTACATGATCCACCGCAACAGTGGATCCATGTATTTCTTGTGGTTCTGCCAGGCAGCCATGATCACTATCGAGGATTTCATCATCTGGGTGGGCGGCAAGGCCGGCATTCCGAAGAATAGTAAGTACACGTCAACAACTGATATGAGAACATCGCAAGACTTGAGCTGACAATGTGGCCCATAAGCATTTACCAAGGCACTGGGAACCATCTGGTTGTGCATATGGCTGAGCAGTCCCTTCGCTGGCGTGACGGGGGCCAATCTTTTCATGACCGCGGGAAATGCTGCAAACGATGCTCATCCCATTCATTCCATTTTAGGACACTTCCGCTACTTCGACGGATGCAATAGCTTTTTTGAGATCATTGCGGATCGTTGGGCCGTGTTTTGCATCTTGATCGAGGCATTTGACCTACTAGCAGCGCGGCGGTGTGGCCAAGTGCTAGCAGCCGTTCCAGGCGTGGTCATAGCCGGGAGCTTGCTTTGGTCTAATGTGCTAAATGAGCCAGAGTATGATTTGACGATCAAAACTATTGGCGTGGGTTGGTTTGTGCTGCATTATCTATACAAAAGAGTCTTTTGATGGAAATGTGAATGTGGACGGAAGTTGATGGACGCGACCAAATTGGAAAGGGAGCCTTAGAGCCGATGTCGCAGGCGGTGGCAGAAGAGATGGCGTAGCCTAATATGGCATAGCTCCCGCATTCCACCTAAAAGCCCCACACATTACAAAAATGAGAATTAATTGGCTTGGTCTATGTAGTAAAAGCGGCCATGCTGCAGACGTGTACATAGAAGGTACCGGGTACATCTGGCTGCAAGCCAACTCCTTTCTACTTCTGCCGGTGCAACGCGGGACAGAAGATAATGTCAGACAAGCCATTCGGACCTCTGCGGATTATGCATGCGCTTTCACCGAAGGGTTAAGTATTCCGTATGTACTATGCAGCTGCCAGCAAACTGTCTGCAGTGTTCCGTCCCTTGGTCTATCAAAATGTTTTGGTATTAGACATTATTGGTGAATTGGAGCAGGGGTTATTGGGGTTTGTCCAATGGTACGCATTACCAACTGTCCGTTTTTTTTTTGTCGGCTTTCTTTTCTTTTTACTCCGTACTTCCTCACTTTTTGCTTTTTCTTTCCCGATAGGTTGGAAACCTGATCATTTTATACGATGGCGATCATGAGAGATCTTTTGATGAGTTTCCAGGTTGTTGTGATTCCAAATATATCCAGAATGATCGACGAGCGTAGGGCAGGCCCAGTACTCCTTTCCTCGGTAACATTAGAATCCAAAAGTAGATAGCAGCAGTCATGGATCTTTCCGGTGAGATATCCATTTCACTTCGACTATTACAGGATCATTCGCTTTGACAGTTGCTTGTCTCATGACAATGACACGTGTGCTCGCTGACCCGGGAAAGATTCTGATTTCAGCTCGGTAGCACAAAGCATCATGCGCTTGAATGATTCTCGGGACACTGGGTATGATATGACTTCCCCGAAAACTCGTACATATACAGGAGATAGCAAGCATAGCTTATCATCTTCGAGAGGAGGAGGGGAATGGTGGGGCAGACAGAGTGTTCCAGTGCCCACAAAGACGGTAATTAAGCGTCCTATATCACCGTGTTATATAACCCTGGATGTTGTGTTGGATCCAAGTGTCCAGCATTCGTTGCGTGAATTACAAAGTCGTGATCATGAGATGCTGCTGACATATATGGCCTTTCAATTATAAATGGCCAGTTCGATTTATTTTCCGGTGGATTTCGATTGCTTTCTTTGTTCTTTTAGTCAAAGCCCTACGAGGTGACCGCAATACACACGAGTCATTCCACATGGATTGCACCTACGTAAAATAGCTTAATCAATTCTATACCACCACATAGCTATCTTTTCCTGATACTTGCATAAGTTCCCCAACCGACTTTGCCGATCTTTCAATGTTTTTCCTTCGTAGATTCCACACTTGTACCTAGCGCAGTATCGAGACAACGAACACGCTCCACATATTCCCACATCGTCAGTTCTGAGACGTCCAATTTATATTGCAAACCGAACCCAGATATGGAGTATGCACGTGGATCTTTTGGGTACCATAGTCTATCCCAGTAATAATTATTCAATAATCCTGGTATAAGAAAGTGGCTTTTCTGTAACGCTAGTCGCTATCTAATTTCTATCTTTGTCTTTCTTCGCTACAGTCCAACATTGAGAAATTCGGGCGGTTATTCCCAGATCAATTGCATCGCCTGACATAACAAACAAAATCTTGAGAACTTCTTGGGGTTAGCGTGACTCGGGCGCCTTCCTCGAATCCATCAGCCTCAAAGGTTACACACATCGACCATCTTCGACTAATTCTCAATCTCCTTACAACATTCCTGGGTACAAGGATAGGTACCAGATCATCTTTTAGACTTGAATACGACCTAAGGATACATCTGCGTCGCGATGTCTGGCCCTCTAGCCACTCAGGCTGAGGCCCTCGTCTCCAAGATCAAGGACTTCGAGGCATCAAAGGACAATCTCAGTCGCGCTGAGCGTCTTCAATTGGTCCAGTCCTTGGAGAAGTTGACATTGCAATTGAAAGATCCCAAGGACGCGATTTTCGATCATTTGACCAATGTGAGATTCTCGTCTTCTAGTCTACCCGTTTACGATTATACTGACTCTTTTTGTGCAAACTTATAGGCCTTTTCTCTGGTCAACTTGCGAGCTTTGCTGGAGTTGGAGGTACCACAGACCATCCCTACGACAGGAAGTATTTCAGCAACAGAACTGGCTGAGAAAGTCAAGGCTGACGCGTCGTTGATTGGTATGTATGACAATAAATCAAAACAAAACTGAATCAAGTTCTAACGAGTCAACAGCTCGCCTGATGCGAATCCTGACCGTAACTGGCATCTTTGCCATGGTTGGTCCTGATGAATATTCTCATACACCTTACTCGCTGGCGTACATCGAGGGCCATGAAGTGGACTTTCTCAAATTATGGTACACGTTCATGATTGTTTCAGTTGCTTACTACCTGCTAATTGAATTATTAGCTGCGACGAAATCCTTACAAACACATCCCGCCTTCCAGAATACTTTCGCACTATCGGTGGCCGCGACACCACCAGCATGACCGAAAATCCTTTTGCCTGGGGTAACGGCAAACTAGGCTCCAGCTTCTTCGAAATCATATCCCAAGACCCACGCCGAATCAAGCAATTCGACATTGCCATGTCTACTCAGGATCACACTTTGCCTGTTTTGGGCATGTACCCTTTTGGCGAAGAACTTGCTGATCTTCCTGATTTGGACAATAGGGCATTGATTGTTGATATCGGTGGTGGCAGAGGCCAGTCACTGTTACAGATCAAGGAGAAGTGGCCTGAGCTACGGGGACGAATGATTCTTCAGGATCGGCCAATGGTACTCAATTCGTTTACTGAGTTGCCTGGTATTGAGAAGATGCCTCATGATTTTTTCACTGAGCAGCCTGTGAAGTGTGAGTTCTCTATTATTTCTTACTATCCGGCACCTTGGTCTAACGGACAACCAGACGCGCATGCATACTACATCCGCCGCTGCATACACAACTGGACAGACGAACACTGCATCCAAATCCTAAAATCAATCGTTCCATCTATGGCTCCTGACTCACGCGTTCTTATTGGCGAAATGGTTGTCCCAGAATTCAATAGTGTTCGCCCTGGTGGTGTCGAGGACATGGCTCCCTACTGGATGGATCACAACATGTTCGCATTCGGTGGACGCGAACGCACAAAGTCGGATTTTGAGAAGCTTTTTACTGCTTCGGGGTTGAAGCTGGTAAAGGTGTGGCAGAGCGAGGCGTCGAGTCAGGCTGTGTTGGAGGCGAAGTTAGCTGATTAGATCATGTGAGCGTGAGAGGCTCTGCATATATCTCTGTATTGTTTGTTGTGTGCGTGTAGCTAACCAGGGCATGAGTTGACGTAGGCGAGGAACCTCCCTCGCCTAGTGGGGCTAGCCAGCTCGGGCACCGCTGTTTACAAACAGTATGATGATTTCAGTCACGCTTTGTTTGATGCGATAATTTGATAGTATGCATTTAGCTAGAGTTATGTAGTCATCAATCAACAGCGTGTAACCCAAAGCCGATCATCGATTTCACAAAAGAAATGACACATATACTCCATCCAATGTCAATAATTGCGTATAACGAAATGTAGGTGGCTTTCACGTCGTATCGCTTCCTGATTGGTGGCTAGTCATCATGACCCAAGAATTTCCCAAAAAGGAAATAATGGGAAAGTTCAGATTAGCCCTAACCGGCGAGTCTGACCGAGTCTGACTCAAGCGGCGGCGACACCTTCAGCAGTGACTCTATACCTTTGTGTATATGGAATATAAGATGGAGAATGTTACATACATTTTAGTATGATTAATTTGAGTCAACTATGATTGCGATAGTGTGAGTCGAAGGAAGGCGAGTGACTCCGCTTCCTATGAGTGATTTCTCGAGAAAAGACAACCCCCTATAAAATAGCGGTTTCCTTGTCTATGATTATTTGCAAGATTCCTATCTTCTGCAATTACTTCTTTGAGATTCTTGTCTTCAATTTATATTGTGAAGTCAGTGAACCAAGAATGAAAATATAACGATATTCCTCTTCAGTTAGTCTATTCCCTCCGTTGCTGTTAGCCGTTTATATTCCGTGACTTGGAGACCCGTTTGTGCTAATCATTATAGCACGGAAAAGTCAAGCAGCTCACAAAGACGGAGCCAGTATGTTCAAAAAACGCAGCGAAAAGCTTAATCTGTTCCCCATACATTCCAACGAGCTGCGACCATCGCCAACTTCCGGTTAGTTCCTTCTATTACTGCAAGCTGGACTCAGGTTATAGTTTGGAGTCTCGTCCCTGACTGATAGGTATGGCACAGCGAAGTCAAGCAGCTCGAAAACACGAGACCGAAATAATGGCAGAATATTAGTCACTAGAGATTACAATCGGTCCACAGTGCAGCCGAATATGTCACGGTCACGGCTAACTTCTGGTTAGTGTCTTCATCCAAATTCTGCGAGAATACTACGACTACGTTTCGAAGTCTCCTTCGTGGCTAATAGATATGGCACAGCAAGGTCAAGCAGCTCAAAAATACGGTACCAAAGCGATGCCAGACAATTAGTCACCATAGATTACAACCTGTCCACAGTGCAGCCGAGTAGATCACTGTCACGAACATCTTCCGGTTAGCCCATTTTCTTGATGCTGCGGCCCATATTAGGATTATGGCTCGATATGGCTCGAAGTCCCGTTTGTGACTGATCGATATGAGGCAGGACAGGGTAGCAGCTCACACAGACAAGGCCGGAACAATGGTGCACAAACACCCCACTGGGAATATGGCACAAAATACGAGATACATAGGCATATCCTAGAATCCTGCCGGCCGGAGCTCGCACCCCTTGAACGGAATGAGATGCCGAACCGGACAACGGCACTATGGAACGACGACCGATACTACGCAGATTTCTTATGAACTAAAAGTTACAACATGTCTATCATAAACCTGAATACGGAGTCAAGAGAGGATCACATCAGTATAACCAAACTCCTAAAAGAATCATTGTCCGAGAGCTCAGGTGGAAGGCGTGAGTCAATGGTTATATACATTTTCTGCTATGATGAATTGGAAATGCCGACACCTCTCCATCTAAGCATCCCCAAAATAATTATTACGAAAGGATAAGGTTCAGGGAGTAGCCAACGAGCTCATGGAACTTGTATCGGTACATATTTGGGACATTGTTTGCATATACAGCTATGGCTTCAATGGCGTTTTGGACCAAGATGTTGACTATAGAATGCACAATCTGAATTTCATGATACTATCTGCGCTGGGCGCTATTCATATCAATTCTATCTCTCAGCCTAGCTTATCAACTGGTACAGAAGTAAATTTTAGAATACTCTCCATTTCATTCTGGTTCTATTAGTGGGATATGGGGAGTATCAGACGAAATTGTGAAGATAGAACACATCATTCTCAGCTCAAGTCAATTGAGTCACCTATGATTATAACACCGTGAGTCGAAATCAGACGCGTAATTCTGCTTGCTATGAGTAATTCATCTGACATGATTAACAATTTCCTTATAAAAGGTCAGAAAAGTCTTCCCATCTGTGATCCTTTTTTCAAACGACGGTATTCAAATCAGTTTTGAAGCTCCTACCACGAGAACTTGGAATCGATATATAAACAGCACAGTTAGTCCCTGCTTCTCATCACTGCCAGACAATCCAAGAATATAGCTTGGACTCTCGAGGATAGCTAATTAGTATGATACAGGAAAGTCTACCAAGCCTAAAAAGGGGGGCCAAAACAATGGCACATGCACATTTCCTCGGGATGTACCACCAATAGAAGCAAAGTCATATCCGACACAAAGTTAGTACCTTCTTGATACTGCATGCAATTCGGAGAGTTTAATCTGAAGCCTCGTTTGTGTCTAATCGGCATGACACACGGGAGAAGACTGAAAAACCTCAGGAACAGGACCAAGACACTGGCACGAAAAACGCGAGGGAATTTATCAAGGCGCTCCGTGCAAAGTATCAGATAAATGGGCACCTCATACTATCCCTACGTGCCAATTTCAAACTACCGAAAGACCTGAGTACTCTACGAAAGAAGAAACTATCGGAAGGCCACCTCTATAAAACAGGATTCTTGAGAATACCACATTACAAATGTCTGTCATAGATTTGAATGGGGGTTCAACGGAGGATCACAAAGTCGTGGCTAGATACTTAGAAGGAACATTGCTCGGGCCCACTGAAAGGGCTACAGCGCGGGTTGTACACTTATTCTGTCATGCTAAACCGGAAAAAATGACAGCCCTCAATTTGAGTATTGTACTACGGAAGTACATATTACATGAGCTTCCCGAAAAAAGACCAAAAACAGTGCAAAAACGTTGGGGTTTAATGAAATTCCACCCCGCGGAGACACGAGGAAAGACCGAATTTGAAATCACCATGGACACCGTGGAGTTTTTTATCAAACAGGCCTTAGAAGAGTTACCTAAGACCATGAATTTTATATTCAGTGGACTACGAATGTTTGAGTTGAATGCTGAACAACGGGTCAACCTAGCAAGCTTCATGTTTGCTATGGCACAGCGTATAGCTACCGTTATTGACCCAAAAAAAGACAAAAGGATGGTGAAATGCGTTTTTTATGGTGACGGTCTTCTTGGCTCCTGGGGTTTCGTTGATTACTTGGAAAAGGAGAAACAGAAAGTGAAGACAAAGGGAGGTGATCCAACAGAAATGAAGAGACTTGCTGGTCTATGTACGAAGACGATGATGCTGAAGTGGGAAAGAGGCGAGTGGCATAGACAGGCAGCGACCCTATAGGAACTTGAAACCTTGAATTAACTTATTTCTTGCATCAGGTAATACTTTCGACGGCGTTTTGGAGTATCGATTCGGTTTTATGTGAATCTAGGTTGCATATCATAAACTGCTTGATACAAGCTACCGTTGGCGCTTCTGATACTATATTGATATCTGAGCAAGTTATACCACAACATATTTTAGAAATATACCCTCTTCACAGGCAGGTTCTATTACTATGTATTGTAGAATAGACATCAGGTGAAAACACGAAAATATTTCTACTCGTTTGACTCACCTACCATTGAGTCGGAAGGATCGAGTGACTCTACTTGGTGTGAGTAATAATTTCAAGATCAGCACAGTTTGCTTTTATATAGTGAAATTCATTTCTTTCTTTTGAATATTTCATTTCTCCTCGACATCTTCTACTTGTCCTTTAGATTCAAAAACGAATTGGAAGCTATTAGATTAGTAGCACAGTGACGCAGCATCAATATCAATACCCAGTTAGTACATCCCTTTAATGGCGGAAAGCTGGTTTGGAGAAATGATTGCATGAAAAACAAATCAGGGCTAACTTACGTGACATAGAAATGCCCAACCACTCAAAGAGTCAAGGCCAAAATAAGAGCCAAAGCCAAAACAAAAGTTCGAATACAAATACCAAGGGTCCGAAAAGCCTTGACCCGAAGAAGGTGGAGAAATTCAACGAACAAGTCCTATCCCAGACTGATATCGACGATCTTACTTTCAAGTCGGTCATCGAAAATGGAGAAAATCTTATTTCTTACCATACGTTTGTGGAGGCGCCTCGGGCATACTATTTACGGAAAAATGATATGTTCGAACACGACTTTCTCGGGGGAACGGCGTTCAGAATATGCCTTGTTGACATAAAGACTGATAACTTTGATGAACATCGAGCCGCGGCCCAAGCAATAGAAAAGGCCTTCAGATCAAAGCTGGGTCATGGGGGAAATCATCGTGATGATAATGTGTGGCTCATCAAGATATTCTGCCACGTTGAAGGGGACAAGTTGACCCTTCCAAACATGGTTAATATACTTCTCAAGCAAGTCATCGACCACTTTAAGCACAAAGTTAATGGAAAGGGAAAAATAAACCCAATCACGGTTAAGTCCATGCAGTCCCACATGCAGGATGATGGGGAAGTTTACCGCTTGTCATGGGAAATATTGACAGAGCTTGTCAAGCAGGTCCTCGAAAGGTTCCCTGATATCACTGTGAACTTTATCGTCAGTGGTATAACCGCCAAATTCCCAAGTCTGCTTGAGCTGTCAAATTTCTTGATGATGATCGGAATAGTTATACTTGATATTCGGCCGATTGAAAATAAATCGAGGGTGAAATGCGTCTTTTGCGGAAATGGCTTTCAAGAGACCACAGAAAGTTATATTGATACAACCGACGGAGTGAGAAAGAACAGATCATTTATCCCCTTGCTTCACTATTTCTTGGCAGAGGCAAACCGACACGCCAATCGGGAAGACCACAGTGAAAGCGTCAAATCCATAATGGACCATATGTTGTTGCTGGAATATTCATGCGGGACGATACGCGAGAACGGTGGTGAGACGATTGAAATGTTCTTTAAGAGCCAACTGTTGAAAGCAGATTAGGACTTTGCGCCGTATCCATCATTCTCATGATTTAGCACGTGATATAATAGTATATCAAATTGTTTCAACATGCCCATTATAGACTTATCTCAGTGCCTCAGACTACTCGCTGCCCAGAATATTACACTATTCGCGAATAGTCGCCCGGCAAAATAGCGAGCAGCGTTAAGAGCAGCTAAGGAACTGAGATAGTTTTAGACCTGCATACAGAGAACATGCCTGGTCTGAAATTCATTTCCCGATACTTGGAACGCAGTTTGGTACCCCCGGGAGGTCGTGGAGAGTCAGATTGGGTCATACATATATTCTGCTGAGAGGACGACGGTTTATGAAACCATACATTGACACCCATCTGCATGAGCATCCTGCTGCTGAACTATCTATCAGTATAACTTCGCGAGAGACCATCCACAAAGAAGGATTGGAGTTCAATCAAGGTTGAGTACCAACCAACTGCGAAACCGAAATTCCCTTATCACCAATATATCATCGAGATCCTGGCCGAACTGATTTATCAAATTTTGGAGAAGTGCCCTGAACTTTTCATGCTCTTCATATTTAGCGGCACAGTGCTTGAGCATCATTATGAAAAATGGCTTCACCGTTTGACACATTTCATGATTGATATGGCACGGCTTGTGGGATACGTTGATCCAATTGGAGAAAACAGAATGGTCAAATGCATCTTTTCTGGGGTTGGTTTTCTAGACGAGGCGTATTTGTTCAAATTCCTTAGGACGGAGGGGGAAACGAAATTTGAAAACCCACGGAAGAAGGCAGAAATCGAGGACATATTTGCGCAAACATTGATGTTGGATTGGAACAGACATCGGCGTCGTTACCAAACTTTTGAACTGCTTGGTGATGCAACCGACGACGAGGGGGATCAACCAGCGAGCTCATAGGACTCGGGATCTCGCACTGGAACAATTCGTGCTTAGGTATTTGGCAATGATCTGAATGTCTTTGTGGTTGGCTCGTGGTCTTTATGCCCAGTTAGCGCTAGCTATTGTTGGCACTAATTGGGATTATCACCATGTGGTATAAATGAGCATCAGATTGAAATTCATACCAGAATCTTGTAGTAGAATATACAAGTTTATAGACTGCGTATTCCGAAGTAATGAATACAAAGTTATTCGGGTGTCAATAATATAATTTTCCATTTCATCATGTTGTATAAAGGTAAATCCTAGCAGTATACTCTCCATAACAAATCGATATCATCAAGTATCAGATGAGTGATGTACAGGAGATATCAGATGAGTTCATGAAGAACATTCCAACTCATTCGACTCACCTATCGTTGAGTCAACGAGGGTCGAATGACTCTACTTGCTATGAGTAATTATTTCAAGATCAGCACAATATGCTTTTATAAAGTGTGAATTCTCTTCTTTCTTTTAAGTACTTTATTCCTTCTATAACATCTCCTATCCCACCATTTACACTTGGAATCTGACTTTGAACCCATTGGATTGGTAACTAAAACACGAACGAACTGACAAGATCACGATAAACTATCAATAGGTACTGTCCCAAAAGCGGTCTGCAAAAAATGATCGGGTCAAACTTGTTTCTCAGCTGAATTCTATGATACAGAAAATGCCCAGCAGATGTGAAAGACAAGGCCAAAACCACGGCACAAAAGCCGTGGGCCAAAAAAGAATATACAATTGATGACAAATTGTTTGATATCATTCAAGATGTCCAAGAGGAAGCAAATATGGATGATGAAACTATCGAAAAGATCACTGGAAAGATTGAACTCACCGACATTCGAATGAAACTTTTGAAAGACACAGACGAGTTTGGCAAGCGATTTCTAACAGAAACGGCATTGAACATGTGTTTCATAGACTTACAAACGGAGGAAGGAATTGTGCATCAAAACACTGCCAAAAATCTGGAAGATGCCTTTGGACGGAAGGCTAATCAAGAGGGAAAGAACGAAAAGGAGTGGATTGTTGATATCTTCTGTTACGACGACTTGTCACGTCTAACACCTTTTGCTCTGGTTGTTACACTATTAGACCGTTTAACAGACCGCTTCTACAACGAACTAGTCACCAAGAAAATGCCGGTGGAGCCGCTCAAAGTTTCGCATTATATCAATGAGGGAGTAGAGCCCGGTTTTCAAAAGGCGGCCGATATTCTCCTGCCACTTGTGCTCCAGATCTTTAAGCAATTCCCTAAGGTCAGCTTGATCTTCATCGTCAGTGGTATAACCACCGACTACCCAGAGCCGCGGAAATTAGCAGCTCTCGTGCTACTGTTGGGGCGGCTCATGGACCAAGTGAGGGTGGCCAGACCTGAAAGCCGGATGAAAGTCATATTTTGCGGAAATGGCTTCCTCAAGCATTTTAAAAAGAAAGGGACGGAGAACATGAAAAAGGAAGACCCCCTTCTGGTCCAAGTGGTGAAGTTGGTGCGGGAGCAAGGGAAAGTGGAAATCCAGGACAGAATTTTGAAAGGCATAACAGACCGCATGGTGATTCTAAAGTGGTCAGAAAAGCAGGCAAAGTGGTTGAATCTGCCGATTAAGGGGGAAATAACCTCCAATGCTCTTGTACTATTTTCGGGTGCTCTGGCGGATGATTGAGGATCCATCGAGTGTCCAGACACCGTTGTATAGGGCACAGCTATGCTCCGATTTGGGGATATAGATGGCCAATAACTGGCCTTGGTTCTAATATCATTATTACATTAGGTTCCAGAAACCTTGGTCTCAGCTGCAAAGGAACACTTTACATATATCCATCCAATGACCGTAACGCCAGCTGTTGCCAATGCGTTGAAAGCCGAGAAACATAAGCTAATAAAGTAACATAATATCTATATCCACTTATCTATGGTTTATATCTATGCAGGACACGTACACAGTAAATGAGCTTGGTTGCTGCCTCGCTCGCTCGCCAAGCAGTCAGCTTGTATGGGGCCAAGGTACGGACTTGTATAAGACTCAGCTGCGAGGTTTGAAATAGCTTACTGGAAGTTACCTTTCTGCATAGGGGATATCAGACGAATGGGGTTTGTACGGTCATTTTAATTGACTCATACTTGTACCTATGGTTGCGACGTTGCGACCCCTGTGAGTCGACGAATTCCGAATGACTCTACTCCTACGAGTTGTTCAATGGAAATGAGCACAATCTGGCTATAAAGATCTCCGTATTCTCCTCTTTGAAGATCATCATCACCTAGTTCACAGTTTACCTATTCCAAAGATTTGTTCCTTGATCATTAGGCCCGGACTTTCAAAGTCAGGTTTCTTTCTACTTATCTGCAGACAAAGTCATATCACGAAGCCAATATCAAAAGGTGATATAAGTGTATACACTGAACACACTTCCAGTAAGTTCCCTTAATTTATCTCTACAAGCGCTCTGACAGCACCTTTCGGAGTATTGTTCACGGCTGATAGATAATAGGTATGTCTGCCAGCTCAAGCACCCAAGACCAAAGTACCGACACTGAAAGCACCGTCGTAATGTATACCTTGGAAGAGATACAAACACTGAGTGAGCAACTCATACTCAAGCATGGAATACATGATGACCTAGGACATTTAGCCTTCCATCCAATTTCTGCACTCCCGAAAAGAAATCCATCGGAGCCATGGTTGGTGAGGCTAGCGCAGAATCCTAATTATAATCTAGAATTTTTGAGACGAAAAAAAGGTTTAACATGTCTATCATAGACCTGGAGACAGATTTATTTGAAGATCACGAACTTGTTGCTCGATTCTTGGCAGACGATTTGACCCCCTCAGCCAAAGAGAAGCGTACAACGTGGGTCATTCACATATTCTGCTATGATCTTCTGATGGAAATGTTAAAACCCCTCACCTTGAGTATCATATTATTGAAATCCATACTGGTTCAGCTCTTAATCAGACCATCCACAAAGGATCAGGATTGGGGTTGCTTCGAGGTTATCCATGAACCGACTAGAATCGAAAATTCAAGAATGCCGGATTACCAAAGGACCATGGAAGTCCTGCAGGCGTTGATTTATAGAATTTTAGCAAAATGCCGAGAAAACGCCATACACTTTATTTTCACTGGTATAAAAGGTATGGAGCTTGACCCTCAGCAGCTATATCAGTTGGCGGGTTTCGTTATTGATATGGCACGGCTCGTGAGAGATGTCCTTCCACTGCAGGACGACAGAATGGTGAAATGCATCTTTTATGGTAATGGTCTTCTTGACTTCACCTATTTATTTGATTTTCTTGAACAGCACAAGAAACGACTGGAGGAAGGCAGTGAATGGGAAAAAGAAGAGATCAGGGATATACCGGAAAAGATGTTGATGCTGGATTGGAACGACTATGACCGTGTTTGGATTGAACAAAACCTGAACAGCCACTTAACTGGCCCAGACAAGGAAAGAGAGCGGCAAGTTAAGGAATTTCACAATTCACATCCAGATAATCCAGATGGATTGGGCAATGATTTCGAGGCTTTTTGAAGTGCTGCGGTCTGTCCTGGTAGATTTGGATTTCATCACACCTCTGCCATTTTGCATTTGGTCGCGCGGATTGATCATTCATTCATATGCTACATTAGGTATAGAAGAATTCAAATTGATGAAAACATTAGAGAAATCATGATATTGTAGCAGAATATACGAGGTTGTCAAAGTGGACGTGAGACGTCATCGGCCGATAAGATAAGAGATCGATTTTCTCCCCGCTTTCTTTTTTGCTTCTTTTTCAGTCTGATTTCCACTCAAGGATTGCAATATGCCTCCATTCTAGCGATATCTCTCTTCAAATATATATGGACCGTCAGTAACTCTTACCGGAGCTACATAGTTCTCCCACGTCATCAAGAAATTTCTGTTAACACCTCGTACAAGACCGCGTATAACCCCGCGCAAAATGGCTTCAATGCGAGATTTGAAACCGGAGAACCTGTATGCTGTGGTGGATATGGGCAGGTAAGAGAAACTATAGCCCGGTCCACATGGAAATGAGCTGACGAGCATCAGTAATGGCATCCGGTTCTCCATCTCCAATCTCGAAGCGCCGACAACGCGAATCATGCCTACAGTTTTCCAAGACCGCGCAGGCATTTCACTATACGATGCTCAATTCACAACGGCTGACGGTCAACGGGGTCCAATTGCAGCAGCAGTAATAGAAGACGTGATTATACGACTCCTACGCTTCAAGACAACATGTGAGGATTTCGAGGTTCCGGCAGAGAATATCTACGTTCTGGCTACGGAAGCTACTAGGACGGCACCCAATTCGAAGGAGTTTATTGATACAATCAAGCAGCGTACTGGATGGTATGTGCGGATGCTCTCAACAGCGGGTGAGGGTCGTATCGGTGCGTTGGGTGTTGCGAGCAGCTTTGCCACTGTGCAAGGGTTGGTGATGGATCTAGGTGGTGGTAGCACACAACTTACGTGGATGGTTGCAAAGGACGGACATGTTACAACGAGTCCACGGGGATCAATCAGTTTTCCGTATGGCGCCGCAGCGCTTATGAGGAGACTACAAGAGGCTAGAAACAAGGGTTCCAAGGCTGAGAAGGACTTGATTGCAGAAATGAAGAAGAATTTTCAGACTGCATATAAAGACCTAGAAGTACCGGAAAGCCTTGAAAAAGCTGCCACACAGCAAGGCGGTTTCGATCTCTATTTGTCAGGTGGAGGATTCAGGGGTTGGGGTTATCTTCTTATGAGTCAGTCAAGTTTGAATCCCTACCCTGTGCCAATTATCAACGGATTCGAGGCAAAGCCGGTTGATTTTCAGGATACGTTCAATATTATGCAAACGGCTTCAAATTCGGCAGACCAAAGGATATTCCGTGTATCTAAACGAAGAGCCTCACAAGTTCCAGCTGTGGCTCTTCTCGTGAATGTTCTTACAGAGTCTCTTCCTGTCATTAGGTCTGTCAGGTTTTGCCAAGGAGGTGTACGTGAAGGATTTATTTTTGATATGCTCGAGACCGAGGTCCGAAAACAAGATCCTCTTCTCGTTGCTACGATGCCCTATGCCAGTTCTTCAGCAGATGCCATATACGACCTTCTTCAGTCTTCACTGCCGGGAAGTTCATCGCCTATACATTCAAAACATGTTCCACAATCATTCTCACCTAGTCTACTTCATGCCATCAGCAATCTTCTTTTTGTCCATGCATCCGTGCCAAGGGAAACTCGACCAGCAGCTGGACTATATAGCACTACAACTGGTATTTTGGCATCGGCAAACAGCCTCGCGCACCGAGATAGGGCAATTATCGCATTGGTACTTTCCGAGCGATGGCCGGGTGATCTTGCACCAGCCGAAGAACACTTCCAGAAACGTCTGAGTCAGTTTGTCACCGCGGATGAGGCGTGGTGGTCTCAGTATCTCGGTCGTGTAGCCTCTCTTATTGGAGATGTATATCCGGCTGGCCGTGTAGCTGCCAGGTCACGTATCGGTTTCAGTACAAAATGGGAACAAACGTTCAAGAAGAAACAGGGTACGACTGATTGCCTGTGCCTGCAAGTCAAATTCCAGGAGGAGACGGGACAGACAATTACAAAAGAGGCCCTACTTGATACAGCCAGTATAATTGAGAAATGCGGAAAGATGAAGAATTGGGTTAAAGCAGAAGATCGAATCCGCGGAGAAGAAAGACGTGCAGGGGATTACGGGGTGAGTATACAAGTCGAGCTTCACTCGTAGGTTGCACATATGTCATTCAGCAACTATGTACAGTATACCTAGGTATAGACTCTATAAATTATCATACCATCATCAAGAAATTTTTATAAGAAAGATCGCCTATACCCGCAACTCATTCTGGCGTCACACAGTGGAACCAAAGGGAAAAGCCGGAACAGCTATCTCGATGTGTTCACCTGAGTCCGAATGAAGATGGTGATTTGCTGGGGTTGATTGATCCGGGTCTCTCGGATAAATCAGAGTAAAAGTCAAAATGTAATTGACTCACATACTACATAGTAAGCACTGACAGAACTTTGGGAGGGGCTTGAAGCTAGGGTATAAAAGACCCCGCAACCCCTCACTTTGCTTAATTTCTTTTCTCTTCTTGATTCATCCCAACACAACAGATCAGCCAATTCGATCACAGCTTTCCAGCAGTTCACAGATTTGTATTTCCCTCTTACCCCTTGATGCTTGGAACAATACTGACTTATAGTATATTCCCAGTCGTTCAAACAAACGATGTAAACCACCACCATCTAGCCTACCCTTCATGGGAGGCAGAAAGCTTTTGAAACTCTTTCGCTCTATAGAGCACTGGAAAATGACATTCCAGCGTCTTTGTCAAGGTATCTATGGTACAGGTAGTGGCATGAACCGGTGCTTGATTCCTTATCCTTGACTATATACCTAGGTATATAGTCGAGGCTCTAAGGATCTGGCTGAAATCAGACGGTCACAACTTGATCTGGATAATACCAGCGAAAGGATCATGCTTTCTGTCCTCTCCTTTTTATATCAATTAGTCGGGGAATGCTGACTGGTTACAGAAAACTTTATCATTTTTGATACAAAATGTCTCCTCCAGCAGCCATCTTTGAGTCCGCTCCTGTCATGACCACCGGCAATGGTTTGAAAGACAAGCTCACCCCCGAGGTGCTCTCCTTCACCACCCAGGGCCAGCAGCAGACTAAGCTCTTGGACGAGTTTGCTGGCAAATGGGACAGCTTCAAGTTTGCTCCTATCCGGGAGAGCCAGGTTTCCCGTGCTATGACTCGTCGCTACTTCAATGACCTTGACAAGTATGCGGAGAGCGACATTGTCATTGTCGGTGCTGGTTCTTGCGGTTTGAGTACTGCCTATGTTCTCGGAAAGGCTCGTCCGGACTTGAAGATTGCCATTGTTGAGGCTAACGTTTCTCCTGGTATGTCCCTTTATTCTGTATCATGGAACTTGATTACTGACGTGGTTCAGGTGGTGGTGCTTGGCTCGGCGGTCAACTCTTCTCTGCCATGATCATGCGCAAGCCCGCAGACGCCTTCCTCAACGATCTCGGCGTCCCCTACGAAGAAGACGCCAGCCACCCCAACTACGTCGTCGTCAAACACGCCGCCCTCTTCACATCCACACTCCTCTCCAAAGTCCTCTCCTTCCCCAACATCAAACTCTTCAACGCGACCAGCGTCGAGGACCTGATCACCCGCCCCGGCGTAAATGGCATCGAGGATGTCCGCATCGCCGGTGTAGTCACAAACTGGACCTTGGTAACAATGCACCACGACGATCAATCCTGCATGGACCCCAACACCATCAACGCTCCTCTCGTTATCAGCACAACGGGCCACGACGGCCCATTCGGCGCTTTCTGCGCTAAGAGACTTGTCTCTATGACCGCTATTGAGAAACTAGGCGGTATGCGCGGATTGGATATGAATGCCGCTGAAGATGCGATTGTCAAGAACACCCGTGAGGTCACCAAGGGTTTGATTATTGGCGGTATGGAGTTGTCTGAGATTGATGGATTCAATCGTATGGGTCCTACTTTTGGAGCTATGGTGCTTAGTGGCGTCAAGGCCGCTGAGGAGGCGCTCAATGTTATTGAGCAGCGTAAGCGTGAGTGTGCTGAGTAATTTCGCATGTTCATCTGCTGCTCGATGTGCGAATTACCCACGATGGGCCACACTCCTTTATTCAAAGCATGTCTTATCAAATAATCACAGTTTGAATTTTGAATCTATCGTGCTGCAACATTATCATATCATGATATTCAATTAGATATTAAGTAAATGTAGCAAACCGGCATCTATCAAGCATGCTCAGTCTATATATGTACAAATTATACTCATCACCCACTTCCTCAAAGAGATGACTATAAGTCCTCATCATCGTCGCCCAAAGCGTCCTTACGATTCCCTGCAGCAACACTAGCAAGCCTTCTCGCCGTCCTAACCTCCCATTTGAACTCTTTCAACGCTCGTAGTTCGGCCGACACGAACAATCCACCAATCAAACCATCCAAAATACCAGCTCCAAAGTTCAAAGTGCTCACAAACGTAAGAATAAAAGCAACATATATCACGTCCGATGTCCACCATACGCCGACAAAGCAGCCGATGGATACAAGAACAGACAGAATAAAATGTGCAAGGCGCCATCGGCGTTGGGACCGTTCGCGGAGCTCGTAGGTGTCCACCATGGCGAGGATTTCGTCGTATGTTTCGACTGTGAGTGCAGAACTAGGTGCGGAAGTAGGATGAAGCTGAGACGAAGGATGGACGGCGAAGCCATTGTCGTCGGCATTTTCGGGCTCTGGTTGACGTTTCTCCGACGAATCCGATGAAGCCGTAACGGGTTGCTCGAGATTTCGTGTAATGACCGTCTCGATGCCGAAGTGGTCACTAAGTGATACTTTAAGCGTAGGATGGCGTTGCATCATAGTGACCCAGGCTGCTTCGATATTCCATCGTGCTGCCGGGAAAGATGGCGGATAACCACCGTCTCCGACGAAGATATAATCTAGTCGCCGACCCTTGGGGTCCGGTTGACTGCCATCGATAAAAGTATCCTCGCCCTTGAACAGTCGTTTTTGTTGCTCCTTTGGCCAGCGCCACGTATTAAAAGGACCATCACTTGCGGCGCCGTTCTCGGTGATGTTATAATCCGCCGATGGAATGGGTTTGCCTCGCTTCTTCTCCGCAGCTGAATCTGCGGCTCCAACGGATGAGTCCGGATGCAGATGTCGCCATACATCCTTGACTGGAGCATGCGCCGTAATCAAGCGATGCGCAAATGACAGGGGCACCATATTGAAATCGCCCAACCCAATCGCCAAATGACCTCTCTCAGCGGCTTTGCGCATCAATTTAGAGATTTCCCATGCCTGCGCGGTTCGATGACACAAGTATGAATCGTGCGGTTCCTTCTCGTAGGGCGCATGTAGATGCGTACAAAACACTTCTGCAATATCCTCCACTCTCGGTCCCATACGTATCCGCGCACACGCAACTCCCTTGCCGACATACCAATCCCCACGAAAGAACGCAGTCGGACGGCCATTGAGTGGGTATGCGAACATACTACTCTCCTCAATCGGCCATTTGGAGAGAATCGCTAGCCCACCTCCAAACACTCCACTATAATAGAATTTGCCGTACGGTAGCAAGTGTCTGGTTTGTTTGCGAATGCTCTTGTAGTCCTGCTGAGTCCAACATTCTTGTAGACCGACGATTTGCGGAGGGTCGTCGGCGATGGCGATTTGGCGGCCGATTTCTGACATGCGCTCATGCCGGAATTTGGAGAGGTACTTGAGGCCCCAGCAGTTGAGGGTGAGGATGCGAATGCGAGTGGGAGAGGTGCCCTCGTCTGTCGCCATTTCGATATAGCTGTAGATTTGTCGATGAGAAACGGTGGAATTATGAAGTTGGTTGCCAAAAAAAGAGAATGCGTAAACATGAATTCATCCCAGTATTAGACTGTGCTCACCGCCTGGCTCTGATTGGCCGAACGCGCTTCTTATCACCGCGTCCGGCAGGAATTTGTGCCGCATCAAAAGATGCTCGACCCTTGCAAAAGATCAAGTTATCGTCCAAATATCACTTTGCTCGTTATTCTTTTATAAGACCCGTATGATGGCTCGTCCAAGAGCGGATACCACGGACCCACTGCCAAAACGCCGCAAACTCAACGACAGCGCAACCGAAGATCAATCCGAACGAGAATCTCCAGCCCGCGATGAATCGTCTTCCTCCGACGAACTCGCCGCAACCTCCGACTACGAACTGGAGCGTCGCAGAGCAAGTTGGTCTGCCAAAAAGGCGATAGCTAATCGACGGCAATACAAAAATCAATCGCACAGTCCGAATGGCTCGGATAGTCCAGATGAACTCTCCATGGATGCAGACGGGCCGTGGAAGAGCAGTACGCGGGAACAGTCGCCTACCAAGGACGAGTCGGCGGAGTCAGGTCACCATGCCGAAAATGAGGAGGAGACCGATATGAAAGAGGAAGAGTCTGGCGATTTCACGCCAGCAAATGACGACACAAATAATACAGAATCTAATGATGCACACTCTCCCGAACAATTCGAGCAACCGCCGTCTGAGCTTGCGCCGCCTCCTCCACCGCCGAAACCAGATCGTGTCAATTATGTTCAGAAGCATTTATTAAGGGGCCATCTTCGCGGTGTATCTGCTGTGAGGTTTTCTCCAGATCAGACAATGATCGCTAGTGGAGGTACATTTCCCATACATTACCTTACGTTTGCGCCGGGATATCCCTGCTAACATTTCATAGGAGCCGACGGCACATTGAAAGTCTGGGATACTTTAACCGGCAATCTCATACACTCATTCGAAGGCCATCTAGCCGGAATATCAACCGTGGCATGGAGTCCAGATAACGAGACCATCGCCACGGGTTCAGACGACAAGACGATTCGGTTATGGAATGCATTGACAGGCAAGGCTCATCCAAGGGCATTTAGCGGTCACCATAATTATGTCTACTCAATCGCATTCTCTCCGAAAGGAAACATACTTGCAAGCGGATCCTACGACGAGGCTGTTTTCTTATGGGATGTCCGGACGGCGAAGGTTATGCGCTCTTTACCTGCTCACTCCGACCCCGTCGCCGGTATCGATGTATGCCATGACGGCACGCTCGTCGTCTCTTGTTCGTCTGACGGACTAATTCGAATCTGGGATACGATGACGGGACAATGTCTGCGCACGCTCGTGCATGAAGATAATCCGCCGGTTATGGCTGTTCGCTTTTCGCCGAACAGTAAATATGTCTTGGCCTGGACGTTGGATGACTGTATCCGATTATGGGATTATGTACAAGGACGATGTATCAAGACATACCAAGGACACATCAATCGCAAATACAGTCTATGCGGGAACTTTGGCACATACCAAGCTCCAGATGGACCAGCGCATGCGTTTGCAGTTAGTGGCAGCGAAGACGGGGCTTTGGTGTGTTGGGATGTGGTCGAAAAGAACATTCTGCAACGAATCGAAGGTCACATCGATGTCGTGCTGGGAGTCGATACGGCCGAACTCAATGGAAAGAGACTTCTAGCTAGCTGTGGACTAGATAAGACCGTTCGCGTGTGGGAGGAGGTTGTCGTTGAAGATGAGGCTGCGAAGGAAGACAAGCCTGAGTCGCCCTCAGAGGCGATACTGCGTAATGGAGAAGATAACATGGATTTAGCGACGGATGAGACCACAGCACCGACGTTCGAGGATGTTACCATGGAGGCTCAACAGGAGGCTCAAGATACTGGCTAAACTGATACTGGCGCATATTTGGAGATACCCATAATCTATGTATAATATATTACTTCCTTCAATACTCCATAAGTTCTTGCCAGACAAATTTAATGTTCGCACTTTGAGTATACTCCTCTGTTGATCTCCGTTTCAAGTACGGTTGAGTAGACTTCGGCGGTTCTAGTAACTCACTGCAGCCCTAAAAGCTTACTTCTCAGGCTAACCCCCAGGGCTGATCCGGGGTAATCATGGTTAGCCCTTGACGGAGTGCAATAGAGACAAGTATATGACATCGAGGATAGCAGCTTACAACACGGGATCTGTATTACTATGCTGTTAATTAAAGCACCTTTGGAGAGAGTCCGTTGACTATATAGACACAATTGTGCGGTACGTTAAAGGGAGTTGATTTCAAGTAAATTCTACATTCTGTCTAGGCAAAGTTTTCCTCATCGACTAAATACTTTTAAGCTCCTTTGAGGATCGACACACTCGAGAGAAAGAACGAACTGATGGAAAGGGACAATCGAAATAGCACAGTCAAATGTCGTGCCACCTTTGGTGGAAAGAGAGCAGTATATGTACATTAGACTCTCACCCAGGGAGACGGCTCAAGAGGGAACTCGGTTGTTTCTCCACGCAGCCAATCCACAATAGCCGTCTTTGTTCTGGATGTGTAGGGTTCTTCAGATATGATTTCACCGTCTGCATCGTAAACGTAACAGATACCGTCCAACCAGAATTCATCTAGGCCATTCAAGTCTTCAGACTGTTTCCACATGTCCAGAACATCCTCCCAATCCTCATCTTCTAGACACAGCTCAAACATTTTCAGTGATCGCAATGATTTAGAAGCTCGGACAACCTTGCCGAAAGCCAAAAGTTCCTCTTGTGTTGTGTATAGGGAACCCATCCATATCGTTAAGCGTGATAGCAAAGTAAGTTGCGGTAGCAGGTCCCCCATTGCGGGGATCAAAGGAATGCGACGTTCGTCATTATTGTTGACTTCCACAATTATGCATTCCAATGACTTTGAATACATCTGGGCAAAGGACTTGATTTCTGTCAAGAAATGGCCCGGCGTGTCTAACGAATCTGGCGCTGGCACTGATATATTCAATTTCCGTATCCCGCTCGTCGACTCCAGTAGGACATCAAAGACCGGTCCCCCGCTCGACGAACAGATGAGTTCGGCTGGAAGGCGGTCCAGAGCTATTTTCCTGAGTCCAGGGAACAGGTTTTGCAAGCATGGTGTATGACTCGAATTTCCATTCCATTCTCCATTTGATAAAATGTAATGGAGAATTGTTAGTCCGCGCACAGCAAGAGATTTCCAGAAACCGCTTTCGAAACCTTGAGGTGGAAGTTTCGCAATCGCCTCCTCTGCCTGCTCAAAATCTGGATAGGGTAGGTAGGTCTCGCCAACCTTTTGCCAGTACCCCGCAATTGGTAGACCTGCTTGACGGGGAGTGAACTGCCAGTAGGTTCTAAAGCTAGGTGATTTCCTGACTGCATGGTAAAAGCTCTCGGCAAATACTATGGAGTGAACATTCTTGAGGAACGGCAAGGCCCTTGTAAACAGTTTGATATCCCGATCATTTTCAAGATTTTGCATTTGAGATGTGGCTTGAGCCTTCCATGTATCCATGATGAGCTTTGTCACAGAGTGTCCCACAGCCCTTATCATGGATTTCTTCCCCCTGTAATTCTCGTACGCATCGCCTGGAAGAAAGTAGCAAAGGTAGAAAGCTGAATGATCCCACACGAGCTTTGTTACATGTCTCAATAATCTGTCATTCTTGGAGACCGCTTCCAGATAGTCCAGGTCCGGTGTAAGAGTGGAGATGTAGAGAGTAGTGAGAATAGGATACTCCAGTATGACGAGGTTTATGGCTCGAGACACCAGTCTTAACTGTTTGCGGTCTTCATTTTTCAACTCGTGCTGGAGCAATTGTCTTGCCACATCGTACGCGCCATTTTGTATGTATATCAAGAATTGCTCGAGATTCATTTTGTCTGAGATGTTCAAACACGTCGTAGTTGTTTTGAGCGACAGTTCATGAAGGATTGTGGGAGAGGCGAGCAAGGTGAACCTGGACAGGACGTGTGAAGAGAGCGTGTGTCGAAGGAGGTGACGCGTACGTGTCACAGTCGTCTGTAATATCTTATGCAAATAGTTGAAAGAGGATTCAGGAGTCAAATGTGTGATCTGAGGGTAGAGCTTCGAGATCGCATGTCAGTGGTAAGCCAAGTGAGGGGAGACTAAGTGGTTGACTTTTCGAGGGCTGAAGGACGAAGTGAGAAGAATAAAAAAGAGAGTGAATTGTAAATGAGGAAGGAGGAAGGAGGTGACCACTGACATGAGGCCTGAAAACAATGGCATCTTTCTGGTGGTAAGCTCCGGGCGCTTTCCACTTTCGACTGTTTGTTTGGCACTTGATATCAGCAACTAACCTGAGAACAAGAGATCCAAAAAAAAAAAGAAGAAGAAGAAGAAGAAGAAGAAGAAGAAAGAAAGAAAGAAAATGCATCAGAGCAAGAAATCAAAGCATAACAGCTCTATGTTCTCCTATGATTTGTGTATTTGCATGTTTTTTATTATTGCCTAACTAGGAAATCCTGTTAGGCAAGCCCTAAATCTTCAGCATCAATCTCGAGAGGATCGAGACATCATCCATAATTTCGTTGATTGTCTTCTTTTTTCTCTCATTTTTCTTCTCTCCGCAGTCATGGATATCTTCTCATAGCGTATCGAATCGGCATGTAGGTACTAGCATGTACTAGCAACTAGCAGCTGATGGGTGGGTGCAGATATTTAAGCTGAGCCCTGTCCCATGTCTGAGTCTGAGTCACGCTTCAAATATTCTTTCCTTTCGATTTACCGTCGCATCTTATTTTCTAGCTTCATATTTACTAAGGAAAAGAAGGTAATTCTCAATGTTTTCCTTTATCCGCCAAATATGGTCTCGTATTACATCCCCTCAAATCCATGCTCGAAAGAAACTAGCTGAACAAACCGCCAACACCGCGCTGACGGCTCTCCGCGACGGCAACTGGCAAGCCTTGCGGCAACGATTCTTCCCTCTACTTCGCTATTTCATCACCGAGAAACTATTAGAAAATGCATGGAAATTAGTGGAAAGCAACTTTGGCCCACTTGAACACATCGGTTCGCCTACATGCTCGGTCGGATGGATTACTCTGACTGCCACCGTTCCGGTCCATTTCAAAAATGCCAGATTGAATGCCGTACTCAGAATGACTCTTTCTGGTCACCTTTTTGGAATAGGAATGTCGCCGTTTACATGGAGTGCTCCGAATTATGCTGACATTAAATCCATTCGAAGTATAAATATGTCTTTTGGGAATTGGTTATCCAAAACTGGCGGCACTTTGACTCTTCCTGCTCGAAAAGCCAGTGAACAACAGTATCCTTGCGTAATACTTCTCGGTGGCTCAGGACCTGCGGATAGAGACTCGACTGTCGGAGCCTTGAAACCATTCAAAGATATCGCGTTGGGCCTTACTACGAACAAAATAGCAGTATGTCGTATCGACAAGACAACTTTCACATACAGATCCTGGTATCGGTTATTCGGGTTTAATAAACAGAAGTATACTCTTACCCAAGAGTACGGTTATGTACTGCATGCAATCAAAACTTCGAAGCGGCACCCCGAGATCCGTACGGACAAGATCTTCATCCTAGGCCATAGTCTCGGTGGGTTGATGGCCGCTCATCTCGCGGCTACCAATGACTCTGTCGCTGGCTGTATGCTGATGGCAACTCCTACCGATTCGATGTATAGATGTCTGATCCACCAGGTGCGGTACTTAGCCTCCATTGGAGAAAATCCTGGATCTCTCGGAGGGCTTGTTTCGAATCTCGAGGACTTCGAAAAGCAAGCTGATCTCGCAGACAGTTCTGAATTGAGTCTCTCCACGCCGGCGAAACAGCTACCGTTCGGCCTTGGCCCTGCTTACTGGCTTGAATGTCGTTCTCTCAATCCTATCAAAACCACTAAAGAGTTGCAGAAGCCGGTCCTGATACTACAAGGAGGCCGAGATTATCAGGTCACTGTGGACAATTACAACGAGCTTCAATCCAGTCTGCAAAGCAATGCGAATACTGAATTCCGCTTATATGAGACCCTGAATCACTGCTTTGTGAGTGGGCAAAGCCCATCGCGACCAGCAGAATATACTGATCCTGGTAATGTGGATTATGAGGTGATTAAAGATATCAGTCAGTGGATAAAGGAAGGGGATATGAATACCACTGTATGATATTCTATGCTTTTGCATGGATTTGGTTAATACGTATCAGCATAAATTCGACCTGTGAGACGTCCCAGACGCACGCCCTTCCTTTATTGTACAATATCCGAGACTAAACGAACGTATATCTCCACTCAACTCACTCGAGTATGAAGAAGAGTCAAAGTCTGCAGAGAGCAAGGTTGATCAATCAGTAGAGAAAGCCACACTTTTATTTAAAACGTGAGATGTTTTCGTCTTGAGGAGACCTAGGTGGATTTAAATGGAAAATATAAACTGGGAGATCACACAAGAAGAACGGAAAATATCAATCAAGGGCCAATTTGGCTACGTACAGGCCACTGGACAGGGGTGTCTTCAGTCCGTCTTCGGATTGATGCGAAAATCCCAATCTCGCCGAGTTATTAAAAACACATGCAGTGCAAAACCCCCCTCGCCCAAGTTGTTATTCATATTCACTTCTTCCTACTGTCTCCGACGTTTGAGTTATTTGATGACTCTGAGAACCGGGAAGGCCCAATCCTGACGTGATCTCTGCGAATCCCATCACACATACCTATTCTGTAACATTCAGCCTACTTGAGAAGAACTCTGAATTCCTCTAATATGGATGAATAGGGTATTGCGGGGCCTGGTTACGATCAACTTTTCAGTGTTTTTACAACGTTTCATGACGGAAACTCAACGACAAGGAAAGCCCATTGCCAGCATGTAGCTTTCAGGAAATACGAAACCATCTCCATGAATACATAGCATTCCATCAAAAAATAAAAAAAAAAAAAATATATATATAAAATACAGGAACACTCAAGCACAACCCCCCGACCCACGGAACCCGCCAAAGAAATGAGGGGAATGTTACTTTTCCCCTCTGTCGGCATCTTGCTCGAATCCATGGTAGCGGGAAATTAGGAATTATTACTTGCGCACACCGGAAGCCCTAATTCTATCCGCACTGACTACCTCTTTAACTTCATTCTATACGTGTTGTATGGTCTAGGCCTTTGTAGGGTGTAGTTAGAGTTTACAATTCATATCCACTTGGCTGGAGGCGTTGTTCTAGAAGATGAAGACTTTTCTTTTCTGCAGTGTGGAGTAGTCTCATCGCAGGAAAAATCAGTTGATAAATCGACTATCGACTAAACTCGAAATACACAAAAAAGCAGAAAGCAAGCAAGTCAAATCAAATCAAATCAGGGGAAAAGAAAGTGCAAACCGATCATTGCTCGTATATCATAACCATCAGGATATAGATGCTGGGTATATAACCTATCAACAAATCGATTTAGCGGGTTCCAGCCGCTTTCATACTTCGTACCGGCCGGTAGTTACTAGACAGATTCTACGAAGTAGAAACATAAGCCTGGCCAACGGTACTCAACATTCCATCCGTCAACAAATACCCATCCGCAGCGTAGAAATATGCATATCGACCGACGGCAGTATTCGCATCGAGCCAGGGGAGAGCCTCCTTCAAGAACGCGACTTGCTCGTCCGTGCTGCCGGTGTTTTGGAACTCCGTGATCCAGACGCTCTCCATACCATTGTCGGCCGCAAGAGCGGTGGCGCTGTTGATGAAGTCTTTGAAATACGAGATGTCGGCGTTGGCGTAGTAGTGCACGGCCATGACATCCGGTTTGCAGGCGCCGTTGCAGGCTGCGAGCCAGTTCTTCATCCAGTCCAGACCGACGTTGGTGCCGACGCCGTTGGTGATGGCTGGTGTGACGAGTTTTGCTTTGCCGGCTAGGGGCGTGATGTAAGTCTGGTAGTCGGTGGCGGCTTGTTCGGGGCTCATGTTGGATTGACCGGCATTGTCGGGCTCGTTGAAGCCTAGGATGTATTTACTTCCGGACGAAAGAGCGGTATTGACGGCTGAGTTCCAGTCGTTGTACATCTTGGGGCCCCAGAGCATAGGGCAGTACTCGACACCGGAAGGCAGGGAACCGCCAGATTCAAGGTTCCAGTTGTAGGCCCACGATGCACCAGATACGAGTGAGACGAGGGAGACGTCATTGTAAGCTGCGCCGATTTTGCTGGTAGAGATGGCACGTTTGTGGAATTCGGCGTGGAGGTTGTGAGGTTTGGCCACGGCAGCGGTTGCCATCACCGTGGCAAGGAAGGCGTTCATGACATACATGGCGAGGATTGAATAAGTCGAGTATATCGAAGACTTGTAGAATTTGTAGAAGGATCGTATGTGTCAGGATCAACCTGAGACGAAAGAGCAAGTATATAGTAGACTGTTGTGTAGTGAAGAGTCCAAACTTCGCAGTGAATGACCGAAGATTTGGTTTTGAAAAGAACGGAGTGACAATATGTGCTCGGCACAAGGTCAAAGACGAATAACAAAGATAGGCAAGAGCGACTGGGAAAAAAAAATACAAAATAAAAATCGGGAAGAAGCAGGAGGAAACGAGGGCGGTTGCCTCTTTTTAAATGGCGTTGTGAGTCCCTACCCTAGGTCAAGGTGACAAGGCAAGAGTGAGCCGGAGTCCAGACCCGGGGCAGTTCCCACTTTTCGATTGGTATTCATACTGTGACTGACTGACTGTCTCTCTGTCTGTCAGTGTCTGACTCTTCGTCTGCATCCATCCGTATGGCACGTTACCGTGGGTATGACGGGCTAGTTTGATTACATTGATTCTTTTCTTGTCGGTTGTGGAAGCGCTGTGGACGGCGGACGCTGCAGAAAGATGGATACAGAAGCCATGTTGTGCCCTAATTTTCTCTTATTGGCCGACGAGGCAGGACTGGGCGGGGTTTGCGCAGCGATTGGACGAGAAAGTCAGAAAGACCCAGGGGATACTTCTAGATTAGCCAATGAGGGTTTGTTTCCTAAATATCGGGCTTTTGTTGCGCCTCCACTTGAGTCTATTTGTGGTTAGTCTGGCGTTTCGTCTCCTTCACTTTTGTCTTCGTCTGCAGGTACACATCCTACGCAGTCTGAATTCTCGTTTTTGTGGTATAGATATATAGTACGCATAACCGCCAGTTTCATGTATCGCAAAGCGTTGGCGATGCCCGGTTTTTGTGTTGTAGTCTCTCCAATTATTGGTACCACGCCGGGTACCTGCAAAGTATATATATTTTCGTGGCACACCCCGCCGCAACATTGAAGACAACAAAGCTTGTATGACTAGGAAGCTTACCAATTTTGTATCACAAAATGATTCAACTACATGTAATTTGTCAACTGGTTACACTCCCAGGTATGTACTCATGAATCGACAAAATGGCTACGTATTGAATGTATTTATGGTTACTGACGTGTTTCGGAGGACAATCACAATCAGTCTGAAACACCTCTAGTCATCGATCGCGAACTCAAGGGATCAGCGTGCTTGAGATGACGACGCCTATGTACGGATAATGACCGACTCAAAATTAGTTGAAAAGCAAAGAATACAGTGGGGAAAGCAGAAGCGAGATGCCGGCATATGTGATCTGTGCCTGAGAAACGCTCGGACTTGCCAAGGCGCGCCGTTGTACCTGTTCCACCAGACGATCGACGCTAACGACGATAGTTCACGATCCAAGTGCAGCCCTTATCGATAACGAAGTTTATCTCGAGTTTGTTATACGACATGTCATGCTGGATTTTTGAAATGTGTTCGAGGAAGAGATATTAACATGGTATGTTGTTAGATGTTAATGTGCGGTCTGCTATGTAGATTGCGGGTGAATTCTCCGACCGTGGAGATGGTGGGACCGCTATTCTCCACTGTGTTTATATGACAGCCCGTGGAATGATGATCAACGACATCTATATCAATTGACATCTGATTAAGGCAATTGAGACAAAATACACATTTGAAGTGCTGTAAGCGTATCTACAGTAGATTACGATGTCATTTCCGGGAAGAACCGACTACTTTGAGGTATTGTAGTCTACGCTGGGGAAGTATGTCGAGGACTTCCCAGCTCCTGCCACTCTGGCGCAAATCGGTCGCAAAGAGCTCTCTCACTTCAAGTGCTACATAAGCACTTAATTATTATTAGTCCTAAATTATTGCTTGATTATCTATTACTATCTTGCCTTTCTTAGACTACAATTGTAGCATTCGTAGGCATGCTCGACGTTTGGTGTCGAAAGCATGACGATTTCCTCAGCCAGGCCGGGCGCTGCCTTGAAACAGGAGGCTGGGTGGCAAATCTACTCGACAAACAGGAAGACAAAGAAAGCGTCAATAGAGTTTAGGCAACAGCAGGAAAACGCTCACAATCGGAGAAGAGTCGGAAGCCACCGAGGGAATTGACTCTCGACTCCAGGCTACCAACGACTCGATCAGCAGCGCCCATCAAACTCAATTGATCAATTGACTAGGCAGGAACCTGAAAAGACTAAAATTGGACAATGCCCAGGCTGCAGCCAGTTGTGAAGTCATATGAACGAGACACGGCAAACTCAATTCTCTCCCCGACACGGGCCTGGACAGCAAGGGATCGTGTCGAGAGAGACTTACTTCCCAGGCTGCTTCTCAGATCTGCACTTCTGCCTGGATACAGCGCACAGATCCATGGTTCGTGAAGGTTGCGTAGATGATCTGCCGTCAGAAGTCAATTGCTCCTGCCTAAAGAGACAAGACAAACACCTCAAGGCCGCCTTCCCTTTCTGTCGGTTGGCCAATTCGATAGGCAACAGCCAGGCAAACAAACTCAGTGTTGCAGGGTGGTTGGCTTGCCCCGGTCGTGCCTTCTCTGTTTGCTCTTTCTTCCTCATGCAGCCATTTCTGCCTAGGAGGCCCGTCTATAAGTACCCGTCCTCTCTTCCCCCCTCGCCCATTTCATCTTTCCTTTCTATTTTCTCCAAAGCCGCTCTTCTCTCCTCCTTGCTCTCTCACACCTCACACCATCCTTCCATCTCTCTATGTCAACGCTCTGCCATCAACTTCTCTTTCCATTTTTCTTCTTTCTTTCTTTCTCGAACTACTTCTCCACCGACTGATCTGCTCACTCATGGACTTCACACAGGTGAGACCCTCCCTTCTTTTCAAGCCGCTTGGCCAGGCGCCGTCTACAGACGTGCAGGTCTCACTGGCATTGTTGTTAGCAGACGTGTTCGAAAACATGCTAAGAGGTGTTAGGACTTATTCGATCTCGAGCAACTTCCAACACATCTTTGATCAATCCATTGATCATCCTGGCCATTTTTCCTTCCTACAGGTGAGACCCCCCTCTTTTCAAGTCGCTTGGCCAGGCGCACGTCTACGGACGTTCTTGGTCTCACTGGTTCTGTTGCTTAGCAGACGTGTTAAGCAACGTGCTAAGAGGGGTTCAAGTTCAACCATTTCCACAAGCCCCCCCCCGAAAGCTCCAACATTCGACATCCGGCATCAACACATCTTGGACTACCTGTTCGACCTTCGAGCGAGTCCGCTCTACATCTCCGATCCTCGTCGTTCCATCCAGGCTGAGTATCCCGAACGATAGCTCATCGATCTTCATTCTCTCTCTCTTATTCTTGCCTCTCATCTTACCCCTATTCTTCCCCCCCTCTTACCTCTATCTTTCCTCCTATCCTTATCCTTTTCGTTCTCCTATTCTTACCTCTGTTCTTCCTCCCATTCCTACTCTTTCCTTCCTTCCATTCTCACCCAGTTCCTCTGACCTCTAGACCATCACGTTCGTCCACCCCAACCACTTCTCGCACCTATCTTTCCGACGCCAACCATACTCCCATCTTACTCCGATCTTCTTCTTTTTCGATCCTTGTACCTTTCGTTCCCTTCCCCTATCCTTACTCCCATTCTTACTCCTATCCTTACGCCCATTCTTACTCCTATCCTTACTCCTATCCTTACTCCTATCCTTACTCCTATTCTTACTCCCATTCTTACATCTATCCTTACACGTATCCTTACTCCCATTCTTCCTCCCATTCTTACTCCCATTCTTACTCCTATCCTTACTCCTATTCTTACTCCCATTCTTACATCTATCCTTAGACGTATCCTTCCCTACCTGACTCGCAGCAACGATACCGGACGACGACCGACGACGAACGACCCAGAGGCGGCCGAGACAACCAAGAAGCTGGACGAGACGACCAAGAGGCGGCATAGACGAACGAGACTTATCGAACGATCGACGACGGCCACGAGGCAATACGGGCGGATGGACGGATGATCGGGTAGTGTTTCATAGGGCAGCAACCCTAATATCATTTTAGATATCCTTCCGTACGCGGGGTTGTCTGGTGTTGATCACCAACCCGATGCCTGTTCCGAGCGAACGACGAACCGAACGAACGACTTCGACCTGACGATCGGCGCACGATGTTGACCTCCTCCCCTGGATATCGATATACCTAGATATCCAGCCTACCGGCCGGGGGCAAAGGGGAGTCATGGCGACATTCCGCCATCGTCTGTCATACAACTTCTTCCTCCGTTTGGCTCATACCATCTACATCTACCTTCCTTCTCTTTTCCTACTGTCACCGCCAACACTACTACCATATCTACACAACTCTTGCGCGCTTTCACTTCGCTCAATTGACAGCTCACTGAAAAAACAGACTGATCGACAGCAACCGAACGAACAACCGAATCCAACGAGGCGGGTCGAACGATGCGAGTCGGTCGATGTTAACGTACGAGGCGGATCGATCGAACGGACGAGACGGTGACAGAGTCGCAAGACAGAGCGGGATGTCGGACATCCCGCCCCCCTTTTTTTTGTAAGACAGTCCTATCTTTTGATGTTTGCTGCTCATTGATTCAGATATTCCACCGCTAACGTCTGAAATGTCTAGAATATCTGTTCGGGGTGGGAGTTGGAGGTGTTTGGCTAGGCTTGTGGGTAGGGTATTGCATGTACTTAGTTTCGGTTTCATTGTCAATGTGCACACTGTTCATCCCTTCCAATACCAGTCCTAAGTGTAGGCATGTAGTTCGAACATCAAGCTTGAGGTTTGTGAGCATAGATGTAGCATTAGGTTGTCCCAAGGAACGTACAAATCATTTGTCTATATACATTTCAACATCTATGATCACGACTTCTTCCGTCCCTCCATAACCCGCAACACATCCGTCGCAGAATCCTTATCACCTTTCCTCTTCTTTGGCCCTCGTTTCCGCTTATTACCACCTCGTTGCTGCTCACCATCACCGTATGTAGGACCTTCCTCATCCTCTTCATCCTCGATCCGACTACTGCCAAACCCATAATCGAGATCGAGCGCGTCAAGCGCATCACGACGACGCGCTTCTTCGAGGAATTTCTTGCGGCGAGCGAGTTTTTCGGGATCGATATCTTCGGCGAATTCGCCTTCTTCCATGCCCACGGCGTGGTCGTCGTCTTCTTCTTCTCCATCTGCGCGTGTTGTGGAAGCTTGTCGGAGTGCGGCGGCGCGTTTGAATGCGGCGAGGAGAGTGGGATCACTTGTAAGAGGGTTTGTGCGGGGTTCGTCGCTGGCAAGGTCCTCGTCTGTCTTTTTGAAATAATTCCTTCGCGGTGGTTGTTGTTGAGTTGATGGCTCTGTAGTTGCTGCTGATGCAATAGCTTTCTCTTCCCTGACATCCGCTACATCCGCTACATCCTCCTTCTCTTCCTTCTTCTTCTCCTCGACATCAGAATCATCACTATCATTTCCCTCCAAATCACCCAGAGGATTATAATCCGTCCCCACCCCCGCAAAAATATCATCATCCTCCGCCTCCTCCTCCGCCTTCTTCTCCGCCGCTATCCTCGCCGCAATTACAGCAGGAACTTCCATCCCCAATGGCTTCGCGTCCTGACCCGGCAACAACAATCCATTATCATCTATTTTGGGTGGAGCAGGTTGTTTCGGTGGCTCCTTGTCGAGCCACCTTGTTTTCCGTTTTGTGTTCCCTTCTGCATCGGTAATGACGAGGATCTCTTTGCGGCGGCCGGTAGAGGGATCGGTCTCGATCCACCGTTTTTTGTCTGATTTGTCGATCTTTTTGAATTTTGTGCTTAATGTTGATTCTGGTGGTGGTGGTGGTTGTGCGGCAGCAGCAGCTCGACTTGCTTTGAGTTGTTTCAGAATCTCATCTCGCGATAATTTCCCTGAAGGAGGAGGAGCAGGAGGCGGCATTGCGAGATTCCCCCTTTTGACTTTCTTCTCCTTTGGCGCCGGAGCGACGAAGGCATCTCCTTTCTCATCAAGAACACGATCCAACTCATCGTCCACACCGGCCGGATCGATGGCCTCTTCTTCCTTCTCTTTTGCCTCCTCTTCTGTCTTTTGGGATAGATCCTCGCCAGCCTTCGCTTTCCGCAGTAAATCCCAATCTAACCCCTTGACGAAATGCGTACTCTTCAGATCTCCTCCGACGCCGATCTCTTTCCTCAGTTTATCGAAGGTCTGCTGATCAATCTGCCCCAATTTGACCATCTCCTCCAACGCTTTGAGCCGCTGCTCAATCCCCTCTTCTTTCCCTTCTGCCGCCTCATTATCATCCTGCTGTCTCCTTAGCGCCGTCCGATCCTGATATCCACTGCCAAACCTCGTCCCCTTCGGCGCCGCAGAGGCCTTGAACCTCTTCGCAGGCGGTTGCTCTTCTCCTTCGCGACGGTGTTCGGCGAGTTGCCGCGCAAACTCGTTCGAATTACTCGTTCCGCCCCTTACATGTCGCGGCGTCATGGGTATGCTGGAGCGCATGCGAGAACCGAGCGACGAAGGGGTTTGGGAGGAAGATGGTGTTTGCGCATTTTTGTCGATGTTGTTGTTGTTGGTGGTGGTGTTGGGTCGTTTGTTGGGTTGATCGAGGACCAGGCGGCGGAATTGTTCGTTATTCATTTTGATAAATTTTAATTCCAGTTATCTCATTGTACAGGAGTCGTTAAAAATGGGAAAAGTATGTCGAAGTAGAAGTGCTGTTGATCGCGAAGATTGATGATGTCAAAAAAGTTGTCGATAAGAAATGCGGAAAGCGGTGGCTCGGCGTGTCGACGGACTCCATGTACACTGACTGGCCCGTGCGTTTCAAAGCCCTAGCTCAAGTTACTCAACCAACTTCTACAGCTACAAACGACTACGTATGACCATCGCCATAGTTTATCAATGTATGATCACTCTATTCATTCCTGTGATTATAGACAGACACCCTACGCCAGAAACAGTGAAAGACAAGAAAAAAGAAAAACGTCCCACGAAAATGAGCAGAGAAAAAGTAAAGGCGCTATTTGAAGAAAATCGTATGAACATGTCCCCATCAAGTCATCAAATGCATTCGAAAGAAAAAAAAGTCAAGGATATTTGACATGAATATATATATAAGTCCGGAATGAAAGCATATGTGACATGCAATACCTAGGTAGTATTAGATAGTCTCCCAACCGCCATTGTTGATCTCGGCTTCCAGTTTCCGGCTGATAGTTGCAGGTATTCCGTGAGAAAGCCACACGTCTCGAAGGAGCTTGTCGTATCGCTTCTGGTTGAGGATAAGTTGACGATTGCGACGGAGACCGGGGTCGACTTCGCCGTGTTTGTCGAGGTAGGGTGCATAGTGCCATGAGCCGTTGTGGTTGTGGAGGTAGAGGACGGTGCATTTGCGGATGTTGATGAAGAGGCCGATGTTTTTACCGCATCTGTCGACCTATTAGTTGTACTATACATATAATAGGAAGTTGAGGATGGGAACTTACTTTTCGACGTGCTGGTTGCAGCCGCCATATTTCTTGCTATCCATGCAACAGACTGCTTGGGAGCACATGATGTCGCCACAGAATAGGCAAATGCTTGGATCACTCAACTCTCGTCCTGAGTTAGGGCATCGTCGACGATTCGCTTCTTCAATCAGCAAGTCGTAGTATTTAGGAAGACCAATGAGTTCGAAAGGAGCCGGGTGAGATAGGCTAGGCCAGAGTCGGTGGTCTTCAAAGCGACTAGCTGACCGCGAGGCATTCCAGTGGAAGATCCATCCTGAGAATATGCGGTAACAGACACTTTCCGGAGATGAGAACAAGGCAAAAATCTCGTCGAGGGTTGGAAGGTGAAGGAGCTTCGTCAGGCGATCTAGTTCCGACGCGTTCTCTTCTTGGAAGCCTGTGTTGGGGAAATTGACTCCGTGTTGAACATGCAAAAGAATGACGGTCTTTCTCAAGAATGGCAATGCGTAGCTAGAAATGAGACGTCGTAGAGCCATGACCAGTTTTGGCGTACTTGAATCCTCGCCTTGACCCAGATAGCCACTTGTTATAGAAGAGCCTGCCGCGCGTCCAATCGTATTTGCTTTCATCTCAGACACCACCGCATCAAAGAATTTGCGGGTAATCGCATATTTGATCTCTGCCGACTCCGTCTGCAAATAATCATCACTTTCGTGTCTGGCGAGCTCTTCTTTGAGGTTATGGTTGCACAGAATAAATGTGACGGCAACCTTGAGAACTTCCGCCATGTAACACAATTCGATCAGATGCCTGATTTCAATATTCAACAAAGGACCCAATGCCACCGAGGCTTCGGCAAGGAAGACAAAAATATCCGTTCCCAGCAACGGGGGGATATTCCGAACCTCGTTGACTAACGGACTTTGGTTGCAAATAGGGTGACCAATGAACAGTTGACAAAGTTTCTGACGATGGATTTGATGGAATTCCTCTGTCGTACCGTTCTTATCGCCGTAATAGTAGTTTGTGGCTGCGCCAAGAGCAGCATAAGAATAAGCAGTCTCAGAAAGAACGCGGAGATGGGTAAGAGTCAGCTGCGGAATCTTGTCAAGCAGTGTCGTACCGGGGTCAGCCTCAACACCACGTTGAGATATTTCCAATGCGGATATGCTGAATCCAAAGCTCCTGAAAAGAGAATCGGTGTGAATAAGGTCTTCATATGCACTGGGATTCTGACTGTGGGAGAACTGTGATTGAATCTGGTTGGCCTGAAGAGTCTTCTTGAGTCTCTGATAGATCTTCGTAAGTTCAGACATCGGGTCGGATGCGGGTTCTGGTGTTGTTATTTCTACAGGCGGTGGTGCAGCTGGGCGAATGGGACTGGTTGCACCAGCTTCTTCAGCGTTGGGAAACTCGCCTGGCATGAGAATCCTAGGGCCTTGGAAAGACCAAGAAGAAGGTCGCGACACAGGCGCAGTCAAAGGCCAGTGGTTCCGTTGATCGACGGCTGTAGAAAGTGGTGCAACAAGTGATTTGGTGAGATATTTCGTAGCTATGTGGAAATAAGGGTCGTGTGGTATCTTTTCGCTCTCCATAGCAAAGACTGGAACATTAGGCGGTTGAGTAAGGTCAGCTTTCAAACCTGCAGAGACGTATTCCTCAAAAGGTTTCTCCGTGGTCAGGACGCCGGGATACGACTCTTCCTTGCCCTTCCAAATGATAGGCAAGAAAGCATTTCCAAGCGCCTTGCAGAGTGGGCAAACGAACTCCTTGAGGTTTAAATGCTCTGGATGATTGCGAGCAACTTGCTGCGAGTGACGTCTCTGAATAGCCGAGCAATAGACTTCGAAACAAGCGTAGTGCATGATATGACCACATCCGGTAGTTACAGGCCCACGTAGTGTGTTCTTTGATGAAAAACCCTTGCTGAGTCCAATTTTCTCGGTAATAACCTCGCCGCCTGAAGAGTCAAGTTTTTTGACCATGACACGATTCTCACCTGCAACACCAAAAGGCCGGACGTGGTCAATTGAGCGATCAAGGCTTGCAGGAGTCCGCAGCGCCTCACGTATCCAGTCTCTTTCTTGCACATCAGTCAAGCGCACTATACCACTGTCCTGTATCAAGGCAAATGTTCCAAAGAGCCTAGAATCATTGGTCTCTTCTTGGCAAAGAATACAAGTGCCACTAGGATACTTCCAAGTCTTGGTTTCCGCATTGGCTGCAGTCTCAGACTCCAAATCACTCAAATCCTCATCATCACCCCAGTCAAAGGCACCCTGAGAACTGAGGAAATTTTGCTGCTGCTGCTGGAACTGTGCCATGACACGAGCTTGACGGTCTAACGCCAGCTTCTTTTTGAGTTCTTGCTCAGATTCAGCAGTACTCGCCGGTGAGTTGGTGTCAAGTCGTTCATATGGGAATCGAAGCTTTTCAGTGGCGGTTGCGTATAATCTCGGTCGTTTGTGCCACATCGTCTTGATGATATGTTTGATCTTCGCACCGCAGCTCTCAAATTCGCTAGCGATAGACACTTTCTCCAACAGTCCAACAATAGTGATATGAGCGTCGGTTTGTGTGGGTTTCGATTTTGAAAGTGCATTCGATACAAAAGACGAAGTAGGCTTGTCTTCCATTTCATCTTCTGAAGAGTTATCTTCCATGGTGGCGAGGAGAACAAGGTGAAGCACTATGTGCAAGAAAGCTTCAATCCTTGTGGCAGGGATCTGAGGCGTCTTCTCCTTGGAACACAAGACGTAGTCAAGGCAATGGTGTATGATCTGGGCGAACAATGGAGTCCGTGTGAATGTCGAGAGGTCCGAATATGCCCCGCTTGTTACAGAGCGGAGTTTTGGCTCAAAGACGATATCGGCAGGCTTCTTGCCTGTCTTTTTTGCCATCCAGTTCCTGAATATGCTCTCTGCTTCGTCCCGTTGGTTCTTGTTGTAATGAGCACTATACGGGTCTATCAGTTCGAGGTATTCCAGCTTGAGTTCGAACGTGCCAGTGTCATTCAAGCCTTCGGGTGGACGGAACGTAGCCACATCATCCAAGACGTCTTGGAATATGTCCGTCTCCAAAAGCTTATCGCTAAGCCGGGTAGAAAGATCAGAGAACGAAAGTGGTTTGAAACATAGTACATGAGCAATGTCACGACTGATGTTCTCGCGAGTGAGCATTGCATCGTCCTCGTCAACTGTGAGTGAGGTACGGTCGGTAATCAAGATAATGAGCAGATGGATAAACTCTTCAGCCACATCGATGATTTGAGAATCTTCATAGCCTGGACGAGGCTGATAGTCCCCAGTAAACCATGCTACCACCCCAAAGCGTTCGGCCATAGAGGCGAGAACTCTGTCTGGGTCGCAGGTGACAAGAGCGGTCTGCAACAGGAAAATATCTCGATAATAGGCAAAGTCTCTTGACGAGACTCCACGGTACTGTGACATTTGATGGCGAAGACTCAATCCATTCCGCACCCACATACCGGCCTTCATCTGGGCCAACCATGCACAGACACGCAGTGGGTAGTCAAACATGGCTAGTAGGAGATCCTCATTGCTCAAGTGCCGGTCATGGACATGCTTTTCGTTGGCTGTCTGGGCAGCCTCCAGCAGAATGTCTCGCATCAGTTCACGACTCATGTCGCGACCACATTCAAGTAACCATGAAAGGGTGTAGTGAAGAGCATGGTGGAAACTAATAGAGCCCTTATCGACGACAAAGTCAACCACTCGGTGACGCTGAATATGGCCTTCAGAAGTGACTTCAAAAGCAAAAAGAGGAAGCTGCTTGAACTTGATATACTCTTTGATCTCGGCTTGATCAAACCGTTTTCGCTCAACACCAGTTGAGTGAACAATAGCATAAACAGCTGCTGCCTTGATTGCTCGCACGAGGTTCTGGCCATTTGCGGCTGTTGGATGACGGAACGATTCGCAGAATTGACGGCATAGACGATTGATCTCTCTCATCAATATGGAAGCACTAATCCAAGCATCTGTTTCGTATTCGACATGCTCACCGACAGCCCGTACATTCGGGCAGATACCTTGCGGTAGCTTGACCAAATCCAGAAATTGCAGGAGGTATTGTTCGTCGGTACGGATGCGGCTTTGTACATATTCGGAGAGGAGGAGATGGCGAAGATCGAGGAAGAAATGGTACAGTCGGCGATTTGTGACGGAGCCAGCATCAAAGGCTAGGGTTGCGTTCGGATTGACTTCCCATGGCTCTCCCACTTGGCGGGTCGTAAGGAAAGTGTACAGGATGGCCATCACCTTTGTAAGGAAATCACCTCGATGGACAATCTCTTCCGTGATGGACGGGGTTGTGAGGAGTTGCAAGGATACATTGACAATGGAATGGTCTGGTTCACGGTCAGCGATTAGATACAGCTGGGCTAAAGCTGTATAAAGCGAGGCAAGACGCAATCCCATGACTCGTTTGAACTGAGGAACATTCACAACGGTGCTGATATACAGATCTCGCAGATCGATTCTAGTCTTTTTCCACAAGCGGAGGTCAAACAGGATCATCCAGTCAAGTCGAGTCCGTTGATTGAGATTCTCATAGACTGGCACATTCCCGGCAGGGCGAGCAGGACGGGACTGCCAGTGACTTGGAGTCTTTGCTGCAGACAGCTTGACTGAGGCAGTCGGAGTCCTGGGAATCTTAACATGAGAGTTATCATTCATCTCGCCTTGACTCTGGACTGTTGGCGGCGCTTGCAACGACTGTGTCTGATCTGCAGCTGGCGCCGCTGTGGGCGTACTTGAATCAGTCTCTGGTCCTTCACCATCCGCATTGCCCATGTCGACATCATCATCGGAGCCAATGCCTAGAAGATGGCGAAGACGTGGGTTCTCAATGTCCATCACTTCTGAGTAATCGTCATCATCGTCTTCGTTGACGACAAATTCTCCTTCTCCTTCCATGTCCTCATCGTCCTGGCCTTGATCCGCCTCGTTCTCGTCAACTTCATCGTCGTCGTCTTCGTCATCATCTTCCGTTCCAACAATGACACCACCTTGAGGAGATACCGTCAGAGTAATCGCTGTACGATAGTAGGGTGAATTTTCGTTTCGTTCATGGTCGTCAATGCCTTTCATGCCAATGTCGGCATTGTACGCACCGCTTCCCGGTCGCCACGGACGTAAAAGTTCCTCGCAGATAACGTTCCGCAGAATTTCATTGTCTTCACCAAAGCTGCAGCCAGCAATATCCGAGAGCCATTCGACGATGGTGCCGCACATTCCTTCTCTAAATGTGTCTCGAGCCGAACGAATGGTAACGGTGACCTTGATATGCTCAATTATTTTCGACACCTGCAGAAGCCTACTCAAATCTTTCGAATACTTGATAACGCTTCGTCCAATTTCGTTGGTCTCGTGTGCCTTGAGATCTCCAAAGCTAGAGCGTTCTCGGCATGCGCGTGTGACTTGATGCGATACATCTCGAATCGTGTGCTTCTCGTCATTCCACAAAGCAAGAGCAAACTCAGGCTCTTCCTCTTCCTCGTCGCCTTCTCCATACCATCCGGAACGCAGTCGGGATGCCACCTCATCATGACGAATTCCCTCTTCTGTTTTCGGCAGACGAAGCTGTTCAGGAGAACACGAGATAACATCGCAGAAATAATCCAGCGTCCGTGAGATAGTCGTTCTAATATCTTCGACCCATTCCGACGGCAGGCCTGTTTTAATCTTTTCTTTACCCTTCGTTTCACCGGTATCGGTGTGAATCGCACAGCACAAGGGCACCCGCCATGCCTCCTCGTCGCCACAATCGCAACATCCACAGTTCCCTGCAGAAAGCGAAATCTGATACTGATGTCCCGTATGATCGGAAGCGTCAAAACATCGACTGCACAAAACGCATGTGTCGTCCGCGCCGCACGTCAAGCATCGATACGTCCCTTCACCAGCCTTGAATATATGCCCGCATCGTTTCCCCTTCGCCGCGGCACTGTACTCCGCGCCTTCCTGTGCTCCTTGCGCCACCGCCAATTTCCAAGCTCGATCACTCGGAAGGCCGTTAGGAAAAAGGATCTGTAACCGGTGAGGATCGTTGCCGCATAGTGATCGAAAGAGAAGCTCTATCAGGTCCTCCTCTGCTTTCAGGTTGTAGTGATAACTGTACTTGGCTGGCAGGCGCAAGAGGCCGTCGCCCAGCAATTTCTCACATTGTGTGAGCATCGTATTTGGGTTTCAAGCAGTAGTCTCGGCGGGATAACCCATGTGGCTGTTGGAAATCGTGAGAATTGTGTTGATGAGCCGTCGGGATGTGGCGAGGTGAGGGGAAGGCGATAAGTAATCGACGCTCCGACGTGTATACTGATGTTGGTGTATGTATGAATCACGTGTAAAAGGCCCTTACGTGTCGCACTTAATAAGGAGTTGATAGCCTATGAGTAAATCAGTAAGAAGAGTCACAGCCGAATCTCCAGACTGTTGATTTGAGCGTACTGTCGGTATGATGCAAGCAAGTTGTGGGGTGGCCGATGACTGAAGGTGCACGCAACAAAGCGCTCCTCGGCGATGAGTAAGAAAATATGACACTTGAAAAATGTCGTTGAGCTGATCTGGAACGCTTGGCTTTATTGTGCTTGGGATAGTCAAACAGAGCAGTTGGGATGTGCAGTTGAGGTTGTTGATGATCAGACTGAGGGAAGTCTTTCATGCTATGACATCTTCCGGCAAATTTCACTGGAGACTGTCCGCTCCCGTCGTGTCTTAGCTACGAATCTGATAATCATCACCCACATACTATGTATCATGTTCCAACAGTTATTGTTACTATTTCTGAAGATATAGCATGAAAGAAATGGTATTGTTGACAAAATGAATGATGCAAACTCTCTATTTATTTCCGCTTCACCGACCAGCATCATACAACAAGTACAAGGGGACTCCTCCGTCTACCCCATCTTTATAAAAACACCGGATTCATTTTGAAAGGATATCTCTCCTCTATTCCTCATCCTCGTCCTCCCCGGCCTTCTGGATGTACTGGTGGCGGATATCCTTCCATAGGCGCTAGAAAAGATTCAGGTCAGCTGTGTCCGTAATGAGACAGACATCAAAAGATTCAAAACATACACCTCGGTTCATGGTGTCCCAGATCTTGTTAGAGGCGGTATCAAAGGCACTGTAATATGAAAATAATGTTAGTATTCATCTACATCCTTCCGGCCGAAATGGGTGGGCATGGAAACATGAGAACGCGATGCAACGTACACCTCAAAGGCGAAGGCGCCGACGAAGATGCTAGTCAGGTAGACAGCATTTCGTTGGAAAAGGGTCCTATTCAATCAAAGACATCGTATTAGTACGGTCGTGAACGTGGAGTGTAGCGACTCCGGCGAATTCGTTAGGGTGACTTGCTGGTAGATAGCTTGTGCGATCTGCGACGAATTGAGAGATGCGTTAGCCATTGATGCAGTCAATTGAATGATACAGAAGGTAATCTTACTCCGGCCATGGTTTCAGACGTGCGAGCAACTGCCGAAGGCGACCGTGGAGAGTGAGAGGTGGTTGATGGATGCGGTCGAGTTAACCTTGCGAGGATTGAAGATGAGGTTCCGTTAGTCAAACGGCCGCCCGAAAACCCGAGAACTTCCGGCTCGCTTATTGGCCGATGGGTGCAGCTCATCTCAATCATCAATTACTATTTTATTATTTACAGAACCCAGCACAAGAGAAAAAGAATTGGAATTTGGCTTGTCTGGCCTGACATTCTACCATTATTCACTACACACTAACTACAACATACTCAATCACGGCGTCAATTCCCTCATTAAGCCTTCTCATACGACATCCCCGCATCTCAAATCTACAAATCTTCAAACAACCTCAACATGCCAGCAACAGAACCAGTAACCTCCTCCGGCATCGTCGTGGACGCAACAACCGGCCAACGCCATGTCCCCTCTTCGACTCGCGCCGACGGCACGAAACGCAAAGAAATCCGCATTCGCCCAGGCTACCAGCCGCCCGAAGACGTCCAAAAGTACAAGAACCGCTCCGCAGAAGCCTGGAAGAATCGCGGAAGTGGCGGGGTCCCCGGCGCCGAAGCAGTAGTGTCGACGCAGCAAGTTGGTAGTGCAGCTAGTAACAAGAACGCCAAACGCCGGGAAGCCAAGAAGAAAGCCAGGGCTGAAGAGGAGGCTGGAAATGCAGGAAAGCACACCACCGAAACGAAAGATGCGGTTAAGCCAAAGGAAGAGGCAGTCGTCGATCCAGAAGCTGAAAAGGAGAAGAAAGCGCGCAACCTCAAGAAGAAGTTGAGACAGGCTCGTGAGCTCTCGGAAAAGAAGGAGAAGGGTGAATCGTTGCTGCCAGAGCAGTTTGCGAAGGTGATCAAGATCAATGAATTGATTCGCGAACTTGATGCGCTGGGCTTCGATGCGGAGGGGGAGAAGAAGAAGGCTGATGTGTGATTGCGTCGTATGAAAGTTCAACGTTTTGACACAGAACTTCAGACTCGAAACATGTCTACGAACCTCTTCTAAACAGAGACACACCATTCAGCATGAAGATTGATATGGTTATTACCAAAGACTTGATCTCGTGACGCCGATATTGCAATAAATGCGCGCCATCACATTTATATTGACCTTATTGGCAATATTAGAGCATCATCATTACTAGCCAGAAATGATGAATCATCCACCACCACGAAATGGATGAGGTTAGCATGGCTTCAGATGTAGCTACCTCATTGAGACGGCAAGAGTGTAAGGAAGATTACGCTTCCAAGGGGAGGCATATTCTACCTAGGTAGTTAGCAGAGTTTGAAATAAACGAGTTATGCTACATCAAGCGCGGCGTTCTCTTCCTTTCAGTTCTATGTATACATGTATTCACTACCAAAACTCCACTAACTTACGGAAGAATACAGACAGCCTCCATAGGGCTGGATTATGATATTTTGGAATATGCAGGAAATAGTCACATTGACATTTCAATGATCTATAGTACATTTTTGACTTATGTAGTCCTCTTGGCATTGAGCGCCTGCTGCATCAAATACCTTTTCGAAGAAGTCGGAATGCCGCCGACTTGCTCATCCATAAGATCACCAGGCATACCCGTCGTCAGATCTTTAACGCCCTCGAGTGAATCCACGCCCCAGGTAGCAGCCAAATAACCCTGAACAACACAATCATTGACACCTACGCCGTGCACACCATACCAATTTCCGGCAAGTGTGAGACGCTTATCAAAGTCCTTGCGGATTGCGTCTGAGAGTCCACCCATTCTCACTTGATGATTTATGGTGTATTGCGGAATAGCGTCTCGTTGAAGTCGGGCTCTAGTCACGATGGGTGTCGCATCAATACCGAGATGTCGCTTAAGCAACGACCGAGCCATGAGCACCGCCTTTTCAGGGCTAGGCAGATCAGATTCTGGCCAACCATCCCACCAGTGACCGCCCATCATAACAGTCAGTTTTGTGCCAACTGCTGTATCCTGGTGCTCACTCGTTTCGGAGCTGAAAATCACTCCCAATCCCCGCTCTGGGTTTTGCTCAAAAGGGATGCTGCGAGGGATGAGATACCCGAACCCTCGGTAAGGGACGAGGTTGAGTTCGTTGTAGAATAGGTTGACGACCATGACGTTCACGGCGTAATTTTGCGCATTAAGTCGTGATATAGACTCAATAGGTTTTAAGGTGACTTTTTCTGAGCCCGCGTCAATCAGTCTGGCCATTTCGGTCGGTGGTGCTGTGGAGATGACTCTGTTGAATGTTTGGGATTTAGTGTTTTTGCCGTCTTTCAACGATATCTACGTAGAAAATTAGCGCTTGGCCAAATCAATGCCACGATAGGGGTCTTATACCGTGATATCATGGTTCTCCTCCCGTTTGATATCGTTGATACGAGCATCAGTAACGACTTTAATCTTGTCAGAGTGCTTCTTGAATTCCCTCTCAAAAGCACGAGCTATCTCCGCAAGACCGTCCTTGATCGTAAAAACGCTCGCGGGTCTCGCCAATGCACGCATACGGTCAAAGTGGCCTAATGGCCGTTGTCCCACCACCGAGCACATTGCCAATAGATAATCGGCTGGTATAAACATCCTTTTTGTCTGCATCATATCCATCGCGCCGACTATAAGGGACTCGCTTTGGGCTTCAATCAGCCGCGGCACTCCAATGATGCTATCGGCACTGAGCTTATAAATGTCGCCTGCGTAGATTCCATGAAATAAGGCCGATACAATGTTATCTGCGATTTTGGGACCGAATCGGCGTGAAATAAAATCTCCGACTGATTCATCGTTTCTTAGATCTGAGCGGACTTCAACGGCAGGCTCTTTCAAGATGCCCTTAACAGCGCCCTTGAATATAGGTTCGGTGAACACGGTGCTGAGCGCATCCAATATTGTACTCAGCATTCCTCCGTCGGGCTTGGGACCGGGCATTCGAACTAAGTGGTCGGGGTAGTAGATATATCGATTGAGTGCGGCGGGTGAAGTCTTGCCGATGAGGACTATTTGCTCGGCCAATTCCAAGCTGAAAAGCTGCACAAGGTTAGTGCTTGGATACCAATCGATGCGCATCATGCATCCCTCACCAAATCCAACATCGGCAAAGCAGCAGGTTGCATCGCTCGTATCGTCCTCGGTCCATGTTCAAACACCACATATTTCCCATCGCCAACCTCAACCCTCTCAGACTGAAGCCAACCGCCCAGCTGAGGGGACTTTTCGTAGAGCGTGATCTTCTGACATTTCGGATCTTGGACCAACCTCCAAGCAGCTGTGAGCCCTGTGAGACCGCCGCCAATTACCGCGACGTTGTATGGTTTGGTCTCATGGCGAACCCGGTGCAGGAATCGGCGGGTCGTCGCTGTCGATGTGGAAAGCTTGGGACTCGGTCGAATCGCATGGGTGAGGCGGGAATTTCGCATTGCTGCCGCTGCGATCTATGCAGGCATTTGTATATGAAGTATTAGTATGAACGCCCTTATGGCAGTCCTTGAGAAGCAATTGGAAGGCAGTCAAATGGATTATGGGGTGCATCGGTTGATCGACGGCGGAGTTGTTACATCAGTGGACCCGGAGCTTATTGCATGTTATTGCCGAATCTCTCTTTGTCTACAACACTCTTTAAATTCAAGATGACCAGACAATCACTTGATTATATTGAATATACAGAATCGGAAGTCATTCTTACTCTGCTGCTTGTTCTCAAAACTATACAAAAGTGCTCACGTACTATCAAGGTACCCGGACCTTAGGAGACTCATGTCTTATAAGAAACATCGACTGGCATAGTCAGGGAATGCCGTCTCACTCTCAAATTATACCATACTAATAAATGTACAAAATCCTGTCAACGCCACTTTTGCCCAGTTGAATCCGCCCATGCATGGTTTATAATAAGTAGAATACATATCCAACTTTTCTCCAACAATCAGCCCGAACATATGCATGCTCAAGTGATGACTTGCTCTGCTTGAGCTGCATCGGGTTTGATGAGCTCCTCCTCGCCACCATCCTCTTCGACAAATTTCCGCTCGCTGACATGAGGCTTTTCCTGGCCTGCAACCCACACTTTGTCCGGGAAGCTAGCCTTCTGACCCTCGGTATGCTTGTATGGGCAACTCCGGTTCATGCAAGGATTGAACTTGCATGCTGTGGTGAGATGTGTGAATTTACATCCTTCAGTAGTGCAATCGGCTCCATTCCGGCAAAGAGGCATGCTGGGATGTTTGAAATGACAATGAGGGTTGGTGCAGTGAGGGAAGAAGCGGCAGATTTCTTCTGCTTGGTGAGATGCTTTGACAGCAGGTGATGGATGTCGCCCGGTACACTTCTTGTTTTTGCATGCTGCGCCGAACGGGCAATTGTCGGTGACATCAACGGGAGCACCCTCAGGGGCTGCTGGAGATTGGTGGGCAAAGGGGCAATCTTTCCTTGTGCAGCGGAGGTTGAACCGGCAGACGGTGTCTGTATTTGCTTGGCCGTCGGCTGTCGTCTGGTCTTCCGTCATATCCATATCACCATCTTCACTTTGCTTAACAGCAATGCCGTTCTGAGAGGCTCGTGACTGAAAGTCACCGCCTTGTCGCTGGTTTGGACGCTCAACTCGATCGAACAATGACCGACCCTGTTGCTGTTGTTGCTGATTCTGAAAGTTCGGGTTGACCGCTGGCGACATAAATCCAGGCATAAACTGCGACATCATCCTAGCTTGTTCTTCGAGAAGAGCCATAAGTTGCATCTGGTTTTCAGGCGTCATCTGCATCATATTTCCGGCTCCCTGTCCCTGCATGTGCTGCCCAAATCCTGTTCTTCCTCTACCGCCCCGGCTAGCTCCAAACTGTCCTCGTTGATTCTTTTGGAAGTCTCGTCCATGGGTATTGATTCGACCACTGTTATTCTGGCCGCGCACACGATGAAGCATAGCATCAGGTCCGCGTTCCAATGTCTTGTTTATCTGATTCAACATTCGGCCTCTGCCACGGTTATTATCTCGCATCGCCCGGGGACCGGTGGGTCTATCAACAAACGTCAGTACATCAGATCATCAAGATCAATAAATTTGCGGAATACTTACATAGCATCACTCGGGGCTGACGCTTCGCCCATGGTAGCATCTTGCTGATCCTGAACGCCAAAGACGTTCTGACTGTTGCTTGTTGGTAATGCTTGTGCAGCCGGCGCCGCATCGGGAACTGACGCCACTCCGTTGATCTTATTGTTAAGCACCTCTACCTGCTCGAATAACCACCGCGAAAAGTCAATAGCCTGTGTATCGCCCTCTCCCAGGTTGAGTAGATCGTTCGAAAGCTCCTCCGCAATTTGTTCTTGAGTCTTGCCGTTGACCAGCATCAGAATCACGTATTCCGTCAACGCAGAGTCCTCTCCGCTATCTGAGCTCCAGCCCATTTCTACCAGCTTCGGTTGCACTACATTCGCCAGGGCCTCCGCCAGCGGAGTTTCTGGTGCCACTGTTGCGGGCATCTTGCGGTTCTGTCGCAGGTCTGCGTGAGTGGTCGGTATTGGCGATATGACGGACTGGAACAGTGCGATTATAGCGATTCTTCCGATAACTATAGTAACGCGTGTAATCTGAGGTAATAAGAGGTATCCCAAAGACTATTCGAGGTTGGTATCAAGAGAAGGGGTGTGTTGAGGTGAGAAAAGATATGATGCGATACCAAAAAGGGACGCCACCAATAGACGCGCTAGGCTCCACTCGGCGTGAGAGCTGATTGGCTCATCCGGCCCAGCCCCAACCACAGCTCCAGGTCACGTGAGATAATATCACGTGACCAAAACCCTTTTCTACTATCCGTGAACCTGAATATAACTACGTAACTCCAAAAACTGACTAAGTTATACGAATATTTATCTCAGTACTCAGCCGCTTTACTAGGCTTTTTTTTTAAAGGCGCTAAGCCTAAATAGGCTGTCGCGACAAAACGCTTCGTAGAAGCGTCTGAGTGAGTATGGTTGCGCTGCCTTCATAACGCGTACCATTTTTTACATCAAAATAAAGCAACCAGCAACTTCAACACTTAATAATATACTCTACATCTACAATTCATATTTTCAGACATACTTTCCTATATGCAGTGAGTAATTCTCTATTCAATGGTATAATTTTTACTACGAAAAATCAATTAGATCATGTACATATATAGGGGTCGAAAAATAGCAGTTTTTGGGGCTTTTTATGTAAGAGGGGGTTTACGAGAGCGTAGTAGTACGGGTAAGAAGTATGGCTGGTAAAACGTAGGTGTATATATCGTTCGCAGCTATTTGCTGCTCTCTAGGAAGCCACGCCCCTGCGGCTTCAAGATATGTGTTCTGCTTACTAATACACGGTAACTAGCCTAGCCGAGATCACGTGCACCAAGTACATGAAGCTATCCGCAGCACTATTCATCCCACGGCCTTACATTTTAACGATTTTCGGCTTCCGTGACGGTTTTTTTGATAAATCATCAAAACATCACACTTTTCCAGCGATCAAGATCTTCGTACATACTTTCCTATATAGAGTGAGCCATTCTCTTTCTATCCATATTAATTTTATATGGATTGAGGCAGTGGTTAATGTACATATATAGGGGTCAAAGATTGCGGGTTTACATGCATGTACGTTGGCCCGTATGCTGGCTTGTCAACTGGCACGTATGCTTGCTTGTCAACTGGTACGTACGCTGGCGCTTGTCGACTGGCTCGTACGCTTGCTCGTACGTGAGCTCAGCGTAGATTTATAAGGTGGCTTACTCGGCACAGATGTGAAGATTTTTATTCAAGTAACCAATCACGTGACCACTCTATAAAATATCCAAACTTTACAACCTTTATATAGCTTATATATTAATTCTAGAGATTCAAATCTAGCACAAGTTGTAGAGAACTTCAATGCGAATAAAATGATTATATTTTTATATAACGAAGATCACTGGGAGATGTACATCTATAGCCTCAAAGATTCGCCATACAATTCGAGGGTTAAAAAAGTGGTTATGCTAAGAAATCGCGACCATACTCCCTCAGACCCTCTGCGAGGATTCTCACTGCGCTCAAATACTGATTTTAATTGGCTTACCGGGCCCATACGGCCACTAGTGTATTAGCCTGACTTGGCGGCCGCCTGCGCGCTGAGTCATCCTCGCCAGAGGGTCTGAGCTTCTGAGATGAACGAATATATTACTTGATACGATGGTGCACATAATATCCCACACGTGTTAGTGGGAGCAGCGAGGCTTATCAGCGATCCGAGGTTGCGGGTGATTTCCTTCATGTGCCATCCACACTTGGCACTTGCAGAAAACGTCCAAACACCGAACCAGGGCCTCTGACTGGCCACCCACCATCACAGACCCCTCAAGTCGCTCGCATTCTTACTTTTGGGAACCTAATAATTTGTCTCCATAGTTTGCTTCCTGTCGTGGTTCGCTGGTTCGTCATTGTGCGTGCGAGCCCCAATGTATTGGCGATCAAATGTCGAGCATCGGTTCTGCTTTTCCGTACGCCATGTTTGTACCAGTACATGTACAGATTCGAGGCATGTTCGAGGGATATCGCTGTGTTCGGAAATAAGTACTCTCTTCATGACAGCAATCCTCACCGCATGATATCTTTCTTCTTTTTGGCTTTGTGTCTGTCTTTGTCTTTTTCGCAGATCTCTGGAAGCGGAACGTCACATCTTTCGGCTCTCGGTAGTCGACGATATTAGTGCTTGCTAAAATATAGCCAATTTAGATCATTTGCGGGGAAGACCTTCCAAGTTTCTGTCCATCTCCTGATTTCAGCTGCTTGGAAGTTTCAGAAGCGCTGGGTTAGGCAGATCAATAATATATCTGCGTCCTATTTAAGGCGAGAACCCTGACCTGTTCATCCGCCTGCTCGGCTATCGATCGATATCTGTTTCCAGACTCAGTAGTACTCATGGTCAGGATTTACAGACGTCATGATTGAAGAAGTTTTGTCCAATATCTCGCCCTCAAAGGCAGCCTTAGGGCTAGGCCTCGGTCTCTTTGTTCTCTTTTGGGTGATGAAGCTCCATAATGCACGTCAAATCCATTTGTTGGGAGGAAAGTCACCTGAGATTCCAACTCGTCTTCCTGTTGGTAAGTCATTGAGATCATCTCATTTGATGAACGCACACTAATACGAATATAGCCGCCGACTTCATCTATGCTTCTACACAAGCAGCCAAAAAGAACCAAGACCTTGCCTTTTGGAAAAAGAGCATGGTTCGCGCTCAGAATTCCAATAAGCTAGACTTTCTGCCCTTCACAGCAGAGATCAACCAACTGACTTCAACCCGACTCATCTTCACTATTGATCCAGATAATATCAAAGCCATCCTGACCGGTCAGTTCCACGACTTTGGTAAAGGAGAGCCCTTTCATCGTGAATGGAAAGAGTTTTTGGGAGATAGTATCTTTGCTACCGATGGAGAGCTGTGGTCTTCGTCTCGCCATCTTATTAGGCCCATGTTTAACAAAGATCGTATCGTCGACACTCAGATCTTTGAGACTCATGTTCAGAAACTCATTCATCTCTTTAGCGGTAGCGGGAATGCAAATGGCAGTAAGATAGTCGAAGTTGGAGGTCTATATTTCCGGTTTACTCTGGATGCCTCTACGGATTATCTTCTGGGTCAGGGAACCGACAGTCTAGAGAACCCCGAGACAAGATTCGCGGAGGCTTTCCGTTATGTGCAATCACGCCAGGCCATTTTCTTCAGAATGGGGTAAGCCTACTCAGTTGAACTATGATTGTGACCCTTATGTACTAATCAGAATGCAGACCCCTAAGCCCACTCCTGTCGCGAAAGAAATTCCGTGAAGAACTCCAAGTCATGGAAAGCTTCTTGCAGCCTTTCATCCAAACAGTCCTGTCCCTCAGTGTCGAAGAACTAGAAAAGAACCTTTCCAAGCGAGAGACCTTCCTCGACGCCCTGGCAAGATTCACTCGCGACCCGCGTGTCCTCCGCGACCAACTCGTCGCCGTCCTCCTCGCAGGCCGCGACACAACCGCCGGCACTTTATCCTTCTGCACATTCGAACTCTCCCGCCACCCGGAAGTAGTTGCAAAACTTCGTCAGGAGATTGCAGAACGCGTCGGTGTCGGCGCAGACGCCAGAATCCCTACATACGGAGACCTGAAGGAGATGAGATATCTCAACGCCGTCATCAACGAGACCCTCCGCTTCTACCCTGTTGTCCCCTTCAACGTCCGCTACAGTCTAAATGATACAACTCTCCCCCACGGCGGCGGTCCAGACGGGCAATCCCCCATCGGTGTCCGCGCAGATACCCGCATCGTCTACTCAACACTCCTCATGCAGCGCGAAGAAGCCTTTTACGACCAAAGCAAAGCCGACAAATACTACGATCCAGCCCAATGGATCCCCGAACGCTGGACATCAGGCTGGCAACCCAAACCATGGCAATTCATTCCCTTTAACGGCGGTCCGCGTATCTGTATTGGACAGCAGTTTGCTATGTTGGAGATGTTGTATACGATCACACGTATTTTGCAGGTTTATGAGAAGGTTGTTGCTGTGCCGGTTTCGGGACATGATAAGGTTGAGGATCCGGTGTTACAGTTTGAGGTTACGCTGTCTCCGGGGGCGGAGATGAATTGTGTGTTTTTGAGGGAGGGGGAGGGTCGGCCTTAGACATAAATAAGGTCTCTCAAAGTGAATGACTTGTTACGATTGGATGGTTGATTGGTTTGGAATAATCTCAACGAACTTTTTTTATATTCTGCTTGTGTATTGCAATGAAGATCTTACAAAATGTACATGTCTCTTTTCCTTCTTATAAGCATGTAGTGGTAAATGGCATAATCATGAGTAGAGTACACAATATACAGCAGACATCCAGGCCTTTATACATCTATACATCCTACAACAGCCTATTTAGTCTCCTCAGCCTCCTCCTCATCTAGCCTTTCTACCAACTCCCTAGCCCTAAGGCCCTCATCATTCTCCCTCGCCCTCGCAGACGACACATTCCGCGTCGTACTAGCCACGATATGCTCCCTGAGCCACGACGGCACAATAGCTTTGATTTTAACTGCGCCTGAGCTGGTAGATCCAACAGACGGGTCTGCGTCCCAGGCGATCTGAAATTCTTGGGAGGGATTATACTGGCTGCTTTCGCCGGTAAGAGAGATATCGGTCATCATCTCGAGACGACAGAGAGCAAGGCCGACGTTTCCCACGCCGCTGATGAATTTGCCTGCGCTGCGGCCTTTGCGAGTACCAACGCGGGAGATGTTTGCCCCTGTGGGAGGTTGGAGTATATCCTTGTCGGAGTCATAGCTAAGCGCTGACGAGGCGGTAGAATCCTCATCTACCCCAAACAACTGCACCGGCAACATACGCTTCCGCACAACACCCGTATGATGAGTCCGAATGGTAAGTTCCTGTCCGACATAACACCCTTTTCTAAAATCAATCGCCCGTGTAACATCCATATTACATTCCATCGGCAACGAGGACTCGCGAATGATTTCTTGCTGTCCCTCCGCAACGCCATGCAGAATCCGTCGCAATTTATACGTCTCTAGTCCGACTTCAGATCCTTGTATTCTAGATTCATCAGGTAAATGAACCTGCAAATCCTCCGCGCCGGGAGTGACATATCTGGTCCCAAAACCCGGTGCCCTCGTATCAACACATCCCACCACAAGCCCATTGTCTGAAAGTTCAGATGGAAAATCAGATTCAAGATTATAAGCCGCCCATCGAGGCTTTCCCGCAGACTCATTCCACGCCGCCCACACCGATTGTTCCCCTTCTTCCAAAGCGCGGAGAGTAAGTTTTGCGCGTAATTTGTGTTTTTTGAGGTGTTTCATTAGATTTGTGACTTCGGATTTGTCGACTTCAATTAGCCAGGCGGCTTCGTCGCTAGACTCGTTGGTGTGCCCCAGGCTACCCCTAGTGATGGGGTAGATGAAGACGTCGTGGAGTACTCGACCCTGCGAGTTCAGGAATGCGCTATAACTGCCTGTTCGTCGCGGGGCGCGAACGGGTTCTTTGCCCATAAGCATGTTTTGGGTAATCATTCCTTGGAGGAAAGATGTGCTATCAACACCGCTGATGGCGATTAACGACCGGCTTGTGAGGCGCGCATATCCGGACGTTGGTGGGAGTTGAGGTCGTTCGGATTTGTCATGTTGTTGTTGGCGTAGTTTGGAGCTTGTTGAGAATGGCGCTCTGCTGTTGCTACTGCGGTATGCACATCTTGTGCAGATAAAGCCCTTGGAGGCGCGAGAGGCCATTCTGTAGGAAGTGAACTGATCCCTCAAGATGTTGTTGTTGATTGAATTCTCGGCTGTATGACGACGTCAATATATTTCTAGGCGGACTTTTGCGGCAGAATATCTACATCATTTCTTTACTTGAGAGCATCTTAAATTACTTATTTTGCACTTCAAGCCAGATAATAAGAAGAGTGATTATGAATTCTTGTCAAAGTTATGTAATATTTGAATAGATAAGACTAAAGTATCTAAGACGCCTAAAGATATCATCATCTCAAAGCTATTTTTTCCCTTCAGCTACATTTTGAAGGAATCCCAATAAAAATGCTTTGTTATCTGGTGATTTCAAGCGCTGCGCTCCAGAGGTTCGAGAACCATGGTCTGACGCGCTATCAATGCTCGATATGGCGCCAGCAGGAGCGAGCGCTTCAACTCCCGAAAGTAATGGAGATGGTGTGGCATCATTGAAAGGGCTGCGTGCAACGGGATGTTCCATAGTGGCAGCTAACAGAGACGCTTTTGTAGATGGAGACTTCCCGAATAGAGAGAGCAACGTTTCTTTTTGCGCCGCACTCTGACTAGGGCGTCGGTCGTAGTTCGGCTGCATGATCTTATTCTCATGAGCCACCGGTTTGGGTCTGACTGGAATGTCACTCAATTCCTGGGGCAGCTCATTGGCAGGCGACTGCCGAGCAGGTAGAATCGAGTTAAGATCCAATTTCTCGGACCGGCGCAAGATTTGAGGTTGGAAGCTCTTAGGAGTACCAGCGCTCTTGACTCTACCATCAAGTGAAGGCGACACCGAAGCCGAAGTTTGTGCGGATGGCGTGGATACATCCCTCCTCGCGGATGTTGGTCGTGACAAAATTTTAATCGGAGATGCTGAGGGTGGGAGTTGGTGTTTTCCGTGAGCACGAGGAGTACGCTTCGATGTAGGGGTCTTGTCAAAGTCTGGAGTTCGTAGAGGCCCAGAAACGGTGGCAGATGTAAGAGCATCTACCTGGTTGTTCTCTACGTTTATCCTGCCTGGTAACTCAGTCGTCTTACTGAGCGATGCCGGGCGCTGAAGTATTTGTTTCGGAGCTGACTGTACAGGCTGCGCAGCAAGCTCTACAGCTCGCGTTGCTCGAGTACCGGCTGCAGGGCTCTTCAACAAAGCTAGAAGCTGATCTTGAGGGGCTAGAGCTTTTTGTGCTGTTGACAGTGACTCGGTCGCGGACACGCCTCCTGCCTGGGATTGAGCGGAGGCGTTGCCTTTGAAGACGTTCAACAAAGCCAAGGAATGACTTGTCAGTTTTGGAGGAGGCAACTTGCTTGCGGGAGGTACAATCTGCCCTGGAGTTTGAGCTGCACCCGCTTGTTGCGCGAAGAGAGGGTCGCCAGTTCTTTGGTAAGGTGCTAAGGTAGGTTGAGGTCGCGCATTGAAAGTCTGATCACGCTGCGGGTGAGACGGATTCTCCGTGGGAGTCCGTTGAGCTTGTGCCGGAGGATGAACTGCAGTCGGCTGAGAAGGATTGGCAAGCGAAGAGAGAAGTCGGTTGAAATGTTGCTGATCTTGAGCTTGAGAGGGAGGGTTTATCTGGTTCCTGACATCTGGCATGGCATGATGGCCAGTCGGATTCAATACCTGGTCCAAAAGGGGCGGTATTTGAGAGATCGCTGGTTGTAGGTTCTGCTGTGGCACATTAGAGGCGGGTATGGGAGTTCCATTTGCTCCACTCCGTAACAACGAAAGCAAAGCATTGGACTTGGATGAATCGGTAGCTTGGGTGGCGATAGACGGCGGTGGAACTGGGGCACCAATATTGAGAAGACGCTTTAAATGAGACGAGACATCCTGCGTAGGAGTGACCTCGGGAAGATCAGTATGGAGAGCGGGTTGAATATGGGCTTGTAGTGGCGTGAACCCATTATTAGCAGAGACAAATCCTTCATCCATCGAAGTCTCGCCCTCGGTATACGCGGTAGACATCAGCGCATTGTTCTTAGCATCGATCTTCCGCTGTTGAGTAATCCACTTCTTCAAAGGATTGAGAAATGGAGCGACCATATAGAATTTGTTTGCATTGACGGCATCGTTTTGGGCCTGCTTGTTTTTCTTAACAGTAGGCAGGTCTGTCAAATTAACCCACTCAATCCTACTGATCTCTTTTCTGGTCTGAGGGGCAAATGCAGTGTCCATAGGAACACCCCGAAAGACATAGAGTTTCATATGCTGCTCGCGCATGGTGATCTCGATGTGTTTCATATGCTTCTCGTCCTTGACAAGACCAGCAGCCTTCAAATCGTAACCAGTTTCTTCAAGGACTTCCCGCACAGCACAATCGAGATCCTTTTCCTCTTTGTTGATCTTCCCGCGGGGAAAGCTCCAGCTAGCACTCTTCTTCCAGCCTTTAACCAGCACGACCTTATCCATAGCTTCGTTCAATAAGATAGCTCCACGGACAGGAACACGCGTCTTGTAAGCGAGAAACTCCGAAAAGGCAGCTGCATGATGGTACTCGGACCATTCCGACATGAGTGGGCAGTGTTGGAATATGCGCATCGCAAACGCCTTGAGTGATAGGGAAGGTAAGGCCGGATCGAGGGGCCTGATGAAATCTTCGTAAAACCATTGTGCTTCTTCGACCTGAAAGCATATACGCTCCACCAATTCGAGCTCTTCACGGGGTAAGTTTATGATAAAGCGGACACACAGGTCATCTAGCCCTATTGCATTGACCGACACTCTGGTTAGCTCGATGCCATAATCACATGTAGATCACTTAGCAAATAGGCAGGGAAGGACGTACAATCTTCGAGATGTAATTTTGTTTCTGTCATGGTGTCTGTTGTAACACATATTATAAGCGCAATGAGCTCTTAGTGATGATGAAAGATCATAGGCTAGCCAGACTGCTTCCACCACTAGCAGTGGAAGACAGTGCAGGGATCACAGACTGGCTGAAGTCCTGGTTCCAAAGTAGAATGTAACGGGGGTTCTAGTCAATCAAATAATAGAGAATTGAAAAGAAGGGTGTAGGTAAGGAGTGTAAGCATGCAGAAGAATAACAGATGGTTGGTTTGGTGGATTGGCAGAGGAAGACGCAAACAAAGGTGGTAGGTACGTGCACCGCCACATCCATGACATCCTGCCCAGCCAGGTTAGGCACTAAGGCACCATCAAATGCGCCACACTCGCATCTGTGGCTGAATCGTCAAAGCGGAGATGACGTACCGCCGGCGCTTGTCAAAGCAAACCACCGCGAATCAAGCGCCTCTCTGATGTGGCAGTTGAAACTGGATTTCTATTTTTTACCTGACATCCCCTTTGATCTTCTGTGACAGTTTCACCTTGCTTGCTATATAAACAGCGAAGCAGTTCATAATCTTCGAAACATCTTTTTCTATTTTGTTTACCCAAATCCCTATCGGAAAGGCAACAGATCCACCACTATACTTACGAAAAACAACAAACGTCTACTGTGACTCAAGTCAGTCACTCGAAGAAAATATGGCTGCTCAACTGGCTTCATTCGTGGGCAGGCGGATTTTGAAGGAGAACGTCAATAATGCATTTGGACAGGAGGTGTGTATTATCTGAACAGGCCTGACCCCTTGACATATAGGCTAATTCCCCCTACAGGATCCCTACTTTGAACAAGTCCCTGCTTCTCGACTGGGTCGAACCTTCGGAAAGAAGACACGAAAACAACGAAAGGCGATCCCCCCTGGATTGTCCGCTAACGACGCTAAAGTTCTAAACCGCGTGAAACGTCGTGCATACCGTCTCGATTACAGCCTGTTTAATCTATGCGGAATTCGATTCGGCTGGGGTGCGGTTATCGGCTTGATTCCTTTGTGAGTATGACTCTCTGGGTGCCTTCAAGAATCTGACTAACGGATGAAAGTGCCGGTGATGGACTCGACGCTGCGTTGGCGATGATGGTTGTCAGGGATTGCGACAAGGTTGATGGAGGACTCCCAAACTCCCTACGTACCCGCATGTTGATGAACGTCGTGCTTGATTTCGTCATCGGTCTCGTTCCCTTCATCGGCGATATTGCGGATGCCATATACAAGTGCAATACTCGAAACGCTATCTTGCTGGAGAAACATCTGCGAGACAAGACGAACAAGATTGACAAGGCCCGTGCAAAGAAAGGAAATTCCACAGGGCAACCTCAGCGTCCCGTTGACCTCAGCCTGCCGGAAGAGTTCGATAGGTATGAGGAAGGATCGCTGCCAGAACCACCGAGCTATACGGAAGCTCCCTTGTCAGAACCCACTCCTACGCAGCATGGCATTGAAATGCGTGGTCCAACTGAACCACAACCTGCGCATAATCCTGGGTCGTCTCGTCGTGATGCCAGCTGGTTCAGTGGACGGAAACAAAAACGAAGTGATCTTGAAAGCGGCGCTGGACGCCATTAATAACCGTGTATGACACAGTCATTTTTGTGGCCCGAGATTGGTACGATATTTAGCAGATACCTTAATGAACATAATCTCCTTTGTGATTCTTCAACTGCTCGGAGTAGGCTGTAGAACATCGGCTCTTGATCGCAAACACGCATAACACAATGATGCAGTCGAGTCAACTGGAGCAGCACAGAGAGAACATTTGACGGCTTCGGTATTTGGTGCAGGCCGGAGCTTATTGGCAGTACGAACCACATTAGCCATCACGCCAGGGTACTTCTCCCCTTGTGTTTTGACGTAGAGATTCATCAGGTTATCGATAGATAGATTCCGGTTCGCTTCGTTTTCCTGTACCTGCAAATCGGGTATCGTGATATTGGCTAACTCAGGGATTTGTTTAATGTAGATCTCCAATTCGAATTTGTAGAGTTCTCGCAATGGAAAAGTGAAGTCTAAGCCCCACGGTGACACGCCATCACAGACTTGCCAGGTAAGAGAGGCACCCCGACCCTTGGCAACGTTTGCAAGTGTTTTTGCAGCCAAGCGGCTATCTGAGTCTCCCCAAAAAATACCGCGACAGTCATTCTTTTTGGCGAATGTGACAATGAGACGGACAAGTAGGAGATTGTCAATATCGTCCCTCGCTGTAGTTGTAGACATGGAACTCCGGAACGCATCGAGCCGCGCCTTATCAGAGTCAAAGCCCTCATCGACGAATCCAAATTCGCGGAGCGAGTCTTTGATTGTAGCGTCGTACTCAAAGATGCTATGTAGAGGAATCATGGTATACGTATGGTTCGGAAAATTCTCCTTCGCGGCATCGAAATTGGCCTTCACGTCAGGATAGCCAGAATGGACGGTTGTCGGATCGACTACAAGTACATGCAGGTCAAATCCTGCGGTGGCCAGCGATCGAGCAAGTTGAAATTTCTGTAATCTATCCACGATATGCAAAAGGCTTGACGACGATATTCCGAGCGAGAGGGGCAACAGCACTTTCGGTGGCGTAACATTTCTTTGAGGGCGATAAGAAGACATGACTGTTGCTGCCTTGCGGCCAGCATAGTCAATGAAGCAATCTCTAGAAGGATAATCAAATCAGTTTCACAAGTCTCCAAAAGACAAGAATTCTTGTCCACCTACCGGCATAGTGGGCGATGACGTATTGTTGCAAGAGCCTCGACTTCTTTGCAAGTCACGCAAATCTGCGAAATTTCTTTTGCGGGCATGATGTTCGATGTTGCTCGTAATATACCTTGCAAAGAGGGTTGTGGGGGAGTAAAGTTGAAGCTGGAAAGCGAAGAAAATTATGGTGACTGCGGGCGTCCCCTTGATTGGCCGGTCTTTCCTGAGGAACCACGCGGCCTGCCGCGGCAGAGTTGGAGATGCCACGATCCTCCAGCATAGCTCACTCGCTAGCTCAACTTATCCATCAACAAAACATCAAGCAGTGCTCAATCCTGCCACTCAGCGCAATCGACATAGTATACGGATGCAACGCATTGAAACATAAAGTCGAAGTCATCACTTTCGCCTACATTGGCTCCCTCTCAAGGGAACACCGCCTACCAACATGAAGGGCTGGGTCCAGACCCTTGTGCTCGCTGCTTCATTAGCAGGCCGGGTTGTCGCAAATGAATTTACTATAGTCAGTATTCAGCTTTCGCAACATCTACGCCTATCGTATAACACAAACTGATTATCTGTTTCCTCATGTAGCAACAAGATGATGCTCACCGACAACGATGTTCAGGCATGTACAGCCGGAAAGCCTGGGGCGGCGATATCGATCCCTTTATCCTCACGAAATTCGTCAAAGCCGAAGATGACACAGCCGACCAAGATGCCCTCGTCAGCTTGGTGATTTTTGAGTGGGGTGATGAGGCACTGATAGGACGCCAAGTTCCGGGAACCGATGTATGGGACAATAATCTCCAATTGCTTCGGGCACGAGCTGACAGGAGGATAGGAGCTAGCTACCATCTGTGACCAGGTCAAAGTCGATGCCAACCTTTGTACCTCCGAAGAGATAGGTTCCTTTATACTCGCTCCGAACGCCACGGAAGCTTCGAAATCGCCCATTTTGTCCAAAGCAATTAATTTGAAGGATCCTGCCGCTATAAACTACCCAGTGAAGAAGACCGGCTTCTACTGCGTTAGTACATATGCGTTCTCCGGTCACGACTATCAAGGTGTCGTTGAGTTTCGAAATGCGTATGGTGAACTTCCGGCTGCTCAAATCGCCAAGCTGCCATTCTATGGAGGGCTTACCATTGTATATGCGGTCTTCGGAATGTTAGTTTTCTTCCTCTTAGGGTTGCACAATGATTTACTGACCTTCTTTATCTTTATAGCTTCTGGGCCTTCCTTTACGTTCAAAACCGACACGATATCCGTATGTTCACTTTCTTCTTACCATCAGAACTGATCTAACTGTATGATAGTTCCCGTTCAGAACTATATCACAGCTATTCTCATCTTTCTGGTTGTCGAGGAAGCAATGACCTGGGGTTTCTACGGTACGTTCCTTTACAGTCGCTCTATTGGACATCAGCTAACATACGAAAGACTACCAAAACAGTCATGGCTCGAACGCATTTGCCAAGGTCTTGATGATCATCGTAGCTATCCTCAATGCCGGTCGAAACGCATTTTCATTCTTCCTGCTGCTTATTGTCTGCATGGGCTACGGAGTTGTCAAGCCATCCCTGGGAAGAACAATGATCTGGGTGCGGGTACTTGCAATCACACACTTCGTGTTCAGTATGATATACGGCATTGCAAGTCTTACAATTACCCCCGACAGCGCTGGTCCTCTGGTGCTGCTGGTCATACTTCCGCTCGCAGCGACTCTGACAGCATTCTACGTTTGGACTCTCAACTCGCTGAACATGACTATGAAAGATCTGGTAGATCGAAAGCAGAAGACGAAAGCGATGATGTACAAGAAGCTCTGGTGGTCAATTCTCGGCAGTATTATCGTGATTTTTGCCTTCTTCTTCATCAACTCGTTTGCCTTTGCTGGCCGAAATGCGGCCAACTTTGTCCCAGATCACTGGAAGACGAGATGGTTCGTCTTGGATGGATGGCTGAATCTCGTCTATCTTTTTGATATTGCATTCATCTCCTACTTGTGGCGTCCAACTGTCAACAACAGGAGATTCGCAATGAGTGATGAGGTAGGAACTTAAATCCCTCTTCCAATCATCTATGTACTGATTTTGTTTTCCAGCTCGCCCAAGATGATGATGGCTTCGAAATCCGCTCTCTCGCCAACTCCCTTGACGAAGAAGGCGCGATCCCACTTACAGATGAATATGACCGCTACTCTCCAGAGAGAGAACTGTCACCTGTGCCACCTAAACCCGTTCAGCCTGCTCCTCAGCAACGTGAGTCTCTCGATGGCGAGACCATCTTTGCAGTCGGTGAGGAAGACGGCGACAAGTTCAGTGACGACGAAGAAGATGATGACTTTCGGAAATCCGAGGAGACGAGAAAATTGACGGGAGGGTCGCATTCATAGACTAGTGCGGGCTAAGTTGCAAGGACATGAGTGCTCCGCGTCATCGGGTCCTGAAAAAGCGGCCTGGTTTTTCTTTATTTCTTGCCTGTCCAGTTAGTTGCTGTATTTCTATCGCCGAAGCGCACTCATACCTACACCCCATGTCCTTCTGAACGTCTCTGAATACCGAATAAACGCGCCTTTGGCTTCTTATCTGTTCGTTTTTCTCTCTCTTTGGTTTCTCTATACAGCTCGGTTTATGTTGCATTTTCTAACTGGTTTCTGAGCGGGTTTTCAGAAATTTGACGTTTTTCTACTCACTCTGTTGCCCTGGCGTTTTGTGTGGAGGGATCACCATTTGAAATATAACATATCTAATCCAACGATGAAATCTTCGTATCGTGCCATTGTGCTGGTAATAGTTGGTGATATAGTATGGTCGATTGCAGGCATGTACAGGATCTTAAGCCGATTTCTTGTGCTGGGATTATTAACGAAAAAAATTTATTCAATGTAACCTTGGAATGCTTCGATACCTAGAATCCTAGATAGATTCTGAAGACCAAATGCACATAACAGGAAATATATATATCAGAACACTATTCAAACGTTCCAGATCTCGCGTGGGCATCAATGACAAAACCCTAACCCAGCACTTCAAATGTTGAGCACTGGGCCTCAAAACTGAAATGAGTATCATTCGTAACACAATATATCACACACCTTGAACAATTAGGTCCAGTTCCTTGCGCAACCTTAGGCGCAAAAGTCATCTTTCCGAGCACGGCAAAAGAGGATGCACCGCTAGCTGCAGGAATATTGTTTGCGAAGTCCCATCTTCGTAGCGAGAACAAGAGTAGCGAACTTAATTGCCTCCTTGTATGAGGCAGGTAGACCAAATTCGTCACTGACACAGGACACATTGATGCAGTGTCCACGCCGTCAAAAGATGAACCACTGTTGAGACCGACAATGTAACATTGAAGACATTTTAGACTGAGCACAAGTTCGCTCTCATTGATGCCAAAGGAAGAAACAATGTAGAAATATGTTTTCGGAATTGAACTCATATCACAACTTCTATCCTCTCACTGATTTCCCCTCATCTAATCAAGGAGAAAAGTCCTCCGCAAGACATCAAAAACAGAAGAATATTCGTCCAACGTGACGAGGATAGGCATATCTAACATTGAGCTGATACCATGTCATACATTCCTGTATGCTCTCGATATCTAGAGGGTGCGTCGGGGAGCCTTCGATTGACCACTTTCATGCATGCTTCCAGCCATAATTCTCTCGGGAACGCTTCGTCGAAGGCATCCGACCCCATTCAGTAGACCCCGTCTTTATGGAGACACCGCAGACGGCTTTTGTTTGGGACAAGGATGATAGTGGAGCGTTGGTAAGTAGATTACTTGGGCGACATCTCTAGGCCCAAAAACACCCACGCCGCCACGCGACGCTTCTTCTGTGTAGTTCTTCTAAGTTAGTTTCTACTAACTACTTATAATACGGCATTGCTTATGTCCGTCGGAGCATCCCCGAAGGTTAATAAGTACAATCCGTAGTCCCCACAGTCTGTACCCCTCAACAAGCACATTGGCCTAGGCCAGACGAAGGTATCAGATCCTTCCCTTTTATTTGATAACAACAGCTATATCCATCATCCTAGCAGTATCAACAACACTATAGCTTATCAAGAGGAGAATAATGGCAATCGGAGTGGCTCTCATCGGCGGTGGAATCTGGGCAAAGGAGGAGCATTTGGTGAGTCAACCGTTTCGTACAGCATAACATCGAAGGTTGTAATGACTGACATGATCGTTTGTTCTTATAGCCTGCTATATTAGCCTCTAAAGACTTGGAGTTGAAAGCTATCTATTCTCGATCACTCAAATCTGCAAAGGATGTCGCAGGGGAAGTTAGCCAGAGAATAGACCTGTACTCGGAAGATACTTCACAGGGTTATGAGGATATTCTCAAGCGTGATGATATTCAGGCATTGGTTGTCAGGTGCGCTTCTGCTTTAGAGCTGTATAGGAAACGAACAACGAATTGACCTCTTAAAATAGTCTTCCGATCGCTAATCAAGTCCCGTTCATCCGATCTGCACTCTCTGCTGGAAAACACGTGCTATCCGAAAAGCCCGCTGCGGAAAATGTAGCCGATGCCGTGTATCTGATCAAATGGTATCATGAAAACAAAGCAACTAACAAGGATGCGACTTGGAGCGTGGCTGAGAATTTTCGATATCTCGAGAGTTTCAAATATGCGCGGCAGGAAATCGAGAAATTGGGGAAGATAATAGGCTTTCGAGTGCGCATTTACTCCAATATTCAGGAGGGATGGAAATTCTTTGGTAGGTGAATCTCAACTTCTCTTCGAAGTACCACGGATTGCTGATGAATTAGAAACTTCATGGAGAAAGAACCCTACACACCAAGGAGGCTTTCTACTTGACGGTGGCGTCCACTTCACCGCTGCACTGCGCGGCTTGCTTGGTTCGGATGTGCATGTTACAAGACTAGCAGCCTTCACTACTTTGCTGAAAGAGCACCTGCCACCCGTTGACACCATGGATGCTATCCTCAAAACAAATACTGGTATTCAGGGCACTTTCCAATCATCGGTAGCAACCACTTTGACAGGTCCTGAGTGGACAATTGCTTGCGAGAAGGGTACAGTCACTGTCGCAAAGTCTGAAGTGACTGTTCGTCCAGTTGATGGGGAGGAGGTCACCAAAACCATTCCCGATGAACGTACTGGTGTTTCACCAGAGATCCGGGCTTGGGGTGAAGCCCTGGCCGCTGGGAGACAGAATCCGGAACAAACTCCTGAAGAGGCTTTGGCGGATTTGGAGTTGGTGAGTTTGCCCCATTTTTCATGGCCTATAAGCTCAGCTGCTCGTTTATTTTGACACATCCATGGCAACTAACATTGATTCCCTACAGATCGAGTTAATGCTTCGCAGTGGTGAGAAAGAAGGCCAACCGCAGGTTTGCCAACATCAAATTCCAGGACAGAAATAAGTTATAATGCCGGGATGCTTCTGACATGATGAGCTTCGAAAATTGATGTTAGACTGTGACAAGACTTCCTCTTCCACAGGTAAACAATATCAGAATTGATGCAGGAGTTTGTAAACCAGAGCGCTTGCTCTCGCATTCCTTTGATTTATTTCCCCATATTCTTCTTCAGACTCATAGTCTGTCTAGACTCTTAGCAGGGGTAAACATACCACGGAGACTCTCCGATCCTCTCCATACATGATCTAATCTCCGACGGACCGTTCCCCGATTGGCTGATCTGGATCTCTGCGGGGACTTCTCCGGACTAAGTGCAACTATTCCGTATCGAGCTTAGATCAATATAGAAAAAACTAGCACTCTTCAAGAAGGCCTTCCATGCTAGAAGACCTGGTGTAGAAGATGCTGAAATTATTGTATCGCCTTTTTGTCGGCGTGTTGAGGTGGATATAGACTTGTCAAGATGTTTGAAGGCATACTTTTCGGGCTCGAGACAGTACCTACCTACTGGTGTACCTGAATCTCGGTCTCATCAATCTCACAGTCCTCACTTTCCCCTGGTGTCGACCAGCCTGTTCAAGTTCATTCTCCTTCAAGCATCACAATTTCATTCCATTGAAACAGTACAGTTTGTTGTAGAGCAAATTCAACGAATTCGATATGCAATGCTTATGTAAGTCATTCCGGATCCGGTTAATGAGGGCAGGGGCAAGCTAGTGGGGTACTTTGTCCATCATTTTCGAGTCACATAACTAGTAGCTCTGTAAACACTGTACATACAATACATTCAATTTTCCTTGTGAGAAATACCACATTTATCTACATGTCGTAGAAACGAGGCTTCATCTTTGACTACAGTTTGCCGAATTGGGCATCCTCAGATTTAGAAATTTAACCCTCACGTGTCATGCAATGATATCAGATTGACTCACTCAAAGAAGTCAACATGGGGACAGATCCTCAAGGCGAAGCAAAAGCTTCCACAACAGTATCAGCAACAATACTCTGCACCCGCCTCATCCACCACTGCCGTCTCCTCCTCGCCGAACTCGACATCTTCCAAAATGCGATTGCCTCGCGCTTCCGGCGCCATCAACAACAGCAGCATTTGGTCGAAATGCGTCTTTTGAGATCGAACATCGCCTCCGAGCTGAAGACTTTGGAGCGGTTGGCGTCTGATACGAGGGCTCTCGTTGCGGAGCGCGCTGAAAAAGAAAAGCGGCGGGAGGAACAGCAACAACCGCAGCAACAGGACGGATATGATGATGACGATGCAGATCTCGAAATGCGAGAAGCACGTATAATACACACCCTCCGCTCCTCAAACCTTTCGTTTCTTACAACCCTATGGACAATCGCCAAAGACCGCTGTCCCGGTATAATCTCCTTCTCCAAACGATTCTACTGGGACAAAGACGCCAACAAACCCTTCGTCGACAGCAAAGAAGACCACAAACAACAGGCCAAACCCCCTAACAAGGACAAAAAGAAAAGCGCGTTCGTGGATATTGTCTATGGGAATGGGGAGGATTGGATGAAGGTTTCGAGTATTAATGAGAGTCGGTTGTTGTTTGAGATGGCTGAGAAGGGGTGGGAGTTGGATAGTGAGGAGGAGGATGAGACGGTTTCTCTGCAGAACTTGCAGCTCGAGCAAGGACAGAGAAGGGACATACCAGCTGATCACGGTGAGGGTGGGGAGGACAGTGATCAGCTTGAGCTGATTACCATGGCGTTTGATATGATCAAGGCAGCACGAGCGACACGGGTCAGATACAGGAGTCCGCGCGTGCACATAATAGCGCCCAAACTCGAAGAAGGCAAAGTGCCTGAAATAGACAAAGTTCTGAATATCATTCGGAGTTACGGAGTCACCATTGAATGCGGGATACCCCTGCGTGATATTTTCAGCGACGACGAGGAATACGATAAACGCGATCCGAATAGCATTACTGAGGATGATCTACCACTTTCATCTATGCTTCCTAATCCCTTTGAAAAATTCACTGATATTATTAATGTTGATTGCACGCTACTGCTGGCATTGGTATCAGATCTATCTCATTTTCAGAAGATTGCCCCCTCTCCTAGCTTTCATCGTGCCATTATCAGGCAGATCGAAGTCGAAGATGAACTTCCTCTGCTAACCACAGAAATTTGGCCGGCCATGGTTGGTCGACAACTCGTATGCACTCAAGAGGCTATCAAAAGAATGAAAGAGATTGTCAGTACAATCGGCACGGAGACAGAGAGAAAGAGGACTGCCATCTTACTAGGTGAAGGCGACATGGAAGGGCTAGATAAAGACGCACTGCTTCGCGAACTCCAGAACATTTCGGACCACTCTATTCCCGATCAACTGAATCTACCTATCGGCGTTGTGGATGCGCATGCAGAAATTGAGGCGGCAATGAGGCACAAGAAATTTCCTCCAGTCATCGACAAAATCACCGAAATTCTGACTGATATCAATTACAGCGTCTTTCTTTATGGCTGGGCCAGAGGCATCGTCACAATTTCAAGCAATAAAACCGTCGTGAAGCAGATCGAAAGCACCATAGAGGATAACCGAGGGGATGATGATAAACTGGAGGGCCCCAGAATATGGATTTGTGACACGGCTAGAAGTTTGATTGGAAAGGAAAAGAATCGAAAACCATAGGGTATCATATCGTGAACGTAGTCTCCTATTTAGCATGTCGCCGTAGAATTTGGTACTGCACCAAGAGCTAATACTCATAAGCGTCATAAGAATCAAGACAGAAGGTGAGACAAGAAGTGGAGACGCCTGGTCTAGGAAGTTTTGACTCCATCGTCTGGCAGCCAGAACAGAATGTCCTTGTCCGCGGTTGCCATCATGTTGTATCGTGGATTGATCTCAATGACAGCAGTGCGTCCTCGGGAAGTGAGACTGGTTAACGGCTGCAAGTAATTCCCAGAGTCTGGTTTCTGGTGAGTGTCCCAGACAAGTACTTCATTCTTGTCGCCTGCTCCACCAACGACAAAGCGCCCATCCTGAGTGAAGCAAGCATCGCCCTGACCTAGGGGCCGCCCAGAAGTGGAGACAGGAGCCGCTCTACCGCTTGGTCCATTTTTGCCCACCAAGAAGGCGTTCAGATGGCCTTCAAATGCATCTAGCACGAAATGACCATGATGATCTGTGCCGACGAGAAGGTTTTTTCCATCATTAGAGAATTCGAGTCGTGACCATAGTCTACCGCGTGTATTCGGGGTATAGCGTTCTTCGAGAGGTGCGAGGTCAAATGTAGCAAAGGGCGCTTTATCGTAGTTACGGAAATCGTAAAGCAACACCGAGGATGTTGACTGAGAGGCAATGGCAATGACCGAAGCTGAAGGGTCGAATGCGACGAGGTAGGGGGTAGCGAGCTCTAGTTTGCCCTGCAGATTCCGCGATTTGAGATCCCAAAGAGAAATAGTGTTGTCTTTGGAGCACGAAATGAAAGAGTCATTTGCAGGCGACAGGGCCAAGCACGTGACTTTGTCTGTATGGCCGGTGAAATACCGAACGTAGCTCTCTTGATGCAAGTCTAGGAGACGCAGGGAGTCTATAGATAGCTCTGTTAGCATTCAATCTTTTTATTGCCAACAGAGGGGGCAAGATACATACCATCCACTTTGGTGCTGGCATGAAGAACCTGACGTTGGTGGTGTGTAAAGCGCGCCAGGTGAGCGCCGTATTTCTTGCTGGGCACGATTTTGGTATTCTTGCCCTCAATTACATCGTATACTTGAATCGTTTCATCCTCACATGCTGCCACAACAAATTCGCCCTTGTCGTCGAAATCGAGGGATGTTATGTGAGAATTCTCGTGCTTCGAAAGTTTGAATCTCTGGTTCAGTAAATAGTGAGTATGGTGTCAGGATATAAACCAAGAGAAGTCCTCTTACCTTGGATGGTCGATAAGTACGAACGGCTTCTGACACTTTCTGGGCTGAACGAGAGTTTGTGGTGGGTGGGCCGAGAGGAGTTCCAGTATGGGGTGTGTTTGACGATGAGGCGAGAGTCTTCTGCTCTTGGTGGTCTGTCTGAGGAGTGTCTGCCATCTTGACTTCAGGTTGGGGTTCCGGACCAGCCTAGCTTCTGCTTGGTCTAGTTGACTTGTTGTCTGTTTTCTTGGAGGTGAATGATAGTTTGCACAGCACGATGAAAGCCTTCACGAAGCCAATTAGAGGGGGAAAGTCATGTTAAAAGACACCCTGACAGTTTACTGGAATTTCAGTCTGATGCACGGTGTCATAAAGAGGTTGGCAGGACAGACAAACTCAGAACGTTTGAAGCTCCAAGCTATCTGTTTGCAGGCGGCAGACAGAGGCAGAATAAATTTGGCAGGCAGCTGGTTGGAGGGCCGCACCTACCCGTTGTCCCTCCATAGCCCATTATTTTCAGCTGTCAGCCGTCAGCCGTCACCGCCCGGCCCCGGCATCGGGCTGGTCTGCGGCGCTGAGCTTGCCAAAAAATATATCGTTCCCCAACTCTCCTCTCTTCCTCAATTTCGACTCAGACAGCGTTGCGCTTTGTGTGAGATCCGCTCAATTATATGTTTTTGACAGATATCATATCACCTCTTGTCATTGGAACAGCGCCACCCTCTGCATGACTTGAAATCCTCCGTGAATCACCACTCGAACCGTCCGGTTCCGGAACCCGGGCCAAGCCCGACAAACTCAGCCATTATGTCTACAACCACAGGGTACGTGAATGCGAACTTCCTGCATTGACATGGCCTATATTAGAACGAATGTCTGACCGTTTGTGTTCTCGTATTCCAGAGCGTTTATTGCTGGAGGTATTGCAGCTTGCGGAGCTGTTACGGTCACCCATAGTTTCGAAACTGTCAAGATCCGGTTCGTTGAATAAGCCTTTGTGACACAGCAGTAGACGCTTACATACAGCGCTAGGCTTCAATTGCAAGGAGAACTACAATCAGACGCCGTCAAGAAATACCGAGGCGTCCTTCACGGCGTCAAGGTTATATTGCAAAATGAAGGTCCCAAGGGTCTGTTTAGGGGTATCGGTTCGGCTGTACGTTAGGTTACATCCAATTGACTGAACATACTGGGCGACTAATACGCATTTTTATAGTACGTCTACCAAGTCTTACTGAACGGATGTCGTCTCGGCTTTTATGAACCCGTCCGAACAACCCTAACGAAAGCCATTTACAACGATCCTTCGGTACAGTCCCTCGGCATCAATGTCTTCAGTGGAGCAAGTTCCGGTATCCTAGGCGCCGCAGCTGGATCTCCCTTTTTCCTTGTCAAGACGCGATTGCAGTCTTACTCTCCGTTCTTGCCGGTCGGTACGCAGCACAAATATAAGAATGCATATGATGGGTTGCGACAAATCTACGGCAACGAGGGCGTGAAGGGTCTTTATCGCGGTGTTGGCGCCGCTATGGTCCGAACTGGTTTTGGCAGCTCCGTACAACTTCCCACTTATTTCTTCGCGAAAAGACGGCTAAAAAAGCATTTGGGCATGGAAGAGGGACCGGCTCTGCATCTTGCTAGCAGTACTGCGTCAGGGTTTGTAGTCTGCTGTGTTATGCACCCACCAGGTGCGTCTTTCCTGCCGAATTCGCTAGACCTTGTTAGCTGACCATGTGGTAGATACCATCATGTCTCGTATGTACAACCAGACCGGTAACCTGTACAAAGGTGTTTTCGACTGCCTATACAAGACTGTTTCCACCGAAGGTTTACTCGCCATCTATAAAGGATATTTTGCTCATCTTGCTCGTATCCTGCCGCATACTGTAAGCTTTTGTTCCCGCCTATCTTTCTGCTAAGGACTACTTTGGTGTTAACACGGTATTCCAGATTCTCACTCTCAGCCTTGCTGAGCAGACGAACAAATTCATTCGCGGGATTGAAGATCGCATCCTGTCGGACGACCTTCGATCAAGATTGTAAATTGAGGTGGAGCTCCCATGAGCTTAAATGGGGTTTGTCCATTACAATTTGTCATTTTTTCATCCTGGCTCTGGATTTGTCCCAGGACTTTGTAAATAGAGAGATTAGTCGTACTATAGAGCACATTTTTGTTATTTTAGATGAAGTGTTCCTATCGATATGATAGCCCACGTTTATCTCGATAAGACTGACTGTTGAGTCTTGACTACCGACCACCTTACGTGGAGGAGAGCTACCTGTCACTTGACAAGTCGAGTATGTCTTGAATTGGTTTGCCGTACGCAAGGAAAGCGAGGTATGGTATCCAACGCTCTGTCCTCGGCAAGCATGCCTGTCGTAGGGCAAGGATACGAACATGAATGTGTGTCTGTCTGTCCGCCGTCTATCTAAGGTTAGACACAAGGCAGCCCTTGCATTCCACAGCCGATAATCTTAAAATTCTAATAGATCCAAAATATGTTTCAGGGAGCGTGCCATCTGGTCGGCATAACGATGCACTTCTCCATGGTGATTGTTGCTCGGAATTGGAGCTACATACAATCGTATTTGAGATGCTCTGATGGCATGCGTCCGGAAGCCATTTGTCCGACACCTAGGTAGTCGTACGTAGCTCTATACCTATAGACATCGATGATCGGACGGATGTAATAACATCAGTCGACGCGTTGACCAACCAGACGTCAGAGAACGATCTGATAACGAGAGAGAAACCGCGAAAAGACTGCGTAGTGCCATTGTAGTGGGCCATTGGAGCATCCAGACTTGGAAAGAGATCTCGTAAGGCTTATATATCAGCTGAACTTGGCGCTGTACATCCGTAATTCCGGGTTTGTTGTGGGCAGATGTTGCATGTGGTTGGCCTGGCCGGAGTTGCAAACGGAGGAGTATGTCAGGAACACGCAGAAAAATGGCTGGGCGGCGGACGCGACGCGGGATTCCGCGCCATTATTGGCTGAAACGGGCTGCCTGATGGGGAAAGTGACGTGCGAAGAAACGCCAAGTCACGTGAGACGTGACTTAGTGCGGCGCGCTCTCTCGCGGATGCAAGTATTTCTTCGAGCTGCATTCCCATCCTGCTCGCTCTTTCTCTCTCCCAACCCATCCATCCCTCTCTCAGCTTTATACAGGACTCCAGTTTATGTTATCGCGCTCAATTATCTCTGGTTTACTTTATTGCATCTTCTATTAATTTATAATGACCACCCAACTCACTCCCTCCAAGCAGGTACGAAATCTCCATCACGTCACTGTCCAGCAGAACGCGTCTCCTGCACGTTGCGAATCAATTGCTAACTCGACTGGTTCTTCTAGGCTGCTGCCTCTCTAGAGCAATTCAAGATGGAATCGCCAGTCAAGAAGCTGAGCTTCGAGTCTGGAAAAGAGAACTCCCCCGCCGTCGTCGACGCGTCCGCCACCACACTGGTCAAGCCCGCAGAGAAACCTGCAGTGCAAGCAACTCCCAAGGTTGCTCCTGGTATCAAGGAGATGGAAGCAAACGAGCCTCTTCTTCAGGAGAACCCTCACCGATTCGTCCTTTTCCCCATCAAATATCACGAGGTGAGTGACCGTGTCGACGCGTCTCGCGTAAAGTGGTTTTGTCGCGTTAAGTGGGAACGTTCCATCTGACATTATTTCCTCTACAACAGATCTGGCAAATGTACAAGAAGGCCGAAGCCTCCTTCTGGACCGCCGAAGAGATCGATCTCTCGAAAGATTTGCACGACTGGAACAACCGCCTCAACAACGATGAACGTTACTTTATCTCCCACGTCCTCGCCTTCTTTGCTGCCTCGGATGGTATCGTCAACGAGAACTTGGTTGAACGTTTCAGTGGTGAAGTTCAGATCCCTGAAGCTCGATGCTTCTATGGTTTCCAGATCATGATGGAGAACATCCATTCCGAGACCTATTCTCTCCTCATTGACACCTACATCAACGAACCCAAACAACGTACCTATCTTTTCGATGCTATTGACAACAGTAAGTTCTTCTGACTACGCGAATTGAAGCTTTGGTCTAATTGGCATAGTTCCCTGCATTCGCAAGAAGGCCGACTGGGCTCTGCGTTGGATCTCGGACAAGGAGTCCACCTTTGCTCAGCGCCTTGTCGCATTCGCTGCCGTTGAGGGTATCTTCTTCTCTGGCTCTTTTGCCTCTATCTTCTGGTTGAAGAAGCGTGGGTTGATGCCTGGCTTGACCTTCTCCAACGAACTCATCTCTCGTGACGAGGGTCTTCACACCGACTTTGCCTGCTTGCTCTTCTCCCACCTCAACAACCGTCCTAGCCCCAAGGTTATTGAAGACATCATTGTTGACGCCGTTGCCATTGAACAAGAGTTCTTGACCGACGCTCTTCCCTGCGCTTTACTCGGAATGAACTCGAAGTTGATGTGCCAGTACATTGAGTTCGTTGCTGACCGTCTTTTGGTCGCTCTCGGCAACAAGAAGTACTACAACGCTACCAACCCCTTTGACTTCATGGAGAACATCTCTCTTGCCGGCAAGACCAACTTCTTCGAGAAGCGTGTTGGTGACTACCAGAAGGCTGGTGTCATGAACAGCACCAAGAAGGAAAAGGAAGCCACGACCGAAAAGAAAGACGAGAATACCAGCGGTCTCAGCTTCGACGAAGACTTCTAGGCGCTTCGTATCTTCTCTTTCCTTTTCTTTCTTGCATCACATGTAAAGTGCTATATGAATATCGGTCGACTTCCTTTTCTGGGCGTTCTCTTCACTCTTCCTTGACACTTCTTTACTCCCTTCTCCCCTTCTTTCCCCTTCTTCACGTTATACCAGGATGAATTACATGGCTTGGACGGCGTTATGGGATTATTATGTGCTTGTATTTATTTCTATACTTGGTGGTTCGTTCGTGTTTTTGAGTTGACGCAATTGTAATTAGTGCTGAGTTCATGTAGTAGACTTGGATAAAAATGTATCAGCGTTGAACACTGTCTCATTCGTCATTAATAGGTTGTCACAATTCGCGTATATGTAGATTCTCATGTCAAGTCATATTATCACGGTGGAAGAGTCACTGGTATTGTCAGATTTGTAGATAGATCTACAGTTGAAAACCCACGTTAGGATCAATAAGTGTCTATATTCAACCCTATATCTAACACGATATATACAATGAAGATCCACGCAAACACCCGAGATGAATCAAGCCAAGACTACTACTCAAAAAGCAGCCTCAACTCCTCAATCCGATTCTTCTTCCTATCATCCTCGGTCCCATCCCCGCCAACCCTGAGTCCCAACGAACCCGCAATATTCATTTTTCTTTCCTGCACACGCAACATACGTACTTCAATAGAATCCTTGACTACGAACCGTGTCACGGAGACTTCGCGCAACTGGCCCATACGATGTACACGGTCAATGGCTTGTGCTTCAACGGCAAAACTCCACCAGGGATCCATCATGAATACGTTATTGGCGGCTGTGAGATTGAGACCTACCCCGCCGGCGCGAAGGCTGATGAGGAGGATGCTGGGGGATGGTTGGGGGGTTTTGCTGTGGGTTGCTGATGCCCCCGTAGCAGCGTCCTTGTTAGGGTAGTCTTCGTCTAATTCGAGTTCTTCTTCGTATATTTCGGTACGGTTGAATTGGCGGAGGACTTCTGCGCGTGCTTTTTGGGGCATTGAGCCATCTAGGCGTAAATGGGTTATGCCGGCTTTTGTGAGTTGGGGAGCTATCAAATCCAAGAAGGATGTGAATTGGGAAAAGACGACGGATTTGGAGTTTGGAGGTAGTTTCATAAGATGTTTGATGAGGGCGTGGATTTTCGCAGAGGTATGAGCAGAAGGGGACAACGGGTATACGCGCCTCAGGGAGATTCTCGGCATTGGCTGTAACGAAGTTGGCGGCGTGGACACGTCGATGTCAATATCATCCGGGGTGCTATTAGGTGACTGGTAACGAATGACTTCAAAAATGTCATGTTTTGTTACCGGGGCGCGACATGAGAAGCAACGCGGTAGTTCTCCCTTATCCGTTTGATGCCGAATATAGAGTTCAAGGCACTTCTTGCAAGCGCTATGCCAGCATCCTGTGACCGCGGGCTCGATCAGGGGCTCCTCGGCACAAATAGGACATTCGGCGCTGACATCGTTTTGGATTTGTCGTAGTGCATGTGTCGTGAAGCGAGCAGTTGTATCTTGCGGTTGGGCTGTATCTGATGATTCAGTGGACTTTTTGAATCGATCAATGAGTTCTTGCAGGTCCATGTCATCCTGAAATTCGTTTACCGCGTCAGCGGCTAATGCTGCATCCTCTTCATCGGCAAGGATGGCTTTGTTACGTGTCAGAATTGGATGACAGCAAGTTTGACGGAGTCGCAATATCTGAGCGAAGATAGTCGAGTAAGACTTCAACAGCGTTCCGGCTTCGACATTATCATTGAACGCTCTCTTCGCGCGCCAGAAAATAAGATCATAGATTGCCCGCTCGTCTTCGGAAAGTTCAACCTCCTCAATTGTGACTGTTCGTGGAGGAAGAGGAACCAATGCTTCACCTTCGGGGGTTTGCATCGTCTTTGTTCTCCGCAATACAAGCGGCTCAAGAACAGTTTGGACCACGTTCAATGCGCGAACGTAGTCTTTAGACTCAAACGGAACCGTAATGAACGTCTTCCAGAAGGAGAAATTACTCCATGGTTCAACCTTCAAGAAGCGCACAAGACTGAAAAGATCTTCTAGTCGGTTCACGATTGGCGTACCCGTTAATGTCCATCGATGAATGGCATTCAGCTCATAACATGCTCGAGCAGATTTAGACAGCCGATTCTTAATAAGATGTGCTTCATCGAGAATAATCCTAAAGAACTCGACCGAGAAAAGTCCAATATGCGCGGCGGGATTGTGTTGTGCCTGAGTTACAAAGCTACGATACTCTGATAAAACGACACCATAGCTAGTCACAATCACATTTGGTGCATTGACACCGTTCGCTCTGGCGCAGAGAGTTTTCAGGTTTGTTGTTCTATCTGATCCATAGTATATCAGAGTCTTCATCGTCCCGGGTGCTGATGCTTTTTGGGCTTCGCTCTCCCATTGCGCGAGAAGCGACGTCGGTGCAACGACCAAAGTGGTAAAAGGTGCTGGAACTATACCGCTGACAGAAGATTGTCTGGGCAGTTCATCTGTAGAAGTAGGCGCGGTTGGCGTTTCTCTATTTGTGTGGACCAAGCTCATCATTTCAATCGTCTTGCCGAGCCCCATTTCGTCTGCCAGAATGCCGCCTAAACAGTGCTGTTCCTGAACAGGGAAATCTAGACTCAATTCGCCAGAATAAGGATTCACATAGAAAGCATCTTGTCGCTCAACGCACGGCAAGACTTTATCATCCGCATCCTTCACGGGCCACTTGTACTCCTCCCACAGAGGATGCATTGAAGACTTTTTGGTGGATTTGACATCCCGTTCCTTGGCGAGCATCCAATGCAGTGCTTGTTTCTGGTATTTGCGGAGATCTAACGCGAATGTCTCTGCCGGTTGAGCTTCGGGAGTATTGAAATCAAACGATTGAGCTTTCTGGTATAACGTGTCGAGATGGTCTTCCTCTAGTTCTGCCGTCTCCTCATGAGGCGATTCTTCAAGGTCCGTTGCTTCCTTAGGCTTGTCCTTGTTTTTGTCGTACTGCTCGGCCATTTCAGCCGCACGAAGCAAGCCTTCCTTTTTATGTTTGGCGGTAGTTTCGTTGGTCGAAATTGGTAAAAGGCCAATTTCATCGAAAAGCCTGACAAGCGCAATCTGACGAATGCGCAAATCTCGCTCTTCTGGGCTCTCCTTTTGTTCAAACAGCTGAACCGCCCTGTTGTCGTCTATGTTTTGAATGTTTTTGTAAAATGCATCTCGCTTTAGATAGCAGCGCAATTGTAGGTATATCGTGTCGTTCACCCTCATATAATCAGGGGCAAATACACAAGACCCTTCAAAGTCGCAAATCTTCTGATCGATGAGCGTCGAGACCCATTCCGCTGTCTCTTGGGGCAATCGTCCGATCTCTTCCCCTCTCATATTGGTGAAGCGAGTAATAACGTCCGCCTTCTGGTTGGGTATAATTCTCCCTTTTTTGCCTATTTTAGTCGCGCGGATTTTTGTCCTTTCAATCCTGACTTTGTCTTCATGCCGAATCACATTCAGACCACTTTTTGTGGCCCAAGCCCCTACACCGAAGGCTCCGATGTATCGGCGTGATGGCATGGACCGGAGGACTTCTGCACCCTCTGGTGGTGTCCATTTTGAGAAATTATTCTGATCCGGGGTCTTTTCAACCTGATTGACTGGCTCGGTTTGTGGCTCAACGGGGCCGGACAAGTTTCGCTGCGGTCGTTCGGGGATTGAAGCGGTCCGAGGTCTGGCGGTCATTTTCTCAAAAGATCCATCCAAGAAGATATTGATAGCTCTTTCCATATTTCCTCCAGCGGCTTGTCGGATCTTTGCTATGGTAGTCTCTGGGACATCTTGGCCCACGATGCTCGTAAAGAGCTGGGCATCGAACCCGTTGGTATCTTGAGCCGGTTGCTGTGCGGTAGTGGTTTCGATGGGTTGGTCGTTGATTGTGTCGCTGCCTTGGTCATCAGGGGAGTTGGCCTGCGACGAGGTGTTCTGCTGAGACCCATGTTGTAAGTGAGATTCTCCATTCTCATCTTCGACGAAGAACCGGCGTTTCTTCGCAGGACGTTCGTGTTCATGGTCGTGCCCAGGATGGGCTGAAATTGCCATGTCCCTCATGCTGGCATCAAATATTGTTCGTACATGTGTCGGGTGTAGAGATAAAAATCAATTTGGCCCGGTTGGGAAGACGCGCTCCGGCGCGACAAAGACGGAAAGAACGCGGGTAAGCGCCGATCCGATCAACGTCATTCGTTCGTGAGCAGAAAAAAAAGTAGCTGTGACATCCCAACGTTTTGGCATTCACTTCTATCATCTACAGAAATGGATGCTATCAGATGAATATACGATAAGATGAAATACAACTAAGTAATTGAGACCGACTCGACTCATCGAATTCCGAAATGACAAAGAACTAGCCACAGACCTCAACGACACCATCTCCAAATCATATCCGGGCAAACAGCAACATGCCAGCAAAATCAACTCTACGCACTCGAGCTCTCAAAGCTCCGAGACAGATCCGCTCTCAACGACGCACATTCTGCAAATCATCCCAATGGCAAGCCCCAGTCACTGGCGCAGCTGAAGCCGAGACGCAATCAGCTCGAACGTATTGCACGAATCTCGTATCGTACGTCCTCCCTCTGGATGCATTGTCAAAACGCATACTAACCAATTGATAGAACTTACGACCGTCCCTCATACATCCTCAGCGCATTCATCCCCCGCCAAGCGCAAACATTCTACCTCGCCCTCCGCGCTCTCAATGTCTCCCTCTCCATGATCCACGACACCACCTCCAGCCACACAATCGGCCTAATGCGTCTCCAATTCTGGCGCGACACCATCACCAAGACACTAGCCGGCTCGCCACCCAAAGAACCCGTCGCCATACTCCTAGCAAACGCAATCGATGACCTCAGCAGCCGGACTGACGGCCACGCCAGGCTTAGCAAAGGCTGGTTTCTGCGCATGATCAACGCGCGCGAACAAACACTCACAAACACGCCCTTCTCCGACCTCGCCGCGCTGGAATCATATGCCGAAAACACATATTCGACGTTGTTGTATCTGACATTGTCGTCGCTGCCCCTGACGTCCGTGACAGTAGACCATGTAGCTTCCCACATCGGCAAGGCAGCCGGTATATCCGCCGTTCTTCGCGGTTTACCGCTGGTCGCATTCCCAGGCCCCGCGAAGCATCACACCAACCAGTCCTCCCTTTTGAATTCTGGCAGATCAGAGAATAGACAAGGCGCAATAACCCTTCCCTTAGATATCATGTCCCAATCCGGGGTCATAGAAGAAGAAGTCTTCCGCAAAGGCGCGGAAGCAGCGGGTCTCAAAGACGCCGTGTTTGCGGTTGCCACGAGAGCATCGGATCATTTGATTACGGCGAGGCAGATGCTGAAAAATTTGCGCGAGGGGCAGGATGTGGGCCATGAGTTTGAGTATGAAGGACAGGAAGGGCATGAATATATCTCCTCCTCCTCCTCCGTGACTACTGCGGAGAAAGAGGGTTTATCACCCTACGAGAAACAGCTCGCTGAAGTTGAGAGGGGATTTGGTGTCTTGATGCCGGCTGTATCGACTCAGTTGTGGCTCGACAAGTTGCAATCGTATGATTTTGATATCTTCAATCCGAAATTGCTACGGAGTGATTGGACGATGCCTTGGAGGGCTTATTATGCGCATAGCAGAAAGTCTTTCTAATCTTGGGAAAGTGCATAAAGCAATGGATTGAGCGATGTGGTGTATCATGATGTGTACAATAGCAAATAGAATATAGATACATGAAACGCTTTAAAAGATACACATAAAACGGTACGACTCTACATAGTATTGTGCCGGTTACGTTGGTACCTCTGGCTATTCCGTCTCTTGCGTTTCCGTTCCTGACGGTGTTTCCGTGAGCTGAAGAATAGTCTTCGCTGGGCGAGCTTTAGGAAGTATCGGCCGATCATGTCACGCCTTATATCATTAGCATGGTGACCATATTGAAGTTGTAGAGGGGATAACTCACATGAGCATTAGGGTGACGACAAATACGAATGGGACAGCGATTATCCAGAAATAACTGCACCAGAGTCAGTGGTTGGTTTCGATATGTAGTAAAAGGGGGCAATTTACGAATCACTGTGGTCGTTTACGCCTTGGAAGTCTACAAAGTTCATCCCGAAGTATCCCTATTTCTGTCAGACTTCAATCTTGAGTAGGTCTGGAATACACGTACTGTCAAAAAGGTCAATGGAAGAAACAAAGCCGTTATCAAGCTCAGCTGTCTCATGCTCTCGTTTTGATATGCACCTGGTACACAATCAGCAACAACTATTTGAGTCTGGGAGACGACTGACATACCGATAGTGTTGAAGATAAGATCAATCATATTATCTGCTGACCGTCTCATCTGATCATATCCCTCCGTAATGGTTATGCAGTGATCCAGCACATCGCCCAGATACGTATGGCACATAGCGCTGATAGTAATAGTCGAAGCGCCAATACTTTTCAGATTCGGGGTCCCGGTCCCTATAAACGGGAAACTAGCGGTGCCTCCGTCTGTTGTTGTATTCGTGTTGGTCTTGCTCAACGGTCCGATGTTGACACTTCCTACACCGGGTGTTTGAACGGGTTGCGAGCGATGGTCCCGGAGGGCGTTTATGACTGCTGCCATGGGCTGCATGGCGTTGCGCAGGACTGAAATCTCGGAGGTGAGGATGTACAGAAGTTTCGACTGGTCGATGCTGGGGTCTGTCAACACGCCAACTTCAAGATCTCCGATTGCATCCTGATAGGCTAGCGTGACTGGAATAGCGAGGTCAATAATGGCGTCTAGAATAGCCTGAACAAGCATGCTCGCATCGCATGATTGACGTAGAATAGTCTCTGGGGAGCTGAGTCGTCTGACAATCGGGGCTTCGATATCGCTTGCACTCGCATCAAAGAAAGACAAAACAGTGTTGTCGGAGTTCAAAAAGATCGAAACCTGCTCCAAGGTCACTCGCAAGCCTTGATTGGCAAGCACTGCATGGCGTTCCATGAATTCAATTCTTTCTTCATTTGGCCCGCCTCTATACCGCTGCAATGTACGAGGCATGGGCGATCTGCTTATGAAATCTCCATTGTTTACAGTCCCTGGCAGCCCCCCACCGTTAAACCGCTGGTCCTGTCCTGCAAAATTGACCTTCCGGTCTCGTTTGTTTCGACTGCTATTCGGGAACAGCAAATCGTTAAGAGCAGCCTTGATGACATTCCATTTCCGTCTCCGTGCAGGCACCGGCTGTAAACTGCTCTCATCCGACTCCGAATCACTACCATTATCAGAAGTCTTATTATCCCCATCGTCTGAGTCACTATTATTCTCATGATGACGCAGTTTCTCCAGTCTTTGCAACGACATGACAATATACGCATGATCTGAGTACCAATCAACTTTTGTTCGGTTATGCGGATGCATCAAATCCTCAATCGCCAGTCGGTGCAGGTTTTTGTGTCGGCCCAAGATGCGAATGACATCCCAACTCAATCCATTGACGTTTATCCATCGACACTGAACCCAGGGTTCCCGTTCGCGCGCCAGAAATTGTTCAAGAGAAGTATTATCTAGCACGTAATGGCGCATATCCTCCTGCGAGAAATCGACAATCGTGATTTCGCAGATGCGATGGAGCTCGACGGGGAGTGAAGTCCATTCTGAGCCAGACAGTGGTGAGGCTCTATTTGGATCGATCCCGGGTTCTTTACCGGCTTCCCAGTGTCGTTCGGGGCTGGAACCTTCGCGGTAGTATGAGCGTAAAGTATTCGTCCGCTTTGAGCGTCGCCGAATCGTAGAGACGGAGTCCACACGCGCTGGTGCTGAGAATGCGCTGGGGGAGACGGGGTCGTCGATGGGGGAGGGAGAGGGTCGACCGTGCGGGGAGTGTGAGTGGGATTGGGCTTCGATGTCGATGCGGTCGGGCGCCGAGTCGGAGGACAGGTTTGTCAGACCATGTTCAGATGCGTAGTCGTGAGCGTCAACTGCCATGGTGGTTATCTTTCGCGGTGTTGATTAGAGTTGTTGTCAACCTCGGTTCATAGCAAGAGTATCCAGAGTATCCAGTGCAATTGCGGCGGACGAGATGCCAGCATTTCAACCAGACGGGAGCCGCATTTGTGTGTCTGGCATAGTCTGATGATGGTTGATCATTGTTTATGTTTAGCTAAAGCAAATTGCACGCTGTGATGATGTGGTTGTTGTCAGAGGGTAAGGGGCTTGGCTTGCTTCAGCTGGGACGGCTCAGGGTCAGGGCGTTCTTACATCATATCGCTTCCCCACACTCCGTCCGCCCTTGGCTTTGCTTAACTTTACCTCAAGTCTATCACGTTCTGGAAATATCATCAACTTTATTAGGTATCTCATTCCTTGAATATTGGTCGAAATACACGCTGCCTCCTATTCCAATCGACAAATGAAACACCATACCAGCCGTACACTCATCTCAACACCGACCGATGCACCTGAACAAAGATAATGACACAAGAACTGTACATACATGATGATACATGGCAGACATTATATAAAAAGAGAAGAGGCGAAAGTGTACAAGTACTATATACAAACTGAATGGAATATTATAACGGAGGCCATGACCTCAAATCACGCACGCGCAGTCGGACGAGGCTTGTATTGATATTTTGAGAACGGAAATGCGTTCTGCTTTGACGCATGAGGATAATGCTGGCGATTATAGCTGTTCCAGTCTTCCATGAGCAAAGCTCGCTGTGGCTCACCGGCAGGTTTTGGTGCAGTCGTTCGTTGACGGGTCGATACTCGAGATTTCGTAATGGTCGCCGATTTCTCCTTGATGATGTCGCGCAGCTCTTTGTCATCGTTGGTGATCTGGGCTCGGATAAAGGCAATGTCGTTAGTAGTCGCAAGAGCGGACATGACTGATTTTCTGGGTGTGTATGAGTAGCTGTCAGGACTAGGAGGTAGTATTGGTTTGATTGAAGGGTCGAGGTATGCACTTTCCCCCTTCTCTATAAGTTGATTGATATCAAGACTTTCTCCGTGTGGAATCTTGATCGGATGAGATGGTGTCACGCAGTCCATGTTCACTTCTTTTCGGAGAACATGGTCGATATCGACTGCTGAGAAAAATGCACATGATTGGGGTAGATCGTCGATGCCAACTTGCTGGGAGAACATGGCTCGAGTCCAGACGTTGGCGATTTGTAAAGCCATCGCAGATCGGTATTTGTCTTCTTCCTTGACTAGATATCGAATCTCATCATGCACGGTGATAGCCAATCGAGCATCAATATTAAAGCGTCGTATAAGAAAGTCCATGGCTGTGATCAGAAGATGTAAATAATCAACACCCGAAGACTGGATAGCCCAATTGATGCGCGATGTCATGAAACTGCCCTTATTGATAAAACGACGCATGAGTGCTTCGGTAATACCAGCCCCCAATGCTGGAGTCCGTGGTCGTTCTTGCTCAGCAAATTCTTCCAACTTGTTGAAAACAAATGACTCGGTACCTCCGCGCCAGAAAGGTCCATCATTCAGAAGCTTGCGTGTCGTGCGAGTGCCTTTAGTCTCCTTGTATAGCTTGGAAGCAATTTGGCTGGTCTCTTTTTCGCTTAGTGTAGGATTGAATTGGCGAAGTAAAGTAGAGGCAAACTTCAACCCAGCACCGTAAATACGCCCATAGTTGAAGACTTTGGCATCATTTCTAGAAATGCCAAGGATACTTGCAGTTCGTGAATGCAGATCGGTTCCGGCTGCTTTAGAACCTTCCAAAGTCATAAAACCGATAGCATTGCCTCCATGGAGCTGGAACTGTGCATCACCGACTAGACTGGCGATCCACAACTCTTGAGAGTCAACATCGGCGCCAACAAACACATAACCTGGTGGAGCTTTGATCATTGCTTTCAATTCAGATCCAACACGATTACCCTTGGCATTGCTGGCAGTGAGCCATGTGTTCTCCACGGCACGACGGGTGATGGTACCCATTGGAATGATCTGGGGAAGAATAAAACCGAGTTTCTTCTTGCCCTTCTTTTGGAGCTTCAAATCATCTTCATAAACGACCAACTGACTCATGATCCTGTCACGAGCACTGATCCAATATGAACACGACGCATTCATCTCCAATGCCTCCTTGGCGAGAGCAAATTTGGATGACAGCGTACCACGCTCGAAATATGTAAGATAGCCTTTGGCTAGCGGATTGATGCACCGAGCCTGCGGTCCATCCTTGTGCGGTAGCTTATAGTAAACGTGTTTCGTGTCGTCCCGAAGTTCTAGATTAGTTTCTTCGTTCATATCACATTGAGTGACCGGCTGATTTTGATAATTAAGAGCCTCTTTCAACGTAACTCTGAACGTCCAACCAAATTTATCAGACCATATAAGTGGATGGCCGTCCCACGACAACTTCAGTAGAATTGGCGCAATTCGAGTTCTGACGGTAAGATTGATGTCGGCGTTGCTAGTAGGGAATAGATCTTTATACCACTTCGGCATGCCGGGTTTTTTCTGTCGCGCTGCTGGACGAGGAGGGTCGCCTTTCTTTTTACCCTTGACCATTTTGATTTCTTGACCAGACCAATCCAACTGACGTAGCCAGGGATCATTCTGGTATTGCTCTGGGTCGCCCTTGATTTTCAGAGCTTCGTCGCAAAGCTCAAGCAAACGTTTTTGCACGTCATCGAGACGTTTATGATATGTGTTTTCGGCATTTAGAAGATATTGCTCCCAGGTTTCGTTGACAGGCAGAATAACCGACGAAAGATGGCGCAAGGCACCAAAACTGACAGGATGAGGGCAAACTTCGAGGAAATTAGGAAAAACTTTCTTGTAAACACGGTGAGTGATTGCAACATCAGCAGCACAGTAGTCCAAAAGCTCGTCCAACCGGCTCAGAATCCCGTCCTTATCCAATTCTCCAAAGTAGTCTCTTTGCGATTTGTCGATTGTCACATCACAATGGAATTTGGCGACATCTCGTAGCGAGTTGACCGAGCTTCTTCCAACCCATAACTCTTCCTCCTCTTCGCTGAGCATTTTGCTCTCGAGCAACGCCGACAACTCAACGGCATTATTATCATTGGCAACCTTGTCTCTCAAATCCCTATTCTTCTTGTGCCGCATCCAGGTTGGGCGCTGCTGAGAACACATTCCGTTGACCGCCACGTGAAGAGACATAGTATCCACAAAGAAGTTGCGCGACTGTTTGATATTGTATTCCTCCTGTACTCGAGCTCGATCGTATCCGATGTTGTGCCCAACAATGATTCTCGGCTTGGACATATCACCCAGAGGTACCAAATGGCGATCGTTTTCTGATTCACCAAGCAGCCACGGGGATAGCCAGGCGTACCATGCAGTAGGGCTCACTGCACAAGCCATGACGGCAAACGGACTCTGTTTGTACAGAACTTCCGTATCAAAAGTCAAGGCAGATTCGTCCGGCGCATTCACTGCTTCCCAGGACCCATCACTGTTATACTTTGTCCACCCGCTTCGTCTTGCCCATTTCCGTGGCATCTGCGGCGCATTTATGGTTGCGTAAGATTTGGCAATGCTAAGATACGGTTCCGATGCATCCATAGCCAGTTTATGGAAATGTTCGTCCAATGTCTGTCCGACCAGCGGGGGAAAGTCGAATGCGATCGGCTCTGCGGCCTCCTGTGATTTGCCGAGCAATTCATGACGAGACAAGTGGTCTTTTGATAAAGCGACGAGCTTTTCGTCCGGAGGGGTGGGCTTGTTCAAGAATATTTGAGAGTGTACATAGTCGCTGAGCTGCTGAACGCCGATTTCGTTAAATCTCGCAGTAGATGGTACTGTGCGGGTTAGCCAAGCGACCGAAGAAGTGACACTGAAAACATACCAGAGAGCGACTTGATACCCCTCCGTTCATTATGCGCTGCTGTATGTACGTCTGAAGAAAATATCGAGTTTCGAATATAGAATTTCTGCGATCCGTTTCGGGTCGTTATCGCGACAAAAGATCGCGAGACTCCCCTAAGGGGGCCATGCGCAGACCGTCGCAGCATTTATTGATGAGCACACAAATCGGAGCTAGCCCATTGTCAAATAGTGGTATAATGCGCACCGTGCGCTGGTTTCTGATAGAGGGTCGACTTTCCTTTGATAGATGGGAGAAGGGTCGAATTATGAGAAGGAGACAAAGTGACTCCCTCGATGGGGATCATGGATGAGATGAATAATGGATGATTTCATTAGGGCCTAGGCCCGATTAAGCCTGTGGGGCTGACTTAGTTTCAAGCTAGGCTAAAAGCAGCTAGATCAGATCCTAAGTGCATCGTCGCCTCAGGCAGATAGTCGATTATCGTCTGATAAAGATCTCTCCTCCTCCTCCTCCTCCTCCTCCTCATATTCCTCCTCATATTCCTCTTCGTTATTGTCCTGGTTCGGCTCTTTCCTCCTTCTACTTCATTTTGGGTGTTATTTTATTCCGTTTTATTTCTTGTTCACTAGAAATCTTCGTTCTCAAATCGAGATCGCCCCTTCTCCCCGCTTTAAACCTTGTTACCACCGCCACTCCATCTTCATCGCCTTCAAACCAGCCTTGGTCGGTCACAACTGGGCTAAGGCCAAGATTCTGGTTATACCAAAATTTTACCCAACACACTGAAAATGTTGCGAAGGTCATCATCAGCTGTGATTGACTTGACATCAAGTTCAAGATCAAATCGTCACACCGACCTCAGAGTGCAACGTCAAGCATACCATCCTTTAAACGACACCAACACCGTCAATGAACCACGAGGTACAAAACGGAGGAGAGTAGATGGCAACGATACTCCGGGCTCCATATACGCATCTTCATCGGCAGATGCGTCCTCGTCGAACGACCCGCTACAAACAAGCTCACATGGAGAAGAGGATTATATCGAGTCTGTCGATTTGACCGAAGTCAATGATGATTATGCGCTGGCCCAGACTCTCGCCAAACAGCGAGAAGATGCTATTAAGGCTCAGGCGGCTACGGAAAACAAAGATGGACGAACAACTTTACTGGCGTTCAAGTGTGCTATTTGCATGGATACCCCTACAGATGCAACGACAACAGTGTGCGGTATGTTTGATTATATCCTGTTTTGCTGGATTCAGTACTAATATGTGATGCAGGGCACATGTTCTGCCACAAATGCATTATAGATTCCCTGCGTTATGAGGAGGAGCGATCAGCAGCTGCGAGCAACAAGAATAATAAAGGGAAATGTCCTGCGTGCCGCAAACTTCTTACGAGAGCGGATTCACCAGGTTCAAAACGAAATCTTGTCCCGCTGCAGTTTAAGCTGAAAACACCTTCATGAAGAAAATTTGGCAGTCGGCATTATCTGGAATGAGATCGAGTGCAAACTTTCGGACACAATCCAACTCTGACATTCCCTCGAGCTCGCAATCACGCCATCACGCCATCACCTTCGATGGCATATGATCACGATTCTCTCGTCGGTTCCGTGTTTGACGCTCGTTAAGGCTTTCTTTGAAAGACGAAGACTCAGAAAGGCAGTCTCGAGCATAAAGATACTCCTGAGCCGTTGTCGACTTTCATGCCATTACCCCACGTTACTGGCATTCCTCTACTCAATTTTCTAATGCGGAGTGTCCTGTTTCCAGCACTCCTATTTCACCTTTTTCATCGCATCTTGATACCCAGCCGGCGTTGCATTGTACACTTTCATTGCAGATCTTGGATAATGAATTAATGCATTATGATCATACCTTGATAACAGTATCGGCTACTCTCACAATACACGCATATTGTAAATATGGTTGGGATTAATTATCGCTCCTTATAACCACCTTCCAAGGTATTCCGTCTACTAACACCACCACCCAATTTCCCTCTCAGCATCGCATCACCTTTCTTTCCCAGGACTACCTCCAACGCCTGCACAAGAGCAGTAGAATCATACCGCATCCCTAGGACGGCCTTGCCATCATCTGACATTATCTTCCGACCATATAGTCGCAGTGTCTCAATTCCCATGGCAGACAACCGTTCGCGATCTACAGATGGTGTTCCCGGGCCCTCCAAATGCAGAATGTGCGTAACATATGATGTGTATGGAAGTTGTTTCTTGCCTGCTATCGATGGTTCAGAGGGCTCAATGATACTTGGGAGGGATGTCTCCCGGGTGATTAGCGGGTTCGTAGAAGTAGATGAACCAGGTAGACTGCTCATTAGAGCATCCATACTACGATGTCTGCCGCCGTCTCGGCCTATACCTGCAACAGCTCCTCCTCTTCCACGACTCTCCTCTCCAGCCTTAACAATCGCTTCCACAAAATCCACAGCAGTGAAAGGCATTGTCGATGGACCCGTTTCTCGATCGAGAGAACCATTCAGAATCAAAATCTTGTGACGCGCTGGACTCATGGCAATCGCTTTGCCGACGCCTCTTAGAATGAGAGAGGGTATGATAGATGTATATAACGAGCCAATACTGTATATAATCGCCTGACTGTCGTTTATGGCTTCCAGCACCCGCGGATTGGCTGGTGGTCGAATCTCTTGACCGTACGGATTGATGTACCATATCCGCGAAATGCGGCAAGAGAGTTCCTCCGTATCGGTCTTATTGAATGCAATATTCTTATATCGCAAACTGGGCAATGAGCCCGGTATATGATCGTCTTGATATGAAGTGGCATCGTCCATGTCAAGATAATCGGAATCATCGGCGTCTCCGTCCGCTAGGAGCAGGCTTGCCCTCCTCCTACTCAGTTTCGGTGATCCGGGGGCATTGCTTGGGTGCGAAATGCTGTTTTGCCCGACAATGACAGATCCGTCTTCAAGTGATGCGGAAATGTGGTGGGAGAAATTCGAGTTGATAGCAGGGATAACGCGGACTAGGTCTGAGGATACTCCGCCTATACTGCCCAAAAGGTGAATGGCGCTCTCAAAACTGCCAGTGAAAAGGCGTGCGCCTGTCAAAAATAGATTTCCGACACTTGCGGAACTAAAATCGAATGTAGATGTAGGCGGACGTGCTCTTTTCAGAATCTCAAGATTGAGGTAATTAAAAAACGACCGAATCAATTCCTTCTTAGCCGGCGTAATGGCCGACCATAGAGGTGAGGTACCATCAACGATAGACTGCCAATTCTCTCTAGCCGCGGTGGCATCGGCGTTCAGTCTATGATTGAAAAGAGCTTTTACTGCAGCTCGTTCTGAGTCAGGCGCTGAGTCCGGGATCAACCGTACCAGTCTACCTATAGCCCTGTCAGTATCACAATTCCGAATCATCAAGATTGATGAATACTCACTTCGGACATCTCCAATTCCGGGTCCGCCAAATATTCGTATCAATTCTGATGTTGAGCCACCGTTGTCGGATATGGGGATAACGTAGTTGAGGAGACATTGTTTACTGGCTCTCACGGTATTGAAAGCGTCTACCAGGCTGTTGGCTGCACTTCCGCCGGAGAACACGACAATACCACGGTTGAAGGTTGAGTCCTCTATGTTGAGGTCTGCTGCCATGTTGAATAACTGGTTCAGCAGGTCAAATACCGATAATAGTTGGTGACTCGGTTTTCTCGCATTCCCGTCTCTTATCTGTGTGACTCACAATACGACATAAGAACGACCTTCAATATCGTACATCAAAACTCTTGAATAGTAATAAAAGTTACACCAACAAGGAGTCAATAACCCAGTGACTAGGTAGTTGTGGTCATATAGATATATGGAAGTTGCGAATGCTGGAAATTTTAAGGTGGAAGTTAAAACTTGATAAAGCGGCCAGATTTCAAAATTACCAAAATTACGCAATGCCACTATGAAAATTACCACTCTGTATATTAGACATTGTATCTGTAATTCGCAAACACCAACACGAGAACATCATGATCATAAAGGCAGTGTAGAGAAATAGCAATAAAAGCCGAAAGCCTCTCCGTCTATGCAGAGACCTCCTTAACCAATTCAACAGCTCGTTTCGCCAGGGTCTCCGTATCTGGAGGAAATCGACCACTGACATAATTATATAGTTCGTCCTCAACGATAAACCTAGACACGAACAGCAATGACATTAGCCATCAGGATAAGAGTAGAGCTGTTTGCATATATGACTTACGGCGCAGGACTTAAGCTATTCTTGAATTGTTTGTCTGGGTTATCCAACACTTTCCGAACCTATTCAATGATTAGATATCAGTGAATATCTGGAAGGAAAAACCTCGGCCGAGGCATGTTGCTTACAATAGTCTCGACATTATCAGTACCTTTTCCATATGTCTTGTAGTAATCGCCCAGAAAAGGCCGAGTAATCCAAAAGATACTAGACTCCATCGCCCCTTGAAGAGCCGTCGTAGTAGCATCATGAAGAACACTTTTCCCATTTGGCAAAGTAGCAGCAGAAAGAGTCTGCACTCCGTGACAGATTGCTGCCACCACTTTCCGACTCGGTTTGCGGGTTTGAGGGAAGTAAGTGGCAAGATGTTTCTGTAGGACTTCCGAGTCTATGGTTTGTCTGACGGCTTTATCGTGCCCACCAGGCAAGTAAATCATATCATAGTCGGCGATAGAGAAGTTTGGATCGGACCAGCTCAGTGGGCTTATCACTGCTGGATCTTGGATCATTTGCTTGTATTTCTTGATGGCATTCTGTTTTGCACCCTGTTGAAGCGTTAGACTTCGGTATCAAATAGAAGATAGACAATTGCAAGCCTTACGAGTAACTTCCCCGAAATTCCTGAAATCATGCGCTCGTCACATCTGGGCGCATTTCCTGCTTCAGTCGCAAATTGGATCTCGAATCCGGCTTCTTTGAAGGTTGTATATGCCACCGCGGTTTCTGTATTATTTTTTATATCAGTTCTGGCCAGAAACGCTGCCTTCTTCCTGATGTATAACTAGCCTGTTGGGTCATGACCATAGTCGGCCATGGGAATGAGTACTTTAATGGCGCCCATTTTGTATGTCGTTGTTGTGGTTTCAATTATATCCTGTTGGTGTAGGAGCACCGCTATGCAGAGTTGCACACAGATTCTGTTGCAAGTAAGTAATGATTGATGATTCTGAGAGGGAAATAGAGTGACAGGTGGATGATTTGATTCTATTTGATAGAAAAATGCTATGGACGTAACATAGGGACCAGTAAGCACTAGTATAGCCCTCGGGTAAATACGACGTAATACGGGCCGTCTTCTACGTAATTTTGTCCCTACGTATCGTCAATACGGCCGTTACAATTTCGCACTTTTTATCTTCCTTTCATACTCCCCTGTCCGCAGCAACAACACGCGTGCCATCCTTTTCAGATGATGTTTTTCTGGTACTTCCATCGCTTCTGTGGTCACTTGCATCGCTAGATTTTTCCCGGCTCTTGTCTAGTAGCAACCTAAACACCAGATATATCTTCTTCGCACCTCCATCGATGAGTGGATATGCTGATACAACAAACCAGTCAATCCAGAGAGCCATATCAACGTAATTATAAACCATCCGATGAACAACGATTCTGGACAAACCTCGTCAGCATTCTACCCAATAATTCTCAGAGTCAGTCACACCCTTATCAATCTACTAAAAATCATTTTTGGGCCGTATATTGGCAAAGGCCAGAACAGAACGTGTCCCAATATGGTCGCAACCCAGAAAGCTGCAACTGTGGACATACGTTTCGTATGTTTAATTCGGGGGGGGAAGTTACTGGGTTATACAGCTGTCAGTTACAAGCACCGCTATACCACGTCCTGCTCTTTTGAGGATATAGAACAGCCCATTGAGATCGACGCCTCCTTCTCGAAGGCCAACAGCAAAAGATAATGCGACAAGTGAGAAGCTTACAACACCGCTATACGAGCATCTGATGAGCTGCGCATCCGTGGCACTTGAGTTGATGTATGTCCCATAGATGTCAAAGGACAGGATCGAGCTAACGGCAATGACACGTGCATGCTTGATGTTTGAATTCCATCATGATAAAAACTGCAGGAGAACCAATCGTAAACCAACGAATAGAGGGTCAAGAGCTTACCATGAAGAGAATAAGTAGTATGGCTGCTGCGCCCCCTTTTCCACCCGCTTCCTGGCTCATATATGGAAGAACAAGATCATTGGCGACTTCTTCGTATGTCATGGTCTTTTCTCAAACAACAATCCATCAGCTCCCTTTGATATGGAAGTGTGTCTGGTGACTTGAAGTGTAATACATCCTTGGGTAAGTTGGGAATCGAGGAGTATTCTCCAACACCAATGCAAGAGTACCAGATGCACCCCTTATAATTTCCCTCCACGACAGCCGGTAGAGCCGAGAAGACTGCGTCGTACAAACCACCAATCGAACCAATCTCGTTGATAGTCAAAATCCGAATAAAGAATCACACTAGCACAATCATGATGATAAATGTGTGGTATAATCGGTAAGGAAGGTAGCAAGTAATTCGCCAAAGTATGTGTATACAACGACTCCAAGGGGGAGGAGATATGTTGCTGCGACAACCCGGAAATTCGGAAGAACGTCAGAATTTATCACCAAATCAACTTTTAAAACACTTAGGACATGAGAGGACATACTTTGGCACCAGTCAAGGAACTAACAGCACCTGCCGCGTCAACAAGCATGGAGCCGAAACTGGAAATTCATGCACGTCTGAAAAATTACCGTTTTGGGACGTTTAGGGCTCGAGTTGCGTACTTGAATAGGCACAGCAGCGCATTACCATACCAATATAATAATAAAGGAATTGATTACTTGATACATTACTTTACACGTTCTGGACGTCGTGTCTATTTAGGGTTTTATGTACTTGGAGTTATTTACCGTAGTTTTCGCGCTGCAGGTTCAGCCGATGACAATTTAGATTAGAATTAAGCACGCATGGATATGAGAGTTGATTGCTACCTTCTAGGGAATGGACGAAAGGTATGTTATGGGTCGAGAACTACAATAGAATATAAGGAACTCGGCCCAAGGCTACGCAAGTCCCGTTGTGATTGCAAAGCTCACGTCGTCATTAAACGAATACGTGGCATCAAAGTCATGAGGACCACCATTGCTTGCAATGTAAAGTATAGCGTTGTAGTGGCGCCAGTATCGTGTAGGATAGCTCCAAGATCGAATTGAGAAATGATCCTTTCCATTTATTCCAGTTTGTGGGCAAAATGTAGCGTCTTCGCTAAACAGCTTGCTATTGTCATTCGCGTCAAGGCTGAGTTGGTAATTCGAATGACGGATATAGCTGCCTGGGGTGTCTTTTGATTCAAATGAGTAGCAGTCGCTGTTACCCAGGCCTGTATGAACAATCCAGCTAGCCTGCTCTCTAAGATCTGTGCTGCTAGAAGACGAAACAACCTGCGTATTGACAGTGGAGCCGGTATGGGCGATGAACCGGTTAGTGCAACAGGCCGTTGTTGCGCGCAAGGAGATGGTCGAGCCCTTGGCAAATTTGAAATTTGGAGATACGAGTCCGGCAGTACCATATTTAGCAGCAACAATATTGGCCTGAACTTTGTTCTCAGTATCATCGGATGGATATCCAGTCGTCATAACACCTTCGTAGAATGTTCCCTGTGCCCTATCACTGTTATCACCACCAATTCCAAGAACAATAGCACCCTCCTTATGCATGGGATTATAGTCTCCGCTTGGGCGTGAGCCGCTGTACATTGTTGATAGTGATCCCGAAGTAGCATCTCCACCACGGAGAGCCCATTGCCCTGCTTTGCCCTTGAGAATGGCAGTCACGAAGCGGGCCGAAATGCTCTTGTTGTCATCATTCACGTTACGATCACCGCCAGAAAACAAGCCATTCTCGAGATCGGCCTGAACCCAGGGCCCATTGCCAGAACCCTTGTATCCGCCATTACCAAAGTAGATGGCTTCCATATGACCATTGCCAGTGTCTTTGCTATTTGTTTCGGCGTTTCCGTAATCGAAACAGCATCTATCATTATAGTGCGTGCCGTCAAAGACTGCATACATGCCCTCAGCAGCATCGCCGGTAATTGAGCCATTGATGTTGTTATTACGATAGCCAGTGTAAGGGGAAATGAACACTCCATATGCCTTTGAGCCACTGACGAACACCGGCGCACCGATTGCACTTGCCAAATAATCTTTACCACCACTATCCGGGCCTTGAGCAGCGCTTCCAGGCGGTGCCTGTGTGAGATGGTTTCCTCTACCAGACTGGTCGTAGATTATGCTTATCAGGCAGGTTGTGCCGTCGCAGAATGATTCCTGAGCGCTACTATGAGCGACACCATTGGATAGAGGTCTGATATCGTCAGTGGCACCGTCAGAGCCGCGGATTACTTGATACAGTGGGCCCGTATAGCTGTCGTACAAGGCACGAACAGTGCTATGTGCCGCATAACATGGCGTGCCACCAGCGGAATAAATGTCACAGGGTCCGTCAGCCCTGACAGACGAGGACGCAAGAGCAAGGCCGAGTGCAAAGGCGCTGAAGCTGGGTTGTGGATGCATGTTGAGTCAAGTATACTCCTCCAAAGAATACATCCTGGGTTCGTACCTGGGTAGGCATTGTTATATAGTACTTCATACTCCTATTCTAGCCTGATGACCGTTACGTTGTATCTAGTTCCTCCAAAAAAAGAAGACAGCCCACTATATTTTGATACGTATATCCGGTGGCGTTTTGCTTGATACTCAAAAGGGAGCTTGGCAGGTCATGTCTACACGTTGGGGGCTATTTGAGGGCTCAGCGACGAGTCAGCCTCTTAGAAGGCTAAAATGATGCCAAAAAAAGTTCATTAAACGTTTTGCAAATGTGAGCGTAAATGCTTGGATTGTATTTGTATGCCATACTGAATGGCCATCAAATTTGAAATGCTACATATTTACATATTACTATTCACGTGGCATTAACTTACATGGTGTACATAAGCCCGGAATATGTTCTGCGATATTGCACTGCTAGATGTGTCAGGCGGCTCAGGCCGCAATGCACCTGGAATGTCTCCGATGATTCAATTGTGAGATGTCAGAAATCTGACAGGAGAGCCAAAGTTGTCTAGAAATCACCTTATTTATACCCTATAAGCTTAGCTTGACCACATCTTGTTTCGAAAAGATTGATTGGCACACTTTAGCCCTAATAAAGCTGATTGCAGCCCTAAGAGTTCATTCCTAGATAGAAACACAGAAGATGACGTTACATTACAAATCTCACGACATCGTATTAATGCCTTCTTAATATCACCAAGATGAGCCCATTTGCGAAGAATGGCAATGGCCGTACCAAAACGCAACATACTACGCCTTTGCCTGGAAAGGATCGAATAAGCAGCGAGGCTCAAGAGCCCTACTCCTCAGACCAAGATTAAAGATTATTTCGGTAAATGCAACCTCGTATTAATTGAGTGGCAGATGCTCAGTCATCAATGTGCATAGCAGCTCCTTACTAACTACGGATATAGGTGTTAGGGTATTGAGAAGCGTTTCCGAGGTCATCGTGAGCGAAAATATGTGATCTTTAGTGCTCCGAGATGCTTAATCCTACTGCAAGGGTCTGTTAATGAGGCATTATTCTGCCAATGACGATGAATTGACTTGATACAGTCTATGTAATTGTGCTGTGATCAAAATTGCTATCTTCCACTACAATAATCCGAGGTTGTACGTGTTGCCGACAACACGGATTGGGATTCCTGATTAGGCAGTATCAGGCTTGGGCGTATTGGCTGGGTTTTAATAAGTTCATGTTTGTAACGAATCCAGTTCAAAGTATCTTGAGGCTCAGATAAGATTGATATCCGACAATCGAATATTATCGATATGTTGATTTTTGTATGTACCATTTCGATTAGTCCAAGGTCAAACAGAGAATTTTCAGACGAAAGCATTTTAAATTTTGTAAACATATAGTGCGCTGAAAGCCCGTGACCACTCCTGTTTACATCTTTTTCCATATTCTTGCTGAAATAACCAAACAGTTAGTTACGTTCGCTTCACACCGCAATACAAGACAATCTCAATAGCGGTATTGATACTCACGGCCCTTCGATTTGGATTGATGATAAAATTCCGTCATTCAGATACAGACATTGGCTACGTTGTCATGCGCCAGATATTCAGTGCCCTTGCGGCAAGGTGTCGTGAATATCAATGAATACATTGCCCTCGTGGAATCCAAGTCCGGACAGAGCACCGCACTGCCCTTTGCCATTTCTTCGGCGTGTTCGAATATTGGGATCGTGGTCGGTCAAGCAATATCTGGTGCCATTCGGACAAATCTACTTCGTAGTGAATTGAATCGCGGGTTGCCCAGCATCTGAAATCTCAAACAAACGCATTAGTGAATTCCATCTATGCAGTCTTGCAGTACCCGGTGGGATCAGAGGAAAGAGATGTCATTCATTAATGCCGCTTACTCGATATTCAGCGTCTAATCACGATATCAGGGACCCCAATGCTTGCCTTTGCTTTTGTTGGTGTTTTTGTCTTCCGCCTATCTTGATATGCAACATGGCGGTTGGCAATCTAATTTCTGTAGTAGTTTCGTCGGCGGATGTTCACCCCTGCGCCGATTATGTGGATTATGATATACGTAGTACGCCCTTAAAGTATCTAATGTTCGCTTGAACTTGGTTTTTGATTAATCAGCATATTTCAAATTCACGCTGAGAAATGTAGGACTTGTCACTCCAGAAAATGTCAAATAGTTCATACTTCCAATTGAAACAGCGAAAGTGAAATGTATAACTCAATAGAAATTGTTGCAGGTGGCCTCCCATTAATTGATATACTCCCTCTCAATATCAAATCTTATTGTACATAGACCCTACTTCTCAATTCTCTCTACATGTTGCGTTTCTGCAGCCATAATCTGCGTTTTCTTCAGATCCAATCGCTCCTTCTCCAAAGTAACAGACACATGGTTCGTCAGATATGGAGAAGGATCGCGGACGAAGAGGGCACCAACAAACGCAATGACGCCAAACGGGATGGTAGACAGCCACACAATCTTGTATGCATCGCTCCAGCCCCATTGAATAGCCTTCCTAGCAGCATCGATTACATCTACGGATGTATTGGTGAGATTGCCTAATGAACCGGTCCCGGACAGATAGGAAATCAGTTCTGGCACCTGCTCGGATGGGTATCCTAGCGGTAGCACGGCGTCCGCCACACGGCTGAGAATCGCCGGCGTCGCTTTATTTTGCAAGATCGTCGTGAATATGGTGGTCCCGATGGCACCGCCGAGGAATCGAAACGTGCCTAGAAGCCCAAGCGCTAGGCCGATATTTCGTTGAGGTACATGGATACTCGCAGTAAGGTAGCAACAAGTGGTAAGCCAGGCAAACGGCATGTTGGCAAAAAATTGGCAGACTATAGCTAGTGCTAGTCGATCCGGAGTACTGAGAGCGAGCAGAGCAGTGAAGACAGTCTGGATGGCAATCGCCACAACCAATTGGACATGAATATATCGAATGCGATAGGCAAATGTACCAAGAACTGCGCCTCCGATAGAACCTCCAAATCCGGCTGGGATGTTGTAGAACCCTGCCTTGGTTGCATCGCTGGTATATACGTTCGAGATATTCGCAGGAATCAAGTCGGTCATGGAGATATACACGAGCCCAACCACGAAGATGAGAATCAACAAGACCGTATATTCGCGGACTTTTGACATGATATGGTAAGGGAAATTTGGACGTTTGGCATAGCCCCCAAAATCCCAGACGAAGGCCATTGCGAAAACCACAAACCCTAAAATCAATGGGACTAGCACTGCAGCACTCTTCCATGGCTGCGTTATGCCGGCCCATCCAAGACCGAGAAGGAAAAGTGTAAGACCGGCAGTATAAAAGAAGATACCAGGATAATCAAGCTCGCGGAGGAGTTGTCTGCGAGAGCGGTCTCTTAGTGGCCGTGATGGTGGCGTGTAGAAGATCGCAGTCCCAACAAAGGCGATAACGCCAGTGATAGCGCCGAGGATGAAGACCCAGCGCCAACTCGCCCTTTGCGCCAGAGTCAGACTTATCAGAGGTCCGAATGTGCTAAAAGGAAGCAGGCAGAAATCGGTAAATCCCACCCCGATAGACCGGTAGCGGTTGGGCAACAGTTCAGCGATGCTGGGGTACACTCTATCAATCGATTTTGTCAGTGGCATCTTAAGTAAGAGAATAAAGCTCGCACTCACACAAATATAGTTCCCGTTCCTAGTCCCAGAATGACCATGCCCGCTATACATTGGTTCACGCTCTGCGCGGTTGAACCAACGATATGGCCAATGATCAGTAATCCCTGGCCGGAAAGAATAATATAGCGTCGACCAAAGTAATCACTGAGTTGGCCAGCGATGGCAAATGCAACGCTGCCTCCAACGGTCCATCCGGAAACCATCCAATTAACATTCAGTGGAGAGCCCTGTAAGTCCAGCCCAATCCTAGTCAGGATAGGGAATATTGTGAGCAGGGTGAAGCTGAGACCCGGATGGACAGTGAAGGACAGAAAGAAGATTGCTACGATGGTTGACCGTGACACCTTGCCATCGGCATCACGGTCCTCGAGCGCCGTGCGATGGGGGTCGCCATTGTCATCGTAGATGTGTGGATCGAGCTCTTCATGGCCGATGTCATGCACAGGTGTTGTTGCTTGGCGGGTCTCCATGGTTGTACAGTTTGATAGAATGCAACAAAGATAAGGAATAACATGTTCTTGACTTACCTATGTAGGCAGTCAATGTGTGGAATGTTATAGCTCGTGGCTTGTTAATAATTTCCCTTTTGGGAGGAAAGGTCGGCCCGACCTCCCAGCAGCCATCGGGCCGACTATTTCTTTGTTTCTCCTAGATCAGTCCATATCTAGATCGGTGCGGGGACCAAATCTACAACGACATTGTTAATTACTGGAACCGTGCTCGGAAACATGGAGAGGAGTTGATGATGGGCTGCTCTGAAAGGATTTCCTACCTCTCATTTCTTTTGAGATTGTTCTATGAAAAGTCGCGTTAGGCATATCATCCATGCCTACGAATTCGGTTAGTGGTTTTACCATGCATCCTCAGTCTTTGGAAAATCCAGCCTATATTTACGTTCCCCATGCGATTCTCCTGAATTAAAGATGTGTGTAGAATAGCAAACATATACTATACTATCCCATACTATGATAGCAATGCAGATATAGTATGGGTTGCTGTAGTTAACTATACTATCGTATAGAAGAAGCTGACCCGCTAGTCGGAGTCCCCGGATTTCTCCAAAACCTTATTTCCCCGCATAAATCACGTCTTCTCTCATGGGATTGCGTTGGATTCCTCAGCGATCGTGTATGCCCTTTGATGGAATAACCATTGTTAGTGATATTAACACTGACTGTCAGTCTGCTGTTCACAATGTCAGAGCCTCGGGCCTGCGTTCGTGACCAGGCGCGACCGCGGCAGGCAGTTCTTTCCAGAACCGCCTGCCACGGCTGTCGCTCGTTGAAAGTAACCATTCCTATCTTCGTCATGGAGCTTATAGCTAATTCTGACCACCGTTTCCGAGCTAGATCCGATGCTCTCGAGGGTCTCCCAGTTGTTCTCGATGCCTGAAGAAGAAGATTACTTGTGTCTATCCCGAGCCACCAAATCGAAGATTGCTCGCCGCTCGTCGTAACGGGAGAGATAGTTCAGGACTCAATGCTCCGAGTGAAGAGACAGGACCTTCAGCTGATTTCATCAGTCCGGCACACACTTCAGATCAGAATGCAGATGATATGCCTTTTGTTGAGTTGCTCTCTTCACCCGGAGCTGCCCCATTTCCGCTCTCCTCGGAATTCCTTCCTGTATCTCCGATACGTGATTGCCCTGAAGTCCCGCAAGTGGCTGGCAGTCTGCACGGCTATAACACTACGCAGAATCGACGGAGTCTACCTGAACGCGAAATTGGCCTGTTGCTAATTGAGGTCTATTTTTCAAGGATTTTCTCGGCCTCGTTACTGTATAATCATAAAGAATTTGTGGAGTGTTATTGTGCTGGCACCCTTCCAAAGCATATCTTACTAAGCACCTTTGCGATCTCATCACTGTGCGTATGATCGATATAATCGAGAACACAAGAGGACGATGCCACTAACCAGGAGCAATATCTGGACTGATAGGTTCTGCCGCGCATCTCCAGCCGAAACATGCGGGAAAGTCTCGCCTCTTGGTGAGCTCAAATCGTTGCGAGATTGTGGTCGTGAGTGGGCGCAATGGGCGAGTGAATTAGTCCTGGTTTCATCCGATACACCTACTCTGGCCCATATCTGCTCCTGTGACGTGCTTAGCCTTTACTGGTTCGCCTTGGGTGAGACAGAAAGATCGATGTTCCATGCTAGTGAGTTTGGACTCGACACTCATCATTCTCTATCTAACCTCCTTCTGTAGCCGTTTCACAAACATCATTGCATCTTCTTGATCGCAAGATGAAGTCAGGAGAGATGGATGCCCAGCTTTGGAGCTCCCGCCCTATTTCGAAGGATCGTGTTCGCTGGGCATGTTTCGTCAAGAGCTGTATCACTGAACCGGCCCCCGGCTGCCATTTCTTAGACTTGAATCTGGATACAAAGACAATGATTGAACGAGGGTTCCCGCAGCCAGACCGTGTGGAATCATATTCGACTACTCGCGACGGCTATGTTGATTGGCTAGTCTGGGATGAGACCTTTTCTCAGACGAGTGTCATATATATGCTGGAAGCTTTTCGACTTTGGTAAGTTTTCTTACTTTCAATCTATTTTGTTTACTGGTCCCACGGAAACATATCTGTGCTGGTTTGCTTGCCACGATACTGTGTTTTGATGCGTTCAAATGTTTCTCACCACTTATATTCATTCTTTACTCAGGCGTAAAACAAAAGAGTACGTTCGAAAACTAGAAGAGTCAAGTTATCAATCCTGCTTGGCCGCCTTCTTTGAACTTGACGGCAGCTTGCAGCAGTTTCACTCGTCACTTCCAAGCGAATTCAAGAGTGAAAACTTGATGAGCCGCTCAGAACGTGGGCCTCTTCAGCGCAATGCATTCTTCATTCTGTCGATATACCATCTCTCTATGATATTCCTTCACTCGTCCATGGTACCCGCATTGTCGCTCTCAACTGCCGGCAAGGCAATTCCTCCAACCGTCATCAAGATTTCTTCCAAGACTGCGACTACTCACGCCGAATGTTTTGCAAAAATGACCCGTGAATATTTGAAAACAACACCGGAAATAGCGAAGGTTCCTTCTTTTGTGGGTTACTGCGCATTTGTGACCGGAATGGTACTTTCAGCAGTCATGACTTTTAGTGGTCCGGAAAGGGGGCAAGGCGTTCGACGCGACGGTGCTGTCTGCGCTTTGTTATTGTGGGAGCTCAAGGTGTACTGGCCGACTCTACAATGTTTCGTAAGTCTTTCATTGTTCTTCATTTCGTCGCATACATATTTATACTGGTCTTGTTCTAGTACCAAGACTTGGAGACTCATTTTCGCCTATCCGAATTCGACTATACCTCACTACTAAACAACAATCGTCAAGCCCACGATTCACCCCAGACAACCGACATGAATGACTCTAGTGTGGCAGCATTTATTGCGGCATCATGCTATCTCACATATTCCCCTAAATGTGAATTTATTCACCGACCATATTCTGACGACCATGATCATACCAGCTCTACTGGCACATCCCCCGATACGAATGATTCTAGTAGCTACACCCGAGATCAGAGTCAACCAATAAATGCTGATTTTGAAACGCTATCTCCGTATGTGTCTAATATTGTTTCATCGTCAGATCAGCTGCCGATGGATTTGGATCTTTCAACAGCTAGCTGGACCAATCTTTTCACAACTACGGAGGGCGGAATTTTTGGATAAAACTTGTGGGAGACCACTTCCTCACATTGATGTATGTATGTTTGAGCCCCGGAAATACTTTAATTATCAATTCATATTCCCGGCAGGTTATAGGTCACTAGCAATATGCTACAGATATTCGCCAAACAGATGGATATCCTGTTTAGAAGTTCCAAATATCCTCCAGAGTAGACGAATGCGCAATCCAGATCAAGGCATTTTCGCCCTCACCCTTCTTCAACTCAGCGGTTTGTCTGATTATCTCTCTTGCCTCCTCTTCATTTTCATGGAAGGTGTCTGTCGGGGTAACCTTTACCCCCTTACCAAATGGTGCCTCCGGATACTCAACAAAATGCATAGAATGAAAACAATCACCCCCTAAAAACGCCCACTTAATTCTGCCATCCTTTCGTTTGACACGTGCCAGCGCGGCTAAATTTCCCGGACAATGTCCGCGGGCGTCGATCAGCCAAAAACTACCGTCACCGAAGAAATCGTATGCGTTTTTGTATGGTCCCAGAGGCTGCCATTTCTCGGAAGACGCCTCCGGGGATGGAAGTTCCTCGACTGGAAGCTCGGAGTTCTCTTTGTGCCAAATCCGGCCGTCAAAGGTGCTATCGGCTTCTGAAGGCCAGGATTGGGATGCCCAGTCTAGAGTACCGTGGCCACACAGCACTTTGGCATTGGGGAAGAGATTGCCAACGGGGAAGATGTGATCCCAATGACCGTGACTAGTTTTTTTTTTTTTCGCACCACTCAATATATGTATTGTGTGTGGGGTGAATGAAATCATACCTTGCTATAACGTATTTGACATCGTTGGGATCTGCACCCACGGAAATGACGTCCTGTGCAGGGTCTCGCTCGGCCGGTATCGTACTAAAGACATTGTGCTGGACTCTCTGAATTCTAGGGGGATACAAGGATAGGTCCTATGTGTGTATATACGTTAGTTATTCATTCCCTTGCAATAATATTGAAAAGAAACACGGATCTTTTGCGAACATACATGAGCAACCCCCAAATCGAACCAAAGTTTAGTATTAGACGGGGCATGCTGAATGAAAAATCTCCACGAGGTCGCGGAGCTTTTGCCTGTTAGACCAGCAATGGCTGTTGATGCTTGAATCTCCATCCAACCGGTCTCAAAGGCCGCGATGGAGAGGACCGCGTCGTCAGACTTGGGGGTGGGAAGGGGGTTTGTTTGTTTATAGGCCATTTTTGTCTGTTTTCGTGCTCGATCGACCAGAATAAATGTGTTTGGAATAATGATTTGTCAATTTAAATTAAAACAATGTCTATTCCCTTGCTGAACTGACCTATAGTTATAGTTCGTCGCGGATTGAGGGGGTCGGCCCGGCTTGAAGTGCAACACGGTTTGACATACATAGTAGATAAATCCTTGATATTTCGCCGGGCCGCCTGTAATCAATTTAAGGACCTGTGACTAAACCCCGTTCTTTCCAGGATTTGGTTGAAAGTACACGCAAAATGGCAATCTCTTTTCCATTTCCTGTCCCTGATAACAGCCCATTTAGGGTTCATAACGTCCCTTTCGGGATATACAGTACCCCGGAAACAGTCAGTACCACATGCAGTAAAGATAGCAACTTGGATTTTTCTTGACCTTTAATAGACGCCTAGGGCTGCCACTGCCGTCGGAAACTATGTGCTCGATCTTGATACTTTACTTCAGCATGGCGTTCTTGCAGACCCAAAACTAACACGGCCGCTAGACGGTGTTTTCCTAAAGCCATACCTCAATGACTTTGCGGCACTTCCAATCTCTGATCGTCGAACGGTCCGCGAGATTATCATTCGTCATCTCACCACTGCTGACTCTCCGCTGTTCAAAGTTGGGACTTTGCAGCAGAAAGCATTCATTCCGATTGAAAAGGTCACCATGCACCTGCCCATGCGGCTTACGGACTATACCGATTTCTACTCCTCGCTGGTGCATGCCGATAAGGTAAGATGCTAACTCTTGAGGAACGCAACTTCTAACACGCAACGACTCGCAGGCCGGCAAAGCAATGAATATCCCTATTCCAGCAGCCTTTTACGAATACCCAATGGCTTACAATGGTCGCGTCTCTTCCATCGCTGTCTCCGGCACAGATGTTATCCGCCCTAAGGGTTTCTTCCTACGCAACCCTAACGACAGGCACGTCGAGTACCAACCCTCTCAAGCACTCGATTTCGAAGTCGAAATGGGTTGTTTTATTTCCCTCCCCGTAGCTCCAGGCGACGTGGTGAATGCAAAGGATGCGTGGAAGCATGTTTTTGGGTACGTCCTATTGAACGACTGGTCTGCAAGAGACGTGCAAAAGTACGAAATGCATCCATTCGGACCGCTTCATTCAAAGAGCTTTCTTACTAGTATTTCGCCGTGGGTGGTTACGCCGGATGCGCTGAAAGGGAGTATTGCGAGGCTGGTGGAATCTAATTCCTCGCCGGAGCTGTCGAGTCATCTACGAAACGATCCTGACAACCACGCCGGCTATGATATTAATTTTTCGGTGTCGTTATCCCGTCAGTGTTCTTCCCAAAAGCTATTCTAGTTGACTGGCAGCATTTCCTTCTGACTGATCCGTAGGCAAAAAATCAGAACCCGTCCAAATAGTACGGACAAATCTGACAGACGCTTACTGGGACTCTCTGCAAATGATTGCGTACCAATCGTCCAGCGGCTGTGGTCTTAATACTGGTGACCTCTTGGGATCCGGCACAACTTCCTCACCTGTAGGTCAATATCCATCCTGTATATTGAGAGATACATATTAATTTAACTGTCTACAGACTCCCAAATCGGGAGATGCCAATACTCCCTCTGGATGTGGCTGTCTTTTCGAGTCAAATGCTTGTGGAGAACCACTGCCGCTTGTCGCTGGTGAGAAAGTAGTTTGGCTGGAAGATGGAGACGACCTGACGATTGAAGGCTGGTTTACTACCCCCGACGGGAAGAAGGCTGGGTTTGGGCCTTTGAGTGGATTGGTGCAGCCGGCGAGGGAGGCAGCGGATTGAGGGTTTTTACTTCATGTTGGAGTAGGAGTTATCAATCTCTTGAACATATTTCTTAAGTTTATTCCCAATTATTTGTGCATCTTCCACCGTATTTAGTGATAAACCGATCTAAGGCGCAGTAAGTAGATTATCTTATGGCCTATAAATGGGGAAACACATGATCATGAAAGTCCTCGAGCCCTACAATATTCCAAAAATTTACTGTTGAATCAACAAGAAAGGAAAAGACTTCCGGCGTTCTTCTTGCGTCGGCCAGAGTTAGGGCTTGTTACTCAGAGATCGGCCCGGCCTGGTTACACCGGACCGGCCATTTTCAAATGTTGTCTTAGGTAAGTCACACAAGAGACAATGGTAGATAAAATGAATTTATCATTATTTACCTTTGAAGTTTGCTGACGTCCAACTTAATTTTTCTCGCGCCGAATGGTCATAGATAGCCATGGCTCTTCCTGAACGCCCTGCCCCCGTCTACACACCGCCGATAGGTCTTCGGACTTACATGGACGATTTTCGCGAATACATCAACAGACGACATAATCTTCAGATAAAAACATATGATGATCTGCATTTATTTTCTGTAGGAGCCCATGGCTCAACAAGAAATCTGTTCTGGATGGATTTGTGGCGGTATCTGGATATCAAAGCATCAGTGCAACCCACCATTGCCATTGACGAAACCAGAGGAATTGCCACTTTTCCAGAGTTTTACAAGGATGCAAGACTCAATTTTGCTGAGAATATTTTGTCGCAAGGGGGTAGCGGAAACACAGCGATAAAAGTGCTGAATGAAGATAATCTGCATGATGGACCGGAAATTGTCTCCTGGGATCAATTGAGAGATCTTGTGAGGAAATTGGCAGATGCATTGTCTGCTTCTGGCTTGTCAAAAGGCAGCGTATTGGTCGTTATAGGAGGGAATACCAAGATATCACTCGCCTTGATGCTGGCTACTGCGAGTCTAGGGGGAGTATTCTCATCACTTGGAACAGACCTGGGAGAAGAAGCATTACGAGACCGACTATCTCAGCTAAAACCACAATTTCTATTCACCAATGTTCAATACAAATATAACGGCAAGGCACACAGCATTATACACAGAGTGAAATCTGTATGGAACAAAATTCCCAAGGCCGCCAACTCAGAACTCGTCACTACAACGCCGTATGATGATAGTAGTGAAGACCCATTAACCCTACTCGAGGACTTCCTCAAAAGAGGAACAGGCAAGCCTCTCACATTTTTACAGGTCTCTTTCAACACTCCGCTCTTCGTCATGTTTTCGTCGGGGACAACTGGGGTTCCTAAGGCTATTGTTCATTCCCATGGGGGTGTTCTGATCAACCTCAAAAAAGAATATAGACTACATTGCAATTTTGATGACACCGACGTCTATTTCCATTATACAGGTATTGGTTGGGCGCTTTGGAATATTATGCTGGGTGCGCTGTTCTGCGGTAGCACGGTCGTTCTCTATGATGGGTCTCCTTTCTATCCTACTGCCCCAGCATTTCTCCAACGCATTCTCTCCGTCGAGGTGACAGCATTCGGCGCTGGTCCAAAATATTTCTCTGAGCTACGGCGCATGGCTATAAATCCCAGATCCATGGCGAACAACCGATTGAAGTTGCTTCTGAGTACTGGTGCCGTCCTCACCCCATCGCTGTCCTCATGGATGGCCGAGTCTTTCGGTCCTCTGTGCCAGGCCAGCTTTTCAGGTGGAACGGAGCTGTGTGGCTCATTTGTCCATGGCACTATCAGCCTACCGACATATCCCGGAGAGATCACCGTCAGAGCATTAGGAATAGCCGTTGAGGTGTATTCGTCGTCATCACAACAAGACCCTGCCCCCTTACCAGCAGGAGAGAGCGGGGAGTTGGTTTGTACACAGCCGTTTCCTAACATGCCGTTGCATTTCTTGAACGACCCTGGAAGGAAGAGATACGTAAACGCATATTTCTCCAAAATTCCTTCCATATGGACTCATGGTGATCGTATGATCATCTCCCCTCACACCGGAGGCATATACATACTCGGCCGCAGTGACAGTGTGCTCAATCCCGCCGGCGTACGTTTTGGAAGCGGAGAAATCTATTCAATTCTCGAGAAAAACTTGGCTAGAGATATTGTAGACTCGATTTGTGTAGGTCAGCAGCGAGCTACGGACCAGACGGAAAAGGTCATCTTATTCGTGAAGGTTTTATCACCAATCTCTGATGACAAATGGCTGGAATTGAAAGGAAGGATACAGGAGTGTATAGCCAGTAGCCTTTCACTTCGCCATGTTCCATCTGCCATATTTCGAGTATCTAATATTCCATACAATATCAACGGGAAGAAGATGGAGATTCCACTAAAGGCTGTTGTGTCAGAGGGGAGGCAAGCCTTTGTGAATAGGAAATTCGCGGCTGAGGAGACAGCTGCTTTGCAGGAATACGTCAAGTATTATGAACATTTGGAGGGAAAGGCAGAGAGAGATGGCAAATTGATCAGGAGCAATTTGTAGTAAGGGATGAGAATTAGGGCTACTTTTTATTTTACCAATACTGAGGTAAATTTTACATACCATTACGGTACCTTACGTCGTAAAGCTTTGGATTACGGCGTACTGACCGTGACAATCGGTATTATAAACATAGATATGATTGGACAATTGGTGTAAATTACAGTAGATATTAGCTGTTGTGGAGCCTCCCCCACTAAGTTGCTCAATCCGATATGGAAGAATGAATCACCTCGGATCAGTTGCTCTTAAGATCGTGACTTGCAATTGATACAAGAGTCTCATGATGGGACTTCATTTCTAGACTACGCATCATACTACAGTTGCTCTGATTCTCTTAATAAAACTTGCATTTGATTCTCCAGCAGATGCCTTTGCGTGTTATATCTTATCGCTGCGCTATCCCACTTACAAGAACGATCCCATCTCACCATTCATCATACAAAACAACAGTCCGTCATTTCGCAATGACGACCGAAATGGCAAGTAGTTTCTCATCGTACACTGCATTACCAAGACTGACTTCATTCAGAGCTCAACCGGATCACAGCACCCAAAAAGACTCGTGTGTAAGTCCGATGACGTCTAACGCGGGGAAGTGAGTAGCCATACTGACTGAATCATCAAGTTGCGCCAGGTGACATTCAAGGCCCAAACGATGCAGGTCAAGACATCCACAACATCAAGTCCGCCGCCGCCCACCTGGCCGAGGACATTTCACGATCTGGCACATCCACACCGACCTCGGTGATGCAACAAGAGCTCGTTTCGCACCCTGCCCGAGCACACCAGTTTGTCATAAACCCGCCATTGACTATCGCGCAATTACATCCTACAAACCCCCTGCATCAGTTTCATCGATGGTTCCAGGATCCACGATTACCTCGTTCATCGGCGCCCGAGACGTGTACGTTGGCAACGGCATCTTTACCTTCAGGTCGTGTGAGTTCTCGCGTGCTGTATTTTAAAGAGTTGGATGAGCGGGGGTGGGTTATCTACAGCAACTGGGGCAGTAAAGAGGGGAAAGGCCAGCAGATTTTCGGCAGCGGGTTTGCTGTATCTGCAGATGGACGTACACCGGGCGATATCCATGCAACCGCTGCTCTCAACGAAGGGAATAAATGGGCAGCCCTTACGTTCCTCTGGTCGCTAGTTGAGCGTCAGGTCAGAATCGAAGGCCTGATAGAGCCCCTATCCCGAGAAGAGAGCGAATTATATTGGCGCACCAGGGAAAGAGGCAGTCAAATCGGCGCCTGGGCCAGTTGGCAGAGTAAAGTAATGTGGTCAGTGGATCCCCATACACTACCACCACCACAGGAACTGCAACATGCCGATTATGACGATGGAAGAAATGAGCTTGAGGCACGCGTCAAGGAGATGGAAGCTCGGTTTGCGGATGTCGAAGAGATTCCATTACCGCCCTTCTGGGGCGGTGTTCGAGTTGTTCCTGAGTCCGTGGAGTTTTGGCAAGGGCGCGCAAGTAGACTTCATGATCGGTTTAGATATGTGCGTATTGGACAGACGGATCATGCTGCGGAGAATTTCAAGTGGCGGATAGAGCGGCTGTCTCCTTGATAGAGCTTACTTTATAGCATCTACACTTGCACAGTAGACTCATGATAAGTTAGAAGCATCAATGCATTGTCCACTCATGTTTTCAGCATCTTGCCTATTGCGGTGGATATGTAGTGGTAGCCTGATTATTCAGGCATCTGTATTAACCGTTATCTTATTGGTCAAGAACCTCCGTTTAATCCATGGACGACGTCCTACAACAACAGCAGAAGCAACAACTTTATACGTACAGAAACCTCGAAACTCAAATTGGCCACAATTCAATCAACTCCAATCCTTCCGTCCCAATCAATCGCATACTTTTGACCATGTCATCCACCGGAGGACCAATCTCCAAAACAGGCCCATTCACGGTTACACGATGGGTTACACTAGCCATTGCCAGCGGCGCATTCGCTGCTCTCAATGGCTTATTCGCGAAACTGTTCGTCCATCTGACCACCTCCTTTTCTTCATAGACATCTAGCTAATACGGTGAATGGCATCTAGGACAACGACTGAGGCCACCGGCTCCGCCGCAAGCAGCATCGCGCACGTATTAAATCTTCCCGAGGGAATGGTTGAAGTCATCGTTCGCGCTGTTCGTCCCCCATAACCCCCTTCCCTTCAATTTCCCAAGACTAACGCGTTGAATGAATAGATATGTTTCGGCCTCAACCTCCTCAGCAACTTCATAATGTGGGCCCTCTTCACTCGCGCCCTAACCGCCGCACCCTCCACGACCAAAGTATCAATCACAAACACATCGGCAAACTTTCTGGTAACTGCGGTTCTGGGTATGATTGTCTTCAGTGAGCGGGTAGGTGGGTTGTGGTGGTTGGGCGCTGTCATGATGGGTGCGGGGTGTATTCTTGTGGGGATGAGGGATGAGAATAAAGATGATAATAAGAAAGGGCAAGCGGTAGGCGAGGGTGGTGAGGAGGAGGCGGAGGAGACGATTACGTTGAGAGAGGAAGGGTTTGATGATACCGGTGTTTCCGGGGGACATGCTGAGCCGTATCGGGATGAGTGATTATAGATATGTATAGATAAGATGATGTGTGTATGTATATATGTCGTGCTGTCATTGATCATAAATCTATTGATATATTACAGGTCCCAAATTCAACTAACACGATCTTCCAACTCCACAGGATCGTGCTCCTCAGTACCTTCGAGAATACCGTATTGATGGTCGTCAGTAGTCTCAGCCGGACGCTCATTCCGCGCATGTCTCAACCTTGCAGACCCATCAAGTCGAACGCTTCTCGTCTTGATGAGTCGTAGTGTCTGGCCTACTTTTTGTAGAAACGACCACACTTTCTCTTCAAGGGTAGCGACCGCCCCTTCATTTTCCCCATGACTTCCCATTGCGGTCGACCCGTTTGCTGTGATGGCATTTTCCTGCGCCTCAACCTTGAATTGATACTTGAGGCAATCTTTGACTGTGACTAGACCCATCAATTTACCACGTTGCTCAACTAGGATAACACGCGGGCCCATCTTCTTGAACAATTCCATAACAGTCTCGAGAGGAAGTCGAGGGTGCACCGAGATTGGAGTATGGTCAACGTATGGCGTGAAGTCTACAATTTTTGATCCGGTAGTGTTTTCCAACTCGTCAAATGTCTGAGGCGCATCTAGATAAGGCCCTGGTGTTCTGGGGGCTGGACTGTGTATCCTGCTTGTAGCTGAAGCGGTCTCGTGAGTGAAGATGCATTTTGCATTTGGCGATATCGGCTGCACCCGTCTGGCCTTGTTAATAGCGTAGCGAAGCTCTGTACGGCCAATGTATCCAACCACGATTTTGCTGGTTCGGTCCTCGACGATCGGGAAGCCTTGGAATTTGTTATCGTTCAATAGATGCTCTGCTTCACGGACAGGTAGGTCTAATGCTGGCAGAGACAGCGGACTGCTAGTCATGACGCGTGAGACGGGGACGTTGAAGACATGTTCTTCTTTGTTGTCCAGGAATGGAAATCCATTGAACCAGATCATGCGATCTGCAATACCGCCATTTCCAAAGCGCTCACTGACAGCCTTGGTAACTCCAACAACAATCTATAAAGGTTAGCCATGAATGTGCATAGAACTAGTGAAAAACCAAGGGCTTACCATAGTCGGAAGAATATAGACCAAAGCCCCCGTAAGTTCAAACATAATAACAACAACAGAGACAGTGAGATGCATGATACCACTGAGTGCTGCTGCAGCACCTAGGAAAGCATATGTCCCAGGCGTGATGCAAGGAACATCCGGCTCGCAGGCAGCAAAAAAACTAGAATCCGGAAAGGACTCATGCAAAGCTTGAACAAGAATACCAACCATCCGTCCAAAAGATGCGCCTATTGCCATTGATGGGACGAAAATACCGGCAGGGACTTTGCAACCGTAAGAAATGATGACTAGGCCAACGCGAAGAATGGTAGCAATTAAAAGCGAAAACACCATCGACCAGCGATTTTGTTTACTAAATTATCAGTACAGCACATACAATCTCGGATTGAAGGGTTGAACTTACTCGCAGATACCCTGGTAATTATTGTCGCCTTCGCATTCCTTGAATAGCACCTCCATAGCTTGTGTCATGTTGATTCTGAGAAAAATGTTTGGATAGCAGAGCAATGCAGTCAAGCCAGCAAGGACTACAGCTTCTGTCACAGGGTAAGGTCCCAGATACTTCTTTCGAAAAGCCGCTACTCGTAGATTCCATTTTATGACCAGGGCGCCATACAAGCCGCCAAAGACACCAAGGATGACGAAGAATATCAATTCGAAAAAATGCCATGTACGGTCATACTTGACCTGAAACATGACCAACTGACCGGTTCTAAAGGGATTCATAGCCTGTGACTTATCAGATGCTGTCACTTTTCAAAGATTTGCTTCGCAAACTTACCGCCAACACGCCAGTGGCTATCAAAGCACAAAAGTAGCTTCGCCAAAGAGTCTTGAGTGGAAAATAAGTCGACATTTCCTGCCGAATGTCAGTACAGTACTACCGTGGCGTTTTGAGACAGACTCACCTCGAGAGAAAACAACACTCCACCAATTGGACTACCAAAAGCAACCGCAACGCCTGTACCCGCTGAAGCAGTCAAAATCTCCCTCGTTTTGGCTGCGTTTCTTCTATACTTGTTGAAGAATCGCGAAATCACATTTCCCGTACACACAGCGTAGTGCACACTAGGTCCTTCTTTTCCAACCGATAGTCCAGAGGCGATAGAAAGAGGTAGGCCAATCGATTTGATGGAGAGAGTAGTTGCGCTCAGGAAACCCTTCATCACGAACCCAGCTATAATACATTTGATCTCTGAAATTCCGGAGCCCGCTGCGTACGGCGCGAATGATTTGACAAGGAAGGCAGACATGAAAGCGAACGTTACCTTGACAGAGTTAGTTTTGCAATCACTGTATGCACCATGGAGAACGTACCGCAAAAAGGAAATATACTATATAATTGAACAAGGCATTCCCGCCCCATCGATGCCACTCCGGACAACCTAGATATCAGTCAGTATACGACCACAACCGCTTCCAAGCTATGCCTACCATTCTCTGCGCCCCAACAACAAAACTGTTCATTCAAGTAAAATGCCGTGGTGCAATGTCCAAGCTTAATGTCCGATAGCCACTCCGTCACGATATTGAGAAGAGCAGCATTAAGTCCGATCGCCGCACCAACGAGCGTCACAACAAGCCACGCTTGACCTGCATCGTAAGACTCCCATAACTTCCGCCGCCAACCAAATGTTCCTTCTTGATCCCAGAAGCCATACCCTTCTCTTCTCCGCGCCCGACGACGGATCTGCTCTTGTACCTCATCTTGCACCCAGTCAATCGTCGTGAAATCTTCATATCGTTTGATCACATTTATTTCTTCCGTTACCGCGGGATTCGGATGGTTCGTTGTAGCTGTTGCTCCGTCTCCAGCCCCATTGTCGCTCTGATCTGAGACCGAGAATCCAGAAAGCCGGCGCGAGAGTCGGCTTGGTGGATCGATTGGCGAGAGGAACCCATGAGGCTGTGCGGAGCTGGACGATGCGCGAGGCAGGGTCATATGTATAGCGTTGAGGGGGATAATAATCACAGTCGCATGTCGAGAGGCGGAAGCCTAGAGCTGTTAGGTGACTGTGCTTTGATTGACTTGATAGCTCCGCAGGTGTGGTAGTTGCAGGTTTGTTGAAAACGCTCGATTAATGTTGATGCGCTTGTGCTTGGAGATAAGTCACAAGTAGATTCAGTTTGGCGTTGATGGTCAATTGATGGTGTTGATGGTCACATGAAGTGAGCTGTGGCCGCGTTGAACGATGGCAACCTTAACCTGGGAGGCCGATAAGATAAGCCTCACATACTCGACTCGACTTCTAATCAGAACACAAATGCTTCCATAGTTAATTCGCGAATAGCTTCAGTCGCAAATTTGAAATATTACACCAAAATCACCCTTACAGGTCTATCTCCAAGATTCCTCTGGTACAATTCGAGCGAGGAACTTCTCGAAATTTGGCCTAGAACCTACTGGTCCTACTTTAATTCTCCGAGAGGCGCGTCTCGACATCCACCCCATTTTCCCCCCGTGACAAACTCAGTATAACAGAGTAACTCGGCCAAGCTTCAACCTGAAAGACACTGTCATCGGTCAAGAGTACGAAGCGCACCAGATTCCGTCAGAAAGCCCCCTGAACTTAACGCGTCCGAAGGCGTCTACCATATCGAATTTCGCGATGCCTTCAAATAATCAGGCAGATGAGACGGACGCCACGGGCCAGAGTGTTCTACCACGTATGCACCGAACTACCCCTTGAAGTTTCCTTTGCATGCTTGAAAAGATGCTAATTCGATATTATCGACAGTCGCCAGGATAAAGAAGATCATTCAATTAGACGAAGATATAGCACAGTGCTCGCACAATGCAACGTTTCTTATCGCAATGGCTACAGTATGTTTACCCTGATATGCCCATACTTTTGTTCAAGTTGGAAAATAAAATTAACCATATTTAATCTTCTCAGGAGCTGTTCATTCAGTACCTCGCCGAGCAAGGATATAACGTCGTCAAGTCGGAGCGCAAGCCACGAAAAACCATACAATACAAAGATCTCGGTACACACTTGCTGTTCCCAACTATAAAAGTTTCTTCATTTACTGACTAACTGTGCTATAGCGACTGCAGTCTCGCGAATCGACAACCTCGAATTCCTCGCCGACGTGATCCCCAAAACCACAACGTACCGCCAATTCAAAGAAAAGCGAGCTCGCGAAGTAGCACAGGACGTGACCGAGATAGAAAAAGGACTACCCGGTATAAGTGCTGCAGCGGCAGGACAGAATGGCGTCGCTCGGTTGCCGGGAGGACAGACCACGCTCTTTGCAGCGTCGAATGGAAGCAAAGCCAATGCTGCGACGGACAGCCCCATGCCGACGGTGTCGATGATGATTGATCCGACTACGGACACTGAGTCCGGCGCGAATGGCGATGTCGAAATGACTGGATAAATTGAATTAGATGGGGAGTATGAAGAATATCGGGATCAATTGGATGAGGAGTTCGGTTGTTTGGTTGGCATAGCTCGGAGTTGCTGAACTGTTATTAGTACATGAATTGAGACGTTTAGATTGCTTGAAAGATAGTTAGTAAATGATGAAGTTGTGTAGTTAGTTATAGAAGAGACGTAGCTGTATGGAATTTATCTATGTAAGACGTGCCAGCCAATCAGAAGCAAGATGATTGATCCCGGGTGCTTTTCGGGAAGGAAGGAACCTCACCTCACCTCCAAAATCCTCGTGCTTCCGACGCCAGACTCTCTTCCTCACCTCTTCCCTGCACAACGCAACGCAATTGCCATCCCTCAATTGCGTGCACTACACTACACCCACACATCTGTCTCCACGACAATTGACTTTGTGTACGCAGCCATGTCTCAGCAGCTCTCCTCCGCGCTCCTGCGCACCTGCGCCCGTCAGCAATTGCCCACCACCATCACCCGCTCTGCTGCCATCGCCGCTGGTCAACAACGAGGCGTTGCCAATGCCGGTGCCAAATTCGAGTCTCCCTTCGCCAGCTCTGAGGATCCCACATCTACCCTGAAGATCCCTAACTTCAAGAAGTACACGTCCAAGAGCTCGCCTACGACGAACAAGGTGTTTTCGTACTTTGTGGCTGGAACCATGGGTTTGGGATCTGCCGTTGGTGCGAAGGCTACTGTGCAGGGTGCGTCTATTCTTCTGTCTGCTTGGTTGTTCACGAGCTGGCTATAGTGATGTTCCCATTGGAGCAATGGCTTGTCACCTGGAAGTCGTTTAGTGATGGCATGCTAACACAACATGACTACAGACTTCCTCGTCAACATGTCCGCTTCCGCCGATGTCCTGGCCCAGGCCAAGGTCGAAATCGCTCTTGGCTCCATTCCCGAGGGCAAGAACGTACGTCTCTTACTCCTCAGCGAAATGAACAATCACTAATCTTGGCGTCGGACAGGTCATCATCAAATGGCGTGGCAAGCCCGTCTTCATCCGTCACCGTACCGGCGACGAAATCAAGGAAGCCTCCGACATTGACTGGAAGACTCTCCGGGATCCTCAGCCCGATGAGGACCGTGTCCAGAAGCCTGAGTGGCTTGTTATGCTTGGTAAGCCTCTACACCACATATCATCTGATTCTGCCCCATTTGCATTTTGTGCTAACGATTAATGTAGGTGTCTGCACTCACCTCGGTTGTGTCCCCATTGGTGAAGCCGGTGACTTTGGCGGTTGGTTCTGCCCCTGCCACGGTTCTCACTACGACATCTCCGGTCGTATTCGCAAGGGTCCTGCTCCCCTGAACCTCGAGGTCCCCGCATACCAATTCCCTGACGAAGACACCCTCGTCATCGGTTAGACAGCCCTCACCTACAGGAAACAAAAAAACGCGAAAATTATAGAACCCCCACCCTATCAAGCCGTCATCATCCATGTTTCAATAAACGAAGTTCAATTCCAATTGTTGTTTATCTATCGGTTGTTGAAACTCAATCCATTTCCTTTGTCATACTACTACTTGCTCCAAGAGATCCTAGCGCCTCCCCACTTTTTTTGGGACTTGTTGAAGCTACTATAGAAGAGAAGGAAAGCGCTAAATGTACTATTTTTTGACATACATATATATTCATTTTTCTTACTTGCTTTCATGATCTACGTATTCTGTGGGATGCTCTGAAACTATGCTGTACTTGCGCGTGTACGCAAGCTATCTGCGCGTCTAAGGAAATGGAGGATAATTCTACCTATGTCTGGTGACGCTGACCAGTTATTACCTAGGTAATGGATGAGTGTCAGCATCGCCAGCTAAGCAAATTGACCTTTATACAAAAGTTCTTTGGGAAAACATCTATCGTGCGCGAGTCTAACATCTACAATCCAGAGACAGAATTGACATATTAACATATTCAAATTTTTTATCTTCTATCTATCAGTTCACGTCCGAGCTCTAATGCTGGACAAGACGAACCGACAATAACCTATTTATGTCTCGATTGGTTGATCGATGAGAAGCTAGCTAAAGCTTCATCTGCATCAAACACAACCGGACTATAATGGAGTTGAGATGTGTCTATAACAAATGAAAGAAAAAGAAAAAAGGATTCCCCCCGCCTAGTTTTCTCCGTACCATAACCCATCCATACCCATACCGACCCATAAAACCAGGCTTGAAATTTAAGACCTGGGGGAATCTTTTGGGCAGCGTCTTCTCCCAATGGAGAAAATGTTGCCATGTGATGCAATAATGCAAACGTGGAAAACGCCGTAACACGCCTTGCTTCAATTCGCAATCCAAACACCCGAGAGAAACAAATAGCATCCCAAATATGATACATGCTGAATCGAAGCAAACTCATATATCGAATATCGCAAAGAAAAAAATAAATAAAATAAAATAAACCGCTTCAAGACGCTTACGTAGTAAGGCATCGTCGAGAGCTGATGTATATGTGGATGTGTGAACGTGGGAGGTACCAGCCCTCGTCTGCCAGCCACGTAGGTCGAGTTATTAGAAATGGTGTAAGGTTGTCAACAGATGTAGTTCGGATAAGAAGATTAAAAGGTGGCGATCGGGGTAGCGATGGTGCTACCGCCAACCATGTCGACGATCTTGCCGGCGACGGCGGCTGGGTAGCCCCGAGAAAGCATCTCTTGGACGACGCCAGCGGCACTGGCGCGCTCCTCAGCCGCAATGAAAGCACGTGTCATTGCTTCGTAGGTACTAGGTTCCCGTTTCTCAATACCGACGCAGTTGTAGATTTCATAGGCTTTGGAGATGTTGCCCTCGGTAGACCATCCTTGAATCAAAGTGTTGGCGATGTAGGGGGTCATCTCAATACCGTGGCGGCTCATGCTGTTAACAAGATCGCTGGTGGATGAAACTTGACCGTTGGCTACCATGGCTTCAAAGAGAGCCTGGTACAAGCATGGCTGAACACGAACATCCCGGTTGGAGACAACGCTATCGAAAAGAGCACGAGCACCATCCATGTCGTGGAGGACACAGCCCTTGGCGTGGATCAGAGAAGCGTAGTGCACCGCCTCTGGTCGTTGACCAGACGCCTTGATAGACTCAAGGACCTTTTCAGCGGCTTCCATGTTAACAGGCTCCAATGAGGCGTGAGCATCAATAAGAAGCTTGTAAGTATGCATAGTAGGCTCGATGTTGCGTGAGCGCATTCGTTCATAGTAAGCGAGAATCTTACTGCGGTCACGTTTGGTGTTGAGGAAGTACTGAATCATGGAGTTGTATGGAGCAGGACGAGGCTTGTAGTTAGGCATAGACTCCATTTCATCAAACATCTCCTCGGCGAACCGCTCATCACTGACTCGGCAGAGAGCATTGACGATGGTACCATAGGTGACACTGGTAGGTCGAACGCCGTTGGAGCGCATCTCAGCAAAGTAAAGAAGGCAGTCATCAATACGACGAGCCTTGCCAAGCTTGCCAATAAGCGCATTGTACAAGAACGAGGTCGGCTCGACACCTTCGGCAATAGCACGGTGGAAAATCTTGACAGCTTCTGTAGCCTCGTCAAATGTCTTGGTAGACTCCTTCAACGTGGTGATGTATAGACCGAATGTGTTTGCAGACGGCGCAGAGCCGATTTGCAACAACTCCTGGTGATATTGAGCTGCCAAATCACGCTCGCCCACTGTCAGACAAGCAGCAACCATGGCATCTAGAATTGAGCTCCAGCCATATCGAACAGCGCTGTATTGAGGAAGGAGGGGAACGTCATGTCGGGCCATTGCTAGAATATCGTTGGCCAGGTTCATGCGACCACATTTGGCAGCAGCATTAATCAACTTGGCATAGGTGATATAGCGTGGGTGGCGACCGAGACGACGAATGTTACGCAACTTGGTCATGGCTTCGTTGAGGTGAGATTCGATGCGCTTAGATGTTGCTTCCAATTCATCCGAAATAATCGTAGATCCCCGGTAGTCAGTGGAGTAAGCATAAGGATCATAGCTGTCTTCTGAGCTGGGAGTCGAGGAATTGACCTGCGAGGAAGTTTCTGAAACAGGAGTGTACCGGCTAGATCCAACAGAGGACTGCTGTCTAGCAACGGGAACAAACTGATCTTGCCATCGTCTCACTAGATCAGGTCGGCTCTCGGAAAGCTTGAGGATGGCCTGGTCGACCAAACGTGAAGTGAAGACATCTAGGGGAACACCGGTAGACAGAGCAACATCGACCATATGGGCGAAGCGAACAAGATGAGGAGCGTTGAAGGTATACTCGTTGTTGATGATCATACCCGCTTGAACTTGAAGAGCAAGAGTCAAATCATCGACACTGAGCTGCGAAATACCCATGGGACCTAGGCTGGAGATGGCATGCTCAGCAATGGGAGAGAGCAATCCCCCATTCTCGACCATGGATCGTACCAAGGTCATAGCAGCAGGAGATGAAATCACCATGCCCGACTCCATCATGAGGACACGACCGAGAAGCTCAATAGCCTCGTCGATCTCTTCCCGAATGGGCAGTTGAACTAGTTGCTGAGCAGCAGTGTCTTTGCGAATACGGCCAAACATCTTGCGAGCTTCCATCAAGCCCTCCTCGACGTGACCACTCTTGACAAGGGCGACGGCGTACATAGTGGTAGGTTGAATCAAGTCTGAAGTTGTCTGATCGAGGTTGCTCAAGATGCCCCAGAAAGTACGTGCAGCTAGCACGTTACCTTCCCGAACATGCAACGCAAGCATGGGTACCGCCGAGCCAATCGCATGCGCGGATTCAGCGGCAAGTCGGTCATACGACTCGACAGCGACTGCGGCGCTTCCGGCATCAGCAGCAGCCACGCAGATCTTAGCCATAGCTTGTTGCAAAGCAGCATTCTCAAGTTTGCTTGTTGCCTGCTTCATAGCTTCCTCAAAGTTGCCAGCATCAATAGAAGATTGAACGAGAGCGTCGCGAATGATGGTCGATTCGACAGCCTCCAAGCGGGATGCCTTGTCTTCCTGAACATTGTCGTAAGACGAGCGAATGCGTTCAAAGAAGCGCATACCGCCCTCGCTCTTTCCACAGGAGAGGTAGGCACCGACTAGAGCAGCGTAGACTTGACCATCCCGGCGCTCTACGATGCTGAAAACGCCGTTGTCGTCCGCCATTGCAAGTTCTCTATACTCGTTGTAGCATTCGACTGCACTCTTAAGATCACCAATCTTGGCGAATGCGCGAATCATCGAAGGGAAGATAGCTGCATGAGGGACCAACTTCTGGGTTTCCATGTGAGCATAGATCCTGATCATGTCCTCAACACGACCTTCTTCGGCACAAGTGATTATCAACGATTTGTAAACTTCCAGAGGAAAGACCATTTCGTTGTGTCGGCTGGTCGCGGCATCGAAGAGTTTGAGGGCGATAGTGAGCGAGTGATCTTCCGAGACAAGTTCCTTTTCAATTTCACTGGAACGAAACAGGAATTTGCCAGGTTCTTCCAAACCACCAAATCGAATGCGCTGCTTCTCGAAAGCAGCTCCTGAAACGGAAACCTCAACGGCACGTGAGACCAAAACTGCAATGAGAGTCTTGTACGTTTCCTGGTTTGGCATAACGCGACGGCGTAGCATGTCCGAGTAGACATCGAGTGCCTTGGGAACGGCATGATAAGAATCGGTGTGCAGCTTAATGGCAGCCTGAAGCAACGAGTTATATGCTTCGACGCTGGGGGTAACACCATCTCGCAGGATTGCTTCGAAAGCAGCTGGGATTTCTGCATATTTTTCTTCCACTGCCAATTGAACGACACGGCCAGATGCCACGATAGATTTCTCCGCGGTGACATCGACCGTCATTTCGTGAGCAGCTGAGTCAACTGCATTCTCCTCAGCAGCAACAACTGTTGCTGCGTCACCCTCGGCTTCGGCATTTTCCTCCTGAATCTGAATCTCACGAGCAACGGCTTCTTCGACCTTGGCGCTCACATCGACATTGACGGCGGCCTTTTTCAAGTCTCGGGGCGACTTGTCATCCGGGAGATTCTGACTCTTTTCTGTGACTTCATCCTTTGGCTTCCATCCTATACGTCGCTTGAACTGAAACTGTCTCCAATCGCTATCGTCACCTGTTTGCTGAGCATGTTGCCAGGCAGCATAGTATGCGGCTAAGCCCGAATCTCCCGAATTGGAACCAGCTTGGCCGGCTTTCGCACCGGAACCGGATGAACTCGAGGCGTTCTGGAAGGTACTCTGAAGTTGGGATGTGCGGTGAAACTTGAGAGAGTTGGTGGCGAGCGGATTAAGGGTTGTCGACGACGAGGGGATAGTCTGGGATGCAGCAACTACCGACTGAGCGTAGCCATGGGTGAAGGCTTTGGCAAAGTTCTGTCGCGCGAGGTGAGTAAAGGGCTTAAAAACCATTTATCTGGCTGGGGTCCTCTTCCAGGAGAAGAGGAGACTCTGTATTCAGTCAGTATCTGATGAATTGTCGAAAGGCGATTCATCTGACATACCTTCGGACCCAACTAAAATATCCCGTGCAGGTTCATTTGACGACTCAATGCCGTCAAAGGAACGCGCAAAAATATTTCAAGGTCAACGATGGGAATGGAGGTGCGAAACGAACGCGTAGTGATCACGCGAGCGCACAATCGAGAAGTAGTATGATTATGTATGAGATTAAACGTATCGTAAATTCTTCGTGTGTTTACCTGCTCCGCGATGAAGAGTGGAGAGGTCGGATCGGTTAACGGATGATGAGAAGAGAGGGTAGAGAAGGAAAAGTCCAGGTATGCGCGTCAAGGAAAGGACGGGGGGAGGGATAAAGATGGTGATATAGTAATCACGGTTGAAAAAGGATAGCCTGGCTGCTCTGGAGAGAGATGCAGATGGATGCCTGGGAAGAGGGGCCGCCAGGGTTTCGGGCATGTGATTGGCCGAGGGGACGGAGTTAAGGCTTAGCTCGTCTCTGAGGAAATTCTAGTCGCCCACTAAGTTTTACTTCGATGTGCTTCCACTTCAGCTACAACCTGCCTACCAGTGAAAGAGTGACACAATTTGAAAATACAATTTGGCTCACGATTGAGAGAATACTGACGATAAGGAAAACTGAAGAATTCGATCCATCAGATGACCAGAATTGGCGGGGGATCGGAAGGGCAGCGTGAGAGAGACACCAATGGCGCGAGTCGATCCCGAGCGACCAAGGGAGAAATAGGGAGGAATCAAGTTACAGAAGGTAGCTTACTATGTCGTAGATACGAGCCGGACTGTGTCCTTTTCTCCGAGTGGCCGACTGGGTTAAAGCCGCGCCGAACCGAGAGTGACTCAGGCCACGTCCCGGCTCATTTTCTTCTGACACATTCTGCGCCTCCACTCTTAGTCTGCTCGATCTCCGGAATCTGCAGCTTCCGTCTGTACCATGGATATAAGAGTACACATTCGTGTAGATGCTATGCTCGATTTGATAGTTACGCTTACTCATCGGCGATGCATCAACTAACTTAACTAACTAGTTAACTAGCTAACTATATGAAGTTATGAACAACATTCTCCGTAGCAGGTTCATGCATGACGTCGTCTACTATGGACAATGTCGCTCACGAAGAGGCTCGGCGCCGAGATGCAGTCGTCTGCGATGAAAGTACGTGCCGGGGTATAATCACATCGATCTTGATTGCGACACTTCCAATGGGCAACGAACAATCGTATCCTCCTTCATTATCAAACAGTAAGGGCACAAACGTATAGGCCGATAGCTCGGGGAAGACGAAACGAGCAAGATGATCGATCATCGTGGAGAAGAAGAGGCCGCATTCCCAAAAGAGTTTAAATTGACAGATCTGGAGTCCAGGCAGGTGCTACCCACGCCCGCCAATCAGAGGCCGCGCCTCCCGCGATGCCACTCGACAACAAAACAATCAATATTCGACATGACAACAAAGACATTTCATCACCTTCTTCTTCATCATCATAATAACAATACAACAAACGCTCAGCTTTATATCAAGTGAACGAACTTGAACCCTACACAATTCATGAGCCTTTAACCAGCCTGCCCTCCGAACTCATGCCCGTCCATCCCAACGCAACCACCGCTGTCTCAGCGCCAGGCAAGGTCCTCCTCACTGGAGGCTATCTAGTGCTCGACCGACACTACACTGGCACTGTGTTCGCTCTTGATGCTCGAATCCATGCCGTTGTTCAGCAGCTCCAGCGCGACCGAAAAGGCTCCAATCAGCCCGAAACCCCACCTACCACAGACGACGCGGTAGACAACCAGCCCGAGAGCGTTATTGTTCGCTCACCACAATTCATAGATGCTGTCTGGGAGTATGGCGTCCAAAGGTGTGAGCAGGGCGGAGGAGTAAAAGTCACACAGCGAAACGAGGGGTGAGTGCTACGGCTTTTCAATTAGAGCTTCAACCCCGCTAAACAAACTTACTAGCCCGAGGAACCCTTTCGTCGAGACATCCTTAAACTACGCTTTGACATATATCAGCTATATAGCCGACTCGAAAGACCTCGGTTCGCTGTCCGTTACGATATTGGCAGACAACGACTACTATTCAGACGCCAACAAACCGGCGAGTAACAGCCAACGAAATCGCGGCGCATTCCGTGACTTTGGTGTCAAACTACAAGATGCTCACAAAACAGGACTTGGTTCATCGGCGGCCCTCGTCACGGCATTGGTTTCAGCTCTTGTGATGCATCGTACCATGCATCCGGATGATCTACCTGCCGTTAGGGACAAGTTACACAACCTAGCCCAAGCTGCACACTGTGCTGCTCAAGGGAAGGTGGGCTCTGGATTTGACGTGGGAGCCGCCGTCTTTGGATCCTGTTCCTACCGACGCTTCTCTCCTTCTATTCTCGAAGGTTTAGGCGATGCCGGCTCTCCTGGCTTTGAAGAGAGATTGTTTTCGACAGTGGAAGACTTGGATTCTGCGCAACCGTGGGACACTGAGTTTATGGATGTTGGTATGAAACTGCCACCTGGAATGCAAATGGTTCTCTGCGATGTTGACTGTGGATCTCAAACACCGTCAATGGTCAGAAAGGTGCTCGAATGGCGTAAACAGAACAAAGAAGAAGCCGATCAACTGTGGGATAGTCTACAGGCCAATAACGAGAAACTCCGCCTGGAGCTTCGACGCAATGCTGGAAATCGAGCTGACCCAGAAACGGAGGCCGCTCTCGCTGCCGAGGTCTCTAAGAATGCGGGTATACTGATTCAACGATCACGAAACTTGTTAAAGTCCATGACAGAAAAGTCGGGTGTGCCTATTGAACCACGCGCACAGACAGAGCTTCTTGACGCTGTTTCGGCAGTAGACGGCGTAATAGGAGGCGTTGTACCTGGTGCCGGAGGTTATGACGCGGTGGTACTTTTGATTCGCGACGACATAGAAGTTATTCAACGACTAAACCAGTTGTTTGAAACTTACCAAAGTCAAGTCGAAGACGACTTTGGAGGAAAGATAGACCGGGTACGGATGTTGGGCGTTCGGCATGGATCAGACGGTATCAAAAACGAGCATAACAATCTGGGCAATTATCTGCCATGGCTATAGCACTTATCGCTATGATAGTCGCTTAGGATAGATATAATGAATATTTTTAGCCTCCTATAAGTTGATTACGCTGATGACCAGACAATACTTACCTATGTAGCGGGAGACCTTTGATAACGCTATTCATAGTTTCTGAGGTTCTGAACCTCCAGAGATCTTCAAGAGCATCCAACATCACCTCAGATTGTAGACCGACTTCTAGAACTTGTCTGTACCTTAAATAGAGTGAAACAATGACTGATAGACCTCAGATGTAACGATGAGGGATGTTACCATACCATTACTGACCCAGACCAACAACCGCGAAATATTACACTGATCCACCATAAAAGCCGGCACAGCCCGTACTAGCGCATACATAACCGCCTCCTCACTGCTCCCCCGGACGGATTCCCGTCACAACCGACCCGCCATATTAACCACCATCTTGGCAATCTAACATCTCCTTCCATCCCCATTCGAGAACGTCGATCCTCTATCCTCTTCGTCTGAAAGATCTTCGCCCTTTGTTGTTGTCGCAATTTGCCACCAATTTGTTGTTGGAGTGTTTTTGATAGTCAATTGCTCGATATTCGATTTTGAAGGATGGCTTCTAATGAAGGGAACGTGGCTGCTTTGGAGGTGGATGGCAACGACCATGATAACGTTGACCCTGTGACCACTACTACAGCAGCCCCAGCTACCACAACAACAACGACGACGACAATGCCTAAAACTACTGCTGAGAATATTCCTGCTCCATCATCCTCTATAGAACCCGCCGCCGAGACATCGACGACACCCCCGAAAGTTGCTCAAGTAGAGACCGCTGTCAAAACAGAAGCCCCCAAGGAAACGAAAGATGCAGAAGATATACCAACATCTCAAGCTGCTACCACTACCGCTACTGCTTCTGCCGCCGAATCGACTGCCGAAGATGTCCCTGCAGCTACGGTTAGAGCCACACCCACACTACAAACCATCACATCAACCGACGGTCCCAAACCCGAAGGCCCCGAGACCGTCAATATAACTGAAGAAGGCGAATCATCCGACCAAACACAACCCGCCAAAGAGACAGCCGAAGAAGCAGGACCAGAGCTCATGATTACACTGCTACTCACCACTGGCGCAAGGCATCCGTTCAAGATTGATAGGAAGTATCTGAAGAGACGGAGTGTCAAGGTTGAGAATGATGATCCGTTTAATATGAGTGTGTATACATTGAAGGAATTGATATGGAGGGAGTGGCGGTCTGGTATGTCACAAACAGTAACGCCGGTATAACAGTGTTTGACTAACGAGGTTACTGATAGAATGGGAGCCGCAACCCTCGTCACCTAGTTCGATTCGGCTTATTTCTTTTGGCAAGTTGTTGGATGATAAAGCTCCGCTTTCTGGTTAGTCAACACATAGCCCTCTATCATGAAGTTTCAAAGCTAATACCTGATGCAGAGTCGAGCCTCACTCACGACGCACCAAATGTAATTCACATGACTGTCAAACCGCAAGAAGTCGTCGACGAAGAAGACGCCAAAGGCGGCAAATCATACTCCGCAAGAGACCGAGAGACAACCGATCGCAGTCCTGGCTGTCGATGCGTTATTCTATAAGCTCTTTCAGCATTAGGTTCTTGGTCCGATTTGCGGTTTACTCGACGAATACGCAGCTTATATTTTTATATTCGCGATACCCTTTCCTTCATGTTCCCACTTCGAATCTGGGATTTCTTTTTTCTGTCTGGATCTTTTCTATCAATTGATCGTCATACTCCCGCTCACTCCTTTCACATATGTCCTCTCCATGGAAGATATTTATCCACCTCTTGCTTTCGCTCCGTCTTTTTCCTTTCCATGTCATATTCCGTCATCTGGTGTATTGGTTGAAGGTCGGCGTTGAGGAAGTCCCACAAGTCTTATTCTACACCTTTCCTTATGTTCTATCTGTTTTCAGCATGTCTTCTGTAGTATCTTTCTTTCCTTTCCATTGTATGTATGTATCCATCGATGTATCTATTTACTCTCTGTCCCTGTCTCTTTGATCAAGTTTCTCGCAAGTTCGTCTCAAGTATCTTCTTGTAATAGAAGGATATTCGCTGTCCGCTTCAATGAATGGTTCTGATCCCTGTCTTGCTGTTTTCCGATACGAATAGGTTGATGAATAGATCTTGGATGCCATCCTACAGGTCCTAATCAAGTGCTCAACATAAGAAAGATTAGAAGTAATGGTGCAACAAATGTATTATTGTCTAGTCGCGTAGCATCGATGCTATATCATTCGAGAGTATGAATCACGTTAAGCATCCATCTACCAATCCATCTTAAGTCGCTTCTCCATCTCGTCATGAATACTAGGAGGTTCACGGAACTTGTCTCCTAACCCATCGTTAGCCCCATCCATCCCCAACTCCTTCGAAAAGAAAGGACTTACCATGGAACACATCCTCCCACCCAATCTCCGTATCCCTTCCTCCCAAAACCAAAATATCCTCATGCAAATTACCACCCATCCGACGCGCACCACCAAGCATCATAGGCGTAAAGCTACTATCCCGCACAATCTTAAGCTCCATTCCGCGACGGATGGGTTCCGCCATTCCATACACTCGGCGCAGACCTTCCATTTTCATTGCGTCCTGTGTTTCGCGCCATGCAAGCAGGCGTGCTTCGAGCGGGTGCGCGGATGTTGGAATGTTATTGGCGTTGGAGCTGGGAGAGCCGCGGGGTGCTTGGAGGGTGATGTTGTTGCGGAGGGTGTCGGGGAGACCTGGAGCTGAAGGGGCGCCTTTGCTGGGATGGGGGGCTGTGATACTGTTGGAGCTGAAGTTTCGGCCGGTGTTGTTGTCGGTGTAGGCGGCGTGGTTTGATGATGGGGTGAAGCGGAGGGACTGGGAGATGCGATGTTAGTATCAATCAATCTCGTTGGAGGACGTAGGTTATGGAGGTGAGGTAGCTGTTGGGCTTGTTCGTACCATCTTGGCTGATTATGTATGCTGTTCAACACGAATACTAGTTGCTCGAATCTTATAATATCGGCGTGATGATGATCTAGTCAAGGACCGGTTTGGTGTGTGATAGTAGCTTGATGGAGATTCTTGTTGCAATGTGATGTCTGGTAAGCTTATGTGGAGCTTGGAGCAGCAAGTTAACGCAGGCAGACGCTCCCGCGCGTTAACCGGCGTAAGGTCACATGACCTCTCTTGTCGGGAATAATTTCATTCAGCCGTCCTAACCATCATCATCCTTTGATAGAAACACCACAATTCAAACACCAAGATGGCGACGACTCTGTACTCGCGGACACTGCTCCGCAGAATAATTGTCATTCCCAAGTCCACAATCAAAGTCCGACAACCCATTCGACCTCGACAATTCTCAACAATCCGAACCAACAAACCTACCACCACCTCTCTATTCCGCTCGTCCTCAATCATCCCTCAACTTCCTACAAACACATTCTCGAAACTCTCAACCCGAAATTTCTCCTCAACCTCTTTCGCGCAAGCGACATACAACCAAGTCCGCCGTGGCTGCCGCAAAGAACAACGCGCTCGTCGCGGCCGCTCACCCGCCCTCGCGAATCGACCGGAAATGAAGGGCGTCTGCCTCAAGACCGGAATCACAAAACCTAAAAAACCAAACTCGGGAGAACGCAAAACTGCTAGGATACGATTGAGTTCAGGCAGGGTGGTGACGGCTTATATTCCAGGTGAAGGACATAATGTGCAGCAGCACAGTGTTGTTATGGTTAGAGGAGGCAGAGCACAGGATTGTCCTGGTGTGAAGTATCATCTCGTTAGGGGGGCTTTGGATTTGGTATGCTTCTTCCCTTATTTCTCTTGGAATCAGTTGTAAGTATGGGATGGTTCACTGACGTGGTTGGACAGGGTGGTGTTGCCAATCGATTGACAAGCAGGTCAAAGTATGGTACGAAGAAGCCCAAGGCTGATTAGAGGGTTGGAGTATGAAAGGGTTGTTATGTACATGTATTATATTGCAATGCAATTTTTCACTTTCTTTCGTTCCCATGTCTGTTTTAAGTCGTGCCGACACAGTCTAACGACGGGCTTATGATCGCACAGGGAGAGTACCATTGGCTAGTTGTTAGGTGTACTATATATATACATGGTTTCAAGGATTTAGCTGAATGCTAACCTTGGAATACATGTTCTTGCGGTGGATGGGACGAGCAACGCTCCTAATTCGAACTCCCAGGTAGGGCTACGGCTAGCTTTGGGAGGGGCAAGCTAGCTAATTCTTGGAGCCAGTCTTTGAAAGCATATGTATTACAAGGGAAAAACTATGTATGTAGTCTTCTTTTCCTAGCTTCTAGGAGTAATAGGCCGGAATTCTGATAGTGGCTCGAGCTATCAGGGCAGCACTACCAAACTCGTGACGGGGTTCACCACGAAGTTAGCGCTGCCAGGCCCGCCTCGGCCTCGGACACGTCCACGCTAAAAATTAAACATACAAGGTTGACAGACCATGCCAGCTTCATTCTTCACAATCATGCCTTGATAGTGATCTACCTGCCATGAAAGGCTTGTTCAAAAAGTCCATTAAGTCGCTGAAGAAGCCTGGGAAAGAAGGACTGGCAGTTAAGCTACATGTTTCAGCCCCGCCAGCTCCTTCTCCAGAAAATACATCTCAAGTTAACGATCACAACGACAGCTTATCGGATGATGAGACACAGCAACTCCAACTAGCATCACAACAGCTTCAAAAAACAATCCAGCGATATCATGAGCAGAATATTTTGAATGGCGCACAAGGAGTCTCGTTTGATGCACAATATGAGTTCACTGCTACTTCGAGTCCAGAGCAACTGGCCAGCCTAATACAAACCATTGTTTCCCAAGACAAGCAAAAGGATGGGACGCTCAGACGAGTTTCTGAGACGGTTGGTAAAATCTATCCACTCGCCTCGTTGGTATTGAGATTGGGAACTGCTGTTGGGGAGGCTTTCCAGCCCGTAAAGGCGTTGATGAGTTCATTGACTATTGTCCTTGATCTCTCGGAACAGGAGCGCTCGCGGACCAAAGACTTTCAGCATACCCTCCAGAGCGTAACTTATCAGTGCTCACGCATAGCAGAGGTACAAAAGACCACAGTCGATGGAGACTGGAACCATCTGGTCATTCAAAAGTCCACTCAACTGCTTACCGCAATCATTCGATATTTCAACGAAAGCATCATCTTTTTCAGCCAGGGGCCCACGCAGATTCTAGGAGCGGCAGTCCTGCTAGGACAGGATAGATATGCCGGTGTTAAGGCAGCCCTGGATCAAGCGATTGTTGAGTATGATCAGGCACTTCTGCTTCAGATTGCAGTTAGTACCATATCGAAAGGAACACAACCGGGTGACGCTGTAACGATATCTCACGAGGTAAAGAAGAAGCCGGACAAGGCTGAGCTTCTGAAGTGGCTGAAAGCTTCGTATTGGGAGACAGAGGCCCAGTTTATGACTTCTTGCAAGCGGCTACAGGAAGGTTCTTTCAGCTGGTTTCCGAGTCTAGAACCTTTCTCCAAATGGAGAAGGAAAGAGTCCAATGGTCTGTGGTTAACAGCAGCCCCAGGGTTTGGAAAGTCGGTTCTGGCAGCACATGCGGTAGGGCTACTGAAAGCCGAGCATCCTGAGGCAGCTGTTCTATATTTCTTCTGCGGTCGCACCAATCCGCAGTTGAATACATGGAAGCGATTAGTTCATACGTTGGCAGCACAACTTGTGATGAATATCCCATCAACTCAGGAATACTTCCAAGACTTGCAGGACCGAAAATATGAGAGCGAGGATACTTCGCTTCTTTTTGAGACGTTGTTGGTGACACCCCTGTCCAAAGTCGATTCGCAAGTATTCATCGTGATTGATGGTATTGATGAGTGCCTGTTTATGGAAGAAGATTTGCATCCTCCTAATGACAAATCCAGTGCTGTTCTTGACTTACTCACTAAATTGCAATGTCAATGCCTTTTGACGAGTCGGCCGATGCCGACATCTAAAGAGATACTTAATTCATGGTTGCATCATCGACTGACAACCGAGAACCTGGAAGATATAAGGCTATTCACGTCAAAGCGGGTGTCTGAATCTGCTGTTTTACATAGAGGCTTTCATAGCCTTGGACAGCACGCAGAAACATTGATAGTCGAAAAAGGACAGAACAATTTTCTATGGGCCTCAACTGTATTAAGCCTTCTCGACAAGCCAGGCATCACGACCCAAGAATTTAGGGATCTACTAAGCGATAATCCCAGCAAACTGAACCAAGTCTATATCGAAGTCCTTGATCGAATTGATGAAGCCGGCAGTTTAGAGCTGGCAAGGATAGTCGTCGGATGTGTCCTGTTTAGTCAATCTACTTTGACGATCGAGGCTCTAGAAACCATGGTGTCTATACTTCATGGAGAGATATATGCGTTTCGCGAGTTTATTGAAGTAGAGTGTGGGTCGATATTGACAATTATTGCCACTGAGGATGGCCGACGTGGTGTACAGATAACCCACGAAACTTTCAGAGTTTTCATTATTAGTCGAGATCTATCACAGTCTCGATCATTGTCAGCTCCATCTTGTCATCTCAACCTTGCAATGACTTCTTTGGAGTGTCTAAATGAACCGAGAAATAAAGAGCTTGCCTGTATACACGATTATGCGGTTCTTAATTGGTTCAAACACTTTACGGAATTACAAAATCAAAAGGAAAAGAACGTGCATGACTCTACAATCATCAAAAGGCTTCTCACTAAAATATACAAGTTCTTCACAGTCGAGGAATTGCTTTGTGCCTGGCTGAAACAGTTTATCTTTCTCGCTAAAGACGGGACAAGGACACTCTTCTTATGTTACCACCTTTTTGACATACATCAGAGTATATTGCATTGGTTGACCTCCACAGAGTTTGCGGAGCTCGCTCCAAGCATATCAAGAGGTCGCCCAGAAGATGAGACATACACTTCAGCCCTGAAATGGAGGAGTCATATGGCAAATAGCGAAGTTCAAGACTTGGCACACTTTATATGCAGGTGTCTGGCACGTACATGGTTAGGAACGAATTGGAAAGAACCTGGACTCAGTTCAATCGTGTTTCTTCAGGCTAAAAAGACTGCTCAGATATTGTTATGGAATGAAATTGCGGGAGACACGTGTCGATCCGCATCCCACAACGACTACGCCTCGACCACGGTATCGCAAGTCCAACGTTTGGGAGAACTTGGCGGATTCTTACCATTCATCGGCCTACATTCTGGAAATTATGCCTACGGCCACTTGGTGGCCAACGATCCATCATGTCCTCGATTCTTTCTTTCTGCGCTAGACGAATACCCAGACTGGTGGCATCTGCACGATGGTCTTGGAAGCTGGTATTACCGGACAAGTAACAAGATGAAAGCCGTTGAGACCCTCGAGAAGGCAATCAAGTGTAGTCCTAAATCGGCGGTATCAAGCAGAACATTATACTGGACTGCAAAATGTGAACTTTTTCTGGAAACAGGCAACGTAAAGGGCGCCATCGAGACACTTCGCCGGGCGGAGCAGCTCTGTTCGGAAAGAGAATCGTACCAGTATTGGAAACGCATGGCTCATATTCTGGGGGACAGGAACTGCTGGGATGAAGTGAAAACAGTTTATACAGATGCATTAAACAAGCGGTCTGTTGGCCGTTACGAGTACTGGAGCGGTCTTTCAGAAGCCTACAGCAAGTTAGGGGACTGGAGAGGCGCTCTCGATGTTCTATTCGAAGCCTTGCGAGACAAAAGTCAACATACTGAGCGTTACATGCATCTCAAGAAGATATGTCGTTTGGCAACGGACCTAAGAGACTGCTTTCTATTTGATCAATCCATAGAAGTCCTTCGCTCCGCAATAACGAACGATCCGGATAACGGACCGCAATATCACACGCTAATAGCTAACACATATATGGCCGCCGGTATGTGGTCGCAAGCCGTTGGGTCGTATGAGTCGATTCTTAATGGAGGGGACATTGATTCAAAGGCACGAAGCACAATTCATGTCGATCTTGGAGGCGCATACCTCGCCATGGGTAGGCTCGAAGAGGCAGTCGCTACTTACGAGCAAGGCATGGATCAATCTGATGACTCGACGCGATGCCTGCCAAGTAAGCTAGCATTGGGCTATATGATTGCTGGTCAATTTGCTGAGGCAATCCGTATCCTTAGGAGGTGCATTACGGTAACCCACATGAGCGCTTCCGAGGGATTCGATGATGACTTTCAAGCCGGATTATTCATGGATATGCAATTGAATCTAGGCAAGTGCTTTGAAGCAACGGGTCGACACGAGGACGCCAAGTCAACTTACATGGCGGGGGTCAATGTGATTGGAAAAATTAAAGATGGCATAAAGAATATACCAGAGCAAGATGATTCCAAGACCCCTATGTGGCGTTCTAACGCGCGCTTCTTTATGGCCTATGGTGAACTCCTCGAGCGAACAGGAAGTTGGTCCGAGGCAATCCAACAGTATGAAGTTGCTGAAACCATAATGTCAAAAACACGGTTTGTCGAAGACGATGATCTACTGAAATGGGAGTATGAAAATTGTTTAAAAACTATTGCTCAAATTAGGGGAGGTATTCCGCGAGACAGTGCAGCCGAGAAGTTAATATTGGAGAATATGCTACGGTTGAGCAGCGTTGACGGCTACCGGATTGACTGGTATTCATTCATGAATTCCGACATGCCACGATATCGCGGAGGCGAGGATGGCTGGGCTGCGAGGATACGGCGTTTCAGAGGAGACATGTCGCTTGATAGATCAACCGACGGTGTGTAGAAACCAACTCTCTTGATCTAAAGCGCATTGTTGAACTGCGCCTTCCCCCAGCACCCCTGTTTCTTAGTTAGCAAGCAGAATAATAGGAATACAAAGTATATTCCTTTTTGCTTCACGTTATAGGCTTGTCGGATTAGCCTGTTCCCAATCCAATTGAGCTGATCTTGGACCGGACGAACCGACAATAATAAAGCTAAAAACTAGTGAGCTTTTAAGGAAATTGAAAAGGGCCTTATAGATAAATATAAGCTTTAAAAAGGAAATAAATTTAAATAGTTTCTTAATATCTAGGTAGTACGTAACTATACTTAGTGAAAAATATAGCTCTATTAAGAATTTAAGATGCATATATTACTAAGATTATAGAATATTTTAGGCTTAATACTATAAATAATATTAGAATATCTATATTTACTGATATTAAGGCTTCAATTAATAAAGTAATAAACACTAAGAATCTAAGATCTATACTTACTAAGAGCTTATTAGATCTATATTATATACCACTATTATAATAAGGCCTGATGTGGCTAAAGCAGTTAATAAACTAGCTAAATACTCTAAGAATCCTTTAATATTATATTTTTAGTAAATTAGGCGTGTTATCTAGTATCTCTATACAACTTGATTTCTTATAATCGAATACTTACTATTAATAAATTTAGAGATGGACACTTTTATGTATACTTTAGATGCTTTATTTAGTAATAATAGCAACTACACTAGCTCTAAGGCATATTTAGTATAGTTATATAGAGAACCAGTGGACTAGAAGGTTAATAAATAATAGCTTATTATAATATTAATAACTAAGGCAGAGCTTTATACTACTATAAAAACTACAAAAAGGCTTTAAATTTAGGAGTATATATTTAAATTAATTTAATTTATACTTAATTATGAGCTCTCTATTCTATATAATAATAAGTAAACTATTTTACTATTGATTAATTAGGAGTCTTAGTTTCATACTAACCTTAAGTATATTAATATATATTACTACTAGTTTAGGCAGGAGTTTCAGGCTTAATAGCTTTATATTAAATAGATTAACACTAAAGATATAATTACTAATAATTTTATAAAGATTTTATATAGTAAATACTTTCTAGATTAGTATCAATACTAGGTTTGATTAATATAGTTATTTTACTATAAGAATAAAAGCCTTATGCCTTGTATTTCTAGAAGGGTATATTAGAGCTAATTCTTAGCAAATCTATATATAGATTAGTTTGGGGAAGCTGGCAACAGCTTTATATAATAAATATTAAGAATTTTCTATAGAATAATACACGGTTGAGTATTATAAATCAACCCTTTATTTACGTATATCAAGAATATTTGATTGGCATTATCTGTTGTTCCTTTGTGATATTATTTATATGAGATTCCGCGTATATAAATGATCTAAATCTCCCAAGTAGCAATGCTGGGAAGATGTGCAAATCTTAATCATAATATCGTAATATATAGCACCTTTCTTGCTTCCTTTTCTGTGCTATTTTGACCTTTCCGTAAACACTCTACTATGCCAAGGACTCAATAGATAGGCACACACCTGGATGGCGGCAATATTGACCATTAGCTAGCTACAGCGGGTATATCAATTCTACTACTACTAGTTTTGCACTGAAGCCTTAAATTTCCCCACCCACTTAAGAGCCAAACACAGGGTACGGTCGGTGGGGAAGTAGGGATATTGTACGGAGTAAGCATTGCTCAGATTCTCCAAAATCCGAGCTGCCCCAGTCACGTACTGTAAACCCCGGTACAACATGAAAAATGAAATTTGACTCATGTGGGAGGAACTCGGCCGAAGAAATACGCCTGGAGTTGGCCGTACGGACTCTGTTCTAGGAGTATTTATAATCGACTGACCAGAGTACCCTTTTTTACGATTTGGATATAACTTTCCTCAGTCTTAGTTAACTGCGGTCAGTTGGTATCCAGAATAATCAATAAAACAATGTCCGCCAATTCTTGCGCGCAGGAGAAGATAATTCTTCCTCCCCCGTCTGGCTTGAACGATATACCCCCTGCATCTGTTTACGACGTCAATAAGTTTCCAGACGAGCGGACTCAGTGGTTACGTACCCTACTTGAGAAAGGTCATCGTACCGTTGCTCCGCTACGCGATCCAGACCTGATCTTACATAGTCATCTGCCACATGTATGCTGGCTCCCTGAACCCGGATACAAATAAATCCCTAATAACTTTTGAAGAGCCTTGTAACTAACTCTTGATATAGCTGTTAGGTTCTGCGTATGCCTTAGGCGCGGACAGCGAACAGCTGAACAGGTCCTATGAACATGAAATCACACAGCTGGTGCCGATTGCTCGCGGTTTTGTTCGAGGGGATGCGATTTCTAAGGAGAATTGGAGAGAATTCCTTAATCGCAAAGAGTTTGTAGCCCAGACGACAGATTCGAAGCCAAGAGTTCTTGATTGCTGATTATGAAATTCAGGTATACTGTTGCATTCCAGGACTTTTTTGATGGCGAAGTGGAGAAGAAGCAGGGAGATTGGGGCAAAGTTCTGGAAGAATATCTGTATTCCGGTCCCAGCCCACTCGTCAACGGTTATACTGGAGGCCGTAAGTGGATTAATCTTCTGCCCTGTCAAAATTTGCATCGATATGCGATGATGCTGACGAGGGTTTAGTTGGCCATCCATTCATCCATCTGGCCTATGCGTATGAGTTCCGCAGCAAGGAGGTGGCCACCCAAGCATTGAGTCAAGGGTGTACAGAGTATAATCCTATTCACATTTTCCTGGATCAACCTTCGCCGGACACTTCAACGTACAAGACACACTCCCTGTCGACAATTTTTGAAAAAGTGCGTACAGATTCCAGATTGGACAAATTGTTTGAGGACCCCGGGCACAATAATCTAGAAGTCCTTCAAGAAGCACAGAATCTCACCATCATATTAGAACACTGGAATGCGTGGGAAGTGACTGACCCATTGCGCCAATTTGAGGAGTGTTGTGACCTCTCAGTCCTATTATCCATAAGCAATGGCAATCCGGATGTCTCGTTCGATTTTTTCAACGCGCACATCATGACTGTTGCGCATGCACTGCGAGTCCTATGGCACTACATCCCCTCACAGATGCACGTTCCAGTAATGCGACAATACGCGCTGTTCGGGATAATGACGTATATCTGCCAACTTCGTCCGAAATTTTCTATTGAGTGGATTGAGACAGTTAAACTGGATGGCCGGGATTGGAAGTGGGTTATTGACTCTGCGTTGCCTAATCAGTGGGCCTTGGACGTCCACTTTTTCAAAGTTATCCGTGCCCCAAAGGCTTTCGAGGAAACTTTTGGTCGCAAGGACGATTTCTACCTGAAAGCTGCGATCAAGTATGTGAGCGAATTTGGGGGGTGGAAGGGACATGGCAAAGGCGTTTCTGGAATTGCTCCGATCGACAACGAGTAAGAACCAGAATCAGCTAGTCACGCCGGCGGGATTATTCCGGTGCAGTGAGATGTAGACTAGTAGTTTCCGAAGAAGCTAGCATTGAGAATATAGTACCAGAATGTAGTTCCCATGCCCTCATTTTAAGTCAAAGCCTCCGGAGTGTGATAAAATCTTTGGACACGCCCGCTTCAAGCTCTTTCGCTTCAGTATTGCTATTTAAATGTTACTGGATAGAAAGCTCACCCTTTCCCAGATGAGAGGGTTCTAGGAAAAGCCTTCAGAAACTGGCCCCATTCATCGATTTCGTGTAAGTGGGCCGTCTGCAGTGTATCCCACTAGATTGTCGAATACACGGACTGTTCCCAGTCGAGCAAACATTCTAAGGACGGATTATGGGATGCAACGGTGACTGGGGATCCTGTAGCCCAAATACATGTTGCAGCAGCTGTATCATTGCCAGTCATACTATCTCTCACAGCGTAAGCGTCAATCATCAAATCTTCAATAGACTTTCCGGCCAGACGAGGAGGTGTATCCACGGCAAGATGTAGTGACTGCACATAACTGGTCTCGATAACAGGCCAATACCTGTCGACCATTGATCGTTCTGGATTTGTTGATATTTCGCCTAATGCCACAGCGAGGGCATGCCACGGGAAGAAGAACGTCTCAATCCACCGCCATGGCTGCGCCCGGGGATCACTGAAAAGCGTTTGTCTCCGTTCCAAAATGCCTCCGGCAACACTAATCATTCCAATGTCTGGTTTGCGTATAGCAGAACCAGTCGTTTCTCCTTGCATAGGTTGTAGGGCAAACAGTTGTAGGGTATCATGTATGCAGTCGCTGAGCTTCATGACGAACCAATGGAACGCAGAAGTAGGAGTTTTACAGCTCAGCAGAATGTCGACATCCCGCCGGAAAATATTCACTGCCTGTTGCCGCATACAGACATCGGTAATGCCTGGTTCAGCAAAGTGGGATAGATCAAAGGAGCGAAGGATACACTGTGCTTGGGAAACTATCTTGAGAAGCGTAGCGTCTGTCAGGTTGCCCTTGGTAGTTTGCAGAATTTCCTTGGAGTCGAATCCAAAGTCTTCGTCTCTCAGGTCAGATAAGGGATGTTGTTGGATCCACATAGACGACATCATTGGTTCTGATACACGATCTATTGAGGCTTCGATATCCAACCAGCCAATTACATGCCATAAGCGACAGCGCATCTCCCGCTCAAATGGCCTTATCGGAAATGGAGGGTCAACGAGGTGAAGGGAGAGTGCTTGTGCAATGCGAAGAGCGACACTGAGCATCGTCCAGACCCTTCTACTGCGATCGTGTAATCTCGCCGCTATCTGGCCCCATGTCAGAATTTGCCCTGTAGGTTTAGGATCGGACTTACGAGAGACAGTACGAAAGCCTGTAGCACAGTCATCTCTTTTGTGGTGAGAAAATCAAGCTTCATCAATGCCGACTTAGTCTCGCTCTTATACTTTGTAACCATTGTCTCTTTACTTTCACAAAACAATTCTCTGGATTGTTCCTCACTGAGAGTGGAGCTCGCAACATAAAATATTGCAGACGCAAGAGCCATAGGTGCCAGATGTCCTTGCCTGTAGTTTAAATAAGGCCTCCCTTTTATGAGAAATGCACGTAGAGTCGGCCGATGCAGGATTCTGAAGATGGGATCCACTTGACTGAGGAAAATATCGAGGAGGGCTTTCTCAACGTGCGGACTTGACAGAGCCGTATAACCAGGTTCTGCTGCTACTTCTTTGTTCTGGACCTTATCAACGGAGCGGTCAAGCAGTTCTTGGTTCCTACTGTCGGAGACTGGCGAAGAGCGATGCTAATTCCAAGTTAGAGCAAGCAGCGCCGCCATTACCGATAATGATATGCTCACTAGTGGGAGAGGACTGAATGTTTCTTTCCTCCTCTGTAATGGCCAAGTGCGTGGTTCAGGCAGGTTTTGGTGTTGAATTTTGCTCGTTTCGCCAGCAATGGTACTGACTGTGATCCCTTGCATCGGCTGCGAAGAACCTGGTAATAACGTTCCATCATTGGGAAGCTCTCTGAGGTGACTAGAGACCTCGCTAGATGCCTGCTTCACTGATCGGCCACGAGGCCTGCGTCGTCGTTCGACGACCGTGCAAGGGACACCGCGTTTTAGGCAATTTTTGCAGGGGGTTTCTCTGTCACACTTCACTTTGCGCCGGGCGCAAGTCTGACAGGCCAAACGAACTGGATGCGTCGAAGACATATTCTATGGGATATTGTATTGCGCGCAGATATGGTATTATCAAGCGGCACTATGATTCCGTGGGAAGAAGCTACTACATATTTAAGATATTTGTGGCACTGGGGGCTGAAAGACGATGAGGAACAGCAAGCATTCAGATTGGGAATTGGGATCCAAAATGTATCAATTGATGATTTGAAAACTGCCTTGCGAGTAACGAGCTTGCACTTTCAAAGAATAAGACGATATATTTGGCGTCCAGATATCATGAATTTTCCCTCGCCATTCTTCACAGAGATTTTCAAGGAGATCTGGGGAAGACTGTTTCAATATCGCAGAGGCCAGCTGTGCCCCACCTTGCTGCTTTTATTATTGGACATTAAGGCTAATATACAAACTGTTGGGGGGGATTTAAATGTGACCCTACGTAGATTCACCCGCTGCAGAGTATGAGATCTGAACCTGCGTTGGCCGACAGCTCAGAACTTCTTCCAAAGTAAGCAAGTTTCTCTGAACCCCACGCTACGAAGTGTAATCATCACTGGTGGGGTACCCCAATGGTGGAGTAAATAGGTAAAAATGGGCACGTCGGTAGCCCCTTTTCCCTTTGCTGAGGTGAACGGAGTATGGATCTCTGCCTTCCAAGCCAAGCCAATTGAAGCAAGGCCAGGTCATGATCTATCTCCCATCAATAAATCGCCGTAGTTGGTATAAGACTAGCACTACCTAGGGAGTCAACCAGCCCAGTACCATTCTTTGCACCAGGACGACACGTCTTACAACAATGTCCATCTCTTCCGAGTGTTCCGATAAAACCTGCCCTTCCGGTTTCCCAGCATTTCATGGAAGCTCACCCCCATAAGACAAGGTTCTCGTGGCTGGAGCTGGTCCTGTCGGGCTGCTGATGGCATTACCGCTCGGGCAGGCTGAAATTCAAGTCGATGTCTTAAAGAAGAGAGTCTCTCAGATCATCCGCGCGCAGCCGGGTATTTTGCCGCAGCTTTGCTGACATTGAAGAAAGTCAATGTTCTCGAATCAGTCAGACGGCATGGCTTTACAACCCACAATTTGTGCTGGAGAAAGCCTGTTGCCGATGACGGTAACGGTGGCAAGAGATCAGGAGACATCATCGCCTCTTTAACCTTCCCAGAGGCAGAGGGTATTGACAATGGTGTTATTTACCTCCAATGTGATCTGGCGAAACTCTTGTATCGTCACGCCATGGCTATTGGCTCTGTTACAGTTCATTTTGGACACGAGCTGCGCGCGATTCAGGAAGGAGAAAATGAAATCGTTGCAACAGCGCGTATTCCCAGTGGAAAGGAGGAATGCTTCCGCGGAGCCTTTCTTGTCGGCGCCGACGGTCGAAAATCAGCGACCAGGATATTACTGGGTATCCCTTTTAAAGGACATACCTGGCCGGAACGCCTGGTAGCAGTGGATTTGCTCACGGAGATCAACGACCTAGATCATCGCATTCCAACCTCCATGATTGTTGACCCTGTTCATTACGGCATACTCACGCCTTTGAATAAGCCCGAGATTGGAAAGAAGACACTGTACAGATGTTCTTTTGCAATTGAACCGGGAAGATTCCAGGTCGGACGATGAGCTTACCACCACCACTACAATCATGCCTTTGCTCGATGAGATGATTCCAGGCCCAAGGCCACTAGAGGTGCAAGTGAAAATAGTCTCCACTTACAAGATCCACCAACTCTGTGCTTCTACATTTCGGAGAGGCCGTTGCATTTTGGCGGGAGACGCGGCTCACTTGAATAATGTATGCCACCCTCTCCAACCTTTAAGCCAATAGCGCGCTTCGCTAATAACTAAAGTAGCCGTTTGGGCGATGGGACTCTGCGCCGGTTTGATTGATACCGACGCTCTTTCAGATGCTCTTCAGCTTATCATCAAGGAAGGCAAACCGTTGACCCTCCTTGATTTCTACTTTGACGAGCGACGCAAGGTTTTTCAGACGTTCGTCGATCCGGTCAGGACACAAAATAAGCTGCGTTGCGCGAATGATCCTGAAACTGCAATGGAGGATTGGTTTTTACGAGCTGTGAGCAAGGCTTCGCGGCCGGATTTGATAAAGTTAGGAGCCCCCCTTTTTGAAGCGTGGCGTACAGATATGAGAACATTTGTGGATACCGTTTAGTTTCCAAGTCATTTAAAGGTGCTCAATTTCGACAGAAAGCATATCTGCCATAAACATTATATCCTTCCTACAGCCACATACTGTGCAGTCCGTTGGCTTCAATGGAATTGTCGCTCGATGGCCATCTGAACATGGGTCTTCAGGTTTCTGCTGTGGGCATAATTACTTGGTGTTTGCCTGCTTTGCTTGCCATCTGTTGGTGGGGTTAAGGAATGTTAACATTAGGCCACCCCCATCGTACACGTTATCAACCTGAAATATGCTTTTACCACTCACATCAGTAACAGATATCTGTATTATAAGATGTATCGTGGTAATCTGGGACACAATGGGGCCACAAGGTGGGTCCGGACCTGTTGAGAAACTAAATGTTACGCAAAGATACGCCAGACACGAATCACTTTGCAACCGCATCATCACCGCACTTAACTTCAAGGCAGAATCATGTTCTCTAAATGAAACGATGCTAAACTGTTCTGCCTAAGGAACTTTTCCCGCTAGTAAATTAGTAGCACTTGTACTCAGCAGAGTATAATATGCGGCTATGAGGAAGTCCTGTCAGGCCTGTCGATAGCTCCAAAATGCTGGCAGCTCACTGAATGACGGTTTCATGAGGTTCGCTAAGCGAGCCCGACCGATCAGGAAAATTGGAGGCTTATTGCTGAAGCGGGCAACATCCGCCATAATTTTCGCGACCAAGGAATTCTCATTCTTCATCCCTCTTCATTTTCACAGAAGACTTCACTACCGAAGGCATATAATGGTGGAATGCCATCCAAACCTGGAATATATTTGGTGACAGTCCTTAAGACCGTAGCTATACCAAAGTCTCTCAATAAGTGTCATATCGCTTTTGATATAGTAGTCGATATTACAAGTCGCATTAGCGTTGCTAGGGGAGATAACAGTGATGGTGCAAGCTATAATGCACAGCTAGTTGAGTACGTGGACGAGGAAGAGAAGTGCGAAAGGTAGTGATAAAGAAGAGCAGAATCAGCAAATATTATTCTGGTAGCATTTTTCATCAATATACTGTGCCAGGATCGAATGGGTGCAAAACCTCTATTTATCTTCTCCCGGGATCATTTGGTATTTGTCTATTCCGGTGGCTTCTTGTGCAATATGTTAGCAGGCTATGCCATCCATGGAATTGTTCGTCATTCATAGGGGTTGGCTTAGAATTTCAAGGACCAGAAGCGCAGCCATGGACCTTTCGTCTTTGTCTGGAAAAGGGAAACGATTCAAAGAAGTCTTTATAAGCCTCGTCAAGTCAAAGCCCATGTGCTGCAAGATGCAAATTTGAGAATTTCCAACCTAAATTTAGGTTTCTAATTCGCAACATCGCGGAGCTGGATTTATCATACTAGCTGTAAAAAGTCCCTTTCTCACAACAGATATCTCCTACGGCAGTCTCCTTTCCTCCTTTGAGAATGTATTTGCCTGTCATAACAGGTGCCATGAACACCGGTTGTAGATGGTGTGATCTTCAATCTATAGCCAGTCTATACTCAGGTCGAGCAAGAAACATCAATATGAGACCATTTCCTTTCGCATACGATCGCGGCTGGTAATTGGCCAGTGTCAGAATCAGCTAGAAGCATTCGAAGAAGTGTACAAGGTGGCAAAGGAGGACCAATGGAATCATCAGATAAGTAAGATTAACCAGGAGACCAGAGAAGGAGATGTCGAAAAAGTGGGCTGTTGAATCACCCAGCCCAGGTTGTACCTCGGATTATACATAAAACACAAAACCAGCCCTCCTTGAACCCTGAGAACTTGTTGAATAGAACCACCCCCACCTCAACCAAAAACACACTGATTGTCCGTAGATCAACAATTAGGGGCACTATCATTCAAGTCGTCTTTTGTAACTTCGGGATTGATGTCGTTGATAGGCAGAAACACAGGGACGCAGACAAGGATCAGTTGTACCTTAAATGCTGTGCGGACTGTCTGGCGAAGTGGGCTTACGTCCCCAAAAAACTTCGATTCCGCGATGAACCATCCAGCCTTTCTCGATGAGCTGTTCGCCGAATGCACTGTTGAGATCGTCTGTACTCCAGTATGACAAGTTCTTGTAATCCATATTTATACCCGCAAACAGCTTCTCAACCAAATATTGAAGATGGATGTCGGCATAGGCTTTTTCTATGAAGGGTGGGCCGAGTGAGATCTCGCCTGTTGCCAGGTAACAGCCTGGCTTTAGGACACGAACAAGATGAGGTGCGGTCTCTGCCCAATCTTCGGTATGCTGTACCCCCTGCATTATAGCAATGGCATCATAGTAATTATCCGGAATATCGTCCATATAATCCCAACGCCATGTGCCTAACCTACCATTTTTGCCCGTCTCTCCCGCAAAGCACATATTCCGTGCTCGCTCAATAACGTCGACGGATCGGATCTCAGCGCCTGGACTACATTCGCTTCGAAGGTCTTGCAAAAAACCGCAACCTTCATTTGACTCTCCAATCAGCAGTACCTTCTTTGCCGATGAAAGATGCAAATTGTTGTAGATCAGCTTCTTGATATCGATTGCTTGATTCCACATATAGGGAAGGCCACCAAGAAAAACGGCTCCGCTCCACCGCGCCTGCTCCTTGGGATCAAGAATCTCTTCCCCAAATCTCTCGGCGTCGTGAGGCTGAAGAGCCTTCCACGGATTAACGGGCTCAGATTCTGCCATTCGCGTTGTAATCGAGCTTAGCTGTGCAATAGAGGTTCAGCCACTGATTCGTATGCCACGGCCCTTGAAAAAGAAGTGCCACAGAAAAATATGGCCTCCAACGGAGCTCGGTTGGTATTTGTGAATGGCAGGGACTGCCGTTTAACATGTTCCATAATCTCCTTGGTTTGGAGAAGACGGAAAGTAAGCTAATGCGTTTCAAAATCCGAATACCGATATGCCGATGCAAACGGCGGATGTCCCCGGTGGGGTAGGGCCGATGGTAGCTGTGCCCCCGTGGGGTAGTAGGATGAAGCCTCTAGTTATCGGATTCCCTGCTAAGATCTGGTGGGGATACCCAAGTGTCAACCCCACCCCGAACAATACAGTACCAAATCTCATTGCTCCCTATGTCCAGTGGACGGTAACTCCCCACTTAGACACGGGTTTAAAAGCGGTTGTGCAAAAGTTAGAACCCATTATCTAGGATCGCGGTATCCATAACAGTTTAGCTTAGCTCTCTGGCATTGGCTGCAGCCACCAATCCGCAGGTCGCACTACCATAGTTTATTCAAGGCAGTTTCTCTGTATGGGGAAAAAAGTAGTAAATTCCTTGAGAGGTGTGAACGCACTCGGAGTTTCCTTTTCTTGCATGGAACACAGTCTCTGGAGGGCCTTCCAGTGTTCACCATTGTTTCAATCTGATGCGTCGACACAGAAAAGCCTCCTACTGGGATGCACTGTTGGGTGTAATAATAGCCGGCCTGCTAAAGGATTTTCGGCGTTAGTCGGTACACAATATACATATATGCTGGGAACTGGTGTGAATTGGCGTTGGCCTACACGCTAGAAGGAGTAAACGATCCGTTATTATATGCGTAGTTTACAATTGGCAAAATTCTGTTACGCGGCATATTGCTATTAAACAAAAAAGGGCTAGCCTTCCGGTGTACTCTGTAGGGCCGGGTATGTTAATCCTTATTCCCTTTCGCCTCTCTGGACAGACCTTGTCTCCGGGCAAAAGTGTATAAAGTGTGCGATCTCTCCGAAAACGCGGGGTCAAAAAGTTTTCTCACCTTGTATTGCCTCGCCATAATGACGCTTTCCGGTCTTGTAATTGTTGTCACTGGTGCCTCTAAGGGTATCGGCAAAGCAATTGCTATGCGAGCCGCTTTAGATGGTGCCAATGTGGTGATCAATTACCTGTCTGACAGCAAGGGCGCCAATGCTATAGTCTCAGAGATTGGTAGCAATCGTGCCATTGCAGTGCAGGCGGATATATCAAAGGTAGATGAAGTTGATCGTCTTATTGACGCGACTATATCTCAATTCGGAAAGATCGATGTCCTTATCCCAAATGCTGCGTTTGTGCCAGGTGTAGACGTGGAGAGTCTAACTGAAGAGTTATTCGACCGGTCCTTTGCTGTAAACGTGAAGGGGCCTTGCTTTCTTGCAAAAGTATGTGGCCTTACTCTTGCACTTCTACCTCTCTCTGATATCAGCTTATGACTTCTACTCCTTTCGTTTTCCTTTTCCTTTTTTTTCCCTTTTTTTCTTTCTTCGATTTGGTCCGATGCTGATTTTTATCTAGAAAGCCATTCCTTTCATGGCCCCTGGCAGTAGAATCATTTTTATTTCTACTGACCTTACGGAATCGTCTTTCGTTCGCCCCGAGTTTCTTCTCTATCTAGCTACTAAGGGCGCTATGAACCAGATGGTCCGCGTTTTGGCGCGGCATCTAGCCAAGAAAGATATTCGAGTCAACGCTGTCTCCCCAGGAGCCACGAGTACAGAACTCTTTAACCAGAGTAACAGTGACGAAAATATTCGGACAATCGCGAGCTTCAATCCTTTCGGCAGGATAGGGACTCCAGAAGAAGTTGCTGCAGCGGTCAGCCTGTTATGGGGAGAAGACAGTGCTTGGATCTCTGGACAAGTAGTGAGGGTGAACGGGGGGGCTATATGAACGAGGGACCGGAATAAAATACGCCATATTGGAAATTATATAGAGGCAAGTTTTACATGCTGTCTATCAGATGGACTCGACATTAATATCTATCTAAAGGCTTTGAGAAATTTCATACCAGCGCGGTATAGCTTTCAAGGGCAGTGTTCAGTTAGTTCGTCAGAAATAACGTGACTCAACGGCGATTGATCTTTCTTCTCTCCAGTCTCCTTGCATTTCTTGGTTTCCGATTATCAATGTAGACTACTGATGGGGAACAATGGACCAAGTAAATGTATTTGTCGTTTTAGCGTGGCAAGAAAATAAAGGTTATTTTTAATTACGGATAAACTGAGCCATGAGTTACTGTAAAAAGCTATATACACTTCAATTTAACTGGTGTCTAGGGATGAGGTACAGAGTACTTGCCACACTTAGTGCAAAGATGGTGCTTTTCAACATCATGATGATCAAGTTGGTCATTGGAATTGCAGTATATTACACATTCTGCGCAATAATGATGCGACTCCACCAAGTGATCTTTTAAGATCTTAATCATTTTCGAAGTCCTGTGACCGACAACACGTAGTACAGATATGATGCGCCTTAGATTCTCGAAGATGTGCATCCTTGGCAGAAGGGTTGATAAACACCCGGAAGCACCTTTCACACCCAGGAATGGCGGTTGGTGTGTCTGCAATGGTCGTAAAGGGCGGCTTCATGGTTAAAGGATCTTTCGCAGATTCTGCACTGGGAATACAACCCGTTTATAATCAAGATACGGTCCCAGCGTCATGTTGTGTTTGCTTGAAGCCTCGCTGGTTGTTCATCACAGAAAGAAGTGATATGTGCTATCGCTATTGCCGGACGGTCTGAATAGTTCGGTGTGTGTGATGGGTTGCGATAACCTCAGAGATAACTGTGAGTTGGGTGGCATGCTCCCCGTCGCGGGAGGGGTCGACGCTGCCCACGAATCGGAGCAGCGCGCATCAGTGGCGGAAGGGCCTTTTGCCGGCGTTCTCGCGTCAGGATCTAGTGGAAGTGGAACCTATCATTAGAGCCCATCTTAGCAGGTTCCTCGGGTGGCTAGAAGTGTTTGGTAGGAGGAGCGAGCCTATTGATGCCTTCAAATGGTACAGGTACCTGACGTTTGACGTGGTTTCGGAAATTGCGTTTGGTCAGAAAATCGGCATGCTGGATGGGACAGACTCGCATTTTATCCAAGAAGTCGAGTTTCGAAATAAAAGAAATAGTTTGGTAGGAGGTCTGCGAATCTACTTTTCGCCGTTGCTGACCTGCTACAGAACGGGCCGTTCCCTTTCATTCCCCCATTCCTAAGGTTTATACGGTCCGAGACTGCGAAGCATTGGATGCAAGCTGACGAGGAACTAGCCAAGGTATGTATCTTTTATCATAGAGACAGCGGAGGCTCCTAACAAATACAACACAGTATGCTATACGTGCACGGGACGGTTGGTCTAAGACTGTTGCTCAGAATAGACCCAAGGTGGACGGGTTGGCGCGATTGGAAGAAGCTAAGAAAATAAACACTCAGGACGCGCTCACGGATAAGGAGGTTATTGCTGAAATGATGGAAATTCTGTACGCGTCTCCATTCATCTGCTAGAGACTATCTGACTGACGATTTAAGTAATGCTGGCTCCGATACAACTGCTAATACAGCTATGTTCATCTGCCATGAGCTGGCAACCCGCCCAGATGTTCAGGAGAAGTTGCATCAGGAGCTTCTGGAGGCGTTTTCTGATCCAAATGAGCCCATTGAACTCGAGAAGCTAGAGTATCTGCCCTACCTAAACGGAGTCTGTCGGGAAGGGCTCCAAATCCACGCAACCAATTCCTTCGTATCTAGAAAGGGTTGCACCCGCTGGAGGGTTGGATATATGCGGATATAAAATCGCAGCTGGAACGATTATTTGTATGCAGAGTTACACGAATCACCGAAACCCTGATGTGTATCCAGATCCCGACCAATTTGTTCCAGAACGTTGGATTAATCCAACACCTGAGATGAAGTTGAACTTTCTTCCTTTTTCAACGGGTGCGAGAGCATGCATTGGCTTGAAGTGCGTATCGTCATGAATCCTGAGCTCCAATTTTTGCAATCTTTCTGTTCTTGATTTATCCTTGTGTTGAGCTAATATTGCATAGCCTAGCGAATATGCAGCTTCGGATCCATCTAGGTCACATATTGCGCAAATACCGTCTAAACTGTGCAGCGGATACCACCCCTAGGTCCATGCAACATGTCGAGTTCTTTGTGATAAGGCCGAGATCAGGCACTGTAATCTACACTTCCGCAGGATTGACAAATAAAGAGGTCCTATAGTTAACTAGTGAACATGAGCAAAATATCTATGTTGGAAGCTGTGAGCACGACAGATGTTTTCTCTGAATCTAGTCTTCGGTTGTATAAATAGAATCTAAGACAAAGATCAATCATAGACCCCTAGATGAGGCATAAAGTTCGCCTATAAGAAATGTGATGATAATTATAATTAGAGCCACGAGGATGCTGATAGTGGTAGCAGCCTGCATATCGCCAGTGTAGTGAGAGGTAAATGAAACCATCCATCCATCCATCCATCCATCCATACTCTTCTGTCTTCCACAGGTAGATAATAATATTTGGAACTACGGGAAGATGATACAACAGGGGAAGTGAACCCCATAAACCCCTTTCTGATGGGGTATCAGAACAGAGAAAAGGGTGGAGTCATAGGTGCACAACCGAAGTTTGTTGGACATGCGCTGAAAAGATGGCGGAGAGATACTTTTGAAAGATTACCAAAGGGTAGATTTTCGACACGTCAAGTAAATACAAGTACACGAAGTGCCTCCATTCTCTAAATCACCCCAGAATGAGTCACCCCATCGAAGAACCCCAATGGCTCAACTCCGCTTGGATGATCCCTATTTCGTGAGGCCCCGAAGATTAAATACTATCTGCAAACCGCTCCAATGAGTCTGCTATAACCTTCTGGAGTTTCCATATCGCACGACGGTTCAAAATCAACGCCCAGGCATAAACTAATCGTACGGCATCGGACTTTCGAGAATGAGTGCCAGGTAAGTCCACTTCGGATAAAATCTCGCGAGCCGAGTTGATGACTTGTACTTCGTCTGCCGACCAGGCTTGTTCGGGATGTCTCTGCACCTCCTTCAACCAGGTACAAGCAAATAGACCTACGGTCCGGATTGATCAGCTAAGTACACGCGACCAGCGAACGCCGAGAGATATACTCACAGCACTCCAAGGAGAAAAGATGGACTTCAAAACTCTGAAAACAGCCTAGTCGTTGCTCTTTGAGTGCCATTCCTAGTTTAACACGTGTATTGAGAGCGCCTATTGCATGTCTGACTATCTTCAACGTCAAATCCGATCTTGTAACCGGAACGACAAGCTCCCTCAAGCTTTGCTCTATCGTTTTCGGGTCATGAGAGGCAATCGCTGCCCGTATGGTAGAGAAGTCGGCTCCAATCGACATATAGGCCAGTCGAAAGAGTGCTGCTGGGTTAGCAGTCACGGCGCTGTGGGGATTTCGCGGCGACACAGACGATTCCACGTTTCCCTCCCAATATGCATGCCACCTGCCGAGAACCACGTCGATCTTCTGTAGACAACCAGCAAGGCTTGTTTTTTCTAACCACATGTTCCGTCTAAGTGTCCATATATTCTGCAAAATTGCCAGCAGGAGTACATAACTCCCAAAGACGCTGATAGTGCCACTTTGCAGTGGCACTGTCCCGAGAAGGTCATCCAACGCTTCGCCAAAGCAGGGACAGTTTTGACTGCGGCTCATTCTGATCTGCGTCCATAATTCAAAAGTAGGGCTCGACCATTCTGATTCATTGCACGGTAGGCGGACTTGGTTCATTTCATCAGCCATGAGCATTGGAGGGATGTTGAAGCAGACAGTCAGAACGCTTAAAACTGTATAGGCAACCCAATTGGTCCTGTTTGATTATTGTGAGGCCTCCATGGAAGATGAAAATGCTTTCGCAGAATCATACCGGACAGTCATCTCATCCTCTATCCAATCCTTCCATGATCCTTGTATGTTGTGCTCGAGGTCGCAGTGCTTGTCTAGTGTTGAACCGCAGCGAACAATCTAGGATTCATATTATGCTCAGTGCAAAGTCTCGTAGTACGTTCGATCTAGACATACATTTGCTAGAAATGAGGTCCACGAAATTGCGTCATTAAACATTTCTCGTTCACCACCACGAACGCCATACGATATTATAATCAGCAGCGATTGCGTCACCCAGCTAGGGTGCTCAGAGGCTGATAGAGAGGTGTTTCCAACCTAACATCGGGTTAATCAAAGAAGTCGAACTGGATACGTACAACAAACATATGTCACTATCAAGGATCTTGCAGAATGGTATAGAGGATAGGCTATATGGTATTCTTTGTAGGAAGCTGCGCCAACCGCAAGCATCGCTAAGAGAAGACAAGGATGTACTGCCTCGGCTTGCCATGTCGGAAGGTGAATAAAGGGGAGATAATCAAGGAAATATTCGAAGAAAGCCACGAGGAATCTCTCTAGGCTCAAACGAGACGGGAATTCCGTTATGTTCCCGATTCCTAGCTGCAGAAGAAAATCAGGGAGAAATCGGACGAGAGTAGTGCATAGTGTACTCACTGTTCTCAAAATGTGTTCTGCCTCTGTGAACAATTGGCTTCTCTTTTCCTCCGACAGTTCAAATGAGCCTTTCCAGTAAGGTGAGGGTAGAGGCCGACCGGAAAGGCCACTACCAGGCGTAAAGGTCCCTGAAGAGAGAAGCATCAGTCTCGAACAACTCGCCGTCGCAACCGCTATATCTGACCAGAGAAATACCCTGTTTGCACTTCAGCTGGCACTGACTGAAAGTCCAAGTCTGGAAGATAAGCATCAATAATGTAATTATCCATGAGAAGGGCAGAATGTCCATCATGGCTGCTGTCGCTTAGGGCAACAGCTGGGTTCTCTTCAGGCAAGAAATTAAGGAACTCGTCCAGGGCTGAGGGCAACATGTTGACTGGATACGTAGGTCCAGGTTGTGGGAGCTCCGAGGACGTCGGCAAGGCATGTTCAGATGTCTCACCACTCATCTCAGCAATAGTTTGATGATATCGGAGATGATGTCGCTTCATCACGTCCTTCCGACTGAATGTGGCGTCGCAGTAATTGCAGCCGAATGGCTTCTCGTTTCGGTCTGAGAGGTTGAGTTGGCCGAAAGAGCCAAAATATCATCTGAGTTTGACTTACGAGAGCGCTCATGCCTTGTGAGGTGCTCAGTGCGCGAGAAAGAACGTTCGCAGTATGCGCATATCAGCGAGGACCGCCGATGAGCTGCTCCCTTACCAGTCGATGTGCTCATTATCTCTTCAAGTAAGGTGTTCTTGATCCAGTAGACAACATGGGACGAAGAGAGGTCATCCCCATGCCATCGGCTTTTTTTGAAAATTCCTCCTCAAACTCCGGTGACCTTCTCACGATGTTTCAACTTATCAAGCGGGATAACGCTCGATGACTTACTAGTGGTTAAGGCTTAAAAGAGCCTATTCTGGCTAGCTTTCCGTATGGGTGGGGCTCGGTCTCAGATTCTGGATATCCGACTTGTTACGAAACTGGCTTGGGCGACGATAACTAGCCATAATCTAGTAACGTAAATTCAACGGGTAAACCGGCAACACCTCAAAATTTTATCCGGATTTTTGACAACCACATCTCCACAAACCGCCTTTCTCGCCACAATCCGTCACGCGATTGAGAAAACCGTCCCATGGGCGATCCCCCGCGCCTGGAGCAACCCCGATTTCACACCTGAATGCAAGTATGCGGTAAAACTGTGCCGCCACTTGCGCCGCCTATACTCCAACACCCACAATCCTTGGATCTGGCGTGTGTATCGACGTGCTCAGAACCACAAGAAACGACCAGTGAGCAAATCTTTAAGGCTTAGCTATCACTAATATGTCTAGTAAGCCATTGAGAAAGGTTCTTAAGGCTTCTAGTAGTTAGCAAAGTGGGCATGCATATAGAAAGGCCTTTATAAATCTAAGGTGATACTAATGCTGAAATTAATTAATAGGCATATAGATGATTTAGTAGAACTTAAAATAGTATTTCTTAGTAAATTATTCTTTCTAATAATTCTTAAAGCTGATTTAGTAGATATTGAAAATATTATATATTCTAAACAGTTCTTATTTCTAGAGATTATATACTATAAGATTAAGTATATAATTTATTTTATACTATTTAATAAAGTCTTAGATTTAAATATAATCTCTAATAGCTTCTAGTATAAAATTGTAGATATTCTTATAATATTTAATATACTCTACTAAATCTATAATATTTATATCTAAACTAGCTATAATCTATTTTATTCTTAGTACTAAATTATAGTTGTTTTTTATAAGGGGGGTGAAGATTAAGATTACTATATATTTAAAGTATATTAACTAGTAGCTTTATTTAATACACTTAGTAAATTTCTTAAAGCTATTATTATATATAGGATTAGCTATATAATGTGACAATGGTCGAAACCTGATATTGAGGCTATCTCGCTAACTAGGTGCACCGGGTCTACAGGCAATATCAAGCATGAGGAAAGAAGAAAGAAGAATTCAAGTGCTCTCACTAAGAGGCTCTTTTATATATATACTCCCTTTGTTCGCCCATTTCCTAATATAGCACTATCAAAGAAACCTTTACTATCTAGTAGAACTCTTTACTACCCAGCAGTATCCCTCTTAGCAGGTTAATGATCAGTGAAGTAAAAGAATAGAAAAGGTGCATTTTTTATAACGAATAAAGAAGAATAAAGAGGCAAAGATTTTATAAGAATAAAGGAAATATTGTTGTATTCAATTGTATTGTTGTTATGCTTATTCGTGCAATAAAAGTCTATGGTAGGGAATGTTGCCTATATTTATATTTATCGATATTCTTGATTTTTAATCCATATTCTTGATTTCAAATCAATTGCATGATTTTATGTAGATCTGAAACTGATAGTTGTTTTATATTGCATAATTTTCAACTTCAAAACAGATATCCGTTTTATATTGGTTTCAGCATAGTTTCGTATTTGTATGGCTTTTTGTATAGTTATTATGAACTTTGAATGAACTCTGTTGTAAGGCCTTGACTTGTAGGGTTTGATAGAGCTTTGTTCTTTGGTTATAGGTTTTGTTCAATATATATGCTTATAAATATATATGCTTATAATTATATAATAAAAATAGTTACTTCTAAGATAATATTAATATAAAATAGAATCTAAGCTTAATAAATGTTATGAGCTGACCTCATGAAGCGTATTCGGGCGAAGCCCTCACAATAGCTATTCCCATGACATGAAGCTATTCCCGGATCCCGATTGTCTGCCCAGATATGAAGCAACCCCGGCCCCAGTTGCCCTGCGTTACAGCGCCTACTCAGAACCACATGATACCCATCCACCTAGAATCCCCAGAAGGAAGATTGCCGGAAGCCCCTATTCCCCTTTTCCTTATAAGATTGTATGCGTGTGAAGAACCTGTTGTTTCTTTTCTCTTTTTTCCCTTATATTACATTTTCTATTCAGACATGCCCTTATAGTAAGCATTAAATAGGACTAGCCTATAATATTAGAAAATATAATATTAGGACTTTAAGAATTTAAATCATTATAGTGAGACTTATTATACTATATGTGAATATAAACCTGAATAACCAACCCTCTAGAGAACAGCAGCCAGTGCCTATTGAGGAACTATTTATACAGCTTATATATTAAATAAAAGCCTTTAATATTAATATTAATACCTGTATTAAAGCTATTAATATTATAAGCATATATATCGAATAAAACCTATAACTAAAGAACAAAGCTCTATCAAACCCTACAAGTCAAGGTCTTACAACAGAGTTCATTCAAAGTTCATAATAA